>JAUCMX010000004.1:17209164-17809164 GCA_033459395.1 Hemibagrus guttatus
CTCTGACCACTGCCTGGTTCATCTTCTCCCTACATACAGGCCAAAACTTAAATCTGCTAAACCTGTAGTAAGGACTGTAAAGAGATGGACCAGCGAAACAGAACAGGACTTACAGGCCTGTTTTGAATGCACTGATTGGAGTATTTTTGAAGCTGGTGCCACTGATCTGGATGAGCTCACAGAGACTGTAACATCATACATCAGTTTCTGTGAAGACATGTGCATCCCTACCAGGACTTATTTATCATTCAACAATGATAAGCCATGGTTCACATCAAAACTCAGACATCTTCGTCAGGCCAAAGAGGATGCCTTCAGGAATGGGGACAGAGTCTTGTACAATCAGGCCAGAAACACATTGAATAAGGAGATTAGGGTGGCTAAGAGGAGCTATGCTAAAAAGCTGGAAAACCAGTTCTCTGCCAACGACCCTGCTTCAGTGTGGAAAGGCCTGAAATACATCACAAACTACAAGACACCATCCCCCAGCACTGAGGCCAATCAACAACTTGCTGAAGACCTGAATGAGTTTTACTGCAGATTTGAAACTGCCGGTCTAACACCCCATGCCCCATCTGAACATCTCTCTATACAGCCATTAACACCTCCAGCAATCCCCTTCTCCCCCCCTCCTGCACTTCGGATCAGTGAAGATGATGTGCGTCAGATCTTCCTGAAGCAGAAGAAAAGGAAAGCACCAGGCCCAGACGGTGTCACACCAATCTGTCTGAGAACCTGTGCTGACCAGCTGGCCTTCATCTTTTCGCAGATCTTCAATAGATCACTGGAGCTGTGTGAAGTCCCTGCCTGCTTCAAACGTTCCACCATCATCCCCATCCCAAAGAAACCCAAGATGACAGGACTTAATGACTACAGACCTGTTGCTTTAACGTCTGTGGTCATGAAGTCGTTTGAAAGACTGGTGTTGGCTTATCTGAAGAACATCACTGGACCCTTACTGGACCCCCTGCAGTTTGCTTACTGAGCAAATATATATATATATATATAATATAATATAATATAACGTGTGTGTATATTCATTCATTCATTCATTCATTGTCTGCTGCTTATCCGAACTACACTCGGGTCACGGGGAGCCTGTGCCCTCTCAGGCGTCACACACACACGTGTATATATACACACACGCACACACATATGTGTGTACATATGTACAACACATACACATATATACATACATACATACATATGTATATCTACAAAATACAAAAGTGGTGTGTGTGTGTGTGTGTGTGTGTGTGTATATTGTGATGTGTACCGTGATCACATGATCTAATTTGTACCGTATGCTTTGTTTTCAGACAGCTCTGGCTAAAGACCGACCATTGTGGGACCGCCGAAACTCTATCACTACCGGACCTCCACCAGCCGACTGCTGCTGCTTCCAGCCTGCTCTGGCCTCGGCCCCCGCAAGGAGTTCGGCCGCCCCCTATCCTACACTCCCTCAGGGAAGAGCCGCCTTAGTTGTTTTCTCTTTTTTCCCCTTTTTCCTTGTCCTTTTCTCCCCTGGACGGGTTAGTTTTCCCCATGCCTTTCCCCTCCTTATCCTTACGCCTAGAGCCTTCTTCCCTGTCATAATTTTAATTTATTAAAGCTTCTGTGTTGTCTTGCTCCCTGACTCTGTGTGTGTTGCTCTGTGTCCCTCGCTCAGTGCGCTACAATATATATAATCTATTGTTACTGTTGTGGTGGACAGGGACACTGACCAGTTTTAGGTGGTGTTAGTTGCTTAATATTGTATGCTGTTAACTGAGCGTTTTTGATATGTTAAATAAAACTATAATATTTTGCATGTGTATTTCATGCTTCTCATTTATATCTGGCTTTAATCTCATTATGGTGTTAAATATGGCTCATTTGCTTATCCTTCTAATGTAGGTCTATTTCTCATGTATATCTCAGATTTCTCAAATGTTTCTTAAATAAGACTCGTGTTGCATCTCTGTTTTGTCTCTTTGTTTCTCCTAAGTCACCTTTAGGAGAAATAGAAAAGACAAAGTTGAGCTTGTAATGAGAGATCAATTCAGTCTCGTGAGACTAGAAAAACATCTTTCTGAGCAACAGTGGAAAAAGACATTTAATAAGTGAGGTGATTATCTGTGACACGCAGTTACACAATATCTGAAGAGAAAACCAGCTTTGGAAAGAACAAACAGCAAGGTTTTCTAGACTGGAAAAATTATATCGATACTTAAGTATTTGCAGGCTTAGAGCATGTGTGCTAGAAATTGCTAGAAATTATGTATTTATTAGCGTCTGCGTGTACTGTAGGCCTAATTTGGTTGGCCATGAGAAAATGTTTATTTTAACAATAAAACATTTATCTATTACAAAACAATTGTCATGGTGTTCAATCATTACTAAGCTATATACACTACCAGTCAAAAGTTTGGACACATCTTCTAATTCCATGGTCTTTCCTGATGTTTATTTCTTTCTACATTGTAAAACAATGCTGAAGGTGGCCAAAATACACAATAATCTCCTTTGAACAGTTGATATTGAGATATGTCTGCTACTTATGCTCTGTAAAGCCTTCATAACGGCTCTAATCTGAGGTGCTGTTAATTGGTGATTTCTGAGGCTGGTAACTCTAAATGAACTTCTCCTCTGTAGCAGAGGTAAGTTTTGGTCTTGCTTTCCTGGGATGGTCTTCATGTGAGCTAGTTTCATCATGGTGCTTGATGGGTTTTGCAAATGCACTTGACAATACTGTTCTTGCAAGAACTAATCCAGAACACCTGACCGTTGTTTTTTGTTGTCATTTGTCATTTGAGACCATTTATATTTCTCAGGTATTTCTCAAAGAGAAACAGTTTCTCGGGAGAAACTTTTGAGAAGATGGAGAAAATACCTAAAATCTCATTCAACTCATTCAACTTAAATACTGCTCATTTCTGTCTAGGAGGAAAAAGAAGAGGTTAACATGAGATCTCATCTTGGATTTTCCTTTGCTATGGGATGATCAGAACAGAGGGTGCAGAAGATCACTGGGTGAGAATGAGAGTGACAAAATTTCCAAAAAGGAAACTGATCATCAGTGTCTGAGGTCAAGGAGGGCAGTCCTGAAAGGATGGGTGAGTCAAAACTTTACTTTCAAAACTTTTACCTCTGATTCTGACTTAAATTCTGAATGATGTTTATGTAAGGATGGGTCTGAGGCATCAGGAGTAGAATCCAGGAGTAGAGCAAAATTTATTAAAGCACAATACACTAGACAGAAATCGAGGTCGAAAAACAAATGAGGGTTAAAGCCGGAAAACACACTATAGAATACAAAACCGAAAGCGCAAAACCAGAATCGAAACCAGAAAATGGGCGTGAGTCGTGCACAGAAAATCCACAGAATGCAGAAGCAAAATCGAAGTAAAAAAACAGGCAGAGGTCAAAGCGAGAAACACAATAGAAACAACAATCAAACGCTCTGTATGCCACGGGGGACGGTACTTCGCATAACACTGTGTGTGTGCATGGTTTAAATATCCGTGGGAAACCGGAAGAGAGTCACATGATTAATTAAAATTCTAAGCAGAGCAGACTGCCGAGGGGATGCAACAGAGCCCCCCCCCCCGAACACCTCCCGGTGTCACGACTCGCGCTAGAGGTGACCGCGAGAGGGAGCCCTCGCCCGTGTTTTGACTCTACTTCCGGTTCACCGGAGGATTTAAATACGGTGCGCACTTCCTGCTCGATGCGAAGTATTATTCATGGAATTTACCAAGCGTTTGCCTAGTGCACTTTTCGGACGGATTACTGTGTTTGACCTGGACTGTTTATTGTTTGTTCTTGCACTTTCTCTCGGATACCTCAGTGTTTGGATTATCGACCCTGGACTGTATATAGACTTCCCCTTTTGTATTTACCCTCTGGATACTAACACTTGGTCTATCGTTTTCCTGTTGCCGACTTTCTGCCTGTCCCCGACTTCCCGTACTGTGTGTTTCCTACCGCCAGCTCGGCGTATGGATCCGGCCACTTCCGCCTCCGGCAGATCGCCGTCACACCCGGTGTTTCATGACGAGGCCTACCCCGAGGCTCCAACTGGGGTTCATGGGCAGGTTTGAGGAGGGAGACATGGAATGTGGGGGAGATGCGGTATGTCGGGGGAAGCCACAGATAGTAAGCCACTGGGTTGACTTGGCGGACTATTTCAAAGGGGCCAATGAACTTAGGACATAACTTACAGCATGGTGTAACCTGAGTCTCAAGTTGCGGGTGGACAGCCAAACCCATTGCCCCACGCTGTAGGCGATGTGAGGGCGATAATGTCAATCTGTCTGAATACATTGCCTCCTGACAGCCCTTTGTAGACGAACGTGAGCTTTCTCTCAAACTTCTTGACTATGCTTAGACCACTCGTCCACAGTAGGGACATCAGAGGGCTCTCCTGACCAGGGAAACAGGGGAGGTTGATGGCCCAAGACACACTGGAAGGGTGTGAGGCCCATAGAGGAGTGGGTGAGGGAGTTCTGGGCGTACTTGGCCCAAGGGAGGAACTCGCTCCACCGGTGCTGTACTCGACTGCAGTAGGAGTGAAGGAACCTTCCAACCTTCTGAGTAAGCCTTTCCTTTTGACCATTCAACTGCGGGTGATAACCTGACATTAGACTCACGTTAATCCCTAATTGGTTACAGAACGCCCTCCAAACTTGGGATGTGAACTGGGACCCCCGATCTGATGCGATGTCCTCAGGGAATCCGTAGTTTTGAGACACTTGTTGAAAAAAGGCGAGAGTGGTTTCCCTGGCTGTGGGTAATCCTTTGAGTGGGATGAGCTTGCAAGCCTTAGAGAATTGATCAGCAATGACCAAGACAGTGGTAAATCCTCTAGAGTCCGGGAGCTCGGTCAGGAAGTCAACTGCGATATGAGACCAAGGGCGTTGCAGGATGGGTAACGGCTTGAGGAGACCCTCCGGGAGCTGGCAACTGGTGCATGACTGGGCTTTGACAAAGTCGGTGGCGTCGTGACTTAGGGAGGGCCACCAGAACCGGTGTTGAGTCAACTGGGCTGTGCGACGAATACCAGGGTGGCCATTACTTGGGGAGTCGTGAACCCACTGCAGAACTCTCAGGCGGAGCAAAGCAGGTACATACAGTTTAGATATATGTGCTCTCTGGATCTCTTCGACCAGGTTCCATTGGATGGGAGCTAGGATCAGAGAGGAAGGGAGGATGGGGTCGGGGTGTGAAGGAAGGCTCTTGAACTCCATCTGGTGAGAGAGAGCGTCGGCCTTGCCGTTCTTGGTCCCTGGGTGGTATGTGACCGTGAAGTTGAATCTCGTGAAGAGGGCCCACCGGGCTTGGTGAGGGTTGAGACGCTTGGATACCCAGAGATACTCTAGATTACGGCGGTCAGTAAGGAATAGGAACGGGTGTCATGCCTCCTCCAGCCAGTGTCGCCATTCCTCCAGTGCCACCTTTATAGATAGTAATTCATGGTTCCCTACGTCATAGTTAGCCTCCACAGCGATGAGCTTCCTGGAGAAGTAAGCGCAGGGGTGCAATTTACCAGAGTCTTGCTGGCGTTGGGACAGGACTGCTCCTATCCCGCAACTGGAGGCGTCCACCTCGACGATGAACGGAGTTTCAGAGTCAGGGTGACGTAGTATCAGGGACGTAGTAAAGCTGCTCTTTAGCTTGACGAAGGCCCCTTGGGCTGAGTCAGACCAAGTCAGTTTCCTGGGTTTGCCCTTTAAGAGAGAGGTGAGGGGGCTGGCGACAGTACTGTACTTCCGAATGAAGCGACTGTAAAAGTTCGCAAACCCCAGAAAATGCTGCAGTTCCTTTATTGAGGTTGGGACGGGCCAGTTAGTGCCTGCTTGAACTTTGGACTGGTCCATCTCCACCACTCTAGGTGAGAGAATGTACCCCACAAATGTCAGGGTCGTCCGATGAAATTCACACTTTTCCAGGTTCACGTAAAGCTGGTTCTGCAGCAAGCAAGTGAGAACTGTGCAGACATGGCGGACATGGTCCTCCAACGTGGTCCTCCAACGTCCTCCAATCTCCAAGAGTAGATAAGAATATCGTCAATATAAGCGATAACACACTGATTAAGTAAGTCTCTGAAAATCTCATTGACCATGCACTGGAATACAGCTGGGGCATTGGTGAGCCCTAAGGCATGATGAGGTACTCAGAGTGACCACGGGTGGTGTGAAAAGCAGTCTTCCACTCGTCCCCTTCCCGAATCCTGACTAGGTTGTAGGTGCTTCTCAAGTCGAGTTTGGTGAATAATTGTGCCCCCATAGTTGTTCCAGAGCTGCGGGCACCAGGGGCAGAGGGTAAGGGTAATGTATGGTGAGAGCATTGAGGCCTCTAAAGTCTATACACAGATGAAGGCCCCCATCCTTTTTCTCCACAAAGAAAAACCCTGCTGCGGTGGGAGTAGTCGAAGGACGTATGAACCCAAAGGCTAACACCTCATCTATATATTCCTCCGTGGCTGTGCTCTCAGGTAGCGAGAGCGGATATACCCGATTCTTGGGTAGCATGGAGTTAGGAAGCAAGTCGATGGTGCAGTCCCAAGGGCAATGAGGTTGGAGGCGAGTGGCCTTTTCTTAGCTACAAACCTCTTCCAAATCCTTATATACCTCAGGCAGAGTGGGCACGGAGATGGTTTCGACTTTTCCTACTGTCATGGCGAGGCTGGGACGTGGCTTGGCATGCAGGAAACAGGAATGAAGACAGTGATGTGACCAGCGAACCAGTTCTCCTTCTTTCCAGGAAATACGGGGATCATGTAGCCAGGGTAGCCCTAGGACGATGGGGTTGGCGGAGGAGGTGATAACGTAGAAGATTATCTTTTCCTGGTGAAACAGGCCGATCTGGAAGTCGAGCGGTGGCATGTGATGATAAAGGAATCCATCCCCTATGGGTTGGTTGGTGATGACAGACAGACGGCAGTTCGTGAGGCTGGGAACGCATGTCTCTGACCTCCAGCACATCAGCACTGGATCCCCCCAAGGCTGTGTCCTTTCTCCTCTGCTATTCTCCCTTTACACCAACGGCTACACATCTGGTCACCAGTCTGTCAAACTTCTGAAGTTTGCTGACGACACCACCCTCATCGGCCTCATCTCTGATGGGAACGAGTCGGCCTACAGGGGTGAGATTGATCGTCTGGTGTCATGGTGCAGCACGAACAACCTGGAGCTCAACTCCCTAAAGACAGTGGAGATGACAGTGGACTTCAGGAAGGACCCAGCCCCCCGCCCCCCTGTCATCCTCTGTGACTCCCTGGTGTCATCTGCTGAGTCCTTCTGTTTCCTAGGCACCACCATCACCAAGGAGCTCAAGTGGGCGCAGAACATCAGCTCCCTCACCAAGAAGGCTCAGCAGAGGATGTATTTCCTGCGGCAGCTGAAGAAGTTTCTCCTACCTGTAAAGATGCTGGTTAACTTCTACACTGCCATCATTGAATCTGTCCTCACATCCTCCATCACAGTCTGGTTTGCTGCAGCTACAGCCAGGGACAAGGCCAAACTGCAGCGTGTCATCCACTCAGCTGAGAAGGTAATTGGCTGCAGTCTCCCATCTCTCCAAGAGCTGTACTTCTCCAGGTCCCGGAGACGTGCAGCCAAGATCGCAGCTGACCCCTCTCATCCCGGTAATGAACTCTTTCGGTCCCTCCCCTCTGGAAAGAGGCTTCGGTCCATCAAGACCAGGACCTCACGCCACAAAAACAGTTTCTTCCCCACTGCAGTCAGCCTGCTGAACAGTGCCCCACTTACCCCCAGATGACCCCCCCCCAGAACTTACAGACAACCATGACACTTTCACATTCTAAATTGCACTACATCTTTTGCAACTCATCTTCTGTACACAATATTTATTTCATTATCGATTGTGCATACAGGATATACTTATTTGGTCAGTCACTCTCACTCAACTTCAAACTTCTGTGTACATATTTATTATCATTCTCATTTGTGTACATATGTTATCTGTATATATGTTTGGACAGTCTCCTTCAATTTCACTTACACTTACATTGTAAATCGCAACTTTATTTAATTTATTATAGTTTATTTTATTATTTTAAAATTTTATCTGTTTATATGTTTTGCACCTGACACCAAGACAAATTCCTAGTACTGTAAAGTGCTCTTCGCGAACCCTTTGCTGTACCTGGCAATAAAAACTTTTCTGATTCTGATTCTGATTCTGATTCTGATTCTGATTCTGATGGACGTCACTCACAGAGGGGGTATGCTGGGAATGGTGGGGAGGCGTAGCTTTTCTACGAGCCCGCTGTCAATGATGTTGACGGATTCAATGGTGGTGAAGTATCCTGTAAGGATGGGTCTGAGGAATCAGGAGTAGAATCCATGAGTGGAATTTATTAAAGCACAATACACTAGACAGAAATCAAGGTCAAAAACAAACAAGGGTCAAAGCCGGAAAACACAATATAGAAAACAAAACCGAAAGCACAAAACCAGAAAACGGGCGAGAATCATACACAGAAAATCCACAGAATACAGAGGCAAAATCGAAGTCAAAAAACAGGTCAAAACGAGAAACACAATAGAAACAGCAATCAAATGCTCGGTATGCCACGTGGGATGATACTCCGCAAAACACTGTGTGTGCGCGCCATTTAAATGTCCATGGGAAACCGGAAGAGAGTCACATGATTAATTAAAATTCAGGTGAGGTTTCCCTAAGCAGAGCAGACTGCCGAGGGGATGCAACAGTTTACTTCCTAGAAAATAAACATTTTTAGGTACATATGCAAAGTATAATTTAGATGCCTAACATGTGACATGTGCATTAAACATATTAAACATGTGCCATTAAATGCAGAAGGGAATATCCTTCTATGTCTGAATATGTTTTTAGTAGACTCAGATGCAGAGACCTCTATGATAAAAAAAAAGGATGAATTCAGTAGGAGCATCTGAGATAATAGTGAGAGAAAGATTTATTGCACCTTTAAGGTGGAGAAAATGGAGAAAAGGTTGGAGAAAATCAAAGATTATTTGAGCGCTGTTCAATTAATCTAATAGGCAGAAATTTAATTTGCAAATTGGTAATAAACCTAATTAACCCTCCAAATAGATTGAAAATGTATACAAACCAACAAATTGAGTTTCAGTGTGTTAAATGTGACCCGTGACATCTTCTGTATGTCTCTCATGAGCCTCTGCAGAGAGTTCAGTAAACCATGCTCTCATGATCAAAACTAACCCTACATGTACACAATACATTAATATGCATGATATTCCCCTGCACGAATTGCATACATATAAGAGGGTCAGATGTACATTATGAATGAGAATGGTTTGAGAAGTGGAAAGATGCAGACATATTAATGTTAAAGAAGTTGTATTGGGATGATCATTGGTATACTAGAGGCAAACAAAGTCCACACATTTCTAGCGATGAGCTCCTTTTAATCGCAGTTCCTAAGAAGCTCTTTAAACATGATCGGCCTAATTAAGAATTGTGCACCGGTGCAAATAACCCCCAAATCTGATTACAGGCCTTTGAAAATGCAGTATGTTTAAAATAGAGGCTATTAAGGGTATTACCAATCATTTATAATGAAGCTTGTAAAAATTGCAAAACAGAGAATCAACTGATGTCATTCTTAAGCATGTGCTCATATTGTAGAACATTTATACCTAACTATGCAATCTTCGAGGCTCCATTGTGTGCAACAACTCATGAGAAATATCTACAGGCCCACAGCGCACTTAGTTGGACACCTGAAGCAGAAAAGACCTTTGTAGATTAAAAGCTAGCCTTACAAACCTGGCAAGCTGGTCTGCCAATGTGTTTAAGAGCTGTCAAATTAAAAGTGAAATGTTGTACTATACTAAATCCTGCAACCATTCTTCCTACAGAAAGTGATGTAGAAAAGCACAAACTGCGTAGCAGTTGTAAATAAAATTTGCAGCCCCAGACCTCATTTGCAGGAGACAACACTGCAAAATCCAGACTTTCTACTAATTGCAGATGGATGAATTCTGAACTTCTGGATGCAATCCTATTCCATAAATCTATGTCTATATGTAAATGTGTGCTTTAACTCTTTATTTGAATCTGTTCCCATCTGGTAAGGTAAGATTCCGACTTTTGTGTACGATTTGTTTAACGTGGTTGGTTCTAGAGTTGTTATTTGAACTGTTATTGTATAGCTTGTTGATCTTTGCTTCCTAGTTGTCTCAGGTGATTAATCAAGAATAGTTTCGGTCTCCCTTAGGGTGTGAATTGTGGGCAGGGCTAACTAATTTATATTGAAGGTTCTCAGTTTGCCTTGTCAATACCTGTTACTCACTTAAATAGTAAGTATATTGTCTTTTTTTTTTCTTTTTCTTGTTCTTACATCCTTAGTCTCACTTTTCATACTTTGACAAGACCACAGACATGTGCCTCAAACCGATTTCTGTTGTTACCTCTTACAGACGCAGGCATTCTCATCCACGAAGCAGAGGTCATGTTTCCAGAAACCTCATCTACCCTCCCTTGTTGTCTCAGTCTCAAACAGTGGTGGTAGGTGGGCTCTGGAACTGCCAGTCTGCTGTAAGGAAGGCTGACTTCATCTCAGCTTTAGCCTCCCACTATTCCTTTGATTTTCTGGCACTAACTGAGACCTGGATACCACCACAGAACACTGCTACACCGGCTGCTCTATCCTCTGCCTATACTTTCTCTCACTCACCCGAGAATCAGGCAGGGGTGGTGGTACAGGTCTGCTGTTGTCACAGAGATGGTGTACCTCACCTCTCCCCTTGTCTCATCTAACCATCTCTTCTTTTGAATTCCATGCAGTTTCAGTTACCTTTCCAATCAACCTCTTCATCATTGTCATCTACCACCCCCCTGGTCCCCTAGGTAACTTCTTGGATGAAATGGACACACTCCTCAGTGTCTTCCCTTCTGACAGCACCCCTCTGCCAGTCCTTGGAGATTTCAACCTCCCATCTGACAAGCTTCACTCTTCTGGCCTTCTGGCTCTTCTGAATTCATTCTCCTTGTCCTTCAACAGCTGCCCTCCCACACACAAGGAAGGAAACATCCTGGATCTAGTCTTCACTTATCCTTCTCCAGCCACAGACATGACTGTTACCCCACTTCATATCTCCGATCATCACCTGGTATCCTTCTCTATCACTCTCCCTGTTCTGCCTAAACGTAACTCCCAGCACCTCTCTCTCACCCGCCGAAACCTCCACTCTGTCTCTCCTTCCTCTGTAGCTTCCTGCACTCTTTCATCACTTCCTGACCATGAATCCTTCTCCTCCCTTCCCCTGGACTCAGCTACTGACACTCTGCCTTCCTCCCTTTCCTCAACCATGGACCTTCTTTGCCCTTTGTCTACTATACGCAGGAAGAATACTTCTCCTGCACCTTGGTTGTCAGACGTGCTTCGCAACAATCGGAGAGAACTACGATCAGCAGCGAGGAAGTGGAAGAAATCTAAACTCGACACAGACCTCATCTCTTATCGCACGCTCCTGTCCAAATTCTCCTTGGACGTGACTTCTGCCAAGACCTCCTTCTACATGGAAAAGCTTGAAACTTCTGCACAAGATCCCCGAAAGCTCCACAACATCTTCTCGTCACTACTCAACCCTCCGGCTCTACCTTCTCCATCCTCCCTGACCGCCGAAGATTTTGCCTCTTTTTACACAGAGAAGATTGAGAGGATCTGCCAGACCTTCACGTCTCTCCCAACTTCACCTACATCACACAATCAGCACTCCGCTACTCCTTCACTGACGCAGCTCTCAACTGTAGCAGCAGAAGAGGTTTTGCAAATTACCCGGTCCTGCAATCCTACCACCTGCCCACTGGATCCAATCCCTTCAGCTATGCTCCAGACCATCTCACCTGACCTCCTACCCTTTATCACCACAGTCATCAATGGATCCTTAACGTCTGGTCACGTTCCAACTGCCTTTAAGAAAGCCAGGGTCATCCCCATCCTGAAGAAACCTGCTCTGGATCCCTCAGACATCAGCAACTACAGACCGGTATCACTTCTCTCATTCCTTTCAAAAATTCTTGAACGTGTTGTTTGTAATCAGCTGTCTGACTATCTCATGCAGAATAACCTCCATGACCCCAACCAGTCTGGCTTCAAAGCAGCACATTCCACAGAGACTGCCCTTTTGGCAGTCACTGAGAAACTACATGCTGCTAGATCAGCCAAACTGTCATCGGTCCTCATCCTCCTCAACCTGTCTGCAGCATTTGACACAGTAAACCACAAGACTCTCTTGTCCACCCTCAGGAGTCTTGGAATTTGTGGAACAGCATGGGAATGGTTTGCTTCCTACCTGGATGGTCGCTCATATCAGATAGCATGGAAGGGATTGACATCT
Source organism: Hemibagrus guttatus (assembly GCA_033459395.1). Classification (NCBI taxonomy): domain Eukaryota; kingdom Metazoa; phylum Chordata; class Actinopteri; order Siluriformes; family Bagridae; genus Hemibagrus; species Hemibagrus guttatus. The sequence continues at coordinate 17,221,518 of JAUCMX010000004.1, forward strand.
GCTCCACGCAGACTCTCTACTGGTGTCCCGCAAGGCTTAGTGCTTGGTCCTCTCCTTTTCTCCCTCTATACTCACTCTCTTGGCAAAGTTATATCCTCACATGGCTTTTCATACCACTGCTATGCTGATGACACACAACTTATCTTCTCCTTCCCTCCCTCAGATACCACGACTTCTGCTCGGATCTCAGCGTGTCTGGCGGACATTTCATCTTGGATGACTGCTCATCAGCTGAAACTCAATCCCAGCAAAACCGAGCTGCTGATAATTCCAGGTGATCCATCCCCAGCCCAAGACCTCGCGATATCTCTGAGCAACTCCATGATTTCCCCTACAGCCTCTGCTCGCAACCTTGGGGTAACCATGGACAATCAACTATCCTTTTCTTCCCATGTCACTAATGTGACACACTCATGTCGGTTTCTTCTGTACAACATCAGAAGGATTCGGCCATTTCTATCCACACAGGCTACTCAGGTGCTTGTTCAATCTCTCGTCATCTCGAGATTGGACTACTGCAACTCTCTTCTGGCAGGTCTACCTCTGAACGCAATTCGCCCACTGCAAATGATCCAAAATGCAGCTGAACGACTTGTTTTCAACCTGCCCAAGTTCTCCCACACCACCCCACTGCTGCGTTCCCTCCACTGGCTTCCGGTAGCTGCACGCATCAGATTCAAATCACTAATGCTTGCCTACAAAGCCAAGAATGGACCAGCGCCATCTTACCTCAAAGCTCTCGTCATTTCTCGCACTGCACCTCGCTTACTCAGATCCACTAGCACTGCTCGACTGGTCCCACCATCTCTCAGGGAAAAAGGTAGGTATACATCTAGACTCTTCTCTGTTCTGGCACCGAGGTGGTGGAACGAACTTCCCCTAGGTATCCGTACGGCCGAGTCTCTGACTGTCTTCAAACGGCAACTGAAGACTTATCTCTTCCTGAAGTACTTAAACTAGCTCTTATTTTTCCAGTTTACGTAATATGTTGCAAAAAAAAAAAAAAAAAAAACCCAACTCAGTGTTTAGGCTAATGTATCCCAAGTTGTGTCTTATTCAACCAGTGTTAATGTATTCAGTGAGTGAGAACTAAAGCACTTTTGTACGTCGCTCTGGATAAGAGCATCTGCCAAATGCCAGAAATGTAAATGTAAGTACATACAAGGAAAAACGATTCCATTTCAAGGGTAATGCTGAAGGAGATGCAGCAGCAAATGCAGCCACACAAAATTCTTCTATGTGTACTGAGTCTGTGTGGACTGAGTCTATGTGTCTACATGTACTAGCACAGCAGATCTTAAGGACATTCAGATGCAATCCGCAGCATAGAGAAAAGCAGGATGTGTGATAAGAAATGGGGTTTGGTACGGCCCCATTGACAGACCTTGTTTGCCAAAGAATGTATTTCAGTACTATGCTAAGTTGACATGAGTAAGACCAAAATCTATCTATCTATCATCTGAAGATGGATTTCAGAGTTAACACAGAATGAAGGGAAAAGATATTGCTTTGTGATTGTTGATATGTTCTCAAAGTGGGTGGAGGTCCTTCCTTCAAAACAAGCGGACAGTGCAAAAGCCCTGTTGACAGAAATAATTCCAAGATGGGGAATTCAAAACAATGGAGGAATTCTCCATTTGTCAACTACACAATATAATAAGTGATTACTTAGGCATAGACCTGAGACAGCATTGTGCATATCACCTTGCTAGCAGAGGAGCAGTAGAGAGAGAAAATGGCATACTGAAGAACAAGTTAGCTAAGTGTTAGGAGACTGGCTTACTATTTATGAAGGCACTTCCTATAGTGTTAATGTACATGCAAACACATACAAGCAGTAGAGCAAATTTAAGCCCATTTGAGATACTGTTGGCAGACCTCTTTACACTGGTATAGGGCTGGCAGGAATGCCAATGCATGGAGTGTTATTGTGCAAACTTGTCTTCTGTTATGTCCCAAATCCATAAGCAGGTGATAGAGGTTTTGCCCAAGTTGACACAAACAGATCTGCACAACTTTAAACCAAGTGGTTGGGTGGTGGGGAAAGACTTCAGAAGGAAGAGCTAAAAAGCTAGGTAGTGGCTTTGACCATTCCAGGTACTTCTGACCACGCCAACTGCAGCGAAGGTTGCAAAGCCATGCATTCACTGATAAACAATAAGATGATTTTATTTATGGTGTGTAAATAGAAAACTTAAGCTTGCCTTTTCTTTTACATTAAAACAACCTATTGTCTACTGAAGATTATGTATTGTATGATGTTATCGTTGAAAATCTGCCAGGAGAAATGATACACTGATGAGAATGTGTACATGATCAAGTTTATGCTCCCTGAAATTCTGAATTAGAGACAATCCCATGCATGCATATGTAACTTATTATTATTATTATTATTATTATTATTATTATTATTATTATTATTAATAATAATAATAATAATAATAATAATAACAACAACAACAACAACAACAAAACAACAACAATAATAATAATAATAATAATAATAATAATCTTTTGTTATTAATTTATTATGTGATTAAACATTTAAATTTTGTAGTGTTGTCCCAAGGACAAAATGAGGGAACTGTAATGGTTTACACCACATACAATATTTGTATATCTGATGTGGTGGGAAACTAGAATGCAGACTTGTTGTGCTATGGTCAGAACAGAGAGTGCAGCTAACCATGGTCAACTGAAAAAATAAATAAATAAATAAATAAATAAAAGTATGCTTAACTGAGAAAAACAATAGTAAGTAGCCAGTGAATGTTTTTTTTTTATTTTTTTTATATACATTATAAGGAGTTGGTTCCTTTTCCTAAATTTCTGGGTTAGAAAGATGCCTATAAAAACTGTGTAATGAATAATCAAGGCCCTTCCTCTCTGAGATTTCTTTGAAATCTGTGGGTCCTGTTGCGCAGCAGTACAATAAAACTGTAACCTTTTTTATTCTTGCCTGTGCCTACAAATGTGCTATTTTCTCAAGAATTCCACTACACTACTCAACTAATCATGAGTGCCATGAGTGTGTGAACCTCAATAGTGATCACAAACATGCTGACATTTGTGAACAATATAGCTGCCACATGTTAAATAGTCATACTTATGGTTGTGAGCATCCAAACTTGAAATACACATACAGGATAGGATCTACAGTTATGTGCAAAGTTTAGGGGTGTGATCATACAAAAGGAGCAAAGCTAAGGTTCTCAAGAGCAAGTGCAATGAACTTACTGAAAGTTGGTAGACTGCCTCTGTTTGCTAATTGTAAGTGGATGTTTGGTGATGACCTGATTACTTTAAAAATGGTAAACAATTAACTGTTGATTTACATATTTGATTTTGAAAACACAGGTTTTATGCCAGATACCCTTCCAGTGCAACCCTCCCATTTGATCTGGGCTTGGGACTTGCACTGTGAGTTAATCCCTCAGTGGCTGGGTTGGTTCCTTGCCTGGGAATCAAGCCCAAGCCATGGCAGTGAGAGAATGAGATCCTGTTGCTGGACCACCAGAGAACCCAACAAAATCTTCCATAAAATATCTTTTGTAAAATAAATGCTATAGTGAATGTTCTTTTCTCTCACCCTTTGTCACCTTAGCACTTAAAAAATTGTCTTTTGGCCCATGATGCCAAGCCTTTTTAGATTTTTGTCCTATTTTTACAATTTTGGTGGTCACTATTAATGTTCTTGTACATAAAAAGGAGCTTAACTTGTTTTAACCCATATAAATTTGCCATTTGAATAATTGAGCCTGGACCATGCCAATGTACAATATTTTGCACAATATACAAAAATGTACTTGTCATATAGGATTTTGTCAAATTGTCAAAAGATTTTGTGTCAAAATATTGGTTGTGTGTAAATCCTATAATTATCAAAAACATAATGAAACCACGAGTTTCTTTACTGGCTAAGTGTTTAAATTATACCATTTAATTTTCCCCTTTTCTTCAATATTTTGAGCAGTCACTTTCATTTGTTAATTTTTTGTTTGTTTGTTTTCTGTCTTATAACAGCAAGCGGAGGAAGCCCATTTCGGATCTTCCTAATATCCAGCTCCAGTGTGAGAGCTGCGGGATGTTCTTACTCTGTCATTAGTTTTCATTTTGTGATAAGTGTGTTTTAGTTAGCTCTCTGGTGGAGAAGATTTTATAAATTAATAAAAGTAATATTGTAGAGATGCGTACATTAGCAAAGCTGATGTCCGATGCAGTAATATGCTCTGGCGTGGTAATGTAGCTTACAGCAGGTTATGGTCACTGAACTGCTGGATGTCCAGGTGGTGCTCTGAGAACAGCATGGGCTTCATAGATAATTGGAGAAGTTTTGAAGGCAAGGCTGGCCTGTCAGGGTGAGATGGTGTCTATCCCACTTGGGAGGGTGCTGCTATAATTTTTTGCAGCATAGCACATAGTCTCAACAAGAGGCCTAGTTAATTGGTAACAAAGCAGAGCCAGAGCCAGGGAGCAGACTAATCCGACCGTCTGCTAGCTGCAATGAATCATCATCCGGAGTTCGTAATATACAGACTGTTTCTGTTCCCTGAGTTGAAAAAAAATGTAGAAACATGCAGAACATTTATTTTACTAACGTGATTAGCATAAAATCAGATCATAGTGAATGCACAGCTAGCACCTTTGATCTGAATATATGACTGTTAAATATAAGATCTTTTGCATCTAAAACACTTATTGTTAATGAAATTTTTACTGAAGAGGAGTTTAGTGATGTGATGTTTAGTGGTGTGAAAAAGTGTTGGCCCCCTTCCTGATTTCTTATTTTTTTACATGTTTGTCACACTTTAATGTTTCAGATAATCATTCATTCATTCATTCATTGTCTACCGCTTATCCGATCTATACTCGGGTCACGGGGAGCCTGTGCCCCGGCGTCATTGGGCATCATTGGGAGCCTGTGCATCAAGGCAGGATACACCCTGGATGGAGTGCCAACCCATCGCAGGGTACACACACTCTCTCATTCACTCACACAATCACACACTACAGACAATTTAGAGATGCCAATCAGCCTACACTCAGAATCAGAATCAGAATCAGAAAAGTTTTTATTGCCAGGTACAGCAAAGGGTTCGCGAAGAGCACTTTACAGTACTAGGAATTTGTCTTGGTGTCAGGTGCAAAACATATAAACAGATAAAATTTTAAAATAATAAAATAAACTATAATAAATTAAATAAAGTTGCGATTTACAATGTAAGTGTAAGTGAAATTGAAGGAGACTGTCCAAACATATATACAGATAACATATGTACACAAATGAGAATGATAATAAATATGTACACAGAAGTTTGAAGTTGAGTGAGAGTGACTGACCAAATAAGTGTATCCTGTATGTACAATCGATAATGAAATAAATATTGTGTACAGAAGATGAGTTGCAAAAGATGTAGTGCAATTTAGAATGTGAAAGTGTCATGGTTGTCTGTAAGTTCTGGGGGGGTCATCTGGGGGCAAGTGGGGCACTGTTCAGCAGGCTGACTGCAGTGGGGAAGAAACTGTTTTTGTGGCGTGAGGTCCTGGTCTTGATGGACCGAAGCCTCTTTCCAGAGGGGAGGGACCGAAAGAGTTCATTACCGGGATGAGAGGGGTCAGCTGCGATCTTGGCTGCACGTCTCCGGGACCTGGAGAAGTACAGCTCTTGGAGAGATGGGAGACTGCAGCCAATCACCTTCTCAGCTGAGTGGATGACACGCTGCAGTTTGGCCTTGTCCCTGGCTGTAGCTGCAGCAAACCAGACTGTGATGGAGGATGTGAGGACAGATTCAATGATGGCAGTGTAGAAGTTAACCAGCATCTTTACAGGTAGGAGAAACTTCTTAAGCTGCCGCAGGAAATACACCCTTCTGCTGAGCCTTCTTGGTGAGGGAGCTGATGTTCTGCGCCCACTTGAGCTCCTTGGTGATGGTGGTGCCTAGGAAACAGAAGGACTCAGCAGATGACACCGGGGAGTCACAGAGGTTGACAGGGGGGCGGGGGGCTGGGTCCTTCCTGAAGTCCACTGTCATCTCCACTGTCTTTAGGGAGTTGAGCTCCAGGTTGTTCGTGCTGCACCATGACACCAGACGATCAATCTCACCCCTGTAGGCCGACTCGTTCCCATCAGAGATGAGGCCGATGAGGGTGGTGTCATCAGCAAACTTCAGAAGTTTGACAGACTGGTGACCAGATGTGCAGCCGTTGGTGTAAAGGGAGAATAGCAGAGGAGAAAGGACACAGCCTTGGGGGGATCCAGTGCTGATGTGCTGGAGGTCAGAGACATGCGTTCCCAGCCTCACGAACTGCCGTCTGTCCGTCAGGAAGTCCGTGATCCAACTGCACATGGAGTCAGGCACATTCAGCTGGAAGAGCTTGTCTCTGAGCAGGGCGGGGATGATCGTATTGAAAGCTGAACTAAAGTCCACAAACAGTATCCTGGCATAGGATCCTGGGGAATCTAGATGCTGAAGGATGAAGTGGAGGGCCATGTTCACAGCATCATCTACAGATCTGTTGGCTCTGTAGGCGAACTGTAGTGGATCCAGAAGAGGGTCTGTGATGTCCTTGAGGTAGGACAACACGAGGCGCTCAAAAGACTTCATGACCACAGAAGTCAGAGCGACGGGTCTGTAGTCATTAAGTCCTGTTATCTTTGTCTTTTTGGGGACTGGGACAATGGCTGAGGTCTTGAAGCAGGCTGGCACGTGGCAGGTCTCCAGTGAGGTGTTAAAAATGTCTGTGAACACTGGGGACAGCTGATTGGCACAGTGCTTCAGGAGGGAGGGGGAGACGGAGTCCGGGCCTGAAGCTTTGCGGGTGTTCAGACGTTTGAACAGTCTATTCACCTCTTCCTCTTTGATGGTGAGAGGTGTCAGGGGTGGAGGGTGGGGTGTTGCTGAGGTGTGGAGCTGTGTGGGTGATAGCTGATGGGGGGAAGATTGGGGGGGGTCAGGACTGTTCCATTGTCTTTCAAAGCGGCAGTAGTACTCATTCAGGCTGTTGGCCAGTCGCAGGTCGTTTACAGAGTGGGGGGCTCTAGGCTTGTAGTTGGTGATCGCTTTAAGCCCTTTCCAGACAGAGGCAGAGTCGTTGGTTTGGAATTGTTGTTGCATTCTCTCACCATGCTCTGTTTTAGCTTTTCTCACCTCCTTGCTAAATCTATACTTAGCCTCCTTGTATTTTCCTCTGTCTCCACTTCTGAATGCGGCCTCTTTCTCTGACCTGAGCCGTCTGAGTTTGGCTGTGAACCAGGGTTTGTCATTGTTATAACTCACCCTGGTGCATGTTGGAATGATGCTGTCCTCGCAGAAGTAAATGTAGGACGACACAGTGTCTGTGTACTCATCCAGACTGTTGGTGGTAGACCTAAAAACATCCCAGTCTGTACAGTCCAAACACCCCTGAAGTTCCCCCACAGCCTCACTGGTCCACTTCTTTGATGTCCTCACAACAGGTTTGCAGAGTTTTAATTTCTGCCTGTATGCAGGAATCAAATGCACCATGATGTGGTCAGACTGGCCCAGTGCGGCACGAGGGACAGCACGATAAGCACCGCTGATGGTGGTGTAGCAATGGTCCAGTACGTTCCCCTCTCTGGTCGGGCACTTAATAAACTGTTTATATTTGGGCAGTTCGTGTGAGAGGTTACCTTTATTAAAGTCTCCTAGGACAATAACCAAGGCATCCGGGTTTGTTCGTTCCACACTCTGTATCTCGTCAGCCAGCGCGCGCTGCGCTTCGCGCACATTACCTTGTGGCGGAATGTAAACACCGACGAGAATGAACGAGGAGAACTCACGGGGAGAGTAGAAGGGCTTACAGTTAATGATGAAGGCCTCCAGGTCCGGGGAACAGAGTTGAGACAGTACTTTCACATCATTACACCAACTGTTGTTAGTATAAAAACAGATTCCACCACCTTTTGTTTTGCCGGAGAGCTCTGTGTGTCTATCCGCTCTATAAAGATTAAATCCGCCCAGCTGAAGCGCAGAGTCCGGTATAGCATCACACAGCCACGTTTCCGTGAAGCACAAAACACAAGACGTAGGAAAGTCTCTGTTTTTGTTCATCTGCAGGGTCAGCTCGTCCATTTTGTTGCAAAGTGAGCGCACATTAGAGAGGAATATCCCAGGGAGTGGTGTGCGTAATCCGCGCCGGCGGAGCCGCACAAGCACACCTGAGCGTTTCCCTCTTCTGCGGGACTTCACTTTGTTACGTGCCTCTTTGATTAAAATCGCCAGTAAATCCGCGGTGGAAGCCAGAAAACTCGGAAATAAGTCCACTGGGGTAGTAGCTCTGATGTTCATGAGCTCTTCCCTGGAATAGGAGCTACCAGAACTGTGACACAAAACTGAATAGGAACACAGAATAATGAAAAGTAGAGCGCACCGAAACACCGTGGCTGCCGTCTGCGGCGCCATCTTGATCTAGCTCCTGCATGTCTTTGGACCGGGGGAGGAAACCTGGAGCCTACCCCGCCCCTGGGGCTTTAGGCTACTGGCGAAAACACAAATCCACTTCACCGGCAGTGGGAAGAACCCCCAAGGAGGGGGCGGGCCCAAAAATGCTAACCACGAGGCAAACCGGGGCACTACCCCACAACCACCGTGCCCCCCCTTTAGGTAGTTCAATCCACCATTTTAAATATTAGTCAAAAAGGGGTGGCAAGTTAAACACTCAGCAAAAAAAATAAAGGTCATCTCATTTTGCAGAAAACAATATTCCAAAACTTTTTCTCTGGGACTGTGAGAAAAAGTGTTTTTCCCAGGTCTAAGCCCATTAGTCTGGTTAAGTACAACCTTTAGAAAAGAACAATTGCAACAAAAATTTTCGATAAATTGATGGTCTGGAGCGTTTTGGAGGAACCTGGAAGACTTCTCTTTGGCCCGAATTTGTTCTAAAAAATTTGAGCCAGAATTGGATCCGTTTTGACTCAATTTAAGCCAACCTTTTTAAGGTTCCAAACCACCCGCAATCCAACTCTGAATTGAGGTCAAAAAAGGGCTTTGGGCTGGCCAGTCCCAAAATCCCCCTTTAAATTTTGAGATGCTTCAGCCAAAATTTTAGGCTGAAAACCCCCCTTTTGGTGTTTTTGGGATCAAAATTTCTCCCAGCCCGCAGAAACCCAAGTTTCCCCTTGATTGAGGTTCTGCAAGGGGCCCCAAACCGTTATCAGCCTTGGGAAAAGGTTTATAAAAGGGGCCCTTTCTAAAGCTTTGGAACTACCACGAACCACAGTGAGAGCCATTAACTACAAATGGCGAAAACACAATCCACTTCTCCACAGTGGAGAACCTTCCCAGGAGTGGCCGGCCGACCAAAATTACTCCAAGAGCGCAGCGACAACTCATCCAGGAGATCACAAAATACCCCACAACAACATCCAAAGAACTGCAGGCCTCACTTGCCTCAGTTAAGATGAGTGTTCATGACTCCACCATAAGAAAGAGACTGGGCAAAAATGGTTTGCATGGCAGAGTTCCAAGACGCTGCTGAGCAAAAAGAACATAAAGGCTCATCTCAGTTTTGCCAGAAAACATCTTGATTATTCCAAAGACTTTTGGGAAAATACTCTGTGGACTGCTGAGACAGAAATTGAACTTTTTGCAAGGTCTGTGTCCCATTACGTCTGGTGTAAAAGTAACAACGCATTTCAGAAAAAGAACATCATACCAACAGTAAAATATGGTGGTGGTAGTGTGATGGTCTGGGGCTGTTTTGCTGCTTCAGGACCTGGAAGACTTGCTGTGATAAATGGAACCATGAATTCTGCTGTCTACCAAAAAATCCTGGAGGAGAATGTCCGGCCATCCGTTTGTGACCTCAATCTGAAGCAAACTTGGGTTCTGCAGCAGGACAATGATCCAAAACACACCAGCAAGTCCACCTCTGAATGGCTGAATAAAAACAAAATGAAGACTTTGGAGTGGCCTAGTCAAAGTCCTGACCTCAATCTGATTGAGATGCTGTGGCATGACCTTAAAAAGGTGGTTCATGCTCGAAAACCCTCCAATGTGGCTGAATTACAACAATTCTGCAAAGATGAGTGGGCCAAAATTCCTCCACAGCTCTGTAACAGACTCATTCCAAGTTATCGAAAACGCTTGATTGCAGTTGTTGCTGCTAAGGGTGGCCCAACCAGTTATTAGCCTTAGGGAGTGAACACTTTTTAACACAGGGCCATGTACTTTAGGATTTTGTTTTCCCTTAATAATAAAAACCTTTATGACTTCAACTGCATGATGTGTTTACTTGTGTTATCTTTGACTAATATTTAAATGTGTTTGATTATCTGAAACATTAAAGTGTGACAAACATGCAAAAAATTAAGAAACCAACACTTTTTCACACCACTGTATGCTTAACAGAAACATGGATTAAACCAAACGATTATGTAGCACTAAATGAAGCTTGCCCGTCCGGTTACAGTACATCAGCCATGTCTAACAAGCAGAGGTGAAGGTATTGCAGTTATTTATGATGATAAGCTAAGCATCATGCAAAATCTAGACTTAAACTCAACACGTTTGAAGTTCTTTATACTAACTTAACATATGTAGCCTCAGAAAATATGCTTGAAATAGCTTTTGAAAAAGACTGTAGCACAGTAGTTATGCTCATGGCTACATAGGAATAATGTTCATGAAATTTATCAGTCAGAATTTAGACCTCATCATAGCACAGAGACAGCATTGGTGGTAAATATCCTGTTACTAGCCTCTGATCAGGGTTATATCTGCTTGTTGGTGTTGCTTTATCATAGTGCAGCTTTTGACACCATTGACCATACTATTCTACTTGATAGGCTAGAAAACATTTTTGGTGTTAAGGGAGCAGCCCTCTCCTGGCTCAGGTCTTATTTGACTAATCGTTATCAGTTTGTAGATCTAAATGGTGACTTCTCTAAGAATACTAGGGTTATGTTCAGTGTTTCACAAGGTTTTAGGACCACTGCTTTCCTCCTTATATATACTACCCCTTGGTGCAATTATTCATAAACATGGTATTAGTTTCCACTGTTATGCTGATGAAACACAGCTATGTTTCAGCTAAATCAGATGAGAGACACCAGCTAGATTTCCTCCTGCTTAATTCTGACAAGAGAGAAGCTTTCTATGTATAGATTTTCTTAGGTAAAGGAGCAGATCTAGTGGGTTCATGGCCATAGAGTCTTTGGTGTATTAGGATGTATAGATGCTGTCACCTTACCACTCTCGCTTGGGTTTGTTGACTGTGGAGTGGTTGGATGCTTTATGTCCTAGGAATCCCTGTCTATGTTTGTGTCACCTTCTGGCTCTCCCTTTTAGTTATGCTGTCATAGCTAGTTTTGCCCAAGTCCCTCCTGCACTTTGCATAAATAATGTACGTCGTCTTTAACCATTACATGATCCCTCTCCCTCTCCCTCTCCCTCTCCCTCTCCCTCTCTCCCTCTCCTCTCCCTCTCCTCTCCCTCTCCTCTCCCTTTCCCTCTCCCTCTCCCTCTCTCTCCCTCTCTCTCTCCCTCTCTCTCTCCCTCTCTCTCTCCATCTAACTATACTTGCCACTCCCAAGCTCCTAGTGTTCTGAGTTCCCAGTGTGACCACGTCTTTCTGGACCTCCCTGATCTTTCCAGAGATCCTACTTCTAAATGGTGTCTTGTCGCTTGGTGGTGCTCACAGTTGCTGGGGATGGCTCTGCATGGACAGCTCGTGACTCTTGGGACTGCTGTGGATAGAACCACTTGGAGATTATTGCGCTGTCTTGGAACTGCTGTGGCAGTCAACTTTGTGCTCATCAGTGAACATTTGTAGACTTTGTCAGGAAGGAACTACAGTTTCACATGGGAAAAAAGCAGTTTATTTACTAATTCAAATATGTATATTGTTTCAATGTGATTTGAAATAAGTTGTATTAACACAATTTGGTTACATATAGCCAACATGATTTGATCAAAACCTTGAAATAAAATCAACCCTGTAAAGTCCCCTAAGCACAGGATCAAACCTAGGACTCAGGGGCTATGAGATGGCAACCTACTGTGTTATCATGCAATACAGTATTTAATTATGTTAATTTATTCTTTTCTTCACAATACAGCCTCACAATATTTTATGACAATTGTTAATATAACAGAATTATACTACATTAAATTGATTACACTTATTCCACATAGTTCAAACTAGTTCTTAGATGATTAAATTGCATTTACTATAGGCAATGACATCAGATTTTGATGAATAACAATATTTTAAAGTAAACTATATTTAATAAGTGGTCTTCAACCTGACTGACCATATAGTACCTTTTTTGTTGTTAAGGTAAGCAGGTTTTCCATTTGTTTTCCATTTTTCCAGGGATTATAATTGGTTTTCATGCCACAAGAACCCTTGCATGAGTGACAATATATGACTTGCTTATATTGACTTGCTATGATATGAATAAGACTTGCTATCAGTTACACAGAACAAAATAACCTGAATTAAGAAACTTGATAGACATAATATACTGAATATTTAATCTGATTATCAAGAAACTTTACAGAAATATCACAGTTTAACAAGCCAAAATAAAAACACACTAGCAGATTTAGCAATTTAAACTTGACATAAAAGCATAAAAGGAGTGTTCACCATTTCACCAAAAGAAAATGGGAGGAGATCCTGTGGGACTATTTGAGTTTATCTATGCTACCTTTTGTGTTTAACTCTCAGAGGCTCCTGATTGCATCAGATGGTATAATTGGGACTCCAGAGATCCAGTCAAGTCCACTCCCACCTTCTTAGCTTCACCACTCTCTATTGTGACCATGATGGCTACCCTCCCACAATGAGCTGTTTCTGCTGCAGTCTCCTGTAATGCTTTCAGAAGCACCAAACAGCTCTCTCTGTTGCCTTGCAACCAGATACACTACGTCAGTAGAGATGGCTTAAGATTCAGTAGTACACACACAAACCAAACGTAACTGAATCTCTAGGTGTGTCAATTACAATAATACCCACGATACACACACACATATCATGTAAAGCCTGCTTGCTAACAAAAGTGTGTCCAGCAAAGCAAACTTACAAGACTTTAACAAAGAAAATAAATCTGCTGTGATAATATGTTACAGATTGCCTACATTATTGCTCCTCTTTGCACCATGCAGTTTGTGCTTCCATTGGTGTGCCAAGGGGAGACACTAATTGATTTCTTCTCAGGGGAGTGAGTTTCATCATTGTATTGTTTTTAACCCCTCTGTTACGCACACACTTCTTACAGGGTTACTAAACTCTCTGACAAAAACAAGAAACCACATGAATACACAATTAAAGGCAGTTTCTCAAAAATATTGTGTATAGAAATAGAAACATTTTGTATACTCATCACTTAAAAACAATAGCCACCAACCACCAACATTTATGATAAAACAACTGTCACACTGTCATTGTCACTGGTACATAAGGCACTGTAAAGAAAAGATTAAGACTTGTTAACAGATTTGATTCTGTAAAATGTATTCACAACACAGCAGAGTTGTTAAGAGAACCAGTCCAGGGTTTCAGTTAAGATTAGAAAGTATTTCTGGAATATGCTTATTTATTGCTTTGGTGATAGATCAAAAACTTATCTCTGTGTGATTGCATGAAACAATATCCTATAGCTTGCTCTGTTTCCCAAATTCTCCTCTGGAAACGGTCCCTATCGCGAGCGTGCTCCTCCCATGGCCCCTTACGGCATGATTGAAGAGCAAATGACCATGCTCTCATCATGTGAATTTGAACAATTGGAGAGAATTTCACCTGAAAAGGGAGACATAATGTACACAGACATCACTCAGTTCAAAAAGTTAAAAAAAAAGTAAAATAAAATAATTATTCAACCTATTGTTTGGCTGTGAATACATTACATAATACATTTGAACACATAGTAGTTTTGCAGTTTGCAGTTGCAGTTTTGACAGTAAGTAACTTGCAACAAGCTAACATTAACAACGTACAGTGGACATAATAAGTCTACACCTGCTAAAATTGTAGATTTAAAAAAATTAAGCCAAGATCAATCATGTCAGATCCTTTTCTATATCCTTTACACAAAGAAATGTAAAAGTTATAGGCTACAAAAAGAAAAAGCTTACAATAACCTGGCTAAAAAATGTGCACACCCTTTTATAATGGGGCAGGTGACTGTGCTTAGAATTAACCAGTAACATTCAAATTCTAGCTCAAAAGAATTTATTATGCACCTTTCACCACTGAAATCTGATTGACCCCAAATAAATATAATCTGTTTATTACCTTCATCCAACTGCTGCTGCCATTGGCTGTAAAGATGTTAAAAAGTATGTACAGAATCTCCTTTTCTAAAGGTATCGTTCAGAAGAGGGGTTCAGATGAATTTCTAAAATATTAGATGTACCATGGAACACTACGAAGGCCATCATAAAAAAAAATCGGGAAAAAAATGGGGCACCATAGTTACATTATCAAAAAGAAGGACATTTCTCCAAAATTGTCTTCAAGACAAAAAAAATTAAAACTCAGGGAGATTGCCAAGTCCTATGGCAAAATTAAAGGAGTCACAGGAATATCTGGCAAGTACTGATCACTCCCTGCACGTGACAATATGCTTCACATTTTTTGGGATATGGGGCAGCATGGCAAAATGGAAGCAATTTCTCTCACAAAATTTTTTAACCCTGCCTACATTTTGACAATACATAATAACATTTACATTTCTGCCATTTGGCAGACACCCTTATCCAGAGCAACTTACATGTTATACAGCTGAGCAATTGAGGGTTAAGGGTCATGCTCAGGGGAACAGCAGTGGCAGATCAGGGATTCAAAATCAAAACCCTTTCTGAAAAGTAGTCCAACAACTTAACCACTAAGCTACCACATCCCTCAAACTATGTTGCATAATAACCTCAAACCATGTTGCAAAATATGTTATAATCTGATGAGACCAAAGTATAAATTTTAGCATGCACATATATCACAGCTAACAGTTCATCCATTGAATGCCATACAAGCATAATGCTATGGAACTGGACTGGGGCTGGGGCAAGATGAAGGAAATTATAGGTAGGTCCAAATAGGACCACCTAAAGATAGGTCCACCTTTTTTGCAGTAAACTTTCCAGGCCTCTGTTAAACTGATGAAGATGAAAAAAAGCTTTCACTTTCCATCATGATAATGACCCAAACCACAAATCCAAATACTAAAAATTAATTTCTTTAAAAGGTGAAAATCAACATTTGGAATGACCCAGTAAGAGTCCAGATCTATATCCTGTCAAAAACCTGTGAAGTCACTTGAAGATACAAAGAAGATCCCTTTGTAATTTGATGGAATATCTGTTTGGTATATCAGATTAAAGGTGGTTAAAATATGACACGATTCATTTTGGCTTTATTGTTTGCACAAAAACCTGCAAATTTATCAGGGCTCTGTAGACTTTTTATATTCAAAGTATCTCCACCTGCTATACTCATTAAGCAAACAAAAAAATAAAAACAAACAAAAGAAATGCTAATCTATGGCATTAATTATTTGTGTAAAGTTAAAGTTTTTGCAGCTGTATAAAGATATTACTATATTACTTTATTATTATTACCCTTTTCACAGTAGAAATTTTCTTTGTTATGTTGGCAACAACAGTCTTATTTAGGGGCTTTTTCCACGGGACTTTTGCTGGCTTCTCCACACACAACTGAGGACATTGGTGACTGATAAGTTTTCTTTGCATCAAAAATGGCTTGGGACATCTAGTGCTTGTGGCATCTCTGGATGTTTTAGGGCTTTTCTCATGGGAGTCTGTAAATGTATGTGCACTGTTGAGAGGAGCTCTAAAATTCAGTGGGTGGTAAGGGTCGTCATCCCAACACAGAGACTTCCACAATGCCTCCTCTTCATCTTCCGAGTTGACAGTCTCCATGGTTCCTTGCTCACTAGAATCTGAGCAACATGACACACTAGATGGTGTTGATGAGAACTCGTTTATTTGCTGACTTCCTGTTTGTGTTCTCTGTCTATTAGCAACTGCACTGGATATACATGCTGTGAAGTGCAGTGGGTGGTAGGGATCATCTGAACACCTAAGAAGATCCCAGAGCCCATCACTATTCTCTCGCTCCCGATCTGTAGAGGAACTATCTGAGCTGCCCCAGCTAAACTCACTATCTGAACTTTGACTTTTCAGCTTTAACCCTAATAAATTACATTCCAATCCTGTACAGCAATCACTCTGTTCGTGAACCTCCTTCCCATGAAGACTTGATACACATTCTTCATCTACTCTACTCTCTAAGCCTTTATGAATATTCCAGTCAAATCTGTGTTTCCAGGCAAACTGCTCACCTGCACACACATCTTCATTATCATTGAGACACTCAGTTGCATGAGATACTAAATTGTCCACCAGTGAGCAGCAGAGATCATCTTTAACAAGATTGGAGAGAACAGATCTGGAATGCGAGTTTAGGTTAAAAGGATCCTTGTTAAACCGTGACAGAGGACTTGGACCTGCCACTACAACATTATTATTGCTTTTAAACAGTGATGACAATAGAAAACCTTCAGTATCACCATGGGTATTCCTCATGTGCTGAATATGTTCTCCTGTGTCATCTGTGATGCGCAGGTGAACTTCGAATCTGAACATCTGGAAAACTTAGCAACAAACAAAATACCTTTAAATATGGACACAAGGTAACACTTTATTTTAAGGGACATATATTATAGTTTAATAAAAAGCTTTTATTCTATAAAGTCCAAACTAGACAAATAATATGACTAAATGCATTAACAGGTTTGATAAATTATTAATTGCACTGTTATGCAAGGAGCTGAATAAGAATTAACCATCTAAATTCACATCTTATAAATGTATAATTGGCAAATGTAATACTGTAGGTGTCAAATAATTACTACTGTAATGTTACAATATGAGTCCCCTATTCTAGTATTCGTACACGTTACACTATTAATGTATTAAATTCAAAATCAAATACTATTTAATAAAAGATTTATATTATTCATTTTCATCAGATGTAAAAGAATTATTTTGGTGTCATGCAAGATACTGGACTATTGTTAATCAACCTTTTTTGCTACCAGTAGATACGATGCAAAATTGTTTTGCTTTTAGTTAATCATAATAAATTCTGTGTTTTGAGTTAATCAGTTATTACAAGCTCTGAAAGTGATAAACCTTTGGTCACTTGATGCTACCCGGAATCCACAGGTTTCCAGTTATACACTAATAATAGGTGTCTAATAAGACCTTGATTAACACCTAATATGCATTCCTTTATATTAATATATAAATAAATATATTAACTATTACATATCACAAATATATGCTTAATATGTGACGTGTCCCATTTGTCTACTGTTCCAGAAATTATTCAACTATTGGATAATCTTTTTTCCTTAAGGTTATTGGTATATTAGGCTATTGGCATTATTTAATTATACTGTATTATTTTGTATATTGGAATTTAATCATTTAATAAACAATTAAATATTTAACTGGTACAAGTGGAAAGAAGAAATGATGAAGAGACAGACAAAAACAAATATGTATTCATCTGTCGATCTATATATCTTACCATGTTTCTTTCTGTTTGTCATTATTACATATTTATTATTTAAAGTTTTGAAAAACGAACCCACTGTCAGATTTTCCTACCTGCCATTAAGCTGCAACAGATGACTTGAAGCATTAAGCGAACGTTTTCCCACAGTACTATCAGGATCTGTCTGGTCAACGGTAAAAGCGCCATCCCGCTGTGGCTGAAGCGCTGCATCGCGCTTCCCTCTCTCGCATTTCCAAAAACGCTTTCCATCTTTTTCATACAGCTCAAAATGGCCAGGTGTTCTGATAACCCTTCCTGGCTGAGCTATCCTCACAGCGCCTTGTCGTTTGGTTTCGAATCTTCAAAAAGAACATTTTTCTCTCGAAATAAGAAAACTCCGAGGAAAAATATTTCAAGCCATGTTTTAAAGTGTTGTTCGTAATAGCTTGAACAGCTTTATAAATCACTTATAAGTCACTTACAGAAGTAATCACTTCATTCGACCGTGGTGGTGTCACATGTTGAATATGCCCTTGATTTGTAGCTAACCACGCCCATAAACCACAGACACTAACGCTTTTTTCTCTCTGGATGTGTGAGTAGGGCAGTAGCGGCGCGGAAGCTTTTTTTTTACGCCGCAGAGATTGTATTGCGCAGCTGATCAGCGGCTTTTGTACTGCAAATACAGGAGCTCGTATTACTTTAATAGGAGGAAAATCTCTTCCAGATGCTTATTTTAACTACCACTGTAGTTTATCTCATTTTAATATGTTGTATCCACGTTGTTCTTGTTCTCTTTGTTTTTCGTGTTGTGCGAGTAGTAGACAGAAAACGGCCATCGCTCTTTATCCGTTACTAAGGATAAGAAGGAGAATGAGACACTGCTTTTGTTTGTAGTCGCCGGCATATTCTGCGGTGATGTGCAAGTGTGCTCCCTAACACATACAATATAAGCACGTACCATGCGGTGTGCATGTAGTTTATATGATAAACATGGTGAACTTTAAATAAAATTGTCAACCTTTTCCAAAAAATAAATAAATAAAAAACAAAATATACAACTTGCAAAAAAAAAAAGATTTTTTAAAGAGGCACTTTTTAAAACAAAAATAAGCTAACTTAATACAAATAAGTTAATGTAAGAGTTGAATGAAAGAGATTTTATGTTTTGTTAATATTTTGTATTTATGAATGGACTTTTATTTTTATTGGGAACATTGTAAGGGACTTTTATTTTGCTGAAATATATTGGGTGGTGACTTTTTGTGGGAGGGCTCAGTGTAATTAAGGGGAAGAGAAAGTAAAAAATATAGGAGATGGAGAGAAAAGTCTATGAATGAAGTTCAAGCCGCCCGAACACCTCAACTATTACACTGGTGGCAGCGGTGGGATCATTTGGATATTCGAGATTCTTCTTAACTTTTTCCCTAGATTTTGCTAGACTTTGCATACGAGTGAGTTATTATATTTCGCTGGATTTGAGAGCACTTGATGTTTCTTTTGATTAGCTAGCAGAACGAGTTGTTTTTATTAGACAAAGTCGTCGCGTCGCGAAAATTAAGCCATGTTGGATGAAGAAGCACATGCGCCGAGGGAGATCGTAGCTCTACAAATGGCTCCGCAATTACATCGATCAAGAACAGCGCCAAGAGATATTCCGTTACCGCCGCCATTTCGTAACGACGGCAGTGAGTCCTTCCAGCTATAGGCTCGTCTCTATGAGGTAATTCAAGAGGCTCGTTACAAAGACGTTGAAGTTGATTTGGATGCAGTTTTAGCTACCAAATTACCAACTAGATTGCCACCTGAACTGTTCATTGTTTGGGACAATTTTCCTCCTGAAATTCAACATTCTTTTCCTGCAGCAAAGAAACAGTTACAAGATGCTTTTGGACAAAAAGATGTGATTGCTTCTTTCCAAACGTTTCCAAATTCGCATCATAAACAGCCAGATGAAGCTATGGAGGTGTATGCTGCAGACATTTGTAGGCTAGTCAAAGAGGCCTTGCCTGATTTTGAACAAAATGCCTCTGAATACATGAAACTGACACGATTCATAGCTGGTCTTCTTTTTGGTTCATGATAGAGAAGCTCATCTCCCTGCTGATTTTCTTCTTGGGGAAATTCCAGCACTTTCCAAGGCTACAACTGGAACCCCAAATGAGTATGCACATTCTACACTCAGGTGGTTGCGCTTTGCCTTTAATTCAGTAGCAGACCACATTGAAACTGCTGGAGCACAGCAGAAATACTACTATGATCGCCAGTTAAGGTACACAGCTTATGATCTGGTGTGGGTTGATCTTTCAGCTTTAACTAGACACAAACTTGCTCCCAAATGGGCTGGTCCATTCAAGGTTATGAGGAGACTACACTCACTTACAGGTGACATTGGAGTGACTTATGAAGTCAAAGATCAGCTGGATCCTAGGGCAAAATCCAAAATAATTAATTACAACTGCCTTATCGGTCCCCATGGCCACCTAGCCTTGCTGCACAAACAACACATGTACCTACTACACCCACAGGTGAAGCTCCACCTCTCACAGCACTTTCAGGCTCTCAGCCTTGGGTCTATCGAGACAACTTTGTATCTAGGCCTACTGGGCCACCTACACCCATTCAGGATAGGGAAAATTTCCAAACTAAAGCTGAAAATCCTGACAATATGTTAGCTCCATCTTCTTTAGCCTTTCCTGTTGGGGAGCCAGCAGGTAGACCTCGAACAAGACATGGACATTTAATTCATCTTCCTGAACGTTATAGAGATGTGAATTGAGGCACATGACGCTGCCATTGTTACGTATTAATGGAAAAACACGTTAGTAATGTGATTAACTTATTCAACTAATACAAATACTTACAGTTGGATGATTTTAAATGTTTTGTTTATACATTCTTTTAATGTAATTGTATGTTATTTGTTTAGTTGCAGTTGCAATGTTATGGCTGTCGGTCAATCTTGCATAACTTGTGATGCATACTTGTTTTTTTTCTGTTTATGGAAACGAGGACGTTTATTTTTTTTAGTAAGGGGAAGTAGTGTAAGAGTTGAATGAAAGAGATTCTATGTTTTGTTAATAATATTTTGTATTTATGACTGGACTTTTATTGTTACTGGGAATATTGTAAGGGACTTTTATTTCACTGAAATATATTGAGCAGTACCTTTTTGTGGGGGGTCAGTTTAATTAGGGGGAAGAGAAAGAAAAAAATAAAGGAAATGGAGAGAAAAGGCTATGAATGAAGAGCTTGTTATGGTGTCTGTGTTTCATTATTGTTATTAAGCCCCCCGTAAACTTCAATTATTACATTAAATTTAAGATATATAGAGTAGAGTATATAAATAAAGAGGCAAAGTTAAAAATAAAATAGAGGCAACTTTATTGTAAATAAAAAGTCACCTTTAATGAAAAGAAGTCAATTTTAAATAGAAAAGATTAAACATCAAGCTCAAAATTAAATAAGTGCGGCAACTTTAAAAAAAGAAAATGAAATACATATTAAATAAAAACTTTAAATAAAAAGAAGTCAACTGCATTTACCAAGAGGCAAATTAAAATAAAAAAAGAGATAATTGCACATAAAAAGAGACAATTTGAAGTGTTGACTTGAAGTGTTATAAATAAAAAAGCCAAAATATAATAAACATATACAGTTTGCTGTCACTAATTAAAAGGGAAATGTTTGGGGGTTTAGTAAGTCATAAATGTATAATATATATTTATTATAAAACTATTTAGCATTTAAATAAAAAGAAACAGCTTCAAATAAAAAAAACTTTAATAAACAAAGGAGTCAATTTTAAAAAAATGTCAAATTAAATAATTCAATAATGTTTAAAAACTTTAAATTAAAAAAGACAACTTAAAAACAAATCAACTTTAAATGAAAAGAGGTAACATGAAATAAAAAAGCCAACTTAAATAAAAAAACACAATGTTCAAAAATAAATAAATAAATAAGCCATACAGTCAGCATATAACATTTCACATCAAAGTCAACTCCACAGTAAACATCACAAAGTACAAGCATGGCTGCCCAGGACTATACACACACACACACACACACACACACACACACACACACACACACACACACACTGTTACAACCGGCGGTGTCCGGCTGGATATAACAGACCCAACGCGAAGCTTCCGTGAAACAAAAGGGGTTTATTAAACATAACACACGAGACATGACATGAAACAAAAACCGCGACACCACTTCGGCCTACATACGAACGAGGACTAGCAAATAATGATGACACAGACAGGACTATAAATAGAGAACATAATCAGGAAACATTAGGAACAGGTGAAACATCAATCAACACACAATAGGACAGGGCAGGGCTTAACTAACACACATGGCCAAGGTAAACAAAAACAGACATCACATGACAACCCCTACTGAGAGCCCCCTAGTGGTTCACCCTCAGCCCTGCTACCCGTAACACACACACACACACACACACACACACTCACACCCACACACACCTGTGTAAAAGCATTTTCACTCATTCAGTTCATTCAGACGTACATACTCAGATTACATTCTGTTCCTGACATTACAAAGCCGTTTCCTGTGTATACTCTTATGATTTGACCCTTTTGCTGTGCATCAAGTTATGTTTTTTACCTGATCTACACTATGTTGTTTGTTGATACCTGACCTGTTCATGTATACTGATCTTGATTCTGCCCATAGTAAACATGGAACCATCTGTTTCAAACTAACTCTCTGAATTAGAAACTCTTCAACTGATGATTGGCATTCAACCATTATTTAAACAATCACAGCAGACTGTAGCAAGATAAACGATAACGGCAAACAGAAAACAAGCAAGTGATGCAGAACGGCTCAGTACGTTGCGGAAAAACGATACTTTGTGTTAAAACGTAATGTGCACGCTGCTTAAATGTCTGAAAACCTAGAAGCGTTCCTTCATGGATGGCGCCAGAACTCGGACGAGGGCTCCCTCTGGCAGGTGGGGGACAAGGCGATACGTGACCGGGTTGATCTGCCGGATGATGTGGAAGGGGCCAATGAAGTGTGGGCTGAGCTTGCGACATGGAAGACTTAACCTCAAATTTTGTGTGGACAGCCAGACCTGCTGGCCCACCTGGAACCTGGGGTGTGGGCACCTGTGGCAGATGCCTGGATCCTCTGCCTCCATATGGCTTGCTGCAGATGGACATAGGCACTCTCCCAGACCTCCTGGCTGCGACGGGCCCAGTCATGCATGGCAGGAACATCAGAGGGTTCGTCCAACCATGGGAACAGGGGTGGCTGGTAGCCCAGGATGCAATGAAATGGAGTGAGTCCTGTCGATAAATGTGTGAGTGAGTTCTGGGTGTTCTCAGCCCATGGGAGGAACTCACTCCACCATTGTTGCTCGTGGCTACAGTACGATCAAAGATACCGGCCAATCTCTTGTTTCAGCTGTTCAATCTGTCCATTTGACTGTGGATGGTAGCCTGAGCTGAGACTTATGTTGACCCCCAGGTGAGTGCAGAATGCCCTCTAGACTCTTGAGGTGAACTGAGGCCCTCGGTCCAACATGATGTCCTCAGGGAGACCATAGGTGTGGAAAACTTGGTTAAATACTGCTGTGGCAGTTTCCATGGCTGTGGGCAGGCCTTTCAGTGGCACCAGCTGGCAGGCTTTGGAGAAACGGTCGATCGCCACCAAGATCATGTTGTAACCCCCCAGAATCTGGGAGGTTCGTGATGAAGTCAACTGCCATTTGTGACCAGGGCTGTCGGGGAATGGGCAGCGGTTCCAGCGGGCCAGTAGGGAGCTGATGGCTCATCCAGGACTGAGTGCAGGTGGCACATGACTCCACGTATTCCTCCACATCCTGGGACAGAGAGGGCAGATGCCGGTTGCGCCGAACTGGGTGCCTCATGCACCCACCACAATACTTGAGGGCGCAGCGAGGTGGGCACGTAGAGCTTGTTAGGAGGACAGGATGGTGGTGGAGGCTCCTTGACCTGGGCTTGCTAGATCTCCTCCATGAGGTTCCATCAAATGGGGTGAGCATGACCAAGGAAGGCAGTATGGGCTTTGGGAGAGAAGGAGTGCTTATGGGGTCATGTCGGTGGGCATCTGCTTTGCTGTTCTTTGCTCCTGGTTGATATGTCACCGAGAACTGGAATCACATGAAAAACAGCACCCACAGGACTTGACATGGGTTCAGCCGTTTGGCATTGAAAAGATACTTAAGGTTGCGGTGATCCGTCAACACAAAGGAATGGGTGTCATGCCCTCTACAGCCAGTGTTGCCACTCCTCTAGTGTTGCCTTGATGGGCAGGAGCTCCCAGTTCCCCACGTCATATTTCACCTCCATTGGGGTCAGCTTCTGGGAGAAGTAAGCACAAGGTTGATAGACCTTCCCAGGATTCTAGTGGCATTGAGACAGCATGGCCCCTATCCCGCAGTTGGAGGCATCCACATCAATGATGAATGGGAGGCTGGGGTACAGGGGTCCAGGTGTCTTAGAATCGGTGCCATGGTGAAGCTCCTTTTCAGGTGTGCAAGGGCTGCATGGGCCTGCTCTATTCAGTGTAGCCATCTGGGTTTGCCCAGCAGGAGAGAGGTTAATGGATTGGCTATACCGCTGTAGTTGCGAATGAACCAACGGTAGAAGTTCGCGAACCCCAGTAATCGCTGCAACTCCTTGATGGTGGTTGGTCCAGGCCAGTCCGTAACCACCTTCACTTTTCTGATGTAAATACTCTATCTCTAGCTGAGTGAGCACAGTTTGAACATGGTGGATGTGGTCGTCACAGGAGGTGGAGTAGATCAAGATGTCCTTGATGTAGGTGATGATGCATCAGTTGATCAAGTCCTTGAAGACTTCATTGATGAATGCCTGGAACACTGTCTGTGCATTCGTAAGTCTGTAGGGCATGACCAGGTATTCTTAGTGCCCACTTGTGGTGTAGAAAGCTGTCTTCCCTTCATCCCCCTCTCTGATCTGTACCAGGTTGTATGCACTGCATAGAGCTAGCTTGGTGAAGACCCGAGCCTCCCTCAGTTGTTCCAAAGTCACCGGAACCAGTGGTAGTGGGTAGGGTTGGCGCACCGTGAGAGCATTCAGATCCCGGTAATCGATGCAAGGCCGGAGACTGCCATCCTTCTTCTCGATGAAGAAGAAGCCAGCATCTGCCAGAGAGGTCGAAGGCCAGATGTACCCCGCAGCCTGGGCTTCTTTGATGTAATCCTACATGGCTTTGGTCTCAGGTAGGGAGAGAGGGTAGACCTTACACTTGGTTGGCATGACCGTGGGTCTCGCAAATAGTGGTATCCTTGTGAGATCGTGGCGTTCTCTGTAGTACTTGGGCTCTATATGGACGTGACGAGGCATGGGTACAAGAAAATATTCCTGAGGCAGTGGTTCTGGCAGTATGGTGACCAGTCATCTAGGCCTGGAGAGAACTCTTGGCCTCCTCCGTTCCAGGTTCTATTGACCTAAAATGGTTGATGCTGTAGAGAGAAAAGTAAAAACTTGTGAGCGTTGCATTCGGAGGAAAGCTTCACCACAGAGAGCAGCTTCCTTAGTGAACATACAGACCAGCAGACCCTTAGAGCTGATCTGTATGGACTCCCTAACAGTAGAGCCATACAATAGCAACACAAAGGATATATTAGTCATTACAGACCATTTTACCAAATATGCTATTGCAGTACCTACCAAAGATCAGAAGGCTTGAACTGTGGCTAAATGTCTCTGGGACCATTTCTTACTACACTATGGCTTCCCAGAAAAATTGCATAGTGATCAGGGCCCAGACTTCGAGTCACAAACCATTCAAGAACTGTGCAAAGTCGCTGGTATCCATAAAGTGAGAACAACCCCCTATCATCCAAGAGGGAATGCCTCTCATTCGCCTCTCAGTAACTCCTCTCATTCTCACTCAAAGTTCTCACTTAAAATCTCTCAAAGACCGGCTAGGGGAAAGCTACCACCTCACTGCTCGCCATGCTTTGAAGGTGGTGGGAAGAAATAAGAGGAGATTTGATAGAAATGTAGCTGCCTCAGTTCTGGATATAGGTGATCAAGTCCTAGTAAGGAATGTCCAGCTAAGAGGAAAACACAAAATAGTGGACAGATGGGAGTCTGACATTTATGTTGTGTTAAGGAAAAGCAGAAGTATTCCTGTGTACATGGTTTGCCCAGAAGGAAAGGAAGGTTTGGTACTTTGCATCGTGATTTGCTTTTGCCCTGTGGTTTTTTACCCAACACAGAGTCTGAAGAATCTGTCCAGCAGAGAGAACATCGTAGGCCTAGAACTAGAGCTCAGTCCAGAATTGAAGATGCTGCTGAAGTAGAAGCTGTGCATAAGCTGAGTTCTGAGTTTTGAGTCAGAAAGTGAATCTGTTCACTTTGATGTACCTAGAGAGTCATTAGAGTTCACTACTAGAATTATTCTGGAAGATAGACCAACACACCATTCAGAGAGTTCAAGGAACTTACCTGAAGTTGCGTCCAAAAGTCCACCAATCACCTGATTATTTAAGAGAAACTACACTAGCTGAAAGAAACTTAAACAGTGATGAGGTAGAGAGAAACTCACCTGAGGTGTTTCATGAAAACCCAAATGCCTCTGGGGTTGAACCTGAAAAGGATAGAGAGGATGGATTAGTGAAAGTCTGTACCAGTTATCCAATCTATTCTTGGGTCACAGAGAGCCTGTGCCTATCTCAGGCATTGAGGTAGGATACACCCAGGACAGAGTGTCAACCCATTGCAGGGCACACACACTATGTGCAATTTAGAGACTCCAATCACCCTAGAAACATGTCTTTGGACTGTGGGAAGAAACCCACCAAGCACGGAGAGAACATGCAAACTCCACACACACAGTGAGCAGGAGCGAGACTCCAACCCAGGATGCTGGATGCAGGATGCTGGAGGTGTCAGGCAAACATGCTAACCACTAAGCCACCATGCTGCCGGATTAGTGAAAGTAATCTCAGGAAAAGAATGTAATTGCTCAAGTGAGCTAGCTGATGAGTCATTTGAAGTGGTTAATGAAATTGTACCTGATGCACATGTGGGGAACAACACTCCAGACATTTCAACGGTTGCAGATGATGCAGAGGATATGTGACCAAAAGGCTCAAAAAGGCAGAGTAGACCACTAGACAAGCTGCAGTATGCACGGTTAGGAAATCCGTTGATTTCAGTTATTCAGTCTTTATTGCAAGGATTAAGCTCTGCATTTACTGAGTCAGTGGAGGAATATGATTATATTAAGTGTCATAACACTGAACCCAGTGCAGTTTCACCTGTGTGACTTAGCCAGTCCCAAGTACAGGGACGTGCTTTGATTTAGGTGAGGGAAGTGTAACCAAGGTTACCAGGGAGTAACAGAAACATGAAAAATAAATTTAATAAATAAATTATATATATATATATATATATATATATATATATATATATATATATATATATATGATTATATGATTCTGGAAGCCTGGAAAAATGGGAGGGTTGCGTCAGGAAGGGCATCCGGTGTAAAACATTTGCCAAGTTGATGTGCGGACCGCTGTGGCGACCCCGAACAGGGAGCAGCCGAAAGCAACTTCTTCTTCTATAATCAATCATATATTATATTAGAACATAATCATGTTAAAGTTATTGGGAAGTCATTAAAAATGACTTAGTTTATAGAAGAAATTATTAGGTTAACAGAAATGAATATTCCTAGTTGGTTAATGATGTGGCCAATGGCGAGTTGTCTTCAATTTAAGAATGGTCAATGAGTGCACAAAATGTGGCATAGCGGATAAATTGACTTCCAGGTTTCACACGAGGTTTGCATGCGAGTTAAAAGCAGGTTTCTCACGCGTGGAAAAGACCTCTGAACAAGTGTGGGGTACGTTGGTGCTCCGTAGGGAAAAAGAAAAAAGAAAGACAGAACGGAACATCTTTCTGAGCAAATTTTGCCGATGAATTCATTCAACTGGACGAGATACATCTGTGCCTTTCTGGAGTTTTTTATGAGTTTAAAGATTTCCTTGATCAGGTTTTTGGTTTTGTCCCAGCC
Source organism: Hemibagrus guttatus (assembly GCA_033459395.1). NCBI lineage: Eukaryota > Metazoa > Chordata > Actinopteri > Siluriformes > Bagridae > Hemibagrus > Hemibagrus guttatus. The sequence goes on from JAUCMX010000004.1 coordinate 17,249,118, forward strand.
TTCCAATGATTCTGAGGAGGTTTGGACAAAATGGCTTTTTCTTGTTCATGGATAAAGAAACATTTACATTTTTCCTATGGACTATTCAATAACTATTTTTTGAAGGACTGAAGAACTGAAGGTTAGGCAGAAGTAACCTGTTATATTCTGCTAAGAACTGTTAATCCATTATTTTAAATTGAAATTGAGGTTGTATGCTCATGCTTTTATGTTGTTTGTTTTTATTTATTTATTTATTTAAAGTAACAAATAAGTCATAGCACAAAATTTAGTGGTTAACATTGGTGAAAATATTGTTTTTTTGTTTTCTTTGTTTGGTATTAATTGAAACAACTCACCAGTTGGGTTTTGTTAAAATACAAGTTGCTAGTGAACCAAATCTTCATAGTCTGGTCTGTTCACTGTTGTTTTGGCTTTCTCAGCAGCGAGTCTATTCTTCTGAGACGCTGGTCCATAGAGTTGCATTAATTTCTGCAAATACTGTAACATATTAACTTAAACTATGATAGACAGGCCTAGGCCTGACTTAAAGGCCCAGCATTTGGTATCCTTGAGGCCAACAGGTGGTAATTTTAAGGCCACCAGTTATGGACAAATGAAAGAGGGGTTGATTTTATGGGGCATATTCAGCAGAAAAATCATCAAAACAAGCACTGACAAACTAGTGTAAGGAGGGGTAAAAATACCCATATATATAGGGGTAATTTTGTATGGAGGGGTGCACTTGACCGCATCGGGCCTGTGTTTTTTGAGTGCCAATAAAGCTGGTTTGCTTCTTCTCATTCAAGCCTGGAGAAGTTTCATTATTTTCTTTCTTATAATCTAGCAAAGTATTTGGTAAATATAGCTAATTGAAGAAGAATTCAGAACCACCCAGAAGAGTGTCCACTCAGAGGAGACTCTGACTTCCGACAGGAGGCACTGTTTAATTTCTGTTTACTCACTTGATATTACTTTGTAACACATTTTATTAGTAGAAAGTCATTTTGCTCTCTCTCTTTCTCTCTCTCTCTCTCTCTCTCTCTCTCTCTCTCTCTCTCTCTCTTATATATATATATATATATATATATATATATATCAGTGGCGGACCATCAGGGTCTGCAAGGCCTTCTCTGCTGGCCTAAAAAAATATCTGAATCACAAACTGATGTTAATTATATTTTGTCCATGAATACTTATTAAATAATTCCAAATGGTCTGTCAGCTTCCTTTCATAGCTTTTCCGATGGTTGTGCTGCTTCCAGACATGTATTTTTGTATTAAAGCATTTAACCAATCACATTTCAGCCATCATTTGTTGCCAGGCAGGGTCAAAGTCAAAGAAGTCTGCCTGGAGGCCTTCACAATCCGTTCTAACACAAAATAAATGTCGATGAAACTTTTGCTTCAACCAATCAGATTTTGAGTTGGTGTCACTAGGGCCCCCTAGCAGGCATACGGCAACGTCACCGTATTCAGACCCGTTGATTGGATAGGATCGTGTAATAGCTATTTTGTTTTTGAGGAAAGAGAGGAGGATGGATTTTGTTTACAAATAATCCGAATTTTTGGTGAGTAAAACGTTGCGATTTTCCTAAATAATATTGCAAGTTTATGAGGTTATTATTGATGTTTTTTATGTGTGTCGCGGCTGTAGCTGCAGGAGGAGGAGACCCTCCCTGGTTTGTCTATTCAATAAAGGCATTTATTGTGGCTACAGGAGTTATCTATCTGCGATGCAATGGCTCTTTATACTGTATTTCTGCATATTAAGATGGTTTTTATAACCATAAATTGGTTTTTGAGGGGCGGGTTGATTCAGACGGAGCACTACTGAAGGCCTAGGTGTGAAATGCACGGTCCGCCACTGATACATATATATATATATATATATATATATATATATATATATATATATATATATATATATATATATATATATATATATATGTAGATATAGATATAGATAGATAGATAGAGAGATAGCTAGATCAGGCATAACATTATGACTTATGACCACTGACAGGTGAAGTGAATAACACCGATTATCTCTTCATCATGGCACTTGTTAGTGGATGGGATATATTAGGCAGCAAGTGAACATTTTGTCCTTATTGTTGATGTGTTAGAAGCAGGAAAAATGGGCAAGCATAAGGATATGAGCGAGTTTGACAAAGGTCAAATTGTGATGGCTAGACAACTGGATCAGAGTATCTCCAAAACTGCAGCTCTTGTGGGATGTTCCCAGTCTGCAGTGGTCAGTATCTATCAAAAGTGGTCCAAGGAAGGAACAGTGGTGAACTGGTGACAGGGTCATGGGTGGCCAAAGCTCACTAATGCACGTGGGGAGCAAAGGCTGGCCTGTGTGGTCCGATCCATCAGATGAGCTAGTGTTGCTCATATTGATGAAGAATTTAATGCTGGTTCTGATAGAAAGGCATCAGAATACACAGTGCATCACAGTTTGTTGCGTATGGGGCTGCATAGCCACAGACCACTCAGAGTGCACATGCTGACTCCTCTGCACTGCTGAAAGTGCCAACAATGAGCACGTGAGCATCAGAACTGGCTCATGTTTTCTTTTACATCATGTGGATGGTCGGGTGAATGTGCATCGCTTACCTTGGGAACTCATGGCACCACGATGCACTGTGGGAAGAAGGCAAGCGGGCAGAGGCAGTGTCATGCTTTGGGCAATGTTCTGCTGGGAAACCTTGGGTTCTCCCATCCATGTGTTTGTTACTCTTACATGTACAACCTACCTAAGCATTGTTGCAGCCCATGTGCATCCCTTCATGGAAACTGTATTTCTGTGAGAGCTGTGGCCTCTTTCAGCAGGATAATGCTCTGTGCAACAAAGCAAAATGGTTCAGGAATGGTTTGATGATCACAACAACGAGTTTGAGGTGTTGACTTGGCCTCTAAATTCAATCCCAATCCAATCAAGATTTCGATTCAATCGAGCATCTGTGGGATGTGCTGGACAAACAAGTCCGATCCATAGAGGCCCCACCTCAGAACTCAAAGGATCTGCTGCCAACATCTTGGTGCCAGATACCACAGTACACCTTCAGGGGTTTAGTGGAGTCCATGCCTCGACAGGTCAGGGCTGTTTTGGCAGCAAAAGGGGGACCAACACAACATAGGAAGGTGGTCATAATGTTATGCCTGATTGGTGTATGCACTGTATGTCACAAATGGGTGCCTCCACAGAGCAAGATCAGACCCAAATGCAGGTATAGCAGTTATACTGGGTATTTTACTTTATCTTAAAAAAGAAAGACGTACACAGGAAACACTGGGGAGAAAACTATACCAAATAATACTAATACAATACCAAAACAGGGTACAGAGAACAAAAGAGGCACACAACTGCGACGAGGACTCAGTAGCCAACAAATGCAACACAACTGGTATAAATAGAGAAAGTACTTATGACACATTAGGAACAGGTGTGCAGATATAGGGAGGGACTAAGCATTGGGCAGGGCAAACACGTGTTAAAACACAAAGCAAACAAAAACACATGATGCAGAACATGCACTGCCAGAAAGTCCCTTAGTGTTCTGACAGGGAAATGTCCAACCACCCTGACAATATATATGTTTTTTTTTTTCAATAAACTTTTTTTTTTCATAGAACACACTTCAAATTTAACATTTTCTATATCTGCTGATCTTAAACTTGTAAGATTTATAATATTTATTCTGAAAATCAATGTACTAACAGAAAAATCTGTCAAGAATGTTAAACACATATTGGGTCAAATACAGTTGTGCTCAAAAGTTTGCATACCCTGAAAGAAATTATTAAGCATTTGTTTGAAAAATATGACCGATAATGGAAAATATGTTTTTCTTATTTAGGAATAGTGGTCACGTAAAGTCATTACTTATCACATATTTATTTGACTTCTTTTCAAAACCTAATGATAACTGAAATCACCCAAACAACCCTGATCAAAAGTTTACATATCCTTGAAGGTTTGGCCACATTATAAACACAAAGGTTCACACAGTGGTTTAATGGCTATTAAAGGAAGTTTCCACACGTATGACTCATTGTAATTGTAACTAGTGTCTGTCCATAAATAGTCAGTGAGTTTCTCAACTCATGAGGTGATGCACTGATTTGGCTGGGTACTGCACCATGAGAAGACAAAAGAACTGCCAATGGACCTGTGTGATAAGGTAGTTGAACTTCATAAAGCAGGAAAAGGATATAAAAAGATATCTCAACATTTGACAATGCCAGTCAGTACTGTTCAAACTCTGATGGAAAATAAGAGGTTCTGTTGATACTAAGCCATGGCCAAGATTTCACCCACTCCTGCCAGAAGAATTGTTCGGGATACAAAGAAAAACCCACAAACAACTTCGAGAGAAATACAGGCTGCTCTGGAAAAAGTGGTTTTGTTTCAAGGAGCACAATAAAGGAGGTGCTTGAACATAAATGACCTGCATGGTTGAGTTGCCAGGAGAAAGCTGTTACTGTGCCCATGCCACAAAAAGGCCCACCAGATAGCACCTAGACAAGCCTCACAGCTTCTGGAGCAGAGTCAATTGGAGTCATCCATCCATTTTAACCATATACCTGCTTATCCTACTACTGGGTCACAGGGAACCTGGAGCCTATCACAGGAGACTATGGGCACAAGGCAGGGTACACCCTGGACAGGATGCAGATCCCAATCACACACTTATGTTTTGGGGCTGTGTTTTGGGGTCCTTTATGTTTTGGGGCTGTGTGAGCTCCAGTGGTACAAGGAAGTTAGTCAAAATTGATGGCAAAATGAATGCAGCATGTTATCAGAAAATACTGACAGATAATTTGCATTCTACAGCACGAAAGCTGTGCATGGGAAGCTCTTGGATGTTCTAACATGACAATGATCCAAAGCACAAGGCCACATTGACCCTCCAATGGCTACAGCAAAAAAAATGTGAAGGTTCTGGAGTGGCCATCACAGTCTTCTGACCTCAATATCATTGAGCCACTTTGGGGAGATCTCAAAAGTGCAAGACAACCAAAACATTTACAGGAACTGGAGGCATTTTGTCCAGAAGAATGGGTAGCTATACTACCTGAGAGAATTAAGGACCTCATGCACGATTATTACAAAAGACTGCATGCCATCACTGATGCTAAAGGGGGCAATACACTATATTAAGAACTAAAAGTTATGCAAAAAAGCATTTTAAACAGGGATTATTTCCTCATTTTCTTTATTGTCATGTTTCGTTTGATAATTGCAACATTCTGTTATGCCTTACATATGAACTTTTTTGTTTTGCCTTCTCACTTGTGTTTTCTTTAAATCTAGCCATGGGGGTCACAGTCCAGTGACTTCTGTGCCGGTCCCAAGCCCGGATAAATAGAGAGGGTTGCGTCAGGAAGGGCATCCGGCGTAAAACATTGCCAAATTTAACCATGCGAATCGTCAGTACGAATTTCATACCGGATCGGTCGAGGCCCGGGTTAACAACGACCGCCATCGGCGCCGTTGACCTACAGGGCGCCGGTGGAAATTGGGCTACTGTTGGTCGAAGAAGTAGAGGAGGGAGGAGAGTACGCAGACAGAGAGAGAAGAGGAAAGGTAAGAGTGTAGGACTGAGAATAGGAACTCTGAATGTTGGTACTATGACAGGAAAAGGTAGAGAGCTGGCTGATATGATGGAGAGAAGGAAGGTGGATATACTGTGTGTACAGGAGACCAGGTGGAAGGGTAGCAAGGCTCGTAGTATAGGAGCAGGATTCAAGCTGTTTTATTATGGTGTGGATAGTAAGAGAAATGGGGTAGGTGTGGTCCTGAAGGAAGAGTTTGTGAGGAATGTCCTGGAGGTGAAGAGAGTGTCAGACAGGGTGATGAGTCTGAAGTTAGAGATTGTAGGGGTGATGTTGAATGTTGTTAGTGGTTATGCCCCACAGGTAGCTTGTGAGTTGGAGGAGAAAGAGAGATTCTGGAGTGAATTAGATGAGGTGATGGAGAGTATTCCCACGGGTGAGAGAGTGGTGATAGGAGCGGATTTTAATGGACATGTTGGTGAGGGGAACACAGGTGATGAGGAGGTAATGGGCAGGTTTGGAGTTAAGGAAAGGAACCTTGAAGGACAGATGGTAGTGGACTTTGCTAAGAGGATGGACATGGCTGTGGTTAACACTTATTTTCAGAAGAGGGAGGAGCATAGAGTGACTTACAAGAGTGGAGGTAGGAGCACACAGGTAGACTACATCCTATGTAGAAGAGGCAATCTGAAAGAGATTAGTGACTGTAAAGTGGTAGTGGGAGAGAGTGTAGCCAGACAGCATAGGATGGTGGTGTGTAGGATGACTCTGATGGTCTGTAAGAAGAAGAGGCCAGAGATAGAGAAGAAAACCAAGTGGTGGAAGCTGAAAAAGGAGGAATGTTGTGAGGAATTTAGACAGAAGTTGAGGCAGGCTCTGGGTGGTCAGGTAGTGCTACCAGATGACTGGGAAACTACAGCAGAAGTGATCAGGGAGACAGGGAAAAAGGTGCTGGGTGTGTCATCTGGAAGGAGGAAAGAAGATAAGGAGACTTGGTGATGGAATGAGGAAGTTCAGGATAGTATCCAGAGGAAGAGGTTAGCCAAGAAGAAGTGGGACATGGACAGGACTGAAGAGAATAGACAGGAATACAAGGAGTTACAGCGCAGAGTGAAGAGGGAGGTGTCTAAGGCCAAGCAGAAGGCATATGACGAGTTGTACACTAGGTTAGACACTAGAGAAGGAGAGAAGGACTTGTACAGGTTAGCTAGTCAGAGGGATCGAGATGGGAAGGATGTGCAGCAAGTTAGAGTTATTAAGGATAGAGATGGCAGGGTGCTCACAAGTGAGGAGAGTGTACAGAGGAGATGGAAGGAATACTTTGAGGAGCTGATGAATGAGGAAAATGAGAGGGAAAAAAGAGTAGAAGGGGTGAACTCTGTGGAACAGAAAGTAGATAAGATTAGAAAGGATGAAGTCAGGAAGGCTTTGAAGAGGATGAAAAGTGGGAAGGCAGTTGGTCCTGATGACATCCCGGTGGAGGTCTGGAAGTGTCTAGGAGAGGCAGCAGTGGAATTTTTAACTAGTTTGTTCAACAGGGTTTTAGAGAGTGAGAGGATGCCTGAGGAATGGAGAAGAAGTGTGTTAGTGCCGATCTTTAAGAATAAGGGTGACGTGCAGAGTTGCAGTAACTATAGGGGGATAAAGTTGATGAGCCATACAATGAAGCTATGGGAAAGAGTAGTGGAAGCTAGGTTAAGGAAGGTTGTGGAAATTTGTGAGCAGCAGTATGGCTTCATGCCCAGAAAGAGCACAACAGATGCAATTTTTGCTCTGAGAATTTTGATGGAGAAGTATAGGGATGGTCAGAGGGAGTTGCACTGTTTGTTTGTAGACTGTTTGTTTGTAGACTACCTTCCTACCTTCCTTAACCGATTATCGATCGATTATCGATTGGTCGAGACGAGACGTGTTTTTCCGAGCCCCGCCAAGCTGACCTACAATTTTCGCGATTTGTATCTTAAATTCAGTCCTATATTCTAACTTTTACAGTACCTATAGTATCCTATAATATTCTCACTCCAAACGCATTTTATATCGCTAGTTTTATTTGTTTTCCAAAACACTCGCCAATAGCGGGTTAGCTTAATAGCATTGCTAATTCGTTAGCCCGGCTACCACAAGTTTGTTTACTTTTTCACATCGGTTATCTCTGTTTATTACTACAACTAAACATTATGTCGGTTGTGTGTCTGCCTTTGAGTGCAGGTGAGGACTCTTTCAAGCTGCACTCGGTGGATTTGGAGCTGGAGGCCATGGAGAAGCAGATTCGCGACCTACAGGTGAAGCAGGCCCAGCTGCGACAGCGGAAAGCCGCGTTGGAATCGTCCCGGACTGACGCTCACCTGTCCCAGGTAAATTCACGGCGTGAAACAATCACTCCCACAACCTCAACTCCGTGTGCTTCTCTGCCCAGGCCCAGCGCAAGGACGCGGCCCGCCCAGGTTTCGTTCACTCCGGCGCCGGGGTACCACGCAGCCTGGATGCAGCAGCAGCGGAAGACGCGAGTCAAGCCCCGGGCGAGGACCTCTCCCCCTCCGCCGCCACCTGTCTTCGAGATCCCGACCCAGAACCGCTTCGCCCCCCTTCATGAGACGGCGTGTGAGGCGGTGATCATCGGAGACTCCATCGTTCGGCACGTCCGTGCTACTGCGGCTAAAGGTAAGGTGCACACTCGCTGTCTTCCTGGTGCTCGTGTTCTCGATGTCTCTGCACAGGTACCTGCGATCCTGAAGAAGAACATCGGAGCTGTGGTCCTCCATGCTGGCACGAACGACATCAGGCTGAGGCAGACGGAGATCCTGAAGAAGGACTTCAGGAGCCTGGTGGAGCTGGTACGCACCACATCGCCCACGACGAGGATCATCGTGTCAGGACCACTTCCCACGTTCCAGCGAGGAATCGAGAGGTTGAGTAGACAATTTGCTTTTAATGAATGGTTACAGTCATGGTGTCAAGATCAGAAATTACCTTTTGTTGATAACTGGAATCTTTTCTGGGAGCGTCCTAGGTTCTACCGTCCTGATGGCCTGCACCCAAGCAGAGTTGGAGCAGCTGTCCTCTCAGACAACATCTCCAGGACACTATGCACCATCTGACTGGTAAGCCATAACCCAGATTACAATTATGATAGCTACTGTTCAGCTCACCAGATTGATACGAGTGCACATATAGCTCATCTTATAGAGACTGTGTCTGTTCCCCGAATATTGAGATCAAAGAATAAATTCATTAATAGCCCTCGAAATAATTGAAATAATCTAATCACAGTTATACCTGAAAAATACCAAATAATTAAAGAAAAACAATTTCTAAAGTTTGGGCTTCTCAACATTAGGTCCCTTGCACAGAAAGCACTTATTGTTAATGAAATGATCTCAGATTATAGTTTTGATACACTCTGCCTTACTGAAACCTGGCTTAGGCCAAATGAATTCATTAGTCTGAATGAGTCCACTCCGTCAGGATTTTGTTATAAGCATGAGCCCCGTCAGACTGGTCGTGGAGGTGGTGTTGCAACTATTTATAGCAACTCTCTTAATGTTACTCAGAAAACAGGAACCAGGTTTAACTCATTCGAAGCGCTTGTCCTTAATGTTACACTCACAGACATAAATAAAAAATCTCTACTATATCTTGCGCTGGCCACCGTATATAGACCCCCGGGGCCCTACGCCGATTTTCTTAAAGAGTTTGCACATTTACTCTCAGACCTACTGATTAATTATGACAAAGTGTTGATTGTAGGAGACTTTAACATTCATGTAGACGATTCCAATGATGCCTTAGGACTCGCATTTATAGATTTATTAAATTCTTTTGGGGTTAAACAAAACATTACTAGACCAACTCATCGTTTTAACCATACACTAGATTTAGTTATATCACATGGAACAGATGTCACTGATATAGCTGTTCTACCTCAAAGTGATGATATCACAGACCATCACCTCTTAGTGTACACTCTACCTGTAGAACATATTAGGCATGTCTCTCCTCGTTATCGACTCGGTAGAACTATTATCCCGACCACTAAAGACAGATTCACAAGTAATCTACCGGATCTGTCTCAACTTCTCACCAGACCCCTAAATGCAGATGACTTAGATGAATTAACTAACAGCATAGGCACTATTTTCACCAGCACACTAGACACTGTTGCTCCCATCCGATTAAAAAGGGTCAGAGATAAAACATCTGCACCATGGTACAATAGTCACACTCACGCCCTCAAGAGAGCAACCCATAACCTAGAGCGAAAATGGAGAAAAACTAAATTAGAAGTCTTTAGAATTGCGTATAAAGACAGTATGTCTAACTATAGACAGGCTCTAAAAGCTGCTAGGGCTGAGCATTTGAGCAAACTTATAGAAATAAACCAAAACAATCCCAGATTCTTATTTAGTACAGTGGCTAGATTGACAAAACATCAGATATCTGAAGAGAGTACTCCATCACAGCTTAATAGTGAGGACTTTATGAACTTTTTCACCGACAAAATCGATAGTATCAGGAACAAAATAATGGATGTTCAACCTTTGACAGCATCCGGTGATCTAGTCCAGCCTAAAGCTCCACATTCAAAGCTACAATGCTTTACAGGTATAGGGAAGGAAGAGCTGTATAAACTTATCACCACGGCTAATTCAACAACATGTTTGTTAGATCCAATTCCAACTAGATTACTGAAAGAAGTGATACACACAGCTGGAGAGCCTCTCCTCAACATTATTAATTCCTCGTTATGTTTAGGTCACGTCCCTAAACCTTTCAAGCTGGCAGTTATTAAGCCTCTTCTTAAGAAACCTAAACTAGACCCTAATGACTTATTAAATTACAGACCGATTTCAAACCTTCCCTTTATATCTAAAATATTAGAAAAGGTTGTGTCTACTCAATTATGCTCCTTCTTACAGGAAAACAATATCCTTGAAGAATTTCAGTAAGGTTTCAGGCCCCATCATAGCACAGAAACTGCACTAGTTAAGATCACAAATGACTTGTTTTTAGCTTCGGACCAAGGCTTCATCTCAATATTAGTCTTACTTGATCTTAGTGCTGCATTCGACACTTTAGATCATAACATTCTCGTAGACCGCTTACAAAATTACATAGGTATTCAGGGACAGGCATTAAAATGGTTCAGATGCTACCTGTCTGATCGATACCATTTTGTAGATTTAAATGGAGAAATGTCCAGTGTAATGCCAGTGGAATATGGGGTCCCACAAGGTTCAGTTTTAGGACCTCTGCTTTTCTCAATATACATGCTTCCCTTAGGCAACATTATTAGAAGGCATGGGATTAGTTTCCATTTTTACGCTGACGATACACAGTTATATATCTCATCAAAACCAGATGAAATATCTAAACTGTCTAGATTAACAGAGTGTGTTAAAGATATTAAAGACTGGATGACTGATAATTTTCTATTACTAAATCCTGATAAGACGGAGATATTACTGATTGGTCCAAAAACCAGTACACAGAAGCTCTCAAAATTCAACCTGTACTTAGAAGGATGTTCTATTACTAATAGTTCTGCAGTGAAAGACCTGGGCGTAATATTAGACAGCAGTTTGTCCTTTGAAAAACATATTTCCGACATTACAAAAATAGCCTTCTTCCACCTCAGAAATATCGCCAAGCTTAGGAACATTTTATCTGTATCTGATGCAGAAAAGCTAGTTCACGCATTCATGACCTCCAGACTGGACTATTGTAATGCGTTATTTGGTGGTTGTCCTGCATCTTCAATAAACAAGCTACAGTTAGTCCAAAATGCAGCTGCTTGGGTCCTTACCAGGTCAAGAAAGTATGACCATATAACCCCAATATTATCATCCCTGCACTGGCTACCTGTTAAGTTTAGAATTGATTATAAACTAGCACTTCTTACATACAAGACTCTGAATGGTTCAGCTCCCACGTATCTAGCCAGTCTTCTAACACATTACAATCCATCACGTTCCTTAAGATCTCGAAACTCCGGACTTCTGGTAGTTCCCAGAATATCAAAGTCTACAAAAGGGGGTAGAGCTTTTTCGTATTTAGCTCCTAAACTTTGGAACAGTCTTCCTGACAGTGTTCGGGGCTCAGACACAGTCTCCCAGTTCAAACGTAGACTAAAGACATATCTCTTTAGCCAGGCATACACCTAATAAATCCCATAACCTTGTACTCCAATACATCCGATTAAATGCACATCATCATCTAGTGCCTCCTAATATTACAAATAGCAGCTACGCTAATCGCTTTTCCATTTGTTTCCCTTCTTCTACCCATCCCCGAGTCACACAGAGATTGTGCCAGCTCCGGTGGCATCCAGAGATGGACCAGCTCCAGCCGGGTTCTGCTTTCTGAGGACTGGAGTAATCAAAGCAGCACTGCCAACCCTATGTGGACATTTTACACATAACACATGCTGTATCTGCACCACACAACTAATGCAGAAAGGACATTGTTCATATCACACTCTCCGTGTGTCACCCAGATGAGGATGGGTTCCCTTTTGAGTCTGGTTCCTCTCAAGGTTTCTTCCTAATACCATCTGAGGGAGTTTTTCCTTGCCACAGTCGCCTGAGTCATCTCAGGCTCGCTCACTAGGGAAAATTTTGTCTAACTTCTAGGACTGTTTGTTTGTATGTTTATTGTTTCTTATGTTCTGTAAAGCTGCTTTGAGACAATGCTCTTTGTTAAAAGCGCTATACAAATAAAACTGAATTGAATTGAACTTGGAGAAAGCGTATGACAGGGTGCCAAGAAAAGAGCTGTGGTACTGTATGAGGAAGTCAGGAGTGGCAGAGAAGTATGTCAGAGTGGTGCAGGACATGTATGAGAGGAGCAGGACAGTGGTGAGGTGTGCTGTAGGTCAGACAGAGGAGTTCAATGTGGAGGTGGAACTGCATCAGGGATCGGCTCTGAGCCCCTTCCTGTTTGCTATAGTGATGGACCAGTTGTCAGAGGAGGTCAGACAGGAGTCTCCTCGGACAATGATGTTTGCAGATGACATTGTGATCTGTAGTGAGAGCAGGGAGCAGGTGGAGGAAAACCTGGAGAGGTGGAGGTTTGCGCTGGAGAGAAGAGGGATGAAAGTCAGTCGTAGTAAGACTGAGTACATGTGTGTGAATGAAAGGGAGGGAAGTGGAACAGTAAGGTTACAGGGTGAAGAGGTGAAGAAGGTACAGGAGTTTAAGTACTTGGGGTCAACAGTCCAGAGTAATGGAGAGTGTGGGAAAGAGGTAAAGAAGCGAGTGCAGGCAGGTTGGAATGGGTGGAGAAAGGTGTTGGGAGTTCTGTGTGATCAGAAAATATCAGCGAGAATCAAGGGGAAGGTGTACAGGACAGTGGTGAGACCGGCCATGCTGTATGGTTTAGAGACAGTGTCACTGAGGAAGAGACAGGAGTCAGAGCTAGAGGTAGCAGAGCTGAAGATGTTGAGGTTCTCTTTGGGAGTGACAAGGTTGGACAGGATTAGGAACGAGTACATCAGAGGGACAGCTCATGTTGGACGTTTGGGGGACAAAGATAGGGAGGCCAGATTAAGATGGTTTGGACATGTTCAGAGGAGGGAGAGTGAGTATATTGGTAGGAGAATGTTGGACATGAAGCTGCCAGGCAGGAGGCAAAGAGGAAGGCCAAAGAGGAGGTATATGGATGTAATTAATGAGGATATGAAGCTAGTGGGTGCAAGGGTTGAGGATGCAGAAGATAGGGATAGGTGGAGAGAGATGATTCGCTGTGGCGACCCCTGAGGGGAGAAGCCGAAAGAAGAAGACTTGTGTTTTCTTTAAAAATTGGTACAAAATTTGCAAAATCTTGCAAATTCTCCCAAATTCTCTGAAAAGTAAACTTTTCAGCACATCTGTATATACAGGTAACACAATTTAAAACCCTTTCTTTCCTAAGAGAACTTCTGTCTCTTTATCCATTAATTAATTTTACGTCTAATAAGATATTGACTTTTTGTTTTGGAGCAAAAGATCAACACATTTAACTGAGAAGTTGCCAAGATGGTGTGCATTTTCGCTAAACAGCTTTAAAAATGAATGAAGTTCTGTTACATTATTGAAGTAAGAGTACTAGTTAAGCTTCTCAGTTTCTGATCACTTCGTTAACAGTAAAACACATATTATGATTATTTTTAAAGCAAAACCTTAATCAAACAGAGTTGACATTGATTGTAACAGAGTTGATATTAATAATAGAGTTGACCACCCATAGTTAAAAGATCAAAAACACACTGCCTCGCTCTAAAAATCTGAAACCATTTTAAATGTGAAAACAACTATTTAATTCTAACAACTACATGTGAATTACACATCTTTCACAAGATTTAAAATTAACTGCATGTGTCTCATGCATTACTGATATGGACAAAAAATGCCATAGCTGCTCCCTCACACCCTGGGTGTGCAAATCATTCATTCATTCATTGTCTACCGCTTATCCAAACTATTCTCGGGTCACGGGGAGCCTGTGTGTTACGGCCGGCGGTGTCCGGCTGGATAGTAACAGACCCAACGCGAAGCTTCCGTGAACATAAAGGGGATTTATTTAACATGAAACACGAGACATGAACATAACAGAAACCGAGACACCACACTGGCCTACATACAAACGAAGACTAGCAACTAAAACAGACAAAGACAGGACTATAAATAGAAAACATAATCAGGGAACAATCATGATACATTGGGGACAGGTGCACAGGGGAAGGAACACACATTAGGCTAGGGCGGGGCTTAACTAACACACATGGCCAAAACATAAACATAAACAGACATGACATTACAACCCCTACTGAGGGCCCCCTAGTGGTCACCCTCAGCCCTGCTACCCGTAACATCTCCCCCCTCTCAAAGGCGCGGCTCCCGACGCGCCAAACCCTAGCCCCTCCCAAAAAGTCCGGTCCAGCGATGGGTCCTGGGGAGGAGCTAGGAACGTAGAGAGGCCGGTGGGGGGAGCGAGGAGCAGGGCGAGGCACTTGGGGGGGGAGCGAGAAGCAAAAGCAAGGCGAGTGGGGGGAAGCGAGGACCAAGGCGAGGCAAGTGGGGGGAACGAGGATCAAGGCGAGGCAAGTGGGGGGAACAAGGATCAAGGCGAGGCAAGTGGGGGGAGTGAGAAGCAGGAGCGAGACAAGTGGGGGGAGCAAAGGACCTGACGGCAAGGCCAAAGGGTCCGACGCGACGTCCACAGCCGAGCGGAGGCGCCGAACGAGGTCCACAGCCGAGCCGCAGAGCCGAATGACGTCCACAGCCGAGCCGCAGAGCCGAATGACGTCCACAGCCGAGCAGCAGGACCAAGCGACGTCCACCGCCGAGCAGCAGCTTCGAGCGACGTCCACCGCCGAGCACTCGCACCGAGCGATGTCCACCGACGAACGACGGCTCCGGGGCGACGATGTCCGTCTCGCTGAGGTCTGGAACTCCCCAAGGGGCGGGCGGGCGGGAGCAAGGTGCTGCCGAAACTCTCCTCCGCTGGCAACAGGTGGGGCAGCGCCCCCACGGAAGCTACATCATGGGGCGACGCCCCCCACAGGAACATGGGCGGAGCGAGAGTCGGAGCAGTCAAAACAAAAAACAAAAAAAGGTTCAAGGTCCGGGGCCCTGACCGGAACTCTCCTCTGCTGGCGAACATTGGGGCAACGCCCCCCACGGAAGCTACATCGTGGGGTGACGCCCCCCACCGGAACCTAAGCAGAGCGAGAGCCGGAAAAAAAAATTTGAAACGCCGGCCCTTGGCCGGAACTCTATCACTGAATAAAAATGGGGGTACGCCCCTCACGGAAGCTACATCGTGAGGCGACGCCCCCCACGAGAACATGGACGAGACTCTAAAAATGGGGGCACGCCCCTCACGGAAGCTACATCGTGAGGCGACGCCCCCCACGAAACATGGACGAGACAAAAAAAAATTCTTCCAAAAATGTAAATTTTCTGCCGACACCCTCCTCCTGTCCCTAACCGTGGGTGGAGAGAGGGGCGGAATCAACAAAAAAACCCCCGAAAACCCCACTCCGAACCGGAGCGCAAAACGAAAAACCAAGCAAAACAATAAAAACCCGGAAACGAAAAAACTAATCTTCTCGCTGAAGCTTCGCGCTGGATCTGTTCGGTTTGGGCTAGTCTTTCTGTTACGGCCGGCGGTGTCCGGCTGGATAGTAACAGACCCAACGCGAAGCTTCCGTGAAACATAAAAGGGGTTTATTAACATGAAACACGAGACATGAACATAACAGAAACCACGACACCACACTGGCCTACATACAAACGAAGACTAGCAACTAAAACAGACAAAGACAGGACTATAAATAGAAAACATAATCAGGGAACAATCATGATACATTGGGGACAGGTGCACAGGGGAAGGAACACACATTAGGCTAGGGCGGGGCTTAACTAACACACATGGCCAAAACATAAACATAAACAGACATGACATTACAACCCCTACTGAGGGCCCCCTAGTGGTCACCCTCAGCCCTGCTACCCGTAACACTGTGCCTATCTCAGGCGTCATTGGGCATTTGTGTTGATTGACATTTTGTTCTTTGTAAAGTCAGTTCACTTTGGTCACTCTTACCGAACCACTTTCTCGAAAAACCAAATGTGTCCTGTGTTGTTTTCTGTAGTTTTTACAGTAAAATGCATAAAATCCATAAAAAAAGTAAAATAATGCAAAATGTGATTAGGAACATTTGACTCTGTTACACACTGTCAACGATGTTATCATTAAACTTTTTAAACCACTAACAGAGTTCACAATAACAGAGTTGACATTTTCCAGCGTTTTGTGCTTTACCTCAAGATGTTAACCTCAAACCAGATACCACTTGTCATGTCTAAAAACAGAATTGTATGGATTTTCATCTTATTATTGTTTTTAAAAAGTAAATTAGAGATTCACTGCAATACCACATTAACAGATTTGACCAATAAAAAATCTACTATCAGTGTGTCTTAAATATTTACTTGCCAATTTCTAATCCACGGGTATATTGTATTTTAACAGTTAATGTGCACCAAGAAGGTCCTTCATCCTTGGTCCTTCATCCTTTGTCCTGGGTTGGTTTTTGAATTTTTGTTTTTGGATTTGTTACTCCAGGTTTTATTTAGAGTTGTCATTCCTTGGTGTCCACACAACTAGGTGGATGCCTTCCCTGGACAAGTGATTGCTACAACATCAGCATGTGTTGTTTTGGTTGGTATTTGGTTAGTCCTCCTGGCACAAGGCTGGTTTGTGTGAAAGGATTGGTCGGTAATAATGGATTCAAAGCTGTGCGTTTATTAACACTGTGCTTTCATCCTTGAAACTAGCACGCTTACTTCCATCTGGGGAGAGTCATGGAACTGAGCATGTTATATTGTAAATTTAAGCCTGGAGTGGCTTATGTCCAAGGGCTTAGCCACCAATTTCTTTTTATTTGTAATGGTGTGTGGTTGTTGTTTTCGGTTTACTGTGTTGAATTTATTTGTTTTGTATTATGTCTTGTATTTGCATTGAATTATTTAATTTGTTTGGAGACTTGTGTTGAGATTTTTCTGAAAGTTTTACTTAAGCATTATCATATATGATATCAGCATAAATATATCAAATTACAAGTTATGACATTAAGGCAATATTAACCATATTAACCACAAGAAGCATTAAAATAGTATGAAAATAAATAACTATGCTTGAAGAGTAATGTAGGAAAATAAGTAGTTTATTATAATGAATAAAACAGATATAAGTTATTATCAAATAATAAGGACTTTTCACAGAGAGAACACCCAGTACTTTACACAGAAAGAACACCCAGGGCAACCACATCTAATACCACATCTATTTATGCAAAAAAGCTAGGCTGAGAATGTGGATTACACAAACAGATGCATAACTAACAAATTCAGCAGCAGTCAAGTGATGGCAATCAAGCTTACACTCTGTGCTTTTCCAGCACTTCTTATTGAATGCATTGGCCATGCTGTCAATGGAAAAGAGACGGGTGATTGAGATGACTGACTTTAACCAGAAGCTCATTGAGAAATTGGCAAGCCAACTGTGTTGAGTCTCGAATTTGGAACAGATCGGTTCATACAGTTGAGTGAGTGAGTGTGTGTCTGTGTGTCTGTGAGTTTGGTATAGTTCAATTCTGGATGTTGAGGAACCTGATGGCTTGAGGGAAGAAATTGTTACACAGTCTGGTTGTGAGGGCCCGAATGCTTTGGTAGCTCTTTCGAGATGGCAGGAGGGTGAAGAGTGTGTGTGAGGGGTGTGTGGGGTCATCCACAATGCTGTTGGCTTTGAAGATGCAGCGTGTGATGTAAATGTCCATGACAAAGGGAAAAGAGATTCCAATGATCTTCTCAACTGTCCTCACTATCTGCTGCAGAGTCTTGCGATGCTGCAATTTCCAAAACAGGCAGTGATGCAGCTGCTCAGGGTGCTCTTGATCGTTCCTCTGTAGAACATGGCCAGGATGGTGGGAGGGAGATGAGCTTTCCTCAGCCTCCATAGGAAGTAGAGATGGTGCTGAGTTTTCTTGCTTATGGAGCTGGTGTTAAGTGACCAGGTGAAGTTCTACACAAGATGAACACCAAGGAATTTGGTGCTTGACGATCTCCATGGAGGATCCAGCGATGTTCATTGGAGAAAGGCTGCTCTGTGCTCTCCTAAAGTCAACAACCATCTCATTAGTTTTGTCAACATTCAGAGACAGGTTGTTGGCTTTAGATCAGGCTGTTAACTGTTCTCTGTGCACCTCTTCTCTGTATGCTGACTCGATGTTCTTGCTGATGACCACAGTCGTGTCATCTGTGATCTTGATGAGTGGTCATGAGTCAGCAGAGCAAACAGCTTGGGCTGAACACACAACCCTGAGGGGCCCCAGGGCTCAGTGTTGTTGTTCTGTAGATGATGTTCCCGATAGAGACTGACTGAGGTCACTCAGTCAAGAAGTCCAGGATCCAGTTGCAGAGGGAGGTGTTCAGAACCAGCAGGCTCAGCTTTTCATTTAGGTGCTGAGGGATGATTGTATTGAATGCTGAACTGAAGTCTATGAACAGCATTCATATGTATGTGTCCTTATTATCCAGGTGGGTGAGGGTGAGATGGAGGGTTCAGTGAGGGTGGTAGCTTGGTCTTGATGTGGTAGCTGGGTCTTCTTTGGCTCAGGGCATTGTCCTGAGGCACATAGGAACAACAGTGATGCTAAGGGAAATGTTGAAGATGTCAGTGAATATATCCTCTAGCTGTACTGTGCATTCCCTGACCACTCAGGAATGTTGTCTGGTCCAGCAGACTTCTGTGGGTTAACTCTGCACAGAGTTCTCCTCACGTCAGGTGTGGATAGTGTTGAAAATTTCCTTGAAGATTTATGAAGGATTGCATAAATCAAATTCTAATCAAGTCATAATTCTATGTTTAGCCTAATTATAACTACAGAAAATTAATCATTAAATCCTACTTTTTTTTATTATTATTATTATTATTACATTACTCTAATTTAGAGGCATTGGTGGCTCAGTGGTAGGTTGCTCGCCTATCATGCGGAAGGCCCGGGTTCGATTCCCAGCCAATGCCTCAACCCCAGCCACTGGATGCAGTGCTGGTCCCAAGCCCGGAAAAATGGGAGGGTTGCAGCAGGAAGGGCATCCGGCGTAAAACCTGTGCCAAGTTGTTGTGCGGACCAGTTGGTACACTGTGGCGACCCCGAACAGGGAGCAGCCGAAAGCGACTATTACATTACTCTAATTTACTTTAGTCAGATAAAATAGTAGTCTTTAAATAAGATTTAATCTAATTTACTATCTACTCAAATAATTTAAGCATTTAATAATAATTAGACTGATATCTACGTTAAACAGTAATCATCTAATAATCATAGCAAACAAATTACTCAGATTAAGCACTGATTATTTTAAGTCATAATCCATTAATCTTACTTTCTTATCCTCATCTTAAATCAATAGCAAAGCAGTATAACCTTTAGATGACAGGTGAAATTTACTGACGATAGCATATGGATAAAAAATGTAATAAGAAAGAGTAAAATAAATAGAGACTCATAAGCAAGTAGTGAGTAGTTTATTAGACAGTAGGATAAAAAAGGGAGAATGAAGAATCTTAAGAGGCGAGCACTCTCAAAGCGACGTCTCAGGCTTCGGCGGAGAGGCCTGTGGCCTGCGAAGTGAGTATCAGCAAGGTCACACGTTCTTAAAAACAACGTGTATGGCAACCCTGGAAGCAGGAGAAGAGAATGTCATAACTCTCAGATAGGACAATAACAAGATATGAAATTGACTGGTGGAACAGAACAACCGAATGAGAAATTAATATAATATTAATAGAAGTACACAGTGTACTAAAAACAAAGTATGCCACACAGAGAGAGCGTAAGGAGTAGGTAAAGAGATAAATAGGGAAATTGACTTACCTAGGTAAGGTGGGTGCTGTAAGGTCCCGTGGGAAAAAAACAGAGATGGAAGAGGCGAGATGATGCGGAGGCGACTGGCAAGTGGCTGTGTTTATAGATTAGGTGTGGCAGGGCCCAAGCCCAAGTTAAATCAAAACAGTGAATGAACCTTTTCTAGTGGCTGGTATTACCCAAAACATGGAACAAAGTAAGCAATCACCGAATGACAACTAAGCACAGAAGTAATGTAATGTACAGGGGAAATACAAAAATGGGTTGTTATAGAAAATATGGGAGGTAACTACACTAAACCTAAATGAACTAGCTGCAGAGCAAAAATAAGGTTGAGCCTCAGATAATAAAACCAACAGTGAATAAAGATAAAGGAATAAAACCTAATTAAACGTTGGTAAGGGAATCTCAATACTCTAAATAAATGCCAGATAACCCCACAAAGCAAGCCCTCAAGTATTCTGATATAAGGGATATGATAAATAGGTTCCTAAAATATAAATTAGTAAATATCTAATTTCTGCAAATACTGTGACCTGGTAATTGTGATAGACAGGCCTTGGCCTGACCCACAGGCCCGGCCATTGGTATCCTTGAGGCCAATGGATGGCAATCTTAAGGCCATCAGGTATGGACAAACGAAGGGGGGTTTGATTTTATGGGGCCTATTCAGCAAAATAATCATCTATCGTCAAAACAAGCGCTGACAAACAAGTGTAAGGAGGGGTGAAGAGGCCCCTATATAAAGGGGACATTTATGTGGGGGGGGTTGCACTTGACCACATCGGGCTCGAAGCTGTGTTTTTGAGTGCCAATAAAGCTGGTTTGCTTCTTCTCATTCAAGCCTGAAGGAGTTTCATTATTTTCTTCCTTACAATTTAGCAAAGTGTTTGGTAAATATAGGTAATTGCAGAAGACTTCAGAACCACCCAGAAGAGTGTCCACTCAGAGGGGACTCTGAGTTCTGACATTTATTGGTGCCGAAACCTGGGAATCCACCTCGCCAGGCCGGCAAAGGCTCAATAACCTGAACTGGGACCGCACGCCTGCTGGGCTACAGAGGCCGGCCACGGTTAGTCAAAGTCTGTTTTAGTTGTGTCTGTGACCCAGGAGGTTGGCGGCGGCCCCGGGGAGGGCTTGGGTAGCTGACCTCGAGGTGAGAAGGGGAAAAAAGAGGGTGGTGAAGGAGTGGATGAGAATAAGCAAACATTTGTGTCCTTCTAAAACTTTTGAAGGAATATAGTATGACTCCCAACCGTAGTTTGGGGGAGTTTGTGTGAATGTGTGTGTGAAAGGAAGTCTCGTGGATACCGCTATTCATAGTGTAAAGAGCATGTCCAGATGTGATGAGATACTCTGTGAATAGGTCTGAACGGGCGAGTGGTTAGGATCCAGTGAAAAATTCCTGCGGATACCGCTGGTGTGTGGGCTGGGAAATCCCACTAACCAGGACTGAACGGGCAGGTGGAAAAAGTGCACGGTTGTCCCTAGATACCGCTGTTTGGGGTAGAACAGGTCTGCTTGGTAGGGATGAGAGGATCCTCTGATAAGGAGTAGGAACTCCTCTCCTTGTGTTGTGTGTTTATAGATTTATATTCATATTCTGTTGATGGTCATATTAATGATCGGCTAAAATAAAGTGTACATCTTGGAGTAGGTTTGGAGAAGTGTGTGTGGTGGAGAAGCGCTGTGTGTGTGTGGGTGATAAGATATTTATTCTGGCCTTATATTTTTATATAATATTTATATAATATATAATATTTATATATTTTTATTAAGCCTTATACTTACCTCTTTCACCCCCTCTCACCAAGCAAACCATCAACAACCAGAGGATCCTCTCATCCCTACCAAGCAGACCTGTTCTACCCCGAACAGCGGTAGACCTATTCACAGAGTATCTCATCACATCTGGACATGCTCTTTTCACTGGATCCTAACCACTCGCCCGTTCAGACCTATTCACAGAGTATCTCATCACATCTGGACATGCTCTTTACACTATGAATAGCGGTATCCACGAGACTTCCTTTCACGCACACATTCACACAAACTCTCCCAAACTACGGTTGGGAGTCATACTATATTCCTTCAAAAGTTTTAGAAGGACACAAATGTTTGCTTATTCTCATCCACTCCTTCACCACCCTCTTTTTTCCCCTTCTCACCTCGAGGTCAGCTACCCAAGCCCTGATGGTTTGCTTGGTGAGAGGGGGCAAAAGAGGTAAGTATAAGGCTTAATAAAAATATAAGGCCAGAATAAATAAGTATAATATTTCCCTTCCTATCAATTGGATATAGAATTAGAGTATTTAAAAAGTGGTAAAGTATTCTAAAAAAAAAAAAGTGATAAATGTGTAGTTAAAGGAGAAGGGAAACTGTGTGAAGTGGGAAATTAATGCATAATTAATGCAAATGTGTAGACAGTTAGAGCTACTAGTTAGAACTAAATAAAAATCACAACCCAACTTTTGTGTTAAATCTAGACTAAAAAATATATTTTTGCCATATTCCTAGGCTTATATAGTTATTCTTTAGGCTTGTAATACATTTTATTTTGAACTATTATAGTTTATTATATTTTCAAATAGAAAGATCAAGTTGTGCTGGACCCAAGGTTACTGTGAGGCTATGTGTGTGTGTGCCACTCTCCTGATATCCAAGGCCTGAAGTCAGAAGCACAGTCCTCACATATCTATAGAAAACATTAGCTTTAATATTTAATCTTCTTCTTCTTATTTCGGCTTTTCCCTTCAGGGGTCGCCACAGCGAATCATCTCTCTCCACCTATCCCTATCTTCTGCATCCTCAACCCTTGCACCCACTAGCTTCATATCCTCATTAATTACATCCATATACCTCCTCTTTGGCCTTCCTCTTTGCCTCCTGCCTGGCAGCTTCATGTCCAACATTCTCCTACCAATATACTCACTCTCCCTCCTCTGAACATGTCCAAACCATCTTAATCTGGCCTCCCTAACTTTGTCCCCCAAACGTCCAACATGAGCTGTCCCTCTGATGTACTCGTTCCTAATCCTGTCCAATCTTGTCACTCCCAAAGAGAACCTCAACATCTTCAGCTCTGCTACCTCTAGCTCTGCCTCCTGTCTCTTCCTCAGTGACACTGTCTCTAAACCATACAGCATGGCCGCTCTCACCACTGTCCTGTACACCTTCCCCTTGATTCTCGCTGATATTTTCTGATCACACAGAACTCCCGACACCTTTCTCCACCCATTCCAACCTGCCTGCACTCGCTTCTTTACCTCTTTCCCACACTCTCCATTACTCTGGACTGTTGACCCCAAGTACTTAAACTCCTGTACCTTCTTCACCTCTTCACCCTGTAACCTTACTGTTCCACTTCCCTCCCTTTCATTCACACACATGTACTCAGTCTTACTACGACTGACTTTCATCCCTCTTCTCTCCAGCGCAAACCTCCACCTCTCCAGGTTTTCCTCCACCTGCTCCCTGTTCTCACTACAGATCACAATGTCATCTGCAAACATCATTGTCCAAGGAGACTCCTGTCTGACCTCCTCTGACAACTGGTCCATCACTATAGCAAACAGGAAGGGGCTCAGAGCCGATCCCTGATGCAGTCCCACCTCCACATTGAACTCCTCTGTCTGACCTACAGCACACCTCACCACTGTCCTGCTCCTCTCATACATGTCCTGCACCACTCTGACATACTTCTCTGCTACTCCTGACTTCCTCATACAGTACCACAGCTCTTCTCTTGGCACCCTGTCATACGCTTTCTCCAAGTCTACAAACACACAGTGCAACTCCCTCTGACCATCCCTATACTTCTCCATCAAAATTCTCAGAGCAAAAATTGCATCTGTTGTGCTCTTTCTGGGCATGAAGCCATACTGCTGCTCACAAATTTCCACAACCTTCCTTAACCTAGCTTCCACTACTCTTTCCCATACCTTCATTGTATGGCTCATCAACTTTATCCCCCTATAGTTACTGCAACTCTGCACGTCACCCTTATTCTTAAAGATCGGCACTAACACACTTCTTCTCCATTCCTCAGGCATCCTCTCACTCTCTAAAACCCTGTTGAACAAACTAGCTAAAAATTCCACTGCTGCCTCTCCCAAACACTTCCAGACCTCCACCGGGATGTCATCAGGACCGACTGCCTTCCCACTTTTCATCCTCTTCAAAGCCTTCCTGACATCATCCTTTCTAATCTTATCTACTTTCTGTTCCACAGAGTTCACCCCTTCTACTCTTTTTTCCCTCTCATTTTCCTCATTCATCAGCTCCTCAAAGTATTCCTTCCATCTCCTCTGTACACTCTCCTCACTTGTGAGCACCCTTCCATCTCTATCCTTAATAACTCTAACTTGCTGCACATCCTTCCCATCTCGATCCCTCTGCCTAGCTAACCTGTACAAGTCCTTCTCTCCTTCTCTAGTGTCTAACCTAGTGTACAACTCGTCATATGCCTTCTGCTTGGCCTTAGACACCTCCCTCTTCACTCTGCGCTGTAACTCCTTGTATTCCTGTCTATTCTCTTCAGTCCTGTCCATGTCCCACTTCTTCTTGGCTAGCCTCTTCCTCTGGATACTATCCTGAACTTCCTCATTCCACCACCAAGTCTCCTTATCTTCTTTCCTCCTTCCAGATGACACACCCAGCACCTTTCTCCCTGTCTCCCTGATCACTTCTGCTGTAGTTTCCCAGTCATCTGGCAGCACTACCTGACCACCCAGAGCCTGCCTCAACTTCTGTCTAAATTCCTCACAACATTCCTCCTTTTTCAGCTTCCACCACTTGGTTTTCTTCTCTATCTCTGACCTCTTCTTCTTACAGACCATCAGAGTCATCCTACACACCACCATCCTATGCTGTCTGGCTACACTCTCTCCCACTACCACTTTACAGTCACTAATCTCTTTCAGATTGCCTCTTCTACATAGGATGTAGTCTACCTGTGTGCTCCTACCTCCACTCTTGTAAGTCACTCTATGCTCCTCCCTCTTCTGAAAATAAGTGTTAACCACACCCATGTCCATCCTCTTAGCAAAGTCCACTACCATCTGTCCTTCAAGATTCCTTTCCTTAACTCCAAACTTGCCCATCACCTCCTCATCACCTGTGTTCCCCTCACCAACATGTCCATTAAAATCCACTCCTATCACCACTCTCTCACCCATGGAAATACTCTCCATCACCTCATCTAATTCACTCCAGAATCTCTCTTTCTCCTCCAACTCACAACCTACCTGTGGGGCATAACCACTAACAACATTCAACATCACCCCTTCAATCTCTAACTTCAGACTCATCACCCTGTCTGACACTCTCTTCACCTCCAGGACATTCCTCACAAACTCCTCCTTCAGGACCACACCTACCCCATTTCTCTTACTATCCACACCATAATAAAACAGCTTGAATCCTGCTCCTATACTACGAGCCTTGCTACCCTTCCACCTGGTCTCCTGTACACACAGTATATCCACCTTCCTTCTCTCCATCACATCAGCCAGCTCTCTACCTTTCCCTGTCATAGTACCAACATTCAGAGTTCCTATTCTCAGTCCTACACTCTTACCTTTCCTCTTCTCTCTCTGTCTGCGCCCTCTTCTCCCTCCTCTACTTCTTCGACCAACAGTAGCCCAATTTCCACCGGCGCCCTGTAGGTCAACGGCGCCGATGGCGGTCGTTGTTAACCCGGGCCTCGACCGATCCGGTATGAAATTCGTACTGACGATTCGCATGGTTAAATTTGGCAATGTTTTACGCTGGATGCCCTTCCTGACGCAACCCTCTCTATTTATCCGGGCTTGGGACCGGCACAGAAGTCACTGGACTGTGACCCCCATGGCTAGATTAGCTTTAATATTTAATAAAAATTATTAATAAAAAAAATTTTATGTATGGGAATGCATGATTTAGAATAAACTCTGGGTTCGGCTGGATTTTGGTCTATACTATCCCTGGACCGTCATTTAAGTATGACCCGGCAGGATCAGATCAATCAATATCACGCCGATCAGAGTGATTGATTGATGAGCTCCATAGATAAGGAGACAAAGTGTGAATGTGAGATACGTTCCTAATAGAGGGACCAATAAACTCCATACATAAGGAGACTAGGCATGAATGATGAGCTCCAGAACTTAATTTGGAGACAAGGTGAATGCATTTACTAATTAATAATTTTTCTCAATTACTAGTTTTAACATAAAATAGAAGAAAGGGAAGAGTGGCTGTGATAGGAGGAGGCCGAGAGAGTTCTGTCAACTGTTGCTAGGTGAGTGGTGGAACTGCGAGATTGTTTATAGTTAATTGATACTGTGCACGCACACCGATCACGTGCATGCTGTAATGCACACACAAACATATCGTCGAATCCCACACAAATTAAAGGAGTACTAATGCCCTCTAGGGGACATGGCAGTAATTTAGGTGAGGCTATAATATTAAGTAGTTATTATAGTTACAGGATAGAGAGCATATAGAACATTAAATAGTGATTCTTTGGATTTTAGAGTGGGGTTCTGCTGGTGGAGTAATTGTTTATTAATCTGGTTGTGATCATTATTACCTGAATATGATTTTTCCTTTTCCCGTTTGAAGTTATGTATCAGCTTACTGATTTTCCCCTGATTGTCCATTGATTATGGCTGTGTGGATTATTATTGCTGGATGGATGCTAGCTACTGCTGCTGCTGATGTACTGATGATGTACTGATTTTGCTGGTTTATTGCAGTTGTGTGATTATTGCTGTTTTCTGTAGTGTATTATACATAGTTATATTATATTGAACATTATATTGCATATACTAGAATGCATTGGATTGCAGTGCTGGTTACACATTATATGGCTTACTGATATCCACCTCTTTTGCTGAAGGGTGGTTTAACTGCTTGATTGATGCATGAACTGCTGAACTATTTGTGGATGAATGAACAGTGTCTAGTGCTTTGATTAGAAGGAGATTAACTAGTGATTACTAAATTATTAATTGTGTGAAGGATTATATAATATATATAGCAATAAACTTATTATATAGTATATATATATAGTAATTATAGTAATATAGTTATACATAGTATACTGAGAGATAAGGTTGGTTTCCTCAATTATAATCTGTTAAAGTTTCAGTGAAGTTTTTCTTAGGTGACCTTTGACCTCTATAGATTTGCTTAAATCTTAAACCTCTTAAATTATTTGAGCTTTTCTTCCACATTTCTAAAGCCTAAGAGCAATTAATAGTATTAAATCGGCAATAACGTCGCAGTGCGGTTGTGGTGTAATATACTGGATGCTTGGAGATATTTATCCGTGTATGATAAAACCTGCAATATTATTAGTGTTATTGTGGTGCCGCATTGCTGTAGTATTATTATTGTTGCATATTAATGTTGTATTTCTATTGTTGTATATCATAACAGGTCTACTACCTAGGCAGATAAACTGACCCATCCAACTGGGTCCATCATAAACAGAAACCCAGGTATAAAAGATTAGTGATGGGTAGAAACTTATTAAAACACACCATGGAACCAGGTCTTTTCACACCAGCTGGAGTCATAATAGCGAAACACATGGATGCAAGTAAAGACATTAAAAAGTACATGAAAAAGTGGCATGAGCGAACAAAGGGAGGGTTGCGGTGGCCCGCTGAAGGAACATTTGATATGTTAACATGCATGAAGATGAAAACCAGGATCGAATGCTGGAGTGAAACGAAGAAAGAAAGTGATGAGAAGACAAAAAGGAAACTAGACATTATACAGTGGTTTGAAAAAGAAGGCCAAGATTGGAGGGAGAGTCAAAAAGAAAAGGAAAGAACTGGAGTGGAAGAGAAGCTGGAACTTGAACAGCAAAGGGAGAAGCTAAACATAGCCCCATCATGGGAGAAATGTGAGGAGCATGCATGGCCACCACCATATAATCAAGATCACAGCACCCCTGCTACTACTGCCTCAACAGGAATATACCCCTCGCTCCCATGTCCAAGAGAGGTGGACCTCGTAATAGTGTCTGGACAAGTCACTGGAGTACTGATAGAAACAGAACCAGAAGACAGTAACGAAACAAGCCACCCAAGAGATTACAATCAGGTGGTACGGCCAAAGCAACAAAGCCGAGGGGGTGAAGTAAGAAAACAGCAACAAGAACTGCAATGGGGAGATGAACTCCTCCGGAAATCTGGAGTATATTGGGAAGACCAACAACGGTGGCTGACACCACCCCAGAGGACCTCAACCCAGCCATCTCATAGTACCCCATATGAGTCAGGACAGAGGGGGAGAAACCCCAGGGCATTGTTCGATCCAGAGAACACGAGTCCAAAGGTGGAAAAAGTGCTAACAGCAGCTGTCCACAGAGCAAAGGAGATAAGCAAGGAATTTCTAAAGGAGCAGAGGAACAGGGAGCAACAGCCACTGCAGCCTACTCAGAGACACAAGAGGGAGACGAATGCAGCATCCATAGAGAAGGAAGCAAGAAGTGGGTGCAGATAACAGGAGAAGTGCAGCTGACACCGCTTCATGGAGATAAAGATAACGAGGATCAAAGACAAGACAAGCAGAGTCAGGAACTGATGGATATGACCCTGGCAGCACTAGAGAGGGTGGAGGAGCTGAAGAAAAATGTTGACACCATGGGCCAAAGATTGCAGACCATAGAATTGAGCCATGAAGACAGAATGAGAAGAAGCAAAAACTAAAATGCAAGAAGCCCAGAGCACAGCAACGCAGAATATACTCCAACTAAGGAACGAGCAGACCAAGATGTCACAAAAAGCAGCACAAATGGAAAGGAGGCTAGAAGCAAGAACCTCAATCATCAACCGACACAGGGGTGTGAAATATGTAGAGAGAGAGTGGAGTGACAACTCGTTCCAGAACCCGTACTAAATACGTAAAGGTGTCCGAAGCCAGAGGAAGAGATGATGAGTTGGAAGATGAATGGGTAAGAGCCAGAAGATTCACATGACCCTGAAGGTGAAGACAAGCAGAAGGGGGGAGATGTGCCACCACCAAAACAGTGCCCTTTAATAATTAAAGGAGGCGATACAGCCTATATTCCCTGGACGTTCATGGATATGACAGGGCTAATACGCCGACTACCCAGTATATGTGATGGAGCTCAAAAATGGATTACATGGTTTGAGGAACAAACTACTGGCCAACACCTGGCTTTAGGAGATATAAAAGCCATATTGTCTCAGACATTAGGAAAAGCCAAGATGACAGAAATACTGGATCAGGCTGACCTCAAAAAAACAGCTGATGACCCACATTATGATCATCACCCACTGGGACCCTGGAGAACTGCAATCTGGGATGCAATGAGGAAGACCTACCCAACCAAAACAGATCCAGGGAAAGTGGAAAAAGTCAAATTGGGGGGATGATGAGGACGTGGCTCAATTCATACTGAAGCTACAGACCATATGGAGTGAGGAAATGGATGCCCCGTGGGATGAAACAGCTGCAAGCCAAGCATTGTTCAAAGTGATGCTAAAATGTGCACTCCCCAGCGAAGTCCAAGAGCAGCTGGAAATCGTAGTGGGCCTAAATGCCATGCCATGGGACACTTTTGAGGCAAACATAATACACTATGTTGAATTGCATCGTAAAAAAGAGAGGGAGGCAAGAAAAGCCGCTGAAAATCTACTCATGCAGCTACACAAAGCCCAATTGGGAGAGCTGACACGTAACAAACAAGAGGGCCAGGAGAAAAAGAAAGAGAAAAAGGAAGAGAACGTCGCTAAACAAGCTGCAGTTATAGTGACACCCACAGCTACTCAAGCGATGCCAGCTCAAGTGATGAACCCTCACCCAGTGATGGTACCCCAGCAAGTCCCAGTCCTATATCAAAACCCACCAAACATGATGGGGTACCCTGCTGGACCTCAGTATCCCCAAAGGCCACAAGGATGGAGAACAGGAAGAGGCCGGGTTAGAGAAGGATTCACATGAACATTATCACGAAACTCATAGACAGCAGGGGGATGTGGAGAGGGATGCTGGATCTGCAGTAATCCAGGACACATAAAAAGAGAATGTCCCTTTGCCCCGTATGACGTGCAAGGAGCCCCAGCTAGAGATTCCAGAAGATTTCCACCTCAGATGAGAGGCCCACCAAGGGGAAATTGGGCCGGACAGTGGACGGGAGGAACCGGAGGGTTCCCACCTCAAATGAGTGGCCCAGAAGGAAACAATTGGACAGGACAGTGGATGGGCCCAGGCTATCAGGCCCAAGCCCCAGTACCCCCAGGAGGGAACCCGATGGGTCCTGTGCTGGGGGGGCACTGAAGAAGCCCAAAGAAGCCTGAGGGGGAGTTGGTGCAGTGCACTACCTCACTGCATCCAGCACAAGAACCTACAATCATGGTACTCATTGGAGATGAAGTGCAAGTGCCATTTCTGGTTGATACTGGGGCAACCTTTACCAGTATAGGGAAAGAAGGCTCTAAACTCCCCCTCACTCGCAAAGCTATAAAAACAGTAGGCTTCTCGGGAAAGACCCAAACTTTGCGTTTTAAAGAGCCACAATGGTTAACGGTGGAAGGAACTACAGTACAAGCCCCATTACTTTATTCACCTGACACTCCAGCTAATCTCCTGGGAAGAGATGTACTGTGTAAACTTGGAGCAAAAATACACTGTGGACCTACAGGAGTATGGGTTACACTACCAGAAGTGATAGCTTACCAATATGTGGTGCTGGGACATAAGGATGAGCGATGTGCCCTAGACAAAGTATTCTGGCTGGAAATAAACGAGAAAGAGACATCAGACCTCTGGAAGGAGTATACCAGATGGAAACCATGGCTAACACACATACGCCAAGACTGTCGAGAGGCAAGAGATCTTTGGCACTGTACTATCAAATATGATGAGGAAGGACGTGATGAAGAATATGGATCACTCTGGGAAGAATAGCAAGAGGGACAAACCTACAATGTTAAAGTGACCAACATCATAATAGGTCAGCAAGGAATTGCAGCTGGAGTAGAGTTACCAAGCAGAGTGGAAGACTGGTACCAAATCTTAGAAGCAGCTCCACACATCACTCAGATGATCAGGCAAGGATTTGAATCTAAAGACATAGGGCCTATGATGAGAGAAGCAGGACAGCTGAGAGACTGGATGCCAACACTGAACCCAAAGGTAGAAATATCTAAAGATAGGAGATATCTTAAAATGAATATTACAGTAGTGGAACAGGTAATAACAACCCATATAATGGTCAGCCAGCAGACAAAAATTCAAGACAGAGCAGATGCAGTAGCAGTAGAACAGATGACCCAAATAGAGGAAAGACAGGAACTCACTCCCCAGGAAAAAGAGGAAGCTTTGTTGAGAGTCCCAGAGCTACTATGGACAAAACACCCAACAGATGTAGGTTTAGTAAAATCATCAGGATTAGTTAAAATCCAATTAAAGCCAAACATTCAGCTGCCATATCAACGACAGTATCCTCTGTCGCAACAGGTGATAGAGGGAATAAAGCCAACAATAGAAGGGCTAGTAGAAGGAGGAGTACTACTTCCAATGCGGAGCCAGTGTAACACTCCCATATTTCCCATTAGAAAAGCTAATTCGGACAAATGGTGACTGGTCCATGATTTAAGACCAATAAATCAAGTAGAAGTGGTGGAAACTCCTGTAGTTCCAGATCCTCACATGCTACTGTCTAACATTCCAGAAACAACAAACTGGTACACAGTAATAGATTTATGCTCAGCATTTTTCAGTGTTCCACTGCATCCAGACTCCCAACCGCTATTTGCATTCACGTATGAAGGGCAACAATACACTTATACAAGACTACCACAGGGATACCGTGAAAGTCCATCAATATTCAATCAAGTGCGGACACATGATTTAGCACATTTGCAGCTTATAAGCAAAGTCTTGACGTTTGTAGATGACATCCTAATTTGTAGCCCAACAAAGGCACAGTGTGTGGAAGATTCAATAATAGCATTACAAACACTTGCACGGAATGGACATAAGGTAAACAAAGAGAAATTACAATTCTGTCAGAAAAAGGTAGAATACCTGGGACGAGTTCTGGACCACACGGAAAATATCACCTACCCATGTAGAAGCTATCCGAAATGCACCGCAACCGAAAACAGTGCGACAAATGTTGTCATTTCTGGGCATGGCAGGATTTAGCCGACCCTGGATATGTGATTTTGCAATTAAAGTGCAGCCCCTCAGAGATATGATAAAACAGGCAAGTCAAACCAAACCTACAGCTCCCTTAACTTGGACAGCTGAAGGACAAGCAGGATTTGAACTGCTAAAAGGTACGATGACATCAGCCCCAGCACTAGCAAGTCCAAATTACAGCAAACCATTTCAGCTATATGTATCGTGTATATGTATGTGAGAGAAAAGGATTTGCATCGGCTGTACTTATGCAGCAGCAACATGGAGCAGGGAACCAGCCAATTGCTTATTTTAGCACAGCGCTAGATAATGTGGAGAAAAGTATGCCACCTTGCTATCGCGCAATAGCTGCGGCAGCGTTCGCCTACCAGAAAGCTTCAACTATCACTATGGGTCATCCAGTGACCTTATATATATCACATGCACTTCATGCATTGTTAACGAGTCAATCATTCGTGATAACTAACGCCCGACGCACTGGCTATGATGTGATACTCTCAGCACCCGAGTTAACCATCAAGAGGTGTAACACCATTAACCCTGCAGATAAGATAGTATTACCTTCTGACGGAATCCCACATACCTGTTCAGAAGAATCTGAAAAATTCTTGAGATTACGAGATGACTTGGAGACACAGCCTCTGGAGATGGCTCAACACATTTTCTTTGTAGATGGATCATGCTATCGTACCAATGAAGGAAACAAAGCTGGATGTGCAGTTCTACAGTACGATATAAATATGGGTGAGTTCAGAATAGTAAATGCTATGACAGTTCCATAACCCTGTTCGGCACAGTTGGCAGAAATTAAGGCTCTCA
This sequence comes from Hemibagrus guttatus, assembly GCA_033459395.1. Lineage (NCBI taxonomy): Eukaryota > Metazoa > Chordata > Actinopteri > Siluriformes > Bagridae > Hemibagrus > Hemibagrus guttatus. Next base: position 17,282,059 of record JAUCMX010000004.1, read on the forward strand.
CATTGGCATGTAAATTAGGATCAGGCAAACCGTGTACAATTTATACAGATTCAGCCTATGCATATGGAGTATGTTATGTTTTTGGGCCAATATGGGCACAGAGAAGTTTCCAAAGAGCTGATGGATCCTCAATCACACATGGGCCAGCAATATCAGATCTGTTAGAGGCGATGAAGCTGCCTACAAAGTTAGCTATAGTCAAGTGCAGAGCTCACAGATCAGATGGCACCTTTGTAACTAAAGGGAACGCTGCCGCTGATGAAGCTGCAAAGAAAGCAGCTGTAGGAGAGGGATGTATAATGGCCTTACTGCAACCAGGAGAGCCGGATCCTGGGATAGGAGAAATGACATTAGATAATGTAAAGGATAGTCAGAGCACGGCTAGTCCAGAAGAAGTGGAAATGTGGAAGCAGAGAGGAGCAATCAGAGATGCTGATACAGAAATATGGAGAAGCGCTGATGGGTTATGGGTAGCTTCACTCTCCCTACTTCCAATGTTAATCAAAGAAGCGCATGGAATCGATCATTGTAATAAGAGAGAGATAATAGCAACAAAACGAAGAAATTGGTGGTCACCGTATTTGAATAGCATGGTGAATAAAGCTTTGAGAGAGTGTGGTCTTTGTATGGAGAGAAACGTGCGTAAACACTTTACTGCCCCTATAAGTCACATTCCTGAACCTCGGGGACCATTTCGACACTTGGTAATGGATTTTGTAGATATGGCAGAATGAAGAGAGGGAAAACGGTATATTCTAGTTGTGATAGACCGATTTAGCTGATGGGTGGAGGCAGTGGCGATGGCTAAGAATGATGCAAAAGCAGTAGCAAAGTTCTTATGTTGGGAAGTAATTCCACGATTTGGCATACCAGATAAAATTAGTTCAGATAATGGATCCCACTTTGTGAATACAGTGATCAAGGCCATTACAGAAGCACTTTGTATAAAACTCAAATTGGGGTGTGTGTATCATCCTCAGTCCCAAGGAATGGTGGAACGGGTAAATGGTATTTTGAAAGAAAAAATAGCTAAGATTTGTACGAGCACAAATCTTACCTGGGTCCAAGCACTTTAGCTTTGATGAAAATGCGATCACAGACAAACCGTAACACTCATTTAACTCCACATGAGATGTTAACAGGTAGGCCTATGCCAGTAGCATTTACAAGGGGACCCTATAAGGGCCCCTCATTGGAGCAACTCAAAGGTGAAATGTCAAGTTACGTAAAACATCTAACCCAGATCCCCAGAACAGTGTGTTCACAGGTTGGTGAAGCTGTACATGGCACTGAGGTAGAGGAGCTGCTACGCCTAGTAGAGCCTGGAGACTACATATACATTGAAGTGTTCAAGCGTAAGCATTGGAAAGAACCATGATGTGATGGTCCCTTTAAGGTCCCTCTATGTTGAAGGAGGAAGGAGACAGCTTTGAAACCTAAAAAAAAAAAAAAAAAAAATTGCCCAGTCTTTGATGATGTCTGTTCCATGTTATTTGTCTCTCTGCATATCCATGTCTATGTCTGTTTGTCTATGTTGCCTCTATCTTGGTTTAAGTGTTGTGTGCAGGACTATGGCGAATGGCGATGGTCAACTGCGGTGTCAACACTGATGGCTTTATAATGCATCGTGTGCTGTGCTGGAGCCATGTACCAGCGGGTTTGTTTACACGTTTCGACATTTCTAGTGTGCAGCCTGCTTCAAGTTGTTAGTAGATCTCGAAGAACGAGATGGGATCAAACACCTATGGCTTGCTCCAGACCACGTACAAACCCATCTGCTGGCATTCCTAGCGGTGAGCATCCTCCGCTGATTGAGGACACCCGTCAAGTGTCGCACCTTCTGGCAAATGTGACCATGAAGTTTACCAACAGAACGTGGATTGACCACAAGTGAGACACGGATTATCAACTAAGTAATGTGCTCACCTGTCGAGTCCACTCATACTGGCTATGTCGAGCCATTTCAAGGGCCCAAACATATGGCCCTAAGAGACGTCATGCATATTTGCTCTCTCGCCACATTGAACAAACTGTTCTAGAGTATGTTACTATCTACTTCTGTGAATACCCCATATGGACTTCACACACACCCAGACAACGTCATCGGCTGGAGGCTCTTCCAAGGCCTCCTTTGTTTTTTCATCTGTGGAAAGACACTGATTCTGAAGAACTTGCTGTAACACGGAAACCAATATGCATACACCCAATGCGTTCCAAAGGGAATATCTGGGCGACATTGCGCGCCAACAGACGGTTACACCTACCCTTGCCCCAATGGATATCCCAGCTACATTCGACACACCGTTGGTGGTGGACTTGAACTAACCACAGTAGCACACACACACACACACACACACACACACATCCATTGATCATGAAAAGACAAATATTCATTGATCATGTCCGGTATGTATGTCCTTATATGTTGTATGTTTATATATATGTTGATTTCATTGAAGGTGACCCTGGTGTTAAGTACACACTGTCGCGCCACAAAGGCGGGCAGAGTGGGAATTTTCCCTCATGATTGGCACTTGAGGGTTTTTCGCCCACTCCGGGTTCACCGTGTTGTTTTGAGAGAGGCAACCTAATAGCAATTGTGATGTTGAAGGGAATTTAATTGGTTTCAGAGATGGGGTGTAATGTTGAGAAAAAAATATTAATTTAATTTTTATTTTATTTAATAGTATTTTAATTATTATTTTTATTATTATTATATTATTATTGGTCTTATTCTTATAAGTTGTTTTCATTTTTATTATTATTATTATTATTATTATTATTATTATTATTATTATTATTAGTAGTAGTAGTAGTATTATATGATATGCGTTACTATGTGGTACATGTTATATACTAACATGTTATAACGTTGGCTGTGATGGTAGAATGGCAGAAGGATACCAACAGGTTATAAAAAAAAGCTATAAAGCTAAGAGCTATGAGAAAAGGAGATACGAGACTTAAGTCTCAGAGGAGGGTGTAATGTTGAAAATTTCCTTGAAGAATCATGGATTGTATAAATCAAATTCTAATCAAGTCATAATTCTATGTTTAGCCTAATTATAACTACAGAAAATTAATCATTAAATCCTACTTTATTATTATTATTATTATTATTATTATTATTACTACTACTACTACTACTACTACTACTACTACATTGCTCTAATTTACTTTGGCCAGATAAAATAGTAGTCTTTAAATAAGATTTAATCTAATTTACTATATACTCAAATCATTTAAGCATTTAATAATAGTTAAGCAGTAATCATCTAATAATCATAGCAAACAAATTACTCAGATTAAGCACTGATTATTTTAAGTCATAATCCATTAATCTTACTTTCTTATCCTCATCTTAAATCAATAGCAAAGCAGTATAACCTTTAGATGACAGGTGAAATTTACTGACAATAGCATATGGATAAAAAATTTAATAAGAAAGAGTAAAATAAATAGAGACTCATTGTCACGTTTCCCGGTGTCCATGGCATGAAGTAAACAGACCCAGCGCGGAGATAGACAAAAGACAGGGGTTTATTAAACTGAAAACAAACATAAATACGAGACCGGTACCACACGAAGACGCTACACAAAGACGACGACCAGCCCCGAACCCTGGCAAAAGGCCACTATAAATACAAAACATAATCATGACAAACATTAGGAACAGGTGACCAACAATCAGGAAACAATAAGAGAAGGCGGGGCTAAAACAAAACACATGACATAAACGATGACGAAACATGACATAACACAACCCCTGCCGGAAACTCCACCTAGTGGCCCAACACAGGGCCTACCTCCCGTAACACTTCCCCATGATTGTGTAGCCTAGTGAACCAAACTGAGAGACCATTTTGAAGGCTCAGGAAACCTTTGCAGGTATTTTGAGTTGATTAGCTGATTGGCATGTCACCATATTCTAATTTGTTGAGATAGTGAATTGGTGGGTTTTTGTTAAATGTGAGCCAAAATCATCACAATTAAAAGAACCAAAGACTTAAACTACTTCAGTCTATGTGCATTGAATTTATTTAATACATGAGTTTCACAATTTGAGTTGAATTACTGAAATAAATGAACTTTTCCACAACATTCTAATTTATTGAGATGCACCTGTATGTAAAGATAATTTCTGTTTTGCTTAATTCATTCCTAGGGCTTTTTACTTTAAAAAGAAGTCTAAATCAAGCAGTGGCAAAGCTGAAGTTACTCTAAAGATAATTAACAAATAATTAACAAAATAATGTTCCTCAAAAAAACCTTCTTTTTTATATTTCCAGAAAGTCAGTGAGAAATCATTCATGACTTCTCTACATCATCTTTAGTTTTTGGACAGGGCCAAGACACAGACCTTTAACTCAGTAGTCAACCCATTTTCAGTAAGCAAATCTAGTTTTGTTGAGCCTTCCTTCAGCAGATTGCATAAACCACAAAAGAACAGACTCACAAGCACCAGTGTAAGCACAGCTGTATGAGTAGCTGAGGATTACATTTTGTCTGCTATTCCCTTGGATGACTGGGACCACTTTGATGATTTTGAAACTCCAGTCAGGGGAGAAGGAGCAGGACCAAACCTGTCAACTAAAGGTGATGGATATCAGATTTGCAACAATGAGAATGGAGATGTCATTAGTAGAATTTTTGGAACGTCAGACAAAACCTTTTTTTCTACAGATCTTTGTGCTATTGATCAGGGTAGTGCCCAGTTAAGACATATTGATGGTGAATACTCCATAAATACAACAAAACACACAATATCTATTAAAGACAAGTCACTGCTAAGTGGCTGTCAAGAAAAGAGCAACGCTACTGCCATTAAGCCTCCTGAAGCAATTAAGAGGAATTTCAACTGTCCAACAGGTCAGTGTCTCTTTATTCATGATGTGTTATAGTTTGTGTGCTTACATATTTATCAGTTTGACTAATTATAATTCAGTATTTTTATAAAGTGAGGACTGCAAGTTTCTTCTGCATTTTTTAATGTGATGAAATTTGGTCATGGATTTTATACAGGAATAGTGGGCTTGTGCTTTTGGGAAGGATCAGAATTTTGGTTGATGCATAGCAGAGCTTCAAATAGCACACTGTAAATTCTAATTAGTTCAGTTTACTTTGGAAACCGATTGCCTAATTCTTTCAAAGCAAACTTAAAAGAACAATTATAGTTAAGTTAGTAATTAGCTGTAAGTAGAACAACCTTTTACTGAGTAAAGTAAATAATAAATATCATGTAAGTTTAATATGTCAATTTCAGTCAATATACTCTCTAATGCTTACTAACATTACATTAAAAATTATAGTAAGACAACTAGATTAATTCAATTTCATTAACAGTGCTTTATGTATTACTATAAACATTCTAAATACTAGTACTATTGATACAGATTTAATTTGACATTTTAAGCTATGACAACTTAAATAACTACATGTAATTGGTTTCCAAAGTTTTTTAAAGTAAAGAGAACACGTTAAGTACAACTTAGAAAGCATACAACACAAGCCTGAAATTCTCCACTGTTATTTTTTTAATAAACAGCTAGACATATTTTTAAGAACATCACAATGTTTGAATGAATCCTTTTGTCTGAACATTAAGACCAATAACTAGCACTGTAAAAAAAAATTTTTTTCTTTTTTTCTGAAAAGGCACAGTTCAGAAAAGGATTTGGTAATAATGAAGAAAGCATAACTAAATTATTTGTAACAAGAAGTAAAATCAGTGCCTATTAAAATGGGTGCAATTATAAAATGCCTAAAATATAGACATTTGGCTTTGGAATGGTTCAGTTATAACTATAAAACCATAACAGAGTCATTTGTAACAAGAAGTGAAACCAGTGCTCACTAGACATTAGTGCAGTTACAAAATAAGCCTAAAATAAAGACATTTTGCTTTGAAAAGGTTCTGGTATAACTTTAAAAAAATTATGAACTGTGAAATTAGTGCAATTACAAAATATACCAACAAAAATAGTAAACAGGCAACAGAGGCATTTAATGCAAAAGCAAAAACAGTTTAGCTTAAAATCTGGTTTTTAAGGTTTTGGAGTTTGGGTTTGACGTTCTTACCTCCCAGTGACAGAAATACCCTCTGAATAAAATCAAAAGTGTTTCTCATTGTCTTTGGGTAGTCTAAATTTAGACCATAGATTAAAGCAAAGAGGAGATATACAGCATGTGGCAAGTTTGGGACATCATCCCTCAAGAATTATAGCCCGTGATGAGTCAACATTGAGGGCATGTGAAGTTCTGGCAGGCGTGTCTTCAGCCAAAATTGTGAGCAGACCAACATCAATTCCACTGAAGTATGCATCTACATCTGAATCCTAAAAAGAGAAAAATTAGGAAAGCATAAATTTCACTACCTTGAAATACAGTGCAAGCAAGAAGCACAACGAAGTGTAATCGAGCTATAAAATCATGACTGTCAAAGAAAGATGACAAAATATGATTTACAAAACAGATCATCTTTTAGATGTAGATTTAATCACCATTAGAGTGTATTATCATTTTTTGTGAACTGTTCATTTAAATTCATGCCTCCAGATAACTTGGAATATTAAACAAGTTCCATTGTCTACTTTTACATTCTTCAGAATTATTAACTTCACATAAATGGATTGTTCACTTAAAAATTCTTTCATCATTTATTTACACTCATGTCATTCCAAACCTGTATGACTTTCTTCGGCACAACACAAAATATTTGGAAGAACAATGATAACCAAACAACATTAAACCTCACCAACTTCTATTGTATAGCACAAATATTGAGTTATATTCTGTACTGTATAACACAAAACCCCCGAGATATTTATTTTTGTTCCACAGAAGAAAAAGTCATATATAGATTTTGATGGTAGTAGTATATGGTACTTTTTAACTTCAAAAGTACTGCACAAGTCACAATTATTTTAAGAAACTTTTGTGATGGCACCATACACTGCCACAAAGGTGAATAAATCAATACATTTTAATTTTTGGATGAACGTTCTAATTTTTGCAAAACATTTTATAAACTTCAAAAATATGCAATGATCCACTGTTTGCAATTAGATCTGTTTACTTTAGACTACATCCATACCCTAAGGGAACGAAACAAAAATAATTGTAAAAAGCAGAAACACCAACATCATTACTTACAAAGCACATCCTGAAAAATTCCTCAGTCATCCCCCAGGAGGACTGGAAGACCGTGAAGTACTGCAGTGTGCATACGTTACATCAGATAACTATGCAAGAAAAAACAGAATGAGGGTAAAAATCATATTCAAATTATGACTCAAAGATGTCACCAGTTAACATAATAGGAATACCTTTGAATCAACCTGACGCAAAATTTCATCAAGAATTCTTTCGTGATTTCCTCCTTTTTTTTCTGGAAAATTTCAATCAAACGTGCAGAGTTTTTGTCCAATGCAGCGTAAAACTCAGATCTCAGATTTTTGCCAGATATGCAATTGAATTCTGCAAAGACCTAAGCACAAACATTGTGTTTTTTTGTTTTGTTTTTTTTACATGAAAATAATAAATTCATTAAATAGGTTGTAAAGAGGAGTAAACAAACCTGGCTTTCAGTGAAAAGTGCTGGACACTTCTCCACAATCTCAGAAACAGTAGGTTCAGAATGAATGATTTCCTTCCTTCTCTGGACAAATGTGCTGTCCATCTTCTGACCAATCAGACTCATGTTTTGGGTTCTCTTTTTCATTTCTTCTGTAAGTTGCACTCTTGTACATTCTTGACTTTCTTCATTTTCCCCATTGGGAAAGTTTGGCAAGAAATTTAATTCAAACCGTCTAGGTTTTTTAATGCCTTTCTTAAACATGCCATCAGTTGTTGCACTTCTCTTGCCTTCAACAGCAACATCACTACAGGCATATTTGTGCAGTTTTGTTCTATAGTTGGCCATTTTAAATTTCCGGCTGTTTTTCCAACCAGCTGAGCCTTGTTGAGGAGCCTGGTTCAATCAAACATGGGTGTGCTCTGACAAGTGCTGCTGCAACTTGGGCAAAATCTTCATTGCTTGGATATGTTTAATGTCTCTTCCAACATTAAGACTTGTACCATCTTTCATAAAAGCGAGGTTTCCCTGATGGAGGCAATATTCAACGTTAACAGAAAATTTGGGGATTTCAAAATCCTAGACAATGAATGAATGAATGAAAATCCTCAGGCCAGTCATTCTGTCGTTCAGCAGATAACTGCTCTGATGTATCAGAACCTGAGAGAAGTACAGGTGTCAGCTTGACTTGAGGAGGGAGATGTGGACAGAGGAATTATTTTCAGTGTTGCCCTCTCTGGTAACTCATTAATGTCATTGACGTTGCATAATGCATGATTAAAATCAGGGTCTTCATATTGAACATTGAAAGAATATGAGACTTGCAGCTTCTCTTGCAGAACATACTTCAAGGCATCAACATCAGCTGCTTTATCTGAAATAATTACTTTTCGGATGTCACTGTCATGCACAATAACGCGAAATATCATTGACATGGCTCACTGAAATTCTAAAGAAAAAGTCAAACAAACAATAGTAATAATATAACTACAATCATATAATTTAGCAGCAGATCAGGGACCAACCTCTGACATTATATGCTGACAATGGGAAGGGGTCATTTAGTTCATAAGGCAGAATAACTTGCAGTGAATGTAAACTACATAATTCATAAGAGAACAAATGCTCAACATACCAAGCAGTTTGGGGCTTACAGAGGAACATTATGTCAGTGTTGATTGCCAAAATCTTTACAATCTGATGAATTCTGGCAAAACTGAACAAGATCCAACTGAAATCACCATGTCTGGGCAGTACTTTATGCCATCAATGGTAACACTGTGTGAAACAAGCACTGTACTACAATTGGGACTTCTCAGACACAGATACTCTTGAACATTGTCAGAAAATGTTGTTACAAGTGAACTACAGACCCTATTCTGGGGGTGTGGTAGCTTAGTGGTTAAGGCATTGGACTACTGATCGGAAGGTTGTGTGTTTGAATCCCAGGTTCACCAAGCTGTAACTACTGGGCCCCTGAGAAAGGCCCTTAACCCCAAAAATGCTCAGTTGTATAAAAAATGAGATGAAAATGTAAGTTGCTCTGGATAAGGGTGTCTGCTAAATGCCAGAAATGTAAACGTATTCATTTGTATGCCTGGCTTGAAAAAAGAACTTGCATCCATGTGATAGGCTATTGTCATTTGATGCTTTTTGGCCAGCATTAAACAATCAACGTTCTATAAACCACACAAGGTTGTAGAAGTCAGTGTTTGCTTATTGATGTATTTACAATAACGTGATATGAACTTGCACTGTTGTACTGGTTGAACACAGGCAGTAACGGATCTGCGCAATAGTGAGAAATGACAATGGGCACGTGCGGCAAATGTTCTCCCTGTGCGCTATATACGCGACTGTGTTTATGTGATCCTTGTGTGTTTTTGACATAAATTTGCATCTATTTGATACCTTAAGCTCAATAAGACGTAAAAGAAAACTCAGTATTCCCGTTGAATGAGAACCGGTGTCTGAGAGTATGTCTGAAGAAAATTGCAAGTAAAATCGATTGAAAGTTTACACTATCAAGAATTTTAAAACGGATGAAATAGTAATTTTCGTTATGACAAAAACGGCAATGTCTGCGAGAGAGATACACTCCCCATTAAGGAATATGTATGGCACCCAGCGATAAAACGTGATACGATCTAACCAGCTCTAAAAAAAAATCAGATCATTGAGACATTTTAATTGTTTACTCTCTAAAATCAACGTATCGCCCACCCATACATGAAAGCTAAATCTGGTAAGGTTTTAAAATGCATGGTAATAATAAACATTCCTGATGACAAACAACTGCAATGACTGCAACTGGCACGTGTTTTACAGCCCTTAATAAAATTAGAATTTAAAAAAAAATCACATCCTGCATTATCAGGACCGATTACACAAGTAAATAAAAATGAAGCATTCTTAAAGTTATTAACAGACAACCTAAAGCATATAAAAAATAATTTAAGAACATCAAGTGCTTTGAATGACACGTACGGGTCAAAACTTTTGGGTAAGGACACATTTTAAGGTCCTAACACTTTCCACATGATAACATGCATTCCATAAAGTGACATAATTATGAATAGCAAATAATAAAAACAAAAAAAAAAAGTGATAAATACCTTAAACTTAGTGAAGCTCAGAATCCTCTGTGCACGTGTTTCAGCAGGGTTGGGGGAGGGGAGTTGTACTTCATTGTGCATGCACAATAGAACGTCTTGAACGTCGTTTTTTTTCTCATTTCCAATTCAATTTACACATTTTTGCAGCAAATCAATCAGAAAAATCTTTATTGTTGGAGGTAACAAAACTCCTGCCGTTCAAATTTTATGGAAAAAAAACCTGTAATTTAAATGTTCCTTGAAGATAAATTTAATTCTTCTAATCCTCTTGTTATTGGTGTCATTAATTATGTGCCTAAATCTGTTTATCTGTTCAGGGTTTGATGATGCCCTTTTTGGTGTTATGGAATCTATTTGTTGTCTGGTGGAAACAATCAATGAACATGAACTTATGTCCCTGACTTGTGGCACAGAATTGCTTTAATTGAGAGCTTACAGGTAAAAAGAATAAATAGTTTTACCTTTAGAGTTAGCATTTATTAAGTTAGTCTTACTTAAACTACATAAATCAACACAGTTGAATGCAGTTTGTTATGGCATTAAATTCATGATGATTTCCCTAGGAAAAGGAGGACATTGGTGGCTCAGTGGTAGGTTTCTCGCCTATTATGTGGAAGGCTCAGGTTCAAACCCCAGCCACTGGATGCAGTGCTGCTCCCAAGCCCAGAAAAATGGGAGGGTTGTGTCAGGAAGGCCAAGTTGTTGTGCATACCAGTTTGTCTGCTGTGGTGACCCTGAACAGGGAGCAGCTGAAAGCAACTTCTTCTTCCATAAGATAAGGATCGTTGCTGATGCTGCATTGTTGGAAAAGTGGCAATCAGACAGAGGATACAACTCTCATGAAACAAGTTCTGCTGTCACAACCAAAGGCGACTGTTCATTTTCACATGTTCAGCTCAGTAAATCCAATGCTTCTGTTATGTTACTGGATTACAAGTTTAGTACCTTGAAAGATTCAGATAGCATTAACAATGATGTGGTTCAAGGAGACAACTTCAGCCAGAATCCTTCCTTTATTCAGGATGTAAATGAACATATGGAAAAGCAGTCAGGCCAGAACAATGGTAATGAAAACAGTCAATCAGAAAAATGTTCCTTGAGTCTGTCCTTCAGTCAGTCAAATTATCAGGCTATGAATCAAGAGAAAATTATACATTTAATCTCTCCTCCAAATACAGTGGATGTGGACAGCAGTGTGTTAGTTGGTGGGGCTGGTTTACAAAATTGCGAAGAATCTAATGACATGATTGACTTCTGCATTGGTGATTTTGACATTGATGACTTAAGTGAGAATGATATCCCAGATTATTGTGACGAACCTGCAGCTTTATCTGTGTCTGGGAGTTCCAATGTACTACCACAGTTTTGTGAAGGAGGACTCTCAAACTCCTGTGATAAAGAGTGTTGGCACCTGTGGAAAATATTTTTGTCTTACACTGAAACAATCTATCAAACTCTAGCTCACTAATACTTTACCACTATCTGACTCCAAACTTCACATTGACCCGACCTCTCAGTTGAGTGAGACTCTAACTAAAGAAGACGAATCTTGCAGACTGGATGAAGTGCAGATAGAAGTTTTTATTTGCAATCAGCGCTGATACAAGAATTGAGAGGCTCACGTATGACAGTCTCAACAACCTCTCTTTTTCCACTCCAGGAGCCTTCCATATTTATACATTTTCCTTATCTTCTCATATTTTCAAACCATCCTCTCATTCTGGGAAAGTTCCACCCATCTTTATTTTTATGGAATTTTAGGTGTTTTATCTTTTACTTTTCAGCTTTCTCAGTTCCCATTATAATCAATCTTCTTCTGGACATTTATTAAAAAACAGTGGGCGTCCTTGCCCCTTATTGGTGGGATTTTCCCAGTTCGCACCTTATTTTACGGCTCATTTCAACCTGGGAGACAGCATGAGTAAGTCTCAGGACTACTTCCTCTTACTTTTTAATCATTATACCATTCCTGTCACGCCATATGTCAGTCTCTGTTTAATGTATGTTTCCTGTGTGTGTTTTTCCTATGTAGCCTTATCTCCTGATACTATTGCTGCCATTCAACGCGCTGTGCGTAAGCGCAGGGCTGAGCTTTTGACATTGCAAGGTACCAATACACCTTTGGATGGTCTATATGTTCCCGGGCACAGGTCCAACCCTGGCCATGCCAGAGTTGACGTAGCAGTTCAAGTTCCCTCTATGGCTGAGAAGGCCTGCCAAACTGACATAGCTGATAATGCTAATACTGCTGAGAAAGCAGTTCAAACTAAGTATAAGGTTAACAAGCGTACACAGACTGCTCACCCTGTTTGCCGTGTGAAACCTTATGTTGTTAAACCTTTGAATAGAAATGCTCAATAAAGCTGTGTGGCCTGATACCCAATCATGCTGTCTCCTGGTTATTTCATTCACACACAAACAAGGTTTTATCTAAACACTTTTCAACCATTCAAAAATTACTCCCACACACCCCAACTGCTGTCATGAAACTTACAGAACCATGGTTGCCTGGTTAGTAGTGATAAGCTACACACATGTTAAAAGCTTAATTTTTTTTTGCTATTCTTTGTTGAGATGAAGCTTGCATTACATTCTAATAATCTGTAGTGGTAAGAGAATATAGCGTGTTTCTATAGATATTACATTCAGAAATCCAGCACATGACTGCTTCTGTGGCTTCAACTTTCCCCACTCTCCAGAGATGATGAAGATTTTCCACCAGAAGTTTGGTCTTCATCAGTTCAGATTCAATCAGCTAGAAGCTATCAATGCTACTCTGCTCAGAGGACAAATTTGTGCTTATGCCTACAGGTTTGAATTTCAGTATGAGGTGTTAGTATGAATTTATATCTGCTTTGTGTTAGCATCCAATTGTATGTATTAAAAGTTTTAATCCTTAACAACCTCTGCAGAAAACTGCCCCTGCTAAATTTACGAACTAGTTAGTGAAACAAATAAATGAATATATAAGGAAAATGATTTAAACTATTTGAGTACTTTAGATGTATTTTTATTTGCATATAAATCCAGTTAACGGGAACGGGGAAGTTAAACCTCCCTTTAAAGGAGGGGGTAAAAGCCTTTGCTATCAGCTGCCTTCTCCTGAAGTGACTGTGGTGATATCTCCACTTCATTTGCTTATCGTGGATCAGATCCAGAAGCTTACAACTTTGGATGTAAACTTCGTTGACATTCTGCTTAATAAATTCAATACTGGCTTGTAACCTGAAGAATTCTTTTTTTGTTTGTTTGTTTTAGGTCCCTGCCACTAGCTTGTCTGGGGGAAAAAGTGACTACAAGGCTGGACAAATCTACATGCAGCTTTCTAAGAATGATCCAGTTATCAAACTGCTTTATGCCACTCCTTTTAGTGTTTATGTAGTATAGTTTTATTTGTATTTGCTTTTATTTGACTAAGAAGCACTAGCTTTCTAGTCTTTTAACATTAATATGTTGCTCTGAACATATGGCCATACTCTTTTAATGTTTTTAATGCTAATTTTATGCTTCTCTCTGTCTGCATGTGTATTATGCATATGTGCATGCATGCCACAAGATCTGTGCAAGTGGGAGAATGATCAGTGCACTGCAGAATCTGTATGAGCAACGTCCGCTTGCCTGTTTTGTCATTGATGAGGCACACTGTGTCAGTCAGGTAGACAAGACACATATTGAACAGTTCAATACTCTTATATTGATTTAGATTTTTTTGGGGGGGTATGTGCACATTACATGCTGTGCATACATTGTAGTGGTAGATCACTGGTTAAGTTATTGGACTTCTGATCAAAAAAGTTGTGAGTTCAAATCTCACCACCAACAAGCTTCCACGAATGGGCCTTTGAGCAAGGCCCTAAACTGCTTATTTATATAAAAAAAAGAAATGTCATAAATGTAAGTCACTATGTAAATAAGGGTGTCTACACCTTTGTTTTTATGTTTAATCCTATTCTGTTGTAGTGGGGACATGATTTCAGGCCAGACTATAAGCAGATTCATGAACTGCGCCGGAGGTTTCCCAAAGTTCCTATAATGGCACTGACGGCCACAGCCACACCTCGGGTCCAGAAGGACATCCTTAACCAGTTGGCCATGACTCGACCACAAGTGTAAGTCTCACCATTCGGTCAAATTTTATTTACATAATGCTTTTACCAACATCGTTTAAAAAAAAACCTCCCTCATCTGGACAGCAATAAAATGACCACAGGAGGAGTGAATTTCTAGTGCACTGTATTTTTTGGGAACCTGGATGTTTACATGACATATAACCCCTTGCAAAAATTATGGAATCACCACATTTAGAGGATGTTCACTCAGCTTTTTTACTTTATAGCAAACAAACAATCAGATATATGACAATATGTTCAATAGTTTAACATTCTAGCTTTGTGAAACATGCAAAAAAACATTTATTTATTAATTATTTTTATTATTATTATTTTTTTCAAATGAAAAAGAGGAAGTCTAAAAGTACTAATTATTCATTGTCTACTGCTTATCTGATTTATACTCAGGTCACCTGTGCCTATCTCAGGCATCATTGGGCATCAAGGCAGGATATACACTGGACGGAGTGCCAACCCATCGCAGGGTACACAAACTACGGGCAATTTAGAGATGTCAATCAACCTACAATGCATGTCTTTGGACCGGGGACACACACACACACACACACACACACACACACACACACACACACACACACACACACACACACACACACACACACACACACACACACACACACACACACACACACACACACACACACACACACACACACACACACACACACACACACACACACACACACACACACACACACACACACACACACACACACACACACACACACACACACACACACACACACACACACACACACACACACACACACACACACACACACACACACACACACACACACACACACACACACACACACACACACACACACACACACACACACACACACGGCGGGAATCAAACCCCCAATCCTGGAGGTATGAGGCAAACATGCTAGCCACTAAGCCACTAAGCCACCATGCCCCCCAAAGTATTAATTAGTCAGCAGTTAAAAGGGAGTGCTTACAAACCTTAATAAGCTGTTGGGCTTGGTTAATTTAAAAAAGGAGACATGGGTCCAATGAGAGAGGTGAGAGAGGTGTCAGTTGAAAAAATGGAAAGGATTATAAAATTCTTTCAACAAGGAATTTCAACATGGAGGTGAGAAAAAATTTTGTGCAATTATAAACTCAATGGGAAGGTTAAAAAAGGAAACGTACAAGCAGGCTAAGAAAGACGTCAAAGTGTCAGGATAGAAAACTCAAAGCACCATGCCTTGAAAATGAAATAAAAAAGGGAGGTAACAGGAGTAAAGGAACTGTGAGAATACATATAGACAAGCCAAACAAAAACCAGCACTAACACCAAAACAAAAGAGAACAAGGTTACAGTGGGCTAAGGAGAAGCAATCATGGTATGTCGATGATAGTGAGATTCATTGATGAATAATGAATCTGCATTGTTCAAGGAGATGATGCTGGAACTTTTGTCTGTTGCTGAAAAAGAGATGCTATTAATGATAATTTAAGACAAAGTTTGTGAATTTATTTTATGTATGTTTCACAAAGCTTGAATGTTAAGCTAGAATGTTACATTCTAGACATTGTATAATATGTCTAGATAGACAATGTCTATAATAGACAATGTATAATATGAATAGATAGTTGATACACTGTGTCAAGTCATGTGTCACCACCTAGGCAACGTATATGGCTGATTGCCTCTAAAGCATCATTTTTTTTTGTTTTGAGATTTGAGAAATGCTTAATCTGAGGGGGAGGGTCACTGGTGCTATGAGAAACAATGTGGCAGGTAGCCACAGTCAAACAACCTTTTTTCCAGCCAGAGATGACATCTGCATTCAAAATCACAGACGTGTATCTGCACAGGACTAAAATAATTAGACATTGCTGAATTTGGTTTTAAAAATAAATAAATAGCAGGTAATTTTGCATTTTCTCAAATGGCACAGTATGCCACCAACATGGCCAAACTGAATGTAAATAAAAATCAGAGTAGCATGTCTAAAATAGGAAATTACTGAAGGACCCCTTGAAAATGTACTCCCAGCCTCTAGATTTAGACCCCTAATGAGCATACCGGTGGAATGGAAAAACCCCCTGAGATGACAAAAAAGGTGTGGGTTTTTTATAGGAACTGAACTCAATTGGTGGCTCAGTGGTAGGTTGCTCACCTATCATGCGGAAGGCCCGGGTTCGATTCCAGCCACTGGAGGCAGTGCCGGTCCCAAGCCCGGAAAAATGGGAGGGTTGCGTCAGGAAGGGCATCCGGCGTAAAACCTGTGCCAAGTTGTTGTGCGGACTGGTTGGTCCGCTGTGGCGACCCCAAACAGGGAGCAGCTGAAAGCAACTACTACTGAGCTCAATGAAATCCATTCTTGTTGTATTACAATGGGATAGTGGTCAGTAATCTCTCAGTTGTATAATATTGTCAAATTGTTCTTAATGTGAAAGAATGATAACATTCTTGAAAGAATGTTAATGCAAAGATAATTACAACATTAATTTTACGTACAGTTCTACTCTACATTTACAACATTTAGCAGATGCCTTAATCCAGAGTGACTTACAGTGCTTTGTGCTTTGTAGCCTCTATCAAAAATGCATCCTTATGCTAGTCCATTAAACCAGGAACTATGAGTACTATCAGTCTAGAAACACTCCTGAGAAGAAGATTACTAAAAAGTAAGAAATAAATGAACGAAAAAAAAAAAAAGAACAAACAAACAAATAAATAAATGAAACATAATATACTATTTAGGGGATCAGCTGTACATACAGTCAAGAAGAAGTGGTTTTACCATCTGTGTGCCTGGACTGAGAAGAGTTTGTCATGTCCAAAACAAATGGATCAACCAGGATGGTTGCCAAGTAATGGGCTTTTATAACCCTTTAAAAAAATAAAAAAGACACAATTTTAATCACCTCTTCTAAGTTAATGTAATTTATCATGAGTTAATTTAATGGCTATCTAGACATAATTGTGTAATTTGCTGTCATAGATAATCACATTTTTTTTCCACATCTTTTATTTGATAACAAGCATTATTCTCAATATTAACTGAATTTAAAAATTGAAATGTGAAGTGGAAGTTGAGTCAGAGATTAAAACTAAAGGACACAATTACCTTTATTTACAAATTGGCAAATAAACTAAAAGAAATAAAATAGATCTTGCCTGAAATCAGTTATATACAAAAAGAAAATTAAATAAAAGTTTGTTAAAACTGTTTAAAAAACATAAAACCTGCTTTAAGCAGGTCTTAGAACAAATGAGAGAGAGTGCATCACTGTAGTCTCCTCTACACTATGTGGGTTAGGGCCTTAAAACTACTTGTTTATTTATACAGGTGCATCTCAATAAATTAGAATGTCGTGGAAAAGTTCATTTATTTCAGTAATTCAACTCAAATTGTGAAACTTGTGTATTAAATAAATTCAATGCACACAGACTGAAGTACTTTAAGTCTTTGGTTCTTTTAATTGTGATGATTTTGGCTCACATTTAACAAAAACCCACCAATTCACTATCTCAACAAATTAGAATATGGTGACATGCCAATCAGCTAATCAACTCAAAATACCTGCAAAGGTTTCCTCAGCCTTCAAAATGGTCTCTCAGTTTGGTTCACTAGGCTACACAATCATGGGGAAGACTGCTGATCTGACAGTTGTCCAGAAGACAATCATTGACACCCTTCACAAGGAGGGTACAGAGTGCTGTATCTAAGCATGCTAACAGAAAGTTGAGTGGAAGGGAAAAGTGTGGAAGAAAAAGATACACAACCAACCGAGAGAACTGCAGCCTTATGAGGATTGTCAAGCAAAATCCATTCAAGAATTTGAGTGAACTTCACAAGGAATGGACTGAGGCTGGGGTCAAGGCATAAGAGTCAAAGAATTTGACTACAGTTGTCGTATACCTCTTGTTAAGCCACTCCTGAACCACTGACAACGTCAGAGGCGTCATACCTGGGCTAATGAGAAGAAGAACTGGACTGTTGCCCAGTGGTCCAAAGTCCTCTTTTCAGATGAGAGCAAGTTTTGTATTTCATTTGGAAACCAAGGTCCTAGATTCTGGAGGAAGGGTGGAGAAGCTCATAGCCCAAGTTGCTTGAAGACCAGTGTTAAGTTTCCACAGTCTGTGATGATTTGGGGTGCAATGTCATCTGCTGGTGTTGGTCCATTGTGTTTTTTGAAAACCAAAGTCACTGCACCTGTTTACCAAGAAATTTTGGAGCACTTCGTGCTTCCTTCTGCTGACCAGCTTTTTGAAGATGCTGATTTCATTTTCCAGCAGGATTTGGGACCTGCCCACACTGCCAAAAGCACCAAAAGTTGGTTAAATAACCATGGTGTTGGTGTGCTTGACTGGCCAGCAAACTCACCAGACCTGAATCCCATAGAGAATCTGTGGGGTATTGTCAAGAGGAAAATGAGAAACAAGAGACCAAAAAATGCAGATGAGCTGAAGGCTACTGTCAAAGAAACCTGGGCTTCCATACCACCTCAGCAGTGCCACAAACTGATCACCTCCATGCCATGCCGAATTGAGGCAGTAATTAAAGCAAAAGGAGCCCCTACCAAGTATTGAGTACATGTACAGTAAATGCACATACTTTCCAGAAGGCCAACAATTCACTAAAAATGTTTTTTATTGGTCTTATGAAGTATTCTAATTTGTTGAGATAGTGAATTGGTGGGTTTTTGTTAAATGTGAGCCAAAATCATCACAATTAAAAGAACCAAAGACTTAAACTACTTCAGTTTGTGTGCAATGAATTTATTTAATACACGAGTTTTACAATTTGAGTTGAATTACTGAAATAAATGAACTTTTCCACGACATTCTAATTTATTGAGATGCACCTGTAAATGTTCACATAATTAATACAAAAAGGCATACATGCTAATGTGCACAGTTTCCTGTTGGTTCTGATTTTTGAATGTGAGGATCATCTTACATGTACATTTAATGTTTATACATGTTTATAGACTTTCCAAGCTTTGTGCTTACATAATGTTTCAGATATACCTATACAAAGTTATACATACATAAGGCCCCAAATGCAAAGATCAGCAGTCTTCCCCATGATTGGGTAGCCTAGTGAACCAAACTGAGAGACCATTTTGAAGGCTCAGGAAACCTTTGCAGGTCGCATTGATAAATATTCTAATTTGTTGAGATAGTGAATTGGTGTTTTTTTTAATCTAGCCATGGGGGTCACTGTCCAGTGACTTCTGTGCCGGTCCCAAGCCTGGATAAATAGAGAGGGTTGCGTCAGGAAGGGTATCCGGCGTAAAACATTGCCAAATTTAACCATGCGAATTGTCAGTACGAATTTCATACCGGATCGGTCGAGGCCCGGGTTAACAACGACCGCCATCGGCACCGTTGACCTACAGGGCACCGGTGGAAATTGGGCTACTGTTGGTCGAAGAAGTAGAGGAGGGAGGAGAGTGCGCAGACAGAGAGAGAAGAGGAAAGGTAAGAGTGTAGGACTGAGAATAGGAACTCTGAATGTTGGTACTATGACAGGGAAAGGTAGAGAGCTGGCTGATATGATGGAGAGAAGGAAGGTGGATATACTGTGTGTACAGGACACCAGGTGGAAGGGTAGCAAGGCTCGTAGTATAGGAGCAGGATTCAAGCTGTTTTATTATGGTGTGGATAGTAAGAGAAATGGGGTAGGTGTGGTTGAGAAGGAGGAATTTGTGAGGAATGTCCTGGAGGTGATGAGAGTGTCAGACAGGGTGATGACTCTGAGTTAAAGATTGAAGGTGTGATGTTGAATGTTGTTAGTGGTTATGCCCCACAGGTAGGTTGTGAGTTAGAGGAGAAAGAGAGATTCTGGAGTGAATTAGATGAGGTGATGAAGAGTATTCCCACGGGTGAGAGAGTGGTGATAGGAACGGATTTTAATGGACATGTTGGTGAGGGGAACACAGGTGATGAGGAGGTGATGGGCAAGATTGGAGTTAAGGAAAGGAACCTTGAAGGACAGATGGTATTGGACTTTGCTATACTTTGCGAATTTCAAAGAAATACTTAATCAAAGAAATACAAAGTTGTTTATTTCCATGATATCAACTTTACTATACTAATTGGTCTTCTGGTTATTTTTCATGTTTTAATGTTTTCATTGCAGGTGACTTTCCATGAGACTGAGAGTGCCTCTCATTAGAAAGCACAAGGACACTATGTTCAAAAGTGTCTCTAAGAGGGAGGAAATGGTGAAGAAATGTCTGGAAGAGCATAATGAGCTGTGCAAAAAGCTTGGCAAAGTCTTTGGTCTTCATTACTACCACATCATTTCCACAGCCACTTTGAAAAAGATTGCTGGTGAGTTTATATATATACACACACAAAAAAAACAACAATAAAGTGCACACTACAAAGAAATTTTGAGCTCAAATTGAATTTTTGTGCTCATTATTAACACACTGCCTCAAAACTTAGTATTTGTAAATTTCTCACTTTTCAGTCTCTGAAATTAAAGGCAGTTTAAGACCATCAAAGCAAACAGAATTTGTATTTTTTCAGCTTTCTATCTGTTAGCATTTTGAGAGCTACAAAATTGTTGTTACAATATCAACAATAAAATTAAGCATTCTTGAATCAGACATCAACATGGTGTTCTGCAGCCTACACTGAAGAACACTTATTTGGTGACAGGTTTCTCTGTTGATACACAGGAATTACTAAAAGGTTAAACATGGTGATGTCCTCTAACGGCTGTCACCATTATTCTGTGCTTTATCAAGCAAAAAAAAATTTGTGTTTTATATAAAACCTATGAGATAGAAGAAGAATAATGGGTGACACAGTAAGCTTTTTTTGCTGAACGGGAAGGAAGTCGCTTTTTAGTTTTTTTTATCAACCAAACCTGTATTTGTTGTGTGACTACCATTATCCTGTTATGACGTTGCTTTAGCTATTTGTTTTCAGCATTTTTTTGTTCTCTGCTATGATCCTTCACTGCTCTGTTCATACTTTACTGCTACATGTGCAAACCTAGTAATTAATTAAAGTACAATACTTGGACTCTTTTCAGCGCTATCCCCTCCTATGTATAATTGCAGTAACATTACCTTCGATAGTTGCCGGGAGGGCAAAGCTTAAACTGTTAACTCTCAGACAGACCTGACAGTTGTGTAATCAGTGTCATGCTAAATCTTTCACTTTCACAGTACTCCTTAACTGTAATGCCCATATTGATGAGTACAATAAATTTATTATACACGTTTTTGCTATAATTGCTATAATGAAGCAAATAATTGCATCCTTGCAGTCTTGAATAATCTTTGATTATATATTGAATGTGTATTTTAACTGGCAACCAGAAGATTATGCTGTGCAAACAACAGTGACATTACAAAACAGTCGTCTGTGAATTGTACCTGAGAGGTCTGCAAAATGGTTTCCTGAATTATGAAGTACACACACTTGGCTCTTATTAAAACAGTTCCACCAGCTATCTTCTTTTTTCTGTAGGTACCACATATCCACGAATAGGTGGCACCATTTTCATTACTATGCTTGTAAAAAGTTCCTGGATGCAACCTGATATTTCATTCATTTTAAAATCAGAAAGGATCCACCAGACTTTTTCACACTCCCTGTGTCAGAACTCAGAGCCCCCTCCGAGTGGACATATCGCAGGGTGGAAGTTTAGTTTGTGTCTATTTCCCTTAGCTTTCCATGATATTACCCAATGAACTCAATAACCTATCAAAAATTTTGCCGAAATAAGGAGAGGTCAGTCAGCAGATGAGAAGAAGCAGGGTTCTTTATTCAGCTATGCAGTCAATCAATTATATGCACCTCTGAAGAGAGCAGCTGGTCTCACATGAACGATCTACCAAAAAAATGATCTGCCAAAAGCCCCGAAAGTTCCCTGTATTTATACCTTAAAATAGTTCTTGCATAAAAGCACTCACTTCCTTGTCAGCTTTATTTAACTGTGACCCTTCAAGCTGACTCTACAGATCATCTTGTCCTCGCAGTTGCCTTTCATCACAAGCCTATATCATTCTATGTCTCCTTGACATTGATATTTTTACTTAGTCGCACTTCTCTTTTTAGCTAGACAGTGTGTCAGCTTTTCCCTTATACTGTTTCCACATCCTCTGCACTTTCTTTGCCAATACTATTGTTTTTACCACAGACCAGGACACAATGCCCTAACTGCTTATTACTGTCATGTCAGTAACCTAGCCTGCCATTTCTCTTGGGTCTGATCCAGAACCGCAAAGAATGAAAGACTCACATTTTCTTGCATCGATTTAAAATCAGACATTTCTATTCCACAGCATGATGCTTGTGTTTGTCTTCATTTTTCCCAGCAAATATACATTCAAGTTTATTGATTATCATACAACTGCTTTCAACTTTTTGGTTGGCCAGACCACAGTGAGTTATGCAGCTGACTGACCGGCATCAGGAAGTATATACTTGTTGTCAGAAACATTTGAAAATTTGCTGGGCATTCAACACAAATTTGAATTTCTAAACCAAAGATGGGATAGTCTTTGACACTAATTAATGAAATTCCCTGTAAACCAGCAATATTGCTGGTACGTAGCTTAGGGCTTTTCACATTGCACTTAACCCCGGGTTATTGTGGTTCTAAACACCGCTTTTAACCATGGATAAAGATTACACATTTCACACGTGTAATTTGAAAGCGGTGTTAACAGCACTTTTTACCTGGGGTTATGAAACCCTGCTCCGGAACAGGGTTAGCACAGCATTTGCAGTGTTAACCCTGCATTGCGGTGCTAAGTTTGTACAATTGAAACGGAGCGGTGCTTGCTTGTTGCAAACAGGAAACACGGGTCATGTAAACAGCAGGCGGTTAGAGAAAAGTAAGAAAATGTCAAAAGAAGGAAAGCGCGTGAACTGGAGTGATGAGGAGACAGTATTATTCTTACAGCATTTTTTAAATAACTGGCAAGACATAGGAAAAGCCGTGTAAACAGGTTGCCTGCTGTTCATCCAATCAGTGACAGTGACACCGCAAATATGCAAATAAGAACGTTAACCCGGGGTTTATGAATGTACAGTGTGAAACATCTGTTAATGAATACCCAGGATTAACAGTTAACCCCAGGTATCGTATGAGCAGTGTGAAACGTGATTACAAATAACCCAGGATTCCATTTATCCGGGGTTTAGGTTGACCCAGGGTTAACAATTTAAGTGTGAAAAGCCCTCTTGTGTTTCTAGTGCTTCATTTATCAACATACCCATTTCTGAAATGTTGCAATGTCGCCTGCATCAAGAGGTTTTTTTTTTTTGCTGACCAGAAACTCTGTCTGCCGACCCTGAGGTGCTGCTGCAGATTGATGGCGTGACTGAGGACAAACTAGAGAAGTATGGAGCTGAGCTCATTGAGCTACTGCAGAAATATACAAAACGGCAGTTCTCAGGTGGGATCTTATGCACAAATTATCTAGCACAGTCATTTCGATATCTGCTTACATTTTATTTCTCTTCTTCTCTGTTAAAACTATTTGACTGAAAATTATATTCCCTATTTATTCCGTGGGTTCTCCCTAATGGAAAAAAGCCTTAGCTACCTACTTAAATTTCTTTGCTAATTAGTATATTTGGGGGAGTTTGTTTTTCAATAATTGTTTCAGTCCACCACTGTTGTTGTGGTAAAGGGGTCACTAAATATTGCTGCATGTATACACATAATTTAGGATTGCATTACAACTAGCATTTGAAAAATGACTGTGAATATGATTCTCATTAATGAACAAAAATTCTTACAAAAATGTTTGAATGAACAAAAGAAATTTCAAATAACATAACCATCACATGGTAATCAACAATTTACTCAGTTAATGATAATGGGCCTCCTGGTGGTCCAGCAACAGGATCCCTGCACTCTCGTTGCCGCGGCCACCCAGCCACTGAAGAGTTAACTCTCAGTGCCGGTCCCAAGCCCAGATAAAATGGAAGGGTTGTGACAGGAAGGGCATCCAGCATAAAACCTGTGCCAAATCGGGCATACCAGAAATGATCTGTTAAAAAGAAGCGGACCCTGCCATTGCACAAGACAAAGGCTAAGATAAAAAAGCTGTTTAGCTGACTTAGAGCTGTTTCAGTTCTTATGCGAAGTACACAGTTCCAAGGACATGTTCTTATGCCAAGTACACAGAAAAATTAAGTTGTGATAATGCAAAAACAACTTTGTCATGTTGATCAAGAGAAAATTAGGTCAAGCTCACAAGAAATCAAGAAAAGAAAAAAAAACTTGACTTTTGTTATGCACTGAAGACATTTGGGTTTGCGATCAAAAGATGAGGATTGGGTCAGGATTTTAATTTAATTATAAAATTATATTTTATTATATTTATTATATTTTAAATATTATTATATTTGCATCTAGATGCAAGAACATGGCACCTTTGGTGGCAGAACACTCAATGTTCTGCCACCAATGAAGGGACAGTCTGGACATCACCATGGAGACAGGAGACCGGCATTGTCCCCTCTAGCCTTGGTGTCTTGGGGAGGACACTGGGTCGGACCAGGGTAATGGTACTCCTGGATGTAGGACACATCCAGCAAGCCAGGATTTAGGGGCCCGGGCTGGGGGCACGAGCTCGGGTTATTAACAGTATTAACATTAAAGTATTAACATACTTTGGGCATTATAATATACAATAATAATTTGAGCATTATTGCACTTAATATTATTGACATTTTGTTTCAGTATCATTTAGTGTTTGATATGCCAGGTTTTGGTTTGACTTTATTAACATACTTTGGCTTTATTAACATACTTTGGGCAGTAATAATAATTTGAGCAGTATACTTAAGTTATACATATACTTAAGTGAACTAAAATGAGTAGCTGGGCAGAAAACAAAACAATGGGACACAGCTTTGAAAATGGTCAGTGGTAATAAAGTGCATATATCCCTCCCCCATAACACTGATATAAACTTGTTTAAGCACCCAGTAAGAAATATAAACTCAACAAAATAACTCTACAAACACAGCCTGATAACATTATCTTAATTGAATTGCACGAACATTCAGTAGTCTTAAGGAATGAAACACATCCAAAACTGAAAAACAGTTCAGAAAAGTCAACAATAAGTGCATCACTAACATATAAACCTGTAACAAAGTAGACATGACGGACATCATCTGAGGACATCATTCTCAAATCTTTTGTACTTTTGTACTGCCCTCAGTCTACATTTATTAATAAAAGCTTTTTTCAGCTTTGACTGGTCAATTTCACTCCATCCTGTCAGGCTTTTGGTATCTAGTGCTCTTTCAGTGCTCCTTATAGGGCTCCTCAGATCCAGATCATCATCGGAGGGATGAAAATACACTGAAAAGGACAAAACATAAAGGGAAGCTCGAAAGGGAAACTCGGGAGGGAAACTTGGGACTCGAAACAAAAACAAAGAGAAGGAGAGACTCCCGAGGAGAAGAAGGCAGATCCCGAAGCCTGAGCACAAAACAGAGACAGCACCAAAAGCCCACCCGAAAAGCCGGCCACCTAACCTCTAACGCCGACTACAGACAATTAAAGATCCCAACCCCGAAACCGAGAAACAAAGAGACTTAAATACCCACACCCGAACGAGACACATGTGAAAGCAATACACTAATTGCACAGGCGCAGGGGCTTCCCGAGGATCTCTAGCGTCCAAAAACAAAACAGCCCAAAACCTGACACATCCAGCCAATGAAGAGCAATGCAGGACATAAACTGTAACAGAAGACATTGATTAGAACACTGGTCAACTATTTTTGTGATGCTGTGAAGACAAGAGTCTTACAGTAGATATGACAAGTACAGTGAAAAGACTAGACAATATGAAAAAAAAAAAAATGTGGGTTTTTTAAATTTTGTATTGAGGACATTCAGGAAGAGAGTTATTGGAAGCTTTCAGCTAAATGTTAATATCTTAATATGCAATCATGTTCAAACGTTACATTCAAATGGCTAATTCTAAGAAATAAACTTTTTGAAGTTGTGCCTTTCAGTTGGGGCAGGGAAATATGGCTATTCTTAAATGCATTGATATAATTTTAGATTGTTTTATGTCTTTCTCCACCAAATGGCCTTTTCTACTGGTGTACCACTTAACCTATGAACAATGCTTTCTTTAATATAAAATGACTTAAAGCAGTGTTATTTATACCTGATTGATGATGTGTTGGAGATGGAGACTCTGGGACCCTTTTTTTTGTCAGAATTCTTGTTCTTTTTGAAGATTTCTGAGGTGGCATGCTTCTGGAAACAACCGCTTTCAAGAAAAGGATATTTATCAAGATAATCTTTCCAAAATTTTTTTATTTATTTAAACCTAATAATGCAGTAACATTAACTTACTATTACATGGTTTTAACTTACATTTTGGCTCCTAGTCGACAATAACTATGTTAGTTCAGAAATTTGGCGCGAAAATTTAAATCCAGCTTCACGGTCTGCTTTCTCCGACGTCTTCTTCTTCTTCGTAATTGATTTCTGGCTGGAAAAGTGGGTGGTGCAGTACTGCCACCTAAAGGACTGGATTAAATGATGCGGTAAACATCATTTAATGTAATTATTGGAAGCATTTGCAAGTATCACGTGCAAAAAAAGTTCTCACTAACACAACAAGCTAACGCTAACGTTGGTTTAATAAAAAGCCAGTTACACAATATCTGAAGAGAAAACCAGTTTTGGAAAGAACAAACAGCAAGGTTTTCTAGATTGGAAAAATTATTTCGATACTTATATACTTAAGTATTTTCAGGCTTAGAGCATGTTTATTTCTTTTTACATTGTATACGTATATAATACACAATAATCTCCTTTGAACAGTTGATATTGAGATATGTCTGCTACTTATGTTCTGTAAAGCCTTCATAACGGCTCTAATCTGAGGTGCTGTTAATTGGTGATTTCTGAGGCTGGTAACTCTAAATGAACTTCTCCTCTGCAGCAGAGGTAAGTTTTGGTCTTGCTTTCCTGGGATGGT
The DNA here is from genome assembly GCA_033459395.1 of Hemibagrus guttatus. Taxonomy (NCBI): domain Eukaryota; kingdom Metazoa; phylum Chordata; class Actinopteri; order Siluriformes; family Bagridae; genus Hemibagrus; species Hemibagrus guttatus. The sequence continues at coordinate 17,309,334 of JAUCMX010000004.1, forward strand.
CTTCATGTGAGCCATTTTCATCATGGTGCTTGATGGGTTTTGCAAATGCACTTGACAATACTGTTTTTGGAAAAGCTATTCCAGAATACCTGACCTTTGTGTCTTACAATAACAACTGACTGTTGTTTTTTGTTGTCGTTACATATGGATTACATAAATCCATGTGTGTTATTTCATAGTTTTGAAATCCCCAGTATTGTTCTAGTATGTAGAAAATAAGTCAGAAGGAGTTACATTGTGTGTTTGTGGATTTGGAGAAAGCACATGACAGTGTGCCAAGGGAGGAGTTGTGGTATTGTATGAGGAAGTCAGGATTGGCCGAAAAGTATTTCAGGGTGGTGCAGTATATGTATGATGACAGTATGACAGTGGTAAAGGGGTGCGGTAGGAATGACAGACTGGTTCAAGTTGGAAGTAGGATTGTACCAAGGATCAGCTCTTAGCCCTTTCTTGTTTGCAGTGCTGATGGACAGGTTGATGGATGAGATCAGACAGGAGCCCCCATGGACCATGATGTTCGCAGATGACATTGTGATCTGTAGGTGAGAGTAGAGAAGAGGTTGAGATAAGCCTTGAGAGGTGGAGGTCTGCACTAGAGAGGAGGGGAATGAAAGTCAGTAGGGACAAGATAGAGGATATGCAGGTGAATGAGAGGGAGGGCAGCAGAATGGTGTAGTTGCAAGGAGTAGAGGTGAGGAAGGTGTATGAGTTTAAATACTTAGGGTCAACTGTTCAGGGTAATGGCGATTGTGGTAGAGAAGTAAAGAAGAGAGTACAGGCAGGTTGGAATGGGTGGAGAAGAGTGGCAGGAGTGATTTGCAATAGAAGCATGTCTGCAAGAGTGAAAGGGAAAATTTACAAGACTGTCGTGAGACTAGCTATGTTGTATGGTTTGGAGACGATGGCGCTGAAGACAGGAGGCAGAGCTGGAGGTGGCAGAGTTGAAGATGCTGTGATTTGTGTTGGGAGTGATGAGGATGGAGAGGATTATAAATGAGTATATTAGAGGGACCGCACAGGTGGGGTGGTTTGGAGACAAAGTAAGAGAGGTGAGATTGAGATGGTTTGGGCATGGCGCAGAGGAGGGATATGGATTATATTGGAAGAAAAATGCTGAGGATGGAACCACCAGGACAGAGGAGAAGAGGAAGACCAAGAAGGAGGTTTATGGATGTGGTGAGGGAAGACATGCAGGGGATTGGTGTGACAGAGGGAGATGCAGAGGACAGATTGAGATGAAGAAATATGATCCGCTGTGGTGACCCCTAAAGGGAGCAGCTGAAAGAAGAAGAAGAAAAAGAAGTCTTCAACTAGGAGTAAACCACTCTAGAAAAGTGCATACCATCAATATGCAATAGCAATGACTTCATGAATTGTTTTTGTGGAAAAACTATAAATATCAGGCACATAATTCAGACTATTAATTTAAAACCCAAACAATTTAATAGATAATCCTCTCTAGGTAATAATATTACTATTTCTGATCAGCACTGAATGTTTTCCTCCTCTTCAAGAGACTAATTAAATTTCACTAATCTTTTCTTTGTCACAGACACGCCAGGCTCCAACGACAACCAATCACAGCGCACTCACTCTCCCGAGTACTAATCACACACACCTGCACGCGATCTCCTTCCCAATCACCTCAGCCATAAAAGGACTCACACACACCCCACTCACCAGCCGATCTCGTTTCAGACTGAAGGACTCATTCACATATCCCCGCTACCTGATGCTCGTGTGTGTGTGTGTGTGTGTGTGTGTGTGTGTGTGTGTGTGTGTGTGTGTGTGTGTGTGTGTGTGTGTGTGTGTGTGTCCCTGCGTGTGTGTCTCCCTGCTCCAGATCCGCTCCCGTTCCCGTCATCTCTCCCGGATCATCCACAGCATTCCTCGCAGGGCAGTATCTCTCTCTACCTCTCCATTCACTCCCTTCACATCTAACAGTTGCCTTCTGCTACCTGGTCCAAATAAACACCCAAACTGTTTATCTCTGTCTCCGTGCCTTCTGTCCTGTAACATTCTTCAAATATCAATATTTTAACATACTGGAAATCTTTTAAACTAGTGGCTATCAAACCCCTAATTAAAAAACCCGACTTCAACCCCTATCAGCTGTCCAACTATAGGCCAACATTCTACAACTTTTTCTAGGATGTTGGGGATAAAGGTATCTCCAACATCCTAGAAAAGGTTGTAGAACAGCAATGGTGCTCATATCTACATTACCTACATAGGGATAATGTTCATGAAATGTATCAGTCAGGATTTAGGTCTCATCATAGCACAGAGACAGCATTGGTTAAAATTTTATATGAACTGTTACTTTGAACAGGGTTGTCTCCTTGATGATGCTGATGTTACTTGATCACAGTGCAGCTTTTGACACCATTGACAATACTATTGTCAGGCTTGATAGGCTAGAAAATGTTGGTGTTGTCCTGACTCAGGTCATTTTTAACTGATCATTATCGGATCATAGATCTAAATGGTGACTTCTTTATCCATAATAAAGTTATGTTTGGTGTTCCACAAGGTTCTGTTTTAGGCCCACTGCTTTTCTCCTTATTTATGCTTTTTGTGCAATTATTAGTAATCATGGTATTAGCTTCCACAGTTATGTAATTTAAGCAAATTGGAATATCAAGTAATCAATAACTTTATCCCACAACTTAATTCAAACTTTGAAACTTTCATATATTTTAGATTTATTACACATGATTTGATGATGATACTAGAATACACATAACCCAGTTCTCCTCATTGTGCTGAGTATTTTAATGTCACATGTCCTGCAATTTTGTGATTTCACTTCATTTTGGTGTATCCACACACATGCCACCATAGATAGGGTGGAGTGAATAGTTTAATGACCTGGCGGTGCCAATTCAATATGCCACACCATCATCTCTGCCAATGCAATGGCGTGTATTCGTGTGTTTAGCCCGACCTCTCAAAGAACATGGACACCACAGACAAGCGCTGTTCATGTATACGACTGCCAGATTCTATTGAAGTTCAGAAATCATGCAATAACCAACCTACATGATGATGATGATGTAAGATCATGACCTCGGCTTGCTGAGAAGACCAGGCCTTCAGACCTCGGCGTCATCTGATGCCAGTGCATGGGAGAGGGTACGTCAGAAGTGGTGCTCGAGGAAGCGGAAAAAGCAGGTGGATGTCCATGCAAGGCTAAAAACAGAACCTAGCTGGCCGGCTCTCCCGTCCATTATCCTGTTTAATGTTTGCTCAATGGACAATAATCTTGACTACATCTGACTCCAGCAGACCACATGGCAAGAGTTTAGAGCCTGCTGCATCTTTGTTTTCATTGAGACGTGGCTCAGTGATAGAGTTACAGACGCTGCCATTCAGCTAGTTGTGCTTTGTGCCAACAGGAATGCAGCTCTGTGCGGTAAGACTCATGGTGGTAATGTGTGTTTTCACATTAACACGGAATGATGCAAGAACTCTGTGCTTGTTTCTAGTAACTGTTCATCGCTAGTGGAGTTCATGACTGTTAGATGCAGGCCATTTTATTTAGCTTGGGAATTCACCCAGTTTTCATTTTTAGAGTGTACATTCCCCCCAGTGCTAATTTGAACGGAGGCACTATGTGAACTCTATGGGGCTATTAGTGATTTGTAGAACATTCACCCCGATGGACTGTTTATTATTGGCAGAGATTTCAACCATGCAAAACTCACATCAGTGCTCCCTAATTTCCATCAACAAGGCGACTGTGTAATGAGAGGGGTGAACACGCTGGATCTTGTTTACACAAACATCCCCTGCATATACCATGTGGAGCCCCGCCCCCATCTCGGCTGCTCAGACCACATTTATGCTAATTAAAGTAAAGTTGCCTTTATTTGTCACATATACATTACTGCACAGTGAAATTGTTTTCTTTGCATATCCCATCCTTGGTGGTTGGGATCAGAGCACAGGATCAGCCTGGAGCATGGTGGGTTGGGGGCCTTGCTCAAGAACCCAATGGTGGCAGCTTGGCAGTGCTGGGGCTTGAACCCCTGGGCAATGACCCAGAGCCTTAACCACTTGAGCTACCACCGCCCCATACCGTTCCAGCATACAGACCGCTCATCAGACGCTCCAAACCAGTTCTGAAACAAATGAAAACCTGGCCAGCAGAAGCCACCTATGCTCTTCAGCACTATTTTTTTTCTGATTGACAAGCTACATTGTCAAGTGCACTGATGACAGTCAATGTCATCTACAGGACCATCACCACATGCTCCAACCAGAAGCTGTGGATTACCACAAAGGTGCATATGCTGCAGAGACTCTGCCTTCAGAGCAGTGGACAAGACAAAAGAACAGCAAGGGCCAACTGTCCTGAGCTATCAGAGGTGAAGCATGCACCTGCCCAGAGAATCCTCTGCCTATTGTCGGAACTCAGAGTCCCCTCTGAGTGGACACTCTTCTGGGTGGTTCTGAAGTCTTCTGCAATTACCTATATTTACCAAACACTTTGCTAAATTGTAAGAAAGAAAATAATGAAACTTCTTCAGGCTTGAATGAGAAGAAGCAAACCAGCTTTATTGGCACTCAAAAACACAGCTTCGAGCCCGATGCAGTCAAGTGCAACCCTCCCCACATAAATGTCCCCTATATATAGGGGCCTCGTCACCCCTCCTTACACTAGTTTGTCAGCGCTTGTTTTGATGATAGATGATTATTTTGCTGAATAGGCCCCATAAAATCAAACCCCCCTTCATTTGTCCATACCTGATGGCCTTAAGATTGCCATCCATTGGCCTCAAGGATACCAATGGCCAGGCCTGTGGGTCAGGCCAAGGCCTGTCTATCACAATTACCAGGTCACAGTATTTGCAGAAATTAGGTATTTACTAATTTATATTTTAGGAACCTATTTATCATATCCCTTATATCAGAATACTTGAGGGCTTGCTTTGTGGGGTTATCTGGCATTTATTTAGAGTATTGAGATTCCCTTCCCAACGTTTAATTAGGTTTTATTCCTTTATCTTTATTCACTGTTGGTTTTATTATCTGAGGCTCAACCTTATTTTTGCTCTGCAGCTAGTTCAGTTAGGTTTAGTGTAGTTACCTCCCATATTTTCTATAACAACCCATTTTTGTATTTCCCCTGTACATTACATTATTTCTGTGCTTAGTTGTCATTCGGTGATTGCTTACTTTGTTCCATGTTTTGGGTAATACCAGCCACTAGAAAAAGTTCATTCACTGTTTTGATTTAACTTGGGCTTGGGCCCTGCCCCACCTAATCTATAAACACAGCCACTTGCCAGTCGCCTCCGCATCATCTCGCCTCTTCCATCTCTGTTTTTTTCCCACGGGACCTTACAGCACCCACCTTACCTAGGTAAGTCAATTTCCCTATTTATCTCTTTACCTACTCCTTACGCTCTCTCTGTGTGGCATACTTTGTTTTTAGTAGACTGTGTACTTCTATTAATATTATATTAATTTCTCATTCGGTTGTTCTGTTCCACCAGTCAATTTCATATCTTGTTATTGTCCTATCTGAGAGTTGTTATGACGTTCTCTTCTCCTGCTTCCAGGGTTGCCATACACATTGTTTTTAAGAACGTGTGACCTTGCTGATACTCACTTCGCAGGCCACAGGCCTCTCCGCCGAAGCCTGTGACGCCGCTTTGAGAGTGCTCGCCTCTTAAAATTCTTCATTCTCCCTTTTTTATCCTACCTTCTAATAAACTACTCACTACTTGCTTATGAGTGTTACGGGAGGTAGGCCCTGTGTTGGGCCACTAGGGGGAGTTTCCGGCAGGGGTTGTGTTATGTCATGTTTCGTCATCGTTTATGTCATGTGTTTTGTTTTAGCCCCGCCTTCTCCTATTGTTTCCTGATTGTTGGTCACCTGTTCCTAATGTTTGTCATGATTATGTTTTGTATTTATAGTGGCCTTTTGCCAGGGTTCGGGGCTGGTCGTTGTCTTTGTGTAGCGTCTTCGTGTGGTACCGGTCTCGTGTTTGTTTGTTTGTTTTCAGTTTAATAAACCCCTGTCTTTTGTCTATCTCCGCGCTGGGTTTGTTTACTTCATGCCATGGACACCGGGAAACGTGACAGAATGACCAGCCTGCACTGAACAGACCCAGCGCGATGGTGAGTGAGGAGATTTTTCCGGTCATAATGTTTTGCCGTGTTGTGGATCATTTTCCGGCCCGGATTTTGGGATTTTTTGGGGTTTTGTTGATTCCGGCCCATGCCCTGTTTATGTCCTCATGAGGCACGTCGTCCCACGATGAGGATTTCCATGGGATGCGTGGCCTCACTCGTGGAGAACAGAGGAGGGTTCCGGCAGAAATTTTTTGATTTTTGGGGGATTTTTTGGTTGGTTAGGCCCCGGCTCCGCCCAGGTTCCTGTGAGGGGCGTCGTTCCACGATGTGGAATTCCGTGGGAGATGCCGCCTCATTCATAGATAAAGGATGGACCTTGTCATGGGGTTTTTTTTTGGGGGGTTGGGTTTTTTCTGTTTTTGATTCCGGGTTCTGCGAGGGACCTTGCTTCATTCTGGGGTGGCGAGGGAGTCCATGTGGATGTAGCTGTCTCCCACCCGCCCACCCCTTGGGGAGTTTCTGGCTTCGGCGGGACAGAGTTCATCACTCGGCGCCGTCGTTCGGCATTGGACGTCGCTTGGCGTCGCGGCTCGGCGGTGGACGTCGCTCGGTGCTGCGACTCGACAGTGGACGTCGCTTGGCCCTGCGGCTCTGCAGTGGACATCGCTCGGCTCTGCGGCTCGGCTGTGGTCATCGCTCGGCGCCTCCGCTCGATGGTGGACGTCGCGTGGGGTCCTTTGGCCTTGCCGTCGGGCCCCGTGCTCCCCCCACCTGTCTCGCTCTTGCTTCTCGCTCCCCCCACTTGCCTCGCCTTGATCTTCGCTCCCCCCCCCCCCATTTGCCTCGCCATGCTTCTCGCTCCCCCCTACCTGCCTCGCTATGCTCCTCGTTCCTGTCCAGGACCTGCGGACTGCCCAGACTGATGGGGAGGGTCATGTTTTGGTGCGTCGGGAGCCGCGCCTTTGAGAGAGGGGAAGACTGCTGATCTGACAGTTGTCCAGAAGACAATCATTGACACCCTTCACAAGGAGGGTAAGCCACAAACATTCATTGCCAAAGAAGCTGGCTGTTCACAGAGTGCTGTATCCAAGCATGTTAACAGAAAGTTGAGTGGAAGGAAAAAGTGTGGAAGAAAAAGATGCACAACCAACCGAGAGAACCGCAGCCTTATGGGGATTGTCAAGCAAAATCGATTCAAGAATTTGAGTGAACTTCACAAGGAATGGACTGAGGCTGGTGTCAAGGCATCAAGAGCCACCACACACAGACATGTCAAGGAATTTGACTACAGTTGTCGTATTCCTCTTGTTAAGCCACTCCTGAACCACAGACAACCTCAGAGGCGTCTTATTTGGGCTAAGGAGAAGAAGAACTGGACTGTTGCCTAGTGGTCCAAAGTTCTCTTTTCAGATGAAAGTTTTGTATTTCATTTGGAAACCAAGGTCCTAGATTCTGGAGGAAGGGTGGAGAAGCTCATAGCCCAAGTTGCTTGAAGACCAGTGTTAAGTTTCCACAGTCTGTGATGATTTGGGGTGCAATGTCATCTGCTGGTGTTGGTCCATTGTATTTTTTGAAAACCAAAGTCACTGCACCTTTTTACCAAAGAAATTTTGGAGCACTTCATGCTTCCTTCTGCTGACCAGCTTTTTGAAGATGCTGATTTCATTTTCCAGCAGGATTTGGCACCTGCCCACACTGCCAAAAGCACCAAAAGTTGGTTAAATAACCATGGTGTTGGTGTGCTTGACTGGCCAGCAAACACACCAGACCTGACCCCCACAGATAATCTATGGGGTATTGTCAAAAGGAAAATGAGAATCAAGAGACCAAAAAATGCAGATGATCTGAAAGCCACTGTCAAAGAAACCTGGGCTTCCATACCACCTCAGCAGTGCCACAAACTGATCACCTCCATGCCACGCAGAATTGAGACAGTAATTAAAGCAAAAGGAGCCCCTACCAAGTATTGAATACATGTACAGTAAATGAATATGCTTTCCAAAAGGCCAACAATTCACTAAAAATGTTTTTTTATTGGTCTTATGAAGTATTCTAATTTGTTGAGATGTGAATTGGTGGGTTTTTGTTAAATTTGATCCAAAATCATCACAATTAAAAGAACCAAATACTTAAACTACTTCAGTCTGTGTGCTTTGAATTTATTTAATACACGAGTTTCACAATTTGAGGTGAATTACTGAAATAAATGAACTTTTCCACAACATTCTAATTCATTGAGATGCACCTGTATATGTAATGCACATCACATTTCGTCTTGCCCATTGCACATGTTTTTGTTTTTCTGTCTGTGTTCTTTTTGTACTTTGTCTTTGCACTGTCTTGTCTTTGCACTGTTTGCACCTGTTTGCACACTTTGCACTTTATGTAGCTAAAACAAACTTATGTCCTAGCTCTGTGTTGTTGTTTCGGTTTTTGTAATTACATGTTGTATGTTGTTTTAATGTAGCACCAGGGTCCTGGAGAAACATTGTCTCATTTCACTATGTACTGCATCAGCTATATGTGGCTGGAATGACAATAAAAGCTTCTTGACTTGACTCTTGACTTGACCTCACCACTGTCCTGCTCCTCTCATACATGTCTTGCACCACTCTGACATACTTCTCTGCTACTCCTGACTTCCTCATACAGTACCACAGCTCTTCTCTTGGCACCCTGTCATGTGCTTTCTCCAAGTCTACAAACACACAGTGCAACTCCCTTTGACTATCCCTATACGTCTCCATCAAAATTCTCAGAGCAAAAATTGCATTTGTTGTCTCTCTCTGGGCATGAAGCCATACTGCTGCTCACAAATTTCCACTACCTTCCTTAACCTAGCATCCACTACTCTTTCCCATAGCTTCATTGTATGGCTCATCAACTTTATCCCCCTATAGTTGAGCTACAACTCTGCACATCACCATTATTCTTAAAGATTGGCACTAATACACTTCTTCTCAATTCCTCAGGCATCTTCTCACTCTCTAAAACCCTGTTGAACAAACTAGTTAAAAATTCCACTGCTGCCTCTCCTAGACATTTCCAGACCTCCAACAGGATGTCATCAGGACCAACTGCCTTTCCACTTTTCATCCTCTTCAAAGCCTTCCTGACTTCATCCTTTCTAATCGTATGTACTTTCTGTTTCACAGAGTTCTTCTACTCTTTTTTTCCCTCTCATTTTCCTAATTCATCAGCTCCTCAAAGTACTCCTTCCATCTCCTCTGTACACTCTCCTCACTTGTGAGCACCCTTCCATCTCTATCCTTAATAACTCTAACTTGCTGCACGTCCTTCCCATCTCGATCCCTCTGCCTACACTGTATTATAGCCTATAGTTCTGTATTTACTGAAGTAGATACTTCTTCAATAAAGGTACTGTTATTCATTCATTCATTCATTCATTCATTCATTGTCTACCGCTTATCCGATCTATTCTCGGGTATATCTCAGGCGTCATCGGGCATCAAGGCAGGATACACCCTGGACAGAGTGCCAACCCGTCACAGGGCACACACACACACACACGCACGCACACAAACCCCCAACCCTGGAGGTGTGAGGCAAACGTGCTAGCCATCAAGCCACCATGCCCCCTTACTTTGTTTTTAATTAACATTTAAAAGAAATATATTCAAAGAGCGCCATATGATCACGCTCATATATTTTACAAGAATTTCAGTAAAGGACTTCAATATAAAAACATTTATAATATAAAATACTATAATATAATATAAAAATATTATTCAATATAAAAACATTTTAGTTTAAAAGATGAAGTTTTCCATTGTGTGGAGGAGAAACGCTGCAATAACGGCAATAACGGTAAATTTGCCGCTGCACGCATCACACATGCGCCAAATGTCTGAAACGTAACAGCACGCATGCTCAATCTTCCAAACCAACCTTCATGCATGCCAACTTGCATTTTCAAGTCTGTTCAATAATTAAACCTTAGTTGACCCAGCAATTGTTTAATAAACTTCTTTTCACTAGTTCAGTCGACTTTTTCATGTTTTATTGTCCAGATTACTAACAAATAATCATTATGCCAATATTTTGCTAGTTAAATTTCAGACTCATCACCCTGTCTGTCAGACAGGTAGAAGGGTAGCAAGGCTCGTAGAATAGTAGCAGGATTCAAGCTGTTTTATTATGGTGTGGTGTAAGTAAGAGAAATGGGGTAGGTATGGTCCTGAAGGAGGAGTTTGTGAGGAATGTGCTGGAGGTGAAGAGAGTGTCAGACAGGGTGATGAGTCTGAAGTTAGAGATTGAAGGGGTGATGTTGAATGTTGTTAGTGGTTATGCCCCACAGGTAGGTTGTGAGTTAGAGGAGAAAGAGAGATTCTGGAGTGAATTAGATGAGGTGATAGAGAGTATTCCCACGGGTGACAGAGTGGTGATAGGAGCAGATTTTAATGGACATGTTGGTGAGGGGAACACATGTGATGAGTAGGTGATGGGCACATTTGGAGTTAAGGAAAGGAACCTAGAAGGACAGATGGTAGTGGACTTTGCTAAGAGGATGGACGTGGCTGTGGTTAACACTTATTTTCAGAAGCAGGAGGAGCATAGAGTGACTTACAAGAGTGGAGGTAGGAGAACACAGGTAGACTACATGTACAGGCAATCTGAAAGAGATTAGTGACTGTAAAGAGGTAGTGGAAGAGAGTGTAGCCAGACAGCATAGGATGGTGGTGTGTAGGATGACTGATGGTCTGTAAGAAGAAGAGGTCTTCTGTGGCGCTGTGGCGACCCCTGAAGGGAAAAGCTGAAAGAAGAACAAGAAGATTGAATAAATAGATAGATAGATAGATAGATAGATAGATAGATAGATAGATAGATAGATAGATAGATAGATAGATAGATAGATAGATAGATAGATAAACTAGAGGTCAGTGGATAGATAGGGTGCCACTACTTTTAGAGGTGAGTGTGTAGATAGTGTGGAGTGGGTAGGTAAATGAATGGAGAGTCTCCTGTACAGCTACTGTAGCCTATGAGAGAGGGATAGAAGGGATATTCAATCTTCCTCTATGGGAAAACTGAAAGTCCTATCGGTTCTAAAATTTAATGCTTCATCAGGCCTAAGATTCTGCAGGAGGTGGCCGAGTTTGTTGTCGATAGCTTAAAAGATTGCCGAGTTATAAACCTCCAAATTTTCAATTGAATTCTATCTGAAAAAGGCCATTTTGTGCTCCTATACCGGGAATACCGGAATTCCGATCGCTTAGAAAAGTAATAGCATAAAACTACCGACAAGGATGAAAAACCATGCTGAGTTTGGTGCATGTAGCTCGAAAGCTCTAGGATGCATTAAAATTTATATATAATTGTCTAAGAATAATAATGATAAGCTTAGTAAGCAAAACTAGATTTTTAAAGTTCGTCGTGACAAATTTTGATGTTGATGAAGCAAGTACTCATAACGCCTGAAAAGCATGTCTGATGCTTTTCAAAGGCGAGTGGATAGGCAATAAATTTGGTGGAGAGCAGACAGATAGGGTCTCGATCCATCTGGAGGCTAGTGGAAAGACAATACATTTGGAGGCAAGTTGATATGTCACCAGAACACATGTCCTGAAGTTCCCCTTATTGTTCTGAGCGTTTTGATATGTCACATGTGTATGTTGCATTAATTTTGCCATTCCACCTATTTTGGGGGTTTGCGGTAGTTTTGTATTTTCGCTAATTTTGGGGTGTGGTGCACACTTCACATCACGTGTCATCACCCGGACAGATTTCACACAATTCCCCACAATGTGCTGAATGTTTTAATATGTCACATGTAGGTTTACGTATGTAGGTTTATGTAGTTTTGCAAATTTTCTAATTTTGGGGTGTGGTGTGCATGTGACAAGCATGTGACATCAACAGGACACATGTCATACAGTTCCCCACAATGTTCTCAACATTTTGATATGTCACATGTGTATGTTCAGGTAGTTTTGTGATTTCACAAATTTTGGGGTGTGGCGCACACATGACATCAAGTGACATCACCCAGATACACGTCATGCACTTCTCCTAATTTTGCAGAGCGTTTTGATATGTCACATGTCTATATTGCAGTAACTTCATGATTTCCCACAATTCCAGGGGGTTGCACATATGACACCATGTGACATCATCCAGACACACGTCACTCACTTCCCTTCATTGTACTGAGTGTTTTGATATGTCACACATGTATGTAGCTGTAATTTTGCGATTTCTCATAATTCCCGAGGGTTGGGGTCACGTGACGTTACGTGACGTCGTCCAGACACACTTCATGCAATTCCCCTTATTGTGCTGAGCATTATGTGATATGTGACATGATTATGTTGCAGTGCATGTGTGAGTTTTATTGAGGATTCAAAATTCCTTCATTCATTTCAAAGGGAATTTTTGGGGCGTTCAACGGAGTGTGTCAGGAATAACGTAATTCCGAACACTTATAAAAGTCATAGCACATCTTTCCTGAACAAGCCACACGATTTGGTACCTCATTCATGGGTCTATGACAAACGGTGCAAGACAAGTTAGAGGACAAAATTTCATGCGGAAGAAGAAGAAGAAGAAGAAGAAGAGAAAGAAGAAGAAGAAGTATGAGAAATAGTAATAGTGATGCTTTTCAAGCACCACTAATAGGTATGACAAATAGTAATAGTGATGCTTTTCAAGCACCATTAATTATAATAATAACTAGACATGTACATTTCCTGAAGAAAATGAGTATTGCTTGCTGTGCCAAAACTCGTACGTGACACATTTACCCACATTGTGCTGAACGTTTTGATTTGTCACATGTGTGTGTTGCAGAAATTTTGCAATTACCCATAATTCCCGTGACGTAATGTGATGTCACCCGAATACACGTCACTCACTTCCCCTGAGTATACAGAGCGTTTTGATATGTCACGTGTATGTAGCCATAATTTTGCGATTTCCCATGATTCCCGGGGGGTGGTCACGTGATGTCACCTGGATACATGTCACTCACTTCCCCTCAATGTACTGAGCATTTTGATATGTCACATGTGTATGTAGCCGTAATTTTGCGATTTCCCATAATTCCCGGGGGGGGGGGGCACGTGATGTCATGTGATGTCATCTAGACACACGTAACTCACTTATTCTCACTGTACTGAGTGTTTTGATATGTCAAATGTGTATGTAGCCATAATTTTGTGATTTCCCATAATTCCCAGGGTTTGGGGTCATGTGATGTCACGTGACATCATTCAGACACATGTCACTCACCTCCCCTCATTGTGCTGAGTGTTGTGATATGTGATATGACTATGTTGCCATGCGTGTGTGAGTTTTATTGAGGATTGAACATTCTGCCCATTCAATTCTAAGGGACTTTTTGGGGCGTTCTTGTTCTTTCCCGAATAAGCCGCACAATATGATACCTCATTCGTGGGTCTATAACAAAAGACGAAGACGAAGACGAAGACGAAGAAGAAGAAGAAGAAGAAGGTCGAATAGTAATAGTGATGCTTTTCAAGCACCACTAATGAATATGTCGAATAGTAATAATAAGTATAAGGAATAGTAATAGTGATGCTTTTCAAGCACCACTAAGTAGACATGCTTTTCAAGCACCACTAATAAATATGAATAGTACGAATAGTAATAATAAGTATAAGGAATAGAAATAGTGATGCTTTTCAAGCACCACTAAGTAGACATGCTTTTCAAGCACCACTAATAAGTATGAGGAATAGTAATAGTGATGCTTTTCAAGCACCACTAATAATAAGTATGAAAAACAGAATGTTGGCTTTCTCAAGCCAATATAATAAGCTAATTAAGCAAAACAGAATGTTGGCTTTTTCAAGCCAAAAAAATAATAATAAGCAAGTGATATAGTAATAGTGTAGTTTGCAAAGCAAGTACCACTAATATGTATGTGAGATATTAATGATGTCCTTTGCCTAGAAAGCACCGCTAATAATAATAATAATAATAATAATAATAATAATAATTCTTCTTCTTCTTCTTCTTTTGGCTTTTCCCTTCAGGGGTCGCCACAGCGAATCATCTCTCTCCACCTATCCCTATCTTCTGCAACGTCAACACTTGCACCCACTAGCTTCATATGCTTGTTTATTCCATCCATATACCTCCTCTTTGGCTTTCCACTTTGCCTCCTGCCTGGCAGCTCCATGTCCAACATTCTCCTACCAATATACTCACTCTCCCTCCTCTGAACATGTCCAAACCATCTTAATCTGGCCTCCCTAACTTTGTCCCCCAAACGTCCAACATGAGCTGTCCCTCTGATGTACTCATTCCTAATCCTGTCCAATCTTGTCACTCCCAAAGAGAACCTCAACATCTTCAGCTCTGCTACCTCTAGCTCTGACTCCTGTCTCTTCCTCAGTGACACTGTCTCTAAACCATACAGCATGGCTGGTCTCACCACTGTCCTGTACACCTTCCCCTTGATTCTCGCTGATATTTTCCTATCACACAGAACTCCCGACACCTTTCTCTATGACTTTCTGTCATAGTACCAACATTCAGAGTTCCTATTCTCAGTCCTACACTCTTACCTTTCCTCTTCTCTCTCTGTCTGTGAACTCTCCTCCCTCCTCTACTTTTTCGACCAACAGTAGCCCAATTTCCACCGGTGTCCTGTAGGTCAACGGCGCCGATGGCGGTCGTTGTTAACCCAGGCCTCGACCGATCTGGTATGAAATTCGTACTGACTATTCGCATGGTTAAATTTGGCAATGTTTTACGCCGGATGCCCTTCCTGACGCAACCCTCTCTATTTATCCGGGCTTGGGACCGGCACAGAAGTCACTCGGGCTGTGACCCCCATGGCTAGATTAATAATAATAATAATAATAATAATAATAATAATAATAATAATAATAATAAAGTGATATAGCAATAGTGTGGTTTGCATTGCAAGCACCACTAGTAATAATTATTACAACATGGCAAATGTTTAACACGGGATGCCCTTCCTGATGCAACCCTCCCATTTTTCCGGGCTTGATCCCCAGCCAATGCCCCTGTATACAGTGCTGGTCCCAAGCAGGAAAAATGGGCCTCCCGCATGTTAGGTGAGAACCCTACCACTGGGACCCCCAATGCCCCAATAATAATAATAATAATAATAATAATAATAATAATAATAATAATAATAATAATAATAATAATAATAATAATAATAATAATAATAAGCAAGTGCTATAATGATAGTGTGGTTTGCATAGCTAGCAGCAATAATTATAATAAGTATTTGAGATAGAAATAGTGTGCTTTGCCTATTAAGCACCTCTAATAATAAGTATGTGATATAGTAAGAATGTGCTTTGCATAGCTAGCACCCCAAGTTATAATAAGTATGTGAGATAATAATCTTGTGCTTTGCATAGCAAGATCACTAATAAATAAGTGAGATAGGAATAGTGTGCTTTGCACAGCAAGCACCACTAATAATAAGTATATAAGATAGTAATAGTGTGCTTTGCATAGCTAGCACCCCAAGTCATAATAAGTATGTGAGATAATAATCTTGTGCTTTGCATAGCAAGCACCACTAATAATAATAATAATAATAATAATAATAATAATAATAATAATAATAATAATAATAATAATAATAATTATTATTATTATTATTATTATTATTATTATTATTATTAATAATAATAATAATTATTATTATTATTATTATTATTAAGCAAGTGATATAGTAAAAGTGTGGTTTGCATAGCAAGCAACTGTAATAATAATAATTGTGTGATAGCAGTAGTGTGGTTTGCATAGCTAGCAGCAATAATTATAATAAGTATTTGAGATAGAAATAGTGCGCTTTTAATAGCAAGCACCACTAATGAGTATCTGAGTAATATTGTGCGTTACATAACAAGCACTATTAATATGTATGTGATATAGTAATAGTGTGCTTTGCATAGGACGCATCACTTACAATAATAAGTATATGTGACAGTAACTCTGTGCTTTGCATAGCTTGCACCACTCATTACAATAAGTAAGATAGTAAGATAGTAATAGTGTGCATAGCATTCAAAGCAGTACTAATAAGTATGTGAAATATTTATAGTGTGCTTTGCATAGCATGCACCACTAATAATAATAATAAGTATGTGTGATAGTAATAGTGTGTTTTGCATAGCTAGCACCACAAATTATAATAAGTATGTTTGATAGTAATCGTGTTCTTTGCATAGCAAGCACCACTAATATGTGTGTGAGACATTAATATTGTCCTTTGCATAGAAAGCACCAATAATAAGTTTGTGAGATAGATAATATAAATATATATTAATAATAATAATAATAATAATAATAATAATAATAATAATAATAATAAAAAAAAAGGTGAGATAAAAATAAGAAAAACTAAAAATAAGTAGGTGAGATAGTGATAGTTTACTATCTAAAATAAGAGATAGTAATAGTTTGCTTCTCATAGGAAGCACCAATAAATATGTTAGATAGAAATAGTGTTCTAAGCACCTGTCACGTTTCCGGTATCCAAAACATAAGGAAACAGACCCAGCGCGAAGATAGACGAAAGACATGGATTTTATTTAACTTAAAACAAACAAACATGAGCACAGGCCCGACACCACACGTAGACGCTACATAAAGACGAGGACTAGCCCCGAACCCTGGCAAAAGGCCACTATATATTTCAAACCTAATTACGGGACACATTGGGAACAGGTGAACATTAATTAGGAAACAATAGGACTAAGGCGGGGCTAACACAGACACATGGCATACAAAACATAAACAAAACCAATCCCCGTTAGCAACCCCCCCTAGTGGTCCAACCTGGGACCTGCCACCCGTAACAGCACCACTAACAATAAATAATAATAAGTAAGTGAGATAGTAACAGTGTGCTTTGCATAGCAAGCACCACTAATAATAATAATAATAATAATAATAATAATAATAATAATAATAATAAGCAAGTCAAAGTCAAGTCAAAGTCAAAGAAGCTTTATTGTCATTTCAACCATATATAGCTGATGCAGTAGGCTACACGGTGAAATGAAACAACATTCCTCCTGGACCGGAGGTGCTACACAGAACAAAAACAAAGTACAAGGTGACATGGACAAACATAGAACTAAGCTATACTCTCAAGTGTATAGTAAAAGTGAGATAAGTAATAGTGTGCTTTGTAAAGCAAGCACCACTAATGAGTATGTGAGATAGTAATAGTGTGATTTCCATAGCAAGCACCACTAATAATAATAATAATAATAATAATAAGTGGTATGTGACATAGTACTAGTGTGCTTTGTATTTCAAACCCTCAACAGGGAGCAAACGTAATAGTTCCACGGGAGGTGAGCTCAACGGGATCAGCAAAGGTAAATCCAATAGTTCCACAGGCAGGAAGAGAAGTCACAGCAGAAGTAACCATAATAACAGCCGATGCCTCTGTGGAGTGAGGGTGTATTATAGTGCTCTGGTAATTAGGTGCAGGTGTCAGTGCTAGATCTCTGGTGATTGAGGGCATGGTTGAATGGCTGTGGTCGGTGCATCCGTGACAGCACCCCCTATCCCACCAGCATCTCCAGACATCTGGGAACGACGACAAGGATGACCTCGTCCTCTGGGAGTGGGACAGTCTGGGTGGTGCTGATGGAAGTCCTAGAGTAGCGAGGGGTCGAGAATATCGTCCACCCAAGATCTCTCCTCGGGACCATACCCTTCCCAGTCAACCAGGTATTGACTGGGAAGTCAGAGTTCATAGGTCACTTCCTTGATCTGCCTCAAGATGGAGAAAAGACCTATGTAGCAAGGACTCAGCTTCTTGCAGGGGAGTCGCAGGCGGATGTCTCGGGTGGAAAGCCAGACTCGGTCGCCCGGATGGTAAAGAGGCCCATCTCGGCGACGGACATCCGCCTGACTCTTCTGGCAACGGACTGCCCACTGCAGGTGGACATGAGCTGATCCTCATACCCTTTCACTCTCTCAGAACCAATGATCTACAGCTGGTACCTCAGATGGTTCCCCTGACCACTGGAAGAATGGTGGTAGGTAACTGAGCATGCACTGGAAGGGGGTGAGTCAGGTAGATTCTTGATGTAGTGAGTTTTGTGCACACTCGGCCCAGGGAAGGTATTGGCTCCAGCTGTGCTGGTGGTTGTGACAGTAGGTCCTGAGATAGCGCCCAATCTCTTGCATTTTACGCTCAGTCAGGCCGTTCGTCTGCGGGTGATACCTGGAGAAGAGACTCACTGACACTCTGGGCAGCCTGCAGAATCCACGCCATACCTGGGAAATATATTTAGGCCCTCTATCAGACACGATGTCCTCAGGAATGCCAAAGTGTCTGAAGACGTTGTTGAAAAGGGCCTCTGCCATTTCCAGGGCTGTAAATAGACCTTTCAGTGGGATGAGCTTACAGGCCTTGGAGAATCGATCTACGATGACAAAGATGGTAGTGAAGCCATTGGAAGCTGGTAAGTCTGTGGTCAATACCTAGGTGGAACCAAGGCCGTTGTGGCATTGGGAGAGGTACCAGCTTACCCTCAGGCACACGATGTGGTGTGGAGATCATGGTACAGACTAAGCAACCTTTCACGAAATTGGTTATATCCTGGGCCATGTTGGGCCACCAATACCTTTCCCTGAGGAGTGAGAGGGTTCGCTGCCTGCCTGGGTGACCCCTCAGACCCCTCAGAGATGCATGTACTGAGTCCAGAAGGGAGATATGTAGGGACGTAGGTCATCCAGCAACCAGGTGATTGGACATACAAAAAGGTCTGGAGGGAGTATGGGTTCGGGCTCTTCTGGCATAGGATCTGGTGAGTGGATTTGAGAGAGAGCATCAGCTTTAGTATTTTTATGTCCTGGATGGTAGGTGACTGTGAAGTTGAAGCGCCCAATGAGCTTGCCTGGGGTTTAAGCATTTTGCTGAGGTACTGCAGGTTTTTATGATCAGTAATGACTTCAAATGGGTGATTCGTTCCCTCCAGCCAGTGCTGCCACTCTTCAAGGGCTAGTTTGATTGCTAACAGCTCTCGGTTCCCGACATCATAATTCTGCTCCGCTGGGGATAGATTCTTGGAGAAGAAGGCACATGGGTGGAGCACTGGGGACTCACCTTTCCGATGGGATAATATTGCTCCCACTCCCAAGGATGAAGTGTCTACCTCCACTATGAAAGGTTGGGTTGGGTCAGTATGGAGGAGAGTTGGGGCCTTACAGAAGGCGGCTTTCAGCTTCTGGAAGGTTTCAATGGTGTCCGAGGTCCAGCAGAGGTTTTTGGGTTTCATGCATAGAAGAGAGGTGAGAGGGGCAGTGAATTCACTGTAACCCCAGATGAATCGACGGTAAAAGTTTGCAAACCCCAGGAAGCACTGGAGATCTTTGATGGTACGAGGCTGTGGGCAGTTCTTCACAGCCTCCACTTTGGCGCGATCCATCTGAATACCTTCTGGTGAGATGATGTAGCCCAGGAACTGGATAATAGGCCGTTGGAACTCACATTTCTCCAGCTTAAGATACAGGTGATGATGACAGAGCCGGTCTAGTACCTGTCATATGTGATCAGTGTGGTCGGAGAGGTTGGAGGAGTAAATAACGACAGGAAGCAAACGTAATAGTTCCACGGGAGGTGAGCTCAGCGGGATCAGCAAAGGTAAATCCAATAGTTCCACAGGCAGGAAGAGAAGTCACAGCAAAAGTAACCATAATAACAGCCAATGCCTCTGTGGAGTGAGGGTGTATTATAGTGCTCTGGTAATTAGGTGCAGGTGTCAGTGCTAGAACTCTGGTGATTGGAGACATGGTTGAGTGGCTGTGGTCGGTGCATCCATGACAGTAATAGTGTGCTTTGCATAGCAAGCAGCAATAATAATAATAATAATAATAATAATAATAATAATAATAATAATAATAATAATAAAATGTCATGCCGCTGCCGAGTTTTGGACATGAGAGAGAGCCCTCGCCTGAGTTTTGAGTCACTTTCGGGTTTCCGCCCGGGCATAAAAGCGGAGCGCACACGAGGTGCGACACGAAGTATCGTCTTTAGTGGACCTACTTTCTGGATTACGTTTTCTTTGTGCATGATCTTGGATTGTTTTCCTGTTTTAGATTCTCTGCCTGTGCCTCTGATATTGCTTGCCTTGGTATTTTTGACTCTGGACTGTTTCCTTGTTTTCTCTCTTTGGATTTTCCCATTTTGGATTAGTCTGCCTTCGTGTTTTGCTTCTCTGGTTCTCGACTCTCTGCCTGTCCCTGACTACGTTCCTCGCTGTTCAGATTATCCCTTCCATCTGCTCATGGATCCAGCCCAGTCCACCTCCGGCAGACAACCGCAACAGAATGCTTCGCCTCCCATGGATCCAGCAGAGTTACAGGCGATTATTATCCAACAGGGCGCTCTTATTCGCGACTTCCAGGACAAGGTCAGGGCGTTAGAGAGCCAACTGCAAGGTTTTAGCCAGGCTACTGCCACACCCCCTGTAGTAGCAGCGGTCCTTCCCATGAATCCACCTCCTGTGAGTCACCGAGAATGTCACTCCCGGAGAAATATAATGGCTCCGTGGATCTGTCGTGGCTTTCTCCGTCAGTGTGAGATTTCTTTTTGCGCACCAACCTATCGTGTACCGTGAAGTGTGCATTTCTGTTCTGGTCTTCAAATACCCAGCAGGAGGTAAGGATATATCTCTCCAGATAATGGAGTTATATCAGGGCTCTGATACAGCTGCAGGCTACGTCATTAAGTTCCGCACCTTGGCGGCTCAATCAGGATGGAATGACCCAGCGCTGTGCACTGTATTCTGTGAGGGACTGAACCCCGCTCTCCAGTCTGAGATGGCATGCCAAGGGGAGAGTACCTCACTTTCCCAGTATGTGTCCACCGCCATTCGTCTGGATAATCTCCGTCATTAGTGTCTTCACGCTCATACACCCCCGCACATCCTCCAGTGGAGGTTATGAACCCCAGAGAGGAGTACCCAGAGCCCATGCAGCTGGGAGAATCACAGGTATCCGAATAGGAGCGCCAGCGCCGGACCCGTATCAAATCCACTGATGCTCTGAGAGGCCATCTCCATCTCAGGTGGGAGGGAGTTCACTCCCATTTAGCTTTACGCTGCCTGTAACATTGTGCTATGCTAATCAGAACTTCTCTGTCTAAAGCCTTGATAGATTCAGGTGCAGCTGTTAACCTGATCAATAATGCTCTCGTGGAGGAACTTCACATCGCCACCATCCCATGCACACTGCCTTTAAGGATAACAGCCATAGACAGTCAGCTGATTGGAGAAGGTTATCTCATTCATCAAACTGTGTTACGAGTGGGATTATTTCACAATGAAACCTTAGCTTTCTACGTTACCTCCTTTCCTGCTCACCCTGTCATACTGGGCCTCCCATGGCTTTGTCAGCACAATCCACAGATCTCATGGGCTCAGGGAGAGTTACTTCGGTGGTCCCCGTGATGTACGACCAGGTGTCTCTGTGACCTCATTCCTCGCCCATGTCGGACCGTGTCGGTGGGGAATCGTGATGATGCCGCACATGTGCACATCCTTCGTCAATACGAGGATTTTCACGAGGTGTTCAGTAAAGAGAAAGCCACCAGCCTCCCTTCACATCGGCCATGGGATTGCGCTATCGATCTGTTCCCCAACATCACGCCACCCAAGAACCGCGTATACCCACTTTCCCTACCGGAAAATAAGGTCATGGATGACTACATAGAGGAGGCTCTTGCCATAGGTCACATTCGACCATCTACATCTCCAGCAGCGGCAGGTTTCTTTTTCGTGGGGAAAAAGGATGGGGGTCTCTGTCCTTGCATCGATTACTGGGGGCTCAACGCTATCACGGTCCGCCACCCCTACACACTTCCGCTGGTGCCAGCAGCTTTGGAACAGCTGAGAGGGGACAAGTTCTTCACTAAGCTGGATCTGTGCAGTGCTTATAACTTGATCCAGATTCGGGAGGGGGGCGAGTGGAAAACAGGGTTTCACACCACTTGTGGCCACTATGAGTATCTGGTCATGCCCTAACCAATGCCCCGGCAGTATTTCAGCCTCTGATCAATGAGGTGCTTCAGGACATTCTCAATGATTACGTCATTGCATATATCGACGACATACTAGTTCTACTCCATGTCATTTGATGAGCATGTACATCACGTTCGGGCCATACTCACCCGCTTGCTGCGTAACCATCTGTATGTGAAACCAGAAAAGTGTGAGTTTCACCACACAAGCATCAAATTCCTGGGATATGTGATTTCACAGCAGGGGGTCGAAATGGATCAGGCTAAGGTTCACGCTGTTACGGAATGGCCAGAACCCACCACGGTGAAGGAACTGCAACATTTCCTAGGCTTTGCCAACTTCTACCAGTGTTTTATTAGGTACTACAGCTCCATAGCTGGCCCCTTGACATCTCTCCTGAGGGGTAAACCCAAGAAACTAATGTGGAATGCTCAAGCTCGGGATGCATTTGCCGAGCTTAAACGCAGGCTCACTACTGCCCCCATCCTGCGATATATCCCATATCCTGACCTGTCTTTCGTAGTGGAGGTAGATGCTTCCAGCTGTGGAGTAGGGGCCGTGCTTTCTCTTCAGCATGGGACCCCTGGCAAACTTTACCCCTGTGCTTTTTTTCAAGGAAACTCATGGCAGCCGAAACAAACTATGATGTGGGCAATCGAGAACTGTTGTCTATTAAAGTCGCCCTAGAAGAATGGCAACATTGGCTCGAGGCGACACACTATCCTTTCTTGGTGCTTACTGATCATCCTAACCTGGAATATCTCAGGAATGCCAAACGTTTGAACTCATGCCAGGCCAGGTGGGCATTATTCTTCACCAGGTTCGAGTTCTCTGTGACTTATCGCCCGGGATGCAAGAACGTTAAGGTAACCTCAAACTTAAACTGCCGTGCTGTAAACTAAGTCACATGGCCATTGGACCTTTCAAAATCATCCGTCAGTTCAACCCTGTCTGCTACCGGCTCCAGCTCCCCGTGTCCTACCGTATCTGCCTGACCTTCCATGTTTCCCTTCTAAAACCAGTCTATCCTTGATCGGGGAGTGCGGCTGCCTCTGAGCCTTCTCCTCCCCCTCCTCTGGACATTGATGGGTCCCCTGCATATCAAGTGAGAACGCTTCTGAACTCCAGGCGAGTCGGGTCTAGGCTTCAGTACCTAGTTTACTGGGAGGGGTATGGACCCAAGGAGTGGTCTTGGGTAGATGCGGCGAATATACTGGATCCTCGTTGACCGAGGATTTTCACTACTTGCACACCGGGAGGCCTGCTCCGCGCCCCATGGCCGCCCGCAACGTAGAACACCAGGAGGTGTTCCTAGAGGAGGGGGCTCTGTCATGCCGCCGCCGAGTTTTGGACATGAGAGGGAGCCCTCGCCCGAGTTTTGAGTCACTTCTGGGTTTCCACTCGGGCATAAAAGCAGAGCGCACACGAGGTGCGATGCAAAGTATCGTCTCTAGTGGACCTACCGAGCATTTAGTTGTGACTTTCTGGATTACGTATTCTTTGTGCATGATCTTGGACTGTTTTCCTGTTTTTGATTCTCTTCCTGTGCCACTGATATTGCTTGCCTTGGTATTTTTGACTCTGGACTGTTTCCTCATTTTCTTTCTTCGGATTTTCCCTTTTTGGATTAGTCTGCCTTCGTGTTTTGCTTCTCTGGTTCTCGACTCTCTGCCTGTCCCTGACTACATTCCTAGCTGTTTGGATTATACCTTCCATCCGCTCATGGATCCAGCCCAATCCGCCTCTGGCGCACAACCGCAACAGAAACAAGTGAGAAAGTAATTGTGTGCTTTGCATAGCAAACACCACTAAATAATAATAAGTCTGTGAAATATTAAATGTGTGCTTTGCATAATAAGCACCAAATAATAATAAGTATGTGAAATAGTAAATATGTGCTTTGCATAGTAAGCACCACTTATAATTATAATAATAATAATAAGCAAGTGAGATTAGCAAGCACCACTAATATTATTATTATACACTTATATTATTATTTTTATTATTATTATTATTATTTTTATTATTATTATAAGCAAGTGAGATAGTAACAGCCTGCTTTGCATAGCTAGCATGACCAAATAATAATAAGTAGGTGAGTATAATAATAAGTATGTTATTTAATAATAAATAGTCTGCTTTGCATAGTAAGCACTACTACTACTACTAATAATAATAAGCAAGTGACACAGAAATAGTGTGCATTGCATAGGATGCAACACTAATGAGTATCTTCTTCTTCTTCTTCTTCTTTCAGCTTGTCCCTTCATGAGTTGCCACAGCGAATCATCTCTCTCCACCTATCCCTATCTTCTGCATCCTCTTGAACCCACTAGCTTCATATCCTCATTTATTACATCCATATTACATCCATATTTACATTACATCCTCCTCTTGGGCCTTCTTCTTTGCCCCCTGCCTGGCAGCTCCATGTCCAACATTGTCCTACCAATATACTCACTCTGCCTCCTCTGAACATGTCCAAACCATCTTAATCTGGCCTCCCTAACTTTGTCCCCCAAACGTGGGGCTTCACTCGGTATGCGCTGGGAATTTTTTAAACAAGATCCAGCACGTTCATTCCTCTGGTTGCAAAGTCCACATACTGATGTACTTTAGGGAGAACAGACTTGAGATTTGCATATTTGAAATCTCCAGCGATAATAAAATGTCCATCAGGGTGAGTATTCTGCAGCTCGCTAAAGCTCCATAGAGCTCACACAGAGCCTCCTTAGCATTAGCACTGGGGCGGGATGTACACTCCGAAAATGAATATGATGGTGAATTCCCATGGTGAATAAAATTGTCTGCATCTAACAGTCACAAACTCCACTAGCGATGAGCAGTAGCTCTAAACAAGCACAGAGTTCTTGCACCATTCCATGCTGATGTAGACACACAAGCCACCCACGTTTGTTGTACCGCACAGAGCTGCATTTCTGTCGGCATGAAACGTGGTTAGCTCGTCTAGCTGAATGTCAGCGTCCGGAACCCTGTTGCTTAGTCATGTCTCTGTAAAAACAAAACCACAGCAGTCTCTGTACTCACGTGGTGTAGTTCACTGGAGTCAGATGTAGTCCAGTTTATTATCCAGGGAGCAGACATTAGATAGAAGTATAAATAAATAAATAAATAAATAAATAAATAAATAAATAAAAAAAATAAAATCCCCAACTCTGTTTTTAGGCTAATGGTATCCCAAGTCTGTGTCCTATTGAACCAGTGTTAATGTATTCATTGATAGACAATTAAAGCACTTTTGTACATTGCTCTGTCAAATGCCAGAAATGTAAAATGTAAATTTGCTTTGCAGAGCCAGCACCACTTTTAAAAATAATAATAATAATAATAATAATAATAATAATAATAATAATAAGTGAGATAGAAATAGTGTGCTTTGCATAGCAAGCACCACTAATAATAATAAGCAAGTGAAATAGTAATAATGTGCTTTGCATAGCAAGCACCACTAACTAGACATGTGCATTTTCTGAAGAAAATGTGAGTGGTGCTTGCCATGGCAAAATTCATCCCCAAGCAGACAGGCAGGGTGCCCATACGTTTGGTGGCGAGTGGTCAGATAGGGCGCCAAACAATTTGGAAGCGAGGGGGTAGATAGGTTGCCCATACTATTAGAGGCATGTGTACAGAGAGGGTGCCAATACTTTTACTTCCTAATTGTGCTGAGAGCTTTGATAAGTCACATGTCCATTTTTACTTTCGATTTATTTTGGGGGTTGGTGCGGACGTGAAGTCTTGTGACGTCAACAGAGTAAACGTAACCCAGTTCACCTCATTGTGCTGCAGTAATTTTGTGATTACACTTAATATTCAATAGATAGATAGATAGATAGATAGATAAAAGGTCACAAATTAACACAAAAACAACATTAAACAGTAAGATTTTGACAGATGACATTCATTTAATTAACTAATTGCTAGAAATAGTATCCACTGCTTATGATGTGAAGTTCAACACAGAGGGTTTGAAGCTTCTATCGGAGATTAAAAAAAAAAAGAAGCAAAACAAAACAAAAAACATCTAACAGTGAAGCACAGTGAACAGTGAGCTTGATTTGTTTCATTGTAACCATGTGATCTGTGATGTCTGAAGCTGAAGTTATGTGGATGACCATGTTACTGATTTGTATTCTGGTTCAAAGGTAGTGTAATTTTCTTGTGTAGGTTTTAAGTGTCATTTGCTTTGCCAGTGAATTGAGACAGTGCTTTTTTTTTCTATATTGTTTACCATAAAACCAGCCAAGAAACCTGCCTCCTCAGTCCTGTGTCAGAGAATATTCTAATATGCTAAGGCAGGGGTTGTAATAAATAAAAAGAAATAAACTTTGCCCTTGCATTGTTGAACAAGTCCTGTTACTTAATCGTTAAAATATTCTATTTCCCACCTTCACTGCCCAGTTCAAAAGCACTTCAGCTGAACATTCCACAATAAAGTCATAAGTTTAGTATTAGAACAAATATGTATGTTAATAAATCTGTTAGTGTTGATCAAAGCAGATTCATAAAAATTGCTAGAGTACTAGAGTAAATTGCTAGAGAAAGTTAATTCATCCCCTTTATAAATTCTTTTTTTATTCATTCACACTCATTTCCTCATACATTGTTTAAGTAGTATATCAACAATGACACATATAACACTACTTATTTTTTTATTGTATTTGTGGTTTTCAGAGTACAAAGTGACTGATACATGCTTCATACACGAAACAATAAAAAAAAGTCTGGGTCCGCTGGGACACAAACACAGCTATTTAACCTTTTGACCACAAGATGTCACTAATGTGTAGCTTCGAGTAATGAACCATTTCACAATAAAGTTGAAAGGAAATCTTTGGTGCTTTGCAAAGCTTAATTTTACCATCACTAGCCAGTGCCAACTGAATGTGAATTGCTTTCACATGACCAGCTTTTGTCTTGTATTGAACACTTCTGTATTTTCTGTATTGCTGCTACCCATTTTCAAATTTGGACAAAACTAAAGTCCAAAACAACTGATAAACAAGAATGATGAACACTAAATAAGAGAAGCTGTGAGATTTTTTACTTATTTATTTTGATTCAATAGAAATGTCTGAGCTGTAGAAACAGGTGTCAATTTTGAACATATGATGAAAGCACATCAGACAGAAAAACTCAAAAACTATTTTCGGTAGGTTATAGCAAGATGTACAAAAACAATTATAACCAGTGTTGTTATTTTAATATTTAACCACAATTCTTGACTGTTACAAATATTTTGCATAAAAAGATTTAACAGGCTAGCAAAACTGGCATGGGGAGTTTGGGACTGCCTTGCTTTATCATGTCCTTGGTGGCGAAAGATTACTCCCTATGTACCAAAACAAAGAGTCCCAGCATGCATAGGACAGCATACTGTATAAAAACAAAATAAATGTTTAGAATATTGTGTCAAATACAAAGATTAATAAAAATTCACTCTGAAATAAATGCATCAACAATGCTTACCTTAAACTTAGGGTAGTCGTTCATCAAAATTGTGACAATTCCTATGTAAGGCACAAACCTAAAGTGGGAAAAAATTTTTAGTAATAATTTATTATTATTAATAAAAATGTTTGTATGAAATAAATAAACCTACCCTCTTGCTCTGCCCACCACATCCTTTTTCTCCAACCAATGCTGTCCCCTCTTGTATAGGCCTCGGTCGTCTACAGAGTTATTATCACCTTTTGTCAGGAACTTAATGTCCCCATTTTCCCTAAAGAAGGTGAAAACAACCAAAATGTAGTTTAATTAAAAGACAAACATTTAATTAAAAAAAAAAACAATGAAGAAAGTATTTCTACCCAGCATATTAATTCGTTGTAAAGATCAATACATACTAAATAATCATTTTTATATTTTAAAATAAAACAGAAAACAAGATAATTCATAAAATATTAGAGAGAATACAGACTTCAAAGAAAAGAAAATATATATGTATAATATGGGTCATAAATTACATCTAGAACTGGGGCTAATTAGCAAATACTTTCTGCCATTAGCCACTGAAAAAGGTTTTTTATGGACCTGTGAGTAAATTAATGCAATTCTGTTTAAGACCGAATTTAGACTGCAGAATGAACTCTCAAAGGAGAAGTTTTCATCCATGATGAAATCTCTGCAAGAACACCTGGAAGACTGAAGGAGTAGAGAGCAAAACTGGCCAAATTGGAACAAAAGATTGAGGAAGGAACTAATATGAGTAAAGTTTATTTCTTTACACAGTTTCAACTTAGAGATCTCCGACATGCCCTGTACAGAGCATGAACAATTTTGTTTTGTGCATTAAAGCAACTTCTTAATAAAATCTATATACCCCTGTTAAAATGGTAGGTTTTATGATATAAAAAATTAATCCAAGATAAATCAGGTCAGATTTGTCTACCGTTAATGTTCGTGTAGTAGTAGCAGCAAAGACAACAAAAAACAAAACACACAAATAGAAATATTTTAGAGGAGAAAGTATAATAACCTGCACCATATTTA
The DNA here is from genome assembly GCA_033459395.1 of Hemibagrus guttatus. Classification (NCBI taxonomy): domain Eukaryota; kingdom Metazoa; phylum Chordata; class Actinopteri; order Siluriformes; family Bagridae; genus Hemibagrus; species Hemibagrus guttatus. The sequence goes on from JAUCMX010000004.1 coordinate 17,337,947, forward strand.
ACTAATCCTTTGTCAAATCACCTTTTGCTTGTAATACAGAACTATAATAAGTCTGATAATACAACACATCTCAGTTTGTCAATTTTATTCCACTCTTCCTTGCATATGGAAGTATAACAGTGCCAAAACAGGGTTCCCACTCTTTTTCAGAGATCATTTTCCAGGACATTTCAAATTTCATGATGATGGGAATAAAATATAAGGATCACATATTCACAGCCTAAAGTAATATATTCCTCTCTCCTCTCTTAAAAAACATACATTTTATGGATATAACCTAACTATAAAATCAGAAATACACCAAATACACACACACACGTCTGGTTCACTATCCTGCTAGAGAATCTCCTTAGACATAATGGTTTTTATACTGTACAAACTGTATATTCTATCCCCTTCTCTATCACAGAAAACTTTTGACATTTTTACATTTTCAAAAAAACATTTAGTATATTTATTAATCCATTTCCCCCATGGGGACTGCTGGCTGGTAGATGATCTCAGGTTTTACTATCCTTGTGGGGACCATTTGGTCTCACACACACACACACACAGAGCTTCTGAAGGTAAACTCTTCACTTTATTTTAATGAACACATTATAACGACTGCCTAGGCCCTTCTTGTTAACCCAACTGCAGTCTCCAAAAAAATAAAAGGCATTATAAAAAAAATAGTTTGCAAAAAGCATCTGTCCCAAACAGACTAAACAACAAATAAATGTCTGTCCAAAATATTTACTGCATTAAGCTCCACAGTATCCTTGTGAATTTTTTTACTGTTTGAGTTGGCTCAAACTCTCTTGCAACTTTTCCAAGCTTTGTTTTAGAGCTGCTAACTCCTCACTTTTGTCTGCGACACTTTTTCGAAAGGCATTTGATTTTGACAGTAAGGTGAAGTCATGCTTTCTCTCTGCCCTGTCGGCCATTTCATCTGCCTCTTTCTGCATGGTTTCAATGCTATGCATTGTTTTTTGTCTTTTTGCATTGACATTTGCAATTTCTTGGTGCAGGTCTTTTCTTTTCCTCTCATTGGCAGTTTGGTCTTTCTTTTTCTTTTCATCCTCCAAATACTGCACATATCTCATCCTTGCTCCTTTGCAGTGTGCGACAAGATTTCTTGGCAGGACTTCATGTAGTGGCTGTCCAGCCACTGCATCCTGAACCATGCGCAGTGCTACGAGAGACCTCTATTGAAGGTTTTCAACAAGCATGTCTTTGTTGATAGAGTATCCTCGTTCCACTGCCCCTTGTCCATGAGAGAGTGTGAGCAGATGTTTAATCAGGTCCCACAAGGCTGTATATTCTGTTCTGCCACTGACAAGATTTCCAAGAAACTTGTCCAGCCTGGAAGTGTAAGCAAAATTTTGGAATTCTGCTTTATGGTGTGTGTAGACGTGTATTAAAAACATTTTGTACTGTGCAAGAACCTCATCACACTGAGGTGCAGTGTACCAACCAGCATTGAGCAAAACTTGCAAGAGTTTTTGAAACATTTCTCTTGAATTATCTGTTTGCGACCATGATCACAGGGTCAAGGGAGCTCAAGTGCCGCACAGCTGGGTACATTAGGGGACTTCTCTCCATCATTTTCTTGCAAGTCATGGAAAGGAAGGAGACACATTCTTTTTTGAACAGCTGGATTTTTACAGGATGTTCCTTGAGGTTTTCAGATGCTTTTTCTAAAGCTTGCTTTGTACCAAATCCAATGTCAAGCTGTTTGAGTGGTACATGGTTTGCTTTGTCTTGAGGATCTAGTTTCAGCAGCTGGAGAGGTGTCTTTAACTTTTCCAGTTCTTCCCTTTTGATATAGTATGATAGCAAGTCTCTCATGGTTGACTGGAGCTCCTTTGCTAAAAAAGGGACCATTGGGGCATCGGTCTGAAATTTTTCCAAAAATGGCTTCAGCTGTCTAGCAACAAATGCAAAAAAATGGAGCTTGGCCACAAAAAGAGGGTCTGCAGTAGCCTCCTTTACTGTGCAGTATGATGCTGATGATGGAACTTTGCTTTTCGGAAGTTTCCTGTGGCTGTTGATGTATGTCTGCACTGCGGGCCAAATTTCGATTGCTCTCTCTGCAACTGCCAAGTCTTCTACCCATCGATGAGCACAGAACTTCAAAGGAAATGTTGATGTTTTGGTCATCTCAATGAAATCCTCACGTCTGGCTGGTGAGTCATGGAACAACTGCCAAAGAGCCCTCAGTACATCTCCCACCTTCCAACCCGTTTCTTTCTCTCCACTTTGAAAGCTTCCATGCACAACATGCAAAGAACAGCTTCCCAAATTTAGCAACTTTGATGCATCAGGGTCTGATTGGCTCTTGTCTTCTTGGAACAGCTTCAAGAATTTCCAATTGACCATAGGGCCATCCATTGAGATCTGCAGGAGCTTCTTGGGATCAAGTGGTGAGAGGGTTTTCTTAATTTTCTCCAAAAGGGTTTTCTTAATTTTTTATCAAAATAGCGCACAGCTACTTTCTCTTCACGATCACACCAGTAATGGACAATAATATCCATCTGTTCCTTCTGTGTCACTTTATTCAAGCATTCATCAAATGACACAACATAGCATTGTGCCTTCCTGACATCTTTGATCAACTCCTCTTTGAAATATGGGCACAAGCCAAAGGATAAAAGGTAAGCAGATTTTGTTGCACCACATGCAAACCGTTTGGCAATTTCACTGTCTGGGAACATTTGACTAAAAATGACTGACACATCAGAGCTGGAGTTGAATGAGTAGTGTGACCTGACCATTTTGATTACCCAACAAATCTCAGCTTCAAGCACAGCTTGGCTTGAAAAGAACTTTGACAGTGTTGAGCTGCCTTGTTGGCCTGAGCATGTTGCCTCTTCATTTGTATTGGACACTTGAAAAGCTATGCTTCCCTGACAGCCACTTTCTACATCTACAGTGGTTGCCTGTAGGTCTTTGCTTTGTCTGCAAATGTCCTGTCCTCTGCCTTCAGAAGTCATTTCCCTGAGAAAATGTGTAATTTTTGTCTCCTTTTTCATTTGTGTAGCAACTTTTACATGGCCTCGTCCTCGTTCATGACTCTTGAGTGCCGAGAGACCCATGTTACCAACATCAAAGGATTTCTTGCAAAACTTGCAATATGCCCTTTGCACATCTCCTGATACTTCCCCTAGCCAGTCCCTGAACTGGGGATCTTCTTTCCATTCCTTCTTAAACTTGCACTGCCTCCCTGACATTTGTCTTGCTTATTTCTGTAATTTAAGATCAGAAGTGTTACAGATGCAATGAAGAGTATAAAGCACCTTTACATGTTCTATAGCTTTATTTTTATTACCATCTCTTTTTGCATCCTATCCTGTTCTAATTTTGTATCCGGTCATTGTACTTCATTGTCTTTTCTTTTTTGGAAAGCACACATTCTATATTTATTTTAAGTTATGTTATATATTCATATTATATTAACCAACTATTTAATAAAATGACACCAAAAGTCACTAGTAATAACCTAGTGTTTTAATAAAATATCAACAAACAGTATATCACAATTGTATAAATAATGCAACAAGTTTAATGTTTTAAAATACAATTTAGAATAGAAAGAGGAAAGGTAAGATGCTTTAAAAATTAAACTCTTACCACCAGCAGGTGGCAGCAAATAACAGTCTTAATGAGTGAATCATTGGACTCACTCTATCAAACGATTCATTCAAAACGCTTATTCATTTAGGAATGAAGAAAAGACGGTCTTCATGAATGGGTCATGAATCGTTTCTCAAACGATTCGTTCAAAAACGAAGATAAGAATCAAAAACGCAGATTCATTCGGCATAGAAACGCCACTGTACTGCATGTTGCTAAGAGAAACGTTCTGCTCCGACATTGTTTGGAACTACTATGGTTGGTGAAACAGAGCAAACAGACAATAGTTTGTCTAAAAAGGAAGTCACTTATATCGACGTCTTGTTTAGTGAACTGTTGCAGAAAATCAGTATCACGTTTGCAAACGTGCCTTTATTACGTTTATATAAGTACTATTATATATTACCGGCCTCCGCCTCATGTTCACAAGTCTGTGCTGCACTATGAACATGCAATTATCGCTGTGCATCGCGTCAGCATCTAATTTTCACTTCCTATATCGTTCATAAAACAGGTTTGGGAAGTTTGGGTCTGATTTGTCATGGGGATGCAAGACGTTCCAACGATTCTAAATAAAATAGACTTAACAAATCGATAACCTTTTCTCAGACAAATGACGTCATGCATGCTGTAATTCGCCGTGCAGACCCCTTGCACATGCGTATCAAAATAATTACTTTACAATAATATTAACAAGGTAATTAAATATTACCTGCATACCAGTGAACATTTGCTGCAAACATTCGAGCATTTAATTCCTGAAACCCGCCAACACGAGACAGAGTCACACATGACAGGGAGATTAAACAGCGTGAGCTCACGTGTCAAAACTCAGCATCCCTGAACAGAGCGCTTACTGTTACTAACGTTAATTGTTTCAACCAGTTGTCGGCCAATTCTTTAATGAAGAACATTTAAAAATAATAATTTTCCAGGACAACAAGATTTTTTCCAGGACAATCTAAGTTTCCTCTCATTTTCCATGTGTTTTCTAGGACTGGAAAATTGGTCATTAATATTCCAGGATTTCCAGGTTTTCCAGGACGTGTGGGAACCCTGCAAAATTCCTGAAAGCAAAATAGCATATTGAATCGCATGAATTGAATAAAAACGTGTCACAAAAAAGGAGTTAGAATTTTTCTGCATGAAAATTTGATAGTCTGAATTTGATCTGAATGAAAAAAAAAAATGCTTACAGCATTTACAAAAAAATATAATCTACCTGAATATTAATGCCTGGATTTTTTCAACCTGAATTTTAATACCTGAATTTTTTCAACCTGAATTTATGAGGTTGAAAAATAATGAAGATTGTATTTTTTTTGTAAATGCTGTAAGAATCATTTCATTTAGATCAAATTGCAAAGCAGAAAAATTCAAACTTCTTTTTTGTGACAAGCTTTTATTCAGTTCATGTGATTCAATATGCTATTTTGCTTTCAGGAATTATGGCACTATTATACTTCCATACTTGCAAAAATGGACCAGACCTACACAATTTAAAGAGGATCTCCTTTACTCAGCTTTCACATGGTTTGGGGTAATTTAGGAGGGCTTCAATGTATCCTGAAGAACATAAGTGATTGGCACATGCATGGAGTGATGAGTACTTGCCAAATATTCCTTTAGCTCCCTTAACTTTCCTATAGGTTTCTTCACAGCCTGTTTTATAAGCTTCACAGTGTTCCACAGTACATCTAATATTTTGGAAAAGACTACTGTGCTCCACTCCTGATTGATACCTTTTGACAATTAAATAATTTTTAGTTCTTAGCAGGTCATGGCTTGAGCAGTCAGCTAAACAAGAGGTCAAGAAAATCCACAGAAACAGCTGATCTTTATTTGGGGTTAATCATGTACTTGGTTAATTCTGAGGACAATTAGATGCTTATTAGAAATGGGTGTACACACTTATGCAACCAGATTATTAAGTCTTCCATGACTTACATGATGTGCAGTGGACAGAAAAACTTGGTTTTAGTCAGAAATATTGCTTGTGAATGGCTGCATTTCTTTACCATGTGCATTGCTAATTTTTACACCACCGCAACTAGCTTACATTTATCTCAGTGGTAACAGTGATCAAGTATAAGGACAAGTATAATCATCCTATTACACTTTCAGAGCCTAAGCTATTGGTATTAATTAATAGGATACATAGTAATACAATTTACATAAAATAGAATATATAATACATTAAACATGTATAGCCTTATATTATGGACCTTCAAATGTACACAAAAATATGAATGTGACCTAGTATGAATTTGAGTTTGACACTCAGAAAATCTGGAAATGTTGGAAGAGTGGATAAATAGTTCATCTTTTTGAACAAATCAACATGGAGTAACTGAATAAAATTGCTAGTTTTGGATACCAAATTCTCCTACTTATACTATGCAATTAAGGTATGTAGATTTGTAATGAAAAAGTACATACTCTGGAATGTGTACCCAAAGAGTATAAGTACTTACACTTAAAAAGTTATGGAAGAAAACGAATGCCTAGTTACGCAGACAGTCACAGTAAACAAACTCCTATTTGCATTTCAGCTTTTCTTCATTTATTTTTCCTTTAAAATAGTTGAAAATTCCCTTGATTTATTTTTCCACATTTTATTTATATCTCTCTAATTTGTGCCCTACCTACTTACCATCATAAAACACCTCCTCCCTCAAACAAGGAGACAATATTAGCTAGAAAATGTCCACAGATCCATACTGTGAAAACCTACCAGAAACATTAGACCACATGGGTACCTTAGGAGTGATAGTGGGGGAATAGTGGGTAAGAACTGGGAGACAGTCCATGTTTTATATATCTGCAGGATGTGCATGAATGTACACACATTCTGTAAATACTAGGAGTTTAACAATATAGTGTATCATATTTATGGTACAAGCCTCTTGATTTGAGATCTCTGTGTATAAAACAATACTTTTTAACGGTATACTATTTTTCATAAAATACTGCTTATATTACATGCAGTGTAATAAATATTTAAAATTATCCCCACACTTGAAAAAGTAGCTTCTCTTCTTCTCACACTAGAAGCAGCTATAGTACCTTAAAAAACACAAGAGTATCCTAAGCATGCTGTTTTTCACAAGCTAAGATGAGCATAAAAAGCCAGAGCTAAAAGCATTGCATTGACAACACAAACAAAATCACGAACATCCGCATACTCACTTCCTTTATATATCTGACTTGGTTTGGGTTTAAAAAAAAAAAACTGGAGTAAATGGGAATTTCATATCTGGCACAATGGAGCTGCCTGACATGCCCCCTTGAGACACAAACCAACCAGCAGGGTTTCTGTGGCTGGATAGTTGTAAAACAAAACTGTGGGTAAAAAAAAGTAATTTAATATAAAGACAAAGAAACATTAGAAAAATGCATCTCCCTTTTCCAGTACATAAACTATTTGGGCTAGATTCAGTTCTTTTTGAGTGGTTTTGTGATGCAGTTGGCTGCAAACACTTTCCCGCCTTTTAACTTTATTCACACAATGACCTCCATCACAATGATCTTATTATCACAGAAGCATTCAGCAGTCAGGCAGTGGGTGATGTAGCTAAAAATCAGCTAATCATTCTCACTGTTTGTCAGATGCATTACAGAGCAGCACATCACTCTTTGCCTGAAAGAGTGTTTGCCTGAGTGTTGTGTAAGAATTGGGTAGGAAGAAATAATTTTCTGATCTTATTATCACAGAAGCATTCAGCAATCATTCTTCCCCTTCTCTTGCCTTTTCTTGATACAGTTTTGCCCCATTCTATAAAAACAGATCCTGTAGAGTATGATCTCCAACAATCCCACCACCTGCTTGCTGGATCCCAACCCTTCTACAACATGACAGACCTGCCACTGTATCATTCCCATCATAAATGAGTCAGTAGGATCTGGTCATATACCAGTTGTCTCATAACTGTTACATCCTTCCTTGAAACAGCCATGCAGAGGTGGTGGTCAGATGATCTAGAGCAAAATGGCTACCTGAGTTCTTTGTACTGCTCAAACTTTTAAATATTTTGCATATTCCTCCTCTGCATATCCATTTAATAAAACAGGTCAGAGAGTCAAACATTCATATTTTCGCCACATGTTCACATTATCATCATCCACTGAGCGAGGATGATATAGGTGTTAGCATTAGTGTGGAGGGCCCCCAGTTAAACGTCTTTTGTCTGAGAAGTTATTCTTCTCCTAAGAAGTATCCTAGCTCATTTTTTTTATTTATACTGACAAGAAAATCATCCTGAATGCAGCCTTGAAAAAAAAAAAAAAAAAAAACATAACCCACAATGGCTCAGAACTGTGATTTTGCACAATACCTTATTATCTCTTGTACCTTTAAATTTCTACTATTTAGTATTGTTAAGTATTGTTAAAAAAATTTTTTTATTACCTATATTTGTGGATACTATAAATTTATCATTGGGATAAATAAGTAGACCCCTCCTTGAACCGCCACCTTATTGTGGTGGAGGGGTTTGAATACCCGAATGAACCTAGCAGCCATGTTGTCAAGGGCCTAGTGCTCCTGGGAGGACGACCCAAACCCTGGACAAAGAATCTGGCTTTTGGGACATTGAATGTCACCTCACAGGGGGAAGGAGCCCGGAGCTGGTGAGGGAGGTTGAGCGGTAACGGCTAGAGATAGTCAGGCTTGCCTCCACACACAGCCTGGGCTCTGGAACCCAACTCCTTGAGAGAGGTTAGACCCTCTTCTTCTCTGGAGTGCCCCATGGTAAGAGGCGTCGGGCTGGGGTGGGCTTGCTTATAGCCCCCCAGCTCAGCCGCCATGTGCTGGAGTTTTCCCCGGTAAACGAGAGGGTTGTTTCCCTGTGCCTTCGGGCCGGGGATAGGTGTCTCACTGTTGTTTCGGCTTATGGGCCGAACGGCAGTGTGGAGTACCCAACCTTCTTGGAGACCCTGCGAGGGGTGCTGGAAGGTGCTCCGACTGGGGACTCCATAGTTTTGCTGGGGGACTTCAACACCCATGTGGGCAACGACCGTGATACCTGGAGGGGCGTGATTGGGAGGAACGGCCCCCCTGATCTGAACTTGAGTAGTGTCCTGTTGCTGGACTTCTGTGCTAGTCACAGCCTGTCCATAACAAACATCATGTTCAGGCATAAGGGTGCCCATCAGTACACGTGGTACCAGGACACCCTAGGCCGGAGATCAATGATCAACCTTGTGGTCATGTCATCTGACCTTCGGCCGCATGTCTTGGACACTCGGGTGAAGAGAGGGGCGGAGCTGTCAACTGATCACCACCTGGTGGTGAGTTGGATCCGCTTACGAAGGAGGATACCGGACAGACTTGGCAGGCCCAAACGTATTGTAAGGGTCTGTTGGGAACGTCTTGCTGATCCCTCTATTAGGGGGATCTTCAACTCCCACCTCCGGGAGAGTTTCAACCAGATTCCGAGGGAGGTTGGGGATATTGAGTCTGAGTGGACCATGTTCTCTTCCTCCATTGTTGACGCAGCCATCCGGAGCTGTGGCCATAAGGTCTCTGGTGCCGGTCGCGGCGGCAATCCCCGAACACAGTGGTGGACACTGGAAGTAAGGGATGCTGTCTGGAAGTAAGAAGGAGTCCTATCGAGCCTGGTTGGCTTGGGGGACTCCGGAGGCAGCTGAGGCATACCGGCAGGCCAAGCGAACTACAGCCGTAGTGGTCTCGGAAGCAAAAACTCGTGTCTGGGAGGAGTTCGGTGAGGCCATGGAGAAGGACTATTGGACGGCCTCGGGGAAATTCTGGCAAACCGTTCGGCGCCTCAGAAGGGGTAAGCAGCTTTCTGCCAACACTGTTTACGGTGGAGGTGGAGAGTTGCTGGCCTCGACTGGGGATATTGTCGGACAGTGGAAGGAATACTTTGAGGATCTCCTCAACCCCACTGACACGCCTTCCGTAGAGGAACCAGAGGCCGAGGACTCAGAGGTAGATTCATTCATCACCCAAGCTGAGGTCACTGTGGTAGTTCAGCAGCTCCTTGGTGGCAAGGCACCGGGGGTGGATGAGATTCGCCCTGAGTACCTTAAGTCTCTGGATTTTGTGGGGTTGTCTTGGCTGACACGTCTCTGCAACATAGCGTGGTGGTCAGGGACAGTGCCTCTGGACTGGGCGACCGGGGTGGTGGTCCCTCTTTTTAAGAAGGGGGACCAGAGGGTGTGTTCCAACTATAGGGGGATCACACTCCTCGGCCTCCCAGGAAAAGTCTATTCCAGAGTACTGGAGAGGAGTCTGACCGTTAGTTGAACCTTGGATACAGGAGGAGCAATGCAGTTTTCGACCTAGTTGTGGAACACTGGACCAGCTCTATACCCTCCACAGGGTGCTCGAGGGTTCGTGGGAGTTTGCCCAACCAGTCCACATGTGTTTTGTGGACTTGGAGAAGGCTTTCGACCATGTCCCTCGTGGCATTCTGTGGGAGGTGCTCTGGGAGTACAGGGTCCGTGGCCCTCTGTTAAGGGCTGTTTGTTCTCTATATAACCGGAGCAGGAGCTTGGTTCGCATTGCCAGCTGTAAGTCAGATCTGTTCCCAGTGCATGTTGGACTCCATCAGGGCGGTCCTTTGTCACCGGTTCTGTTCATTGTTTTTATGGACAGAATTTCTAGGTGCAGCCAGGGGCTGGAGGGAGTCCGGTTTGGGGACCACAGGATTTCATCGCTGATTTTTGCAGATGATGTTGTCCTGTTGGCTCCTTCAAGCCTGGACTTACAGCATGCACTGGGGCGTTTTGCAGCCGAGTGTGAAGCGGCTGGGATGAGGGTCAGCACCTCCAAATCTGAGGCAATGGTTCTCGACCGGAAAAAGGTGGCTTGCACCCTCCAGGTTGGAGGGGAGGTCCTTCCTCAAGTGGAGGAGTTTAAGCACTGGATTTGTCTACCCTGCTCGCCTGCATGTTACCCAAGGCAACGGAAGATCCACGTTTAACACCCCGGAGGCGAAGCTTTTCACAGACAACCTAGCGACAGATTAAGCCATATACAGAGAAAACTCTAATGATGAACATTGATGAGCCAACCCTGTTTTGAAAGTGTGGAACTCTCATTGACATTTACACGATAAATCAGGTAACGACTCAAAGACTTGATAATAATCTAGCACCATAAGTGCCCACGAAGGCTATTTTTGTTATCACATTTTGTATTTCATTTAATCTTTCTATTTGCTACTGACTTTTTACTTTCTAAATGCCTTAAGTATTATTCTTAATGGTGAGAATGTGGGTGTTTTATTTTAAATGTAATACACATCAGAGAGGAGAGCTAGAAAGTTGTTAGTTATAGCGTCTTCACAACTCGGTACTGAGTACAGCTGGGAATCCCCTATTAATAGTATGCTTAACTGGGTTTTTCTCCTACATTGTTTGGGAAAGTGGGATTGGGGGGAGGAGTGGGTTACGTACATGTTCGGTACATCTGTATGTGTGTTTTATATTGTCATGTTTTTGTTTGGGGTCTTTTTATTTTGTCCACCACTCACACAATGAATCTTAAAACAGCCCATGCAGCCAGTGGTTGGTAATAAGGGAAGAGGGGTCACCATGGTTAGTTGGAATGTAAGAGGCTTGGGCCACAAAATTACATTTACATTTCTGGCATTTGGCAGACGCTCGTATCCAGAGCAACGTACAAAAGTGCTTTAGTTCTAGGGGAAGTTCGTTCCACCACCTCGGTGCCAGAACAGAGAAGAGTCTAAATGTATACCTATCTTTTTCCCTGAGAGATGGTGGGACCAGTTGAGCAGTGCTAGTGGATCTGAGTGAGCGAGCTGCAGTGCGAGGAGTGACGAGAGCTTTGAGGTAAGATGGCACTGGTCCATTCTTGGCTTTGTAGGCAAGCATTAGTGTTTTGAATCTGATGCATGCAGCTGCCGGAAGCCAGTGGAGGGAACGCAGCAATGGGGTGGTGTGGGAGAACTTAGGCAGGTTGAAAACAAGTCGTGCAGCTGCATTTTGGATCATTTGCAGTGGGCAAATTGCATTCAGAGGTAGACCTGCCAGAAGAGAGTTGCAGAAGTCCAATCTCGAAATGCCCAGAGACTGAACAAGCACCTGAGTAGCCTGTGTGGATAGAAATGCCCGAATCCTTCTGATGTTGTAAAGAAGAAACCGACATGAGCGTGTCACATTAGTGACGTGGGAGGAAAAGGATAGTTGATTGTCCATGGTTACCCCAAGGTTGTGAGTAGTGGCTGAAAGGGAAATCATGGAGTTGTTCAGAGATATCGCAAGGGCTTGGGCTGGGGATGGATCACCTGGGATGACCAGCAGCTCAGTTTTGCTGGGATTGAGTTTCAGCTGATGAGCAGTCATCCAAGATGAAATGTCCACCAGACACGCTGAGATCCGAGCAGAAGCCGTGGTATAGGAGGGAGGGAAGGAGAAGATAAGTTGGGTGTCATCGGCATAGCAGTAGTATGAAAATCCATGTGAAGATATAACTTTGCCAAGAGAGTGAGTATAGAGGGAGAAAAGGAGAGGACCAAGTACTGAGCCTTGCGGGACACCAGTAGAGAGTCTGCGTGGAGCAGATGTCAATCCCTTCCATGTTACCTGATATGAGCGACCATCCAGGTAGGAAGCAAACCATTCCCATGCTGTTCCACAAATTCCAAGACTCCTGAGGGTGGACAAGAGAGTCTTGTGGTTTACTGTGTCAAATGCTGCAGACAGGTCGAGGAGGATGAGGACCGATGACAGTTTGGCTGATCTAGCAGCATGTAGTTTCTCAAAAGGGCAGTCTCTGTGGAATGTGCTGCTTTGAAGCCAGACTGGTTAGGGTCATGGAGGTTATTCTGCATGAGATAGTCAGACAGCTGATTACAAACAACACGTTCGAGAATATTTGAAAGGAATGAGAGAAGTGATACCGGTCTGTAGTTGCTGATGTCTGAGGGATCCAGAGCAGGTTTCTTCAGGATGGGGATGACCCTGGCTTTCTTAAAGACAGTTGGAACATGACCAGATGTTAAGGATCCATTGATGACTGTGGTGATGAAGGGTAGGAGGTCAGGTGAGATGGTCTGGAGCATAGCTGAAGGGATTGGATCCAGTGGGCAGGTGGTAGGATTGCAGGACCGAGTAATTTGCAAAACCTCTTCTGCTGCTACAGTTGAGAGCTGCGTCAGTGAAGGAGTAGTGGAGTGCTGACTGTGTGATGTAGATGAAGTTGGGAGAGACGTGAAGGTCTGGCAGATCCTCTCAATCTTCTCTGTGTAAAAAGTGGCAAAATCTTCGGCGGTCAGGGAGGATGGAGAAGGTGGAGCCGGAGGGTTGAGTAGTGACGAGAAGATGTTGTGGAGCTTTTGGGGATCTTGTGCAGAAGTTTCAAGCTTTTCCTTGTAGAAGGAGGTCTTGGCAGAAGTCAAGTCCAAGGAGAATTTGGACAGGAGCGTACGATAAGAGATGAGGTCTGTGTCAAGTTTAGATTTCTTCCACTTCCTCGCTGCTGATTGTAGTTCTCTCCGATTGTTGCGAAGCACATCTGACAGCCAAGGAGCAGTAGAACAATTCTACTGGCTAAATTAAAACAGGCAAAGGTATTTACTCACTTGAAATCTACGTCCTTGGATGTAGTTTTCTTGCAGGAAACTCATATTAGGCCATCTGAACAAGCCCGTCTTAGATGTAGCTGGGCAGGTCATATATTTCAGTCTTCATTCTCAAGTAAAGCACGTGGGGTAGCCATTATCATCAAAAAGAATATACCTTTTCAACATATAAGCACTACCACTGATGTTAAAGGCAGATTTCTTATTGTAACAGGGCAAATGTATTGTGTGCATGTTACCCTGGTTAATATCTATGGTCCTTTTTCGTAAAACTTTTGATAAATTTCCGGACCTTTCGAACACTAATTTAATTATAGCTGGGGATTTCAATGTGATTTTGGACTAGCACATTGACAGGTCATCAAAAAAAAACAAATCTTCTTCTTCTTTCAGCTTTTCCCTTCAGGGGTCGCCACAGCGAATCATCTCTCTCCACCTATCCCTATCTTCTGCATCCTCAACCCTTGCACCCACTAGCTTCATATCCTCATTTATTACATCCATATACCTCCTCTTTGGCCTTCCTCTTTGCCTCCTGCCTGGCAGCCCCATGTCCAACATTCTCCTACCAATATACTCACTGTCCCTCCTCTGAACATGTCCAAACCATCTTAATCTGGCCTCCCTAACTTTGTCCCCCAAACGTCCAACATGAGCTGTCCCTCTGATGTACTCATTCCTAATCCTGTCCAATCTTGTCACTCCCAAAGAGAACCTCAACATCTTCAGCTCTGCTACCTCTAGCTCTGACTCCTGTCTCTTCCTCAGTGACACTGTCTCTAAACCATACAGCATGGCCGCTCTCACCACTGTCCTGTACACCTTCCCCTTGATTCTCGCTGATATTTTCTGATCACACAGAACTCCCGACACCTTTCTCCACCCATTCCAACCTGCCTGCACTCGCTTCTTTACCTCTTTCCCACACTCTCCATTACTCTGGACTGTTGACCCCAAGTACTTAAACTCCTGTACCTTCTTCACCTCTTCACCCTGTAACCTTACTGTTCCACTTCCCTCCCTTCCATTCACACACATGTACTCAGTCTTACTACGACTGACCTTCATTCCTCTTCTCTCCAGTGCAAACCTCCACCTCTCCAGGTTTTCCTCCACCTGCTCCCTGCTCTCACTACAGATCACAATGTCATCTGCAAACATCATTGTCCAAGGAGACTCCTGTCTGACCTCCTCTGACAACTGGTCCATCACCATAGCAAACAGGAAGGGGCTCAGAGCCGATCCCTGATGCAGTCCCACCTCCACATTGAACTCCTCTGTCTGACCTACAGCACACCTCACCACTGTTCTGCTCTTCTCATACATGTCCTGCACCACTCTGACATACTTCTCCGCTACTCCTGACTTCCTCATACAGTACCACAGCTCTTCTCTTGGCACCCTGTCATACGCTTTCTCCAAGTCTACAAACACACAGTGCAACTCCTTCTGACCATCCCTATACTTCTCCATCAAAATCCTCAGAGCAAAAATTGCATCCGTTGTGCTCTTTCTGGGCATGAAGCCATACTGCTGCTCACAAATTTCCACTACCTTCCTTAACCTAGCTTCCACTACTCTTTCCCATACCTTCATTGTATGGCTCATCAACTTTATCCCCCTATAGTTACTGCAACTCTGCACGTCACCCTTATTCTTAAAGATCGGCACTAACACACTTCTTCTCCATTCCTCAGGCATCCTCTCACTCTCTAAAACCCTGTTGAACAAATTAGCTAAAAATTCCACTGCTGCCTCTCCCAGACACTTCCAGACCTCCACCGGAATGTCATCAGGACCAACTGCCTTCCCACTTTTCATCCTCTTCAAAGCCTTCCTGACTTCATCCTTTCTAATCTTATCTACTTTCTGTTCCACAGAGTTCACCCCTTCTACTCTTTTTTCCCTCTCATTTTCCTCATTCATCAGCTCCTCAAAGTATTCCTTCCATCTCCTCTGTACACTCTCCTCACTTGTGAGCACCCTTCCATCTCTATCCTTAATAACTCTAACTTGCTGCACATCCTTCCCATCTCGATCCCTCTGCCTAGCTAACCTGTACAAGTCCTTCTCTCCTTCTCTAGTGTCTAACCTAGTGTACAACTCTTCATATGCCTTCTGCTTGGCCTTAGACACCTCCCTCTTCACTCTGCGCTGTAACTCCTTGTATTCCTGTCTATTCTCTTCAGTCCTGTCCATGTCCCACTTCTTCTTGGCTAACCTCTTCCTCTGGATACTATCCTGAACTTCCTCATTCCACCACCAAGTCTCCTTATCTTCTTTCCTCCTTCCAGATGACACACCCAGCACCTTTCTCCCTGTCTCCCTGATCACTTCTGCTGTAGTTTCCCAGTCATCTGGCAGCACTACCTGACCACCCAGAGCCTGCCTCAACTTCTGTCTAAATTCCTCACAACATTCCTCCTTTTTCAGCTTCCACCACTTGGTTTTCTTCTCTATCTTTGACCTCTTCGTCTTACAGACCATCAAAGTCATCCTACACACCACCATCCTATGCTGTCTGGCTACACTCTCTCCCACTACCACTTTACAGTCACTAATCTCTTTCAGATTGCCTCTTCTACATAGAATGTAGTCTACCTGTGTTCTCCTACCTCCACTCTTGTAAGTCACTCTATGCTCCTCCCTCTTCTGAAAATAAGTGTTAACCACAGCCATGTCCATCCTCTTAGCAAAGTCCACTACCATCTGTCCTTCAAGGTTCCTTTCCTTAACTCCAAACTTGCCCATCACCTCCTCATCACCTGTGTTCCCCTCGCCAACATGTCCATTAAAATCCACTCCTATCACCACTCTCTCACCCGTGGGAATACTCTCCATCACCTCATCTAATTCACTCCAGAATCTCTCTTTCTCCTCTAACTCACAACCTACCTGTGGGGCATAACCACTAACAACATTCAACATCACCCCTTCAAACTCTAACTTCAGACTCATCACCCTGTCTGACACTCTCTTCACCTCCAGGACATTCCTCACAAACTCCTCCTTCAGGACCACACCTACCCCATTTCTCTTACTATCCACACCATAATAAAACAGCTTGAATCCTGCTCCTATACTACGAGCCTTGCTACCCTTCCACCTGGTCTCCTGTACACACAGTATATCCACCTTCCTTCTCTCCATCACATCAGCCAGCTCTCTACCTTTCCCTGTCATAGTACCAACATTCAGAGTTCCTATTCTCAGTCCTACACTCTTACCTTTCCTCTTCTCTCTCTGTCTGCGCACTCTCCTCCCTCCTCTACTTCTTCGACCAACAGTAGCCCAATTTCCACCGGCGCCCTGTAGGTCAACGGCGCCGATGGCGGTCGTTGTTAACCCGGGCCTCGACCGATCCGGTATGAAATTCGTACTGACGATTCGCATGGTTAAATTTGGCAATGTTTTACGCCGGATGCCCTTCCTGATGCAACCCTCTCTATTTATCCGGGCTTGGGACCGGCACAGAAGTCACTGGACTGTGACCCCCATGGCTAGATTATCAAAAAAAAAAAAAAGAATTTTGTATAATTGCATAATCAAAAAATTGCATAATCAAAAAAAAACAAATCAACACCTTCAAATGCTTCAGTAACTTTAAACAACTTAATTTCCATAAACAATATGGTAGATATTTGGCGCTTGCAGCATCCAACAGATAGAGACTATTCCTTTTTCTCCAAATTGCATAATTCGTATTCACGTATAGATTTCTTCTTAGTGGACGCTAAACTTTTATCTAATGTGGTGGACAGCAAATATCATAACATTGTGACCTCAGACCACGCTCCCACCAGCATGGTCTTTAATTTCGACCAACCAAAGCCAGAAACCATTTGGAAACTGCACCCTTCTTTAATTATTGATGCAGGCTTTTGCAAATACGCATCAGATAAATTAGAGGAATTTATAAAGAGCAATGACACTTCTGATACAACAGACTCTATATTGTGGGAAACATTTAAGGCAGTCATGAGGGGACACATTATCTCTTATGAAGCATCACAAAAGAAGTTAAGAAACTCACGACTGAAAGAAATCGATGATAGGTTATCTCAGTTGGAGGTGTCATGTAGACAGAATGGCAACAACCAAACACTGCAAGAAATTCTCAAGCTTAAATACGAATACAATACAATCCTAACGGACCAAGTCAGCAATCAATTGTCCCGGCTCAGGTTGCGTTATTTTGAGCTTGGAGATAAACCACATTCGTTACTAGCCCGTTAACTTCAGGGGCAACAAAAAAGCCGAGCTATTCATAGTATTAAATCTGCTACTGGAGATATTCTCACCCACCCTAAAACAATAAACAAACGACTTGTGGAATTTTATAAAAGAGTTATACAGATCCAAAGCAGGTGGTGATGTGGATGCCTGGCTTAATTAGATGATGCTTCACGGGAAGCTTTGAACGCACCATTGACTATAAACGAAGTGTTTTACCAACAGGAGGGCCTCCAGACCTGATGGCTTCAGCATAGAATTCTATAAAAAGTTTGCCGGACAGATATCTCCACTCCTACTTAGTATGTTGTCCCATTCTATGGAAGCGAAAAATCTACCTCATACAATGCAGATATAGCTTTTTTACTAAAACCTGACAGGGACGGCACCAACCCAGCCTCATATCGCCCAATCTCTATGCTCAATTTAGATTTGAAAATTTTTACTAAGATACTAGCTAACAGATTAAATAAATGTATTGAATCTCTTATCCACACAGATCAAACAGGGTTCATCCCAAATAGGTAACACTGGAAGAGTACAAAACATTGTTTATCATAAATTTGCCTCGAGTTCAAAGCAAGCCATTTTGTGTTTAGATGCCGAAAAGGCTTTTGACCAAGGTGGAGTGGAGGTATCTGTTTGAAGTGCTTGAGAGGTTTGGCCTAGGTGACACCTTTGTTTCATGGATACAGTTAGCATATTTTAAACCTACAGCCTAGATCGTTGTCAATCAAGTGAAATCACACCCCTTTGCCCTTGAAAGGGGCATCCATCAGGGATGTCCTCAATCCCCACTGTTATTTGTGCTTGTCATCGAGCCACTAGCAATCAGTATTAGAGAAAATCCACTAATTAAACCCATAACGATTGGTGGGACTGAACAGAAGATATCTCTTTATGCCGATGACACTGCTATTTTTGTGTCCGAACCTGAGCAGTCCATCCCCCATTTACTTGACTTAATAAACAATTTTGGCACGGATTCAGGATGCACTATAAACTGGCAAAGACGCGACCTTCTATCGCTTGCAGCTGATTTAGGCCCTGCATTTGTGACCTCAACCCAGTTTAAGACATCGTCAAATACAATTAAATAATTAATTACAATCACTAAAAACCTTCAATTACTCTTTAAATGCAATTTTACTGAGAGACTAGTGAGAGACAGTCCAGTGACTTCTGTGCCAGCCCCAAGCCTGGATAAATAGAGAGGGTTGCATCAGGAAGGGCATCCGGCGTAAAACATTGCCAAATTTAATCATGCGAATCATCAGTACTCTGAATTTCATACCGGATCAGTCGAGGCCTGGGTTAACAACAACAACCACCATCAGCACCGTTGACCTACAGAAAGAGAGATTCTGGAGTGAATTAGATGAGGTGATAGAGAGTATTCCCAAGGGTGAGAGAGTGGTGATAGGAGCAGATTGTAATGGACATGTTGGTGAGGGGAACACAGGTGATGAGGAGGTGATGGGCAAGTGTGGAGTTAAGGAAGGGAAATTTGAAGGAAGATGGTAGTGGACTTTGCTAAGAGGATGGACATGGCTGTGGTTAACACTTATTTTCAGAAGCGGGAGGAGCATAGAGTGACTTACAAAAGTGGAGGTAGGAGCACACAGGTAGACTACATCCTATGTAGAAGAGGCAATCTGAAAGAGATTAGTGACTGTAAAGTGGTAGTGGGAGAGAGTGTAGCCAGACAGCATAGGATGGTGGTGTGTAGGATGACTTTGTTGGTCTGTAAGACAAAGAGGTCAAAGATAGAGATAGAGAAGAAAACCAAGTGGTGGAAGCTGAAAAAGGAGGAATGTTGTGAGGAATTTAGACAGAAGTTGAGGCAGGCTCTTGGTGGTCAGGTAGTGCTGCCAGATTACTGGGAAACTACAGCAGAAGTGATCAGGGGGAAAGGTGCTGGGTGTGTCATCTGGAAGGAGGAAAGAAGATAAGGACACTTGGTGGTGGAATGAGGAGGTTCAGGATAGTATCCAGAGGAAGGGGTTAGCTAAAAAAAGAGTGGGACCTCGACAGGACTGAAGAGAATAGACAGGAATACAAGGAGTTACAGCACACAGTGAAGAGGGAGGTGTCCTAAGGCCAAGCAGAAGGCATATGACAAGTTGTACACTAGGGTAGACACTAGAGAAGGACAGATGGACTTGTACAGGTTAGCTAGGCAGAGGAATTGAGATGGGAAGGATGTGCAGCAAGTTAGAGTTATTAAGGATAGAGATGGAAGGGTGCTCACAAATGAGGAGAGTGTACAGAGGAGATGGAAGGAGTACTTTGAAGAGCTGATGAATGAGGAAAATGAGAGGGAAAAAGAGTAGAAGGGGTGAACTCTGTGGAACAGAAAGTAGATAAGATTAGAAAGGATGATGTCAGGAAGGCTTTGAAGAGGATGAAAAGTGGAAAGGCAGTTGGTCCTGAAGACATCCCAGTGGAGGTCTGAAAGTGTCTAGGAGAGGCAGCAGTCGAATTTTTAACTAGTTTGTTTAACAAGGTTTTAGAGAGTGAGAAGATGCCTGAGGAATGGAGAAGCAGTGAAGCTATGGGAAAGAGTAGTGGAAGCTAGGTTAAGGAAGGTAATGGAAATTTGTGAGCAGCAGTATGGCTTCATGCCCAGAAAGAGCACAACAGATGCAACTTTTGCTCTGAGAATTTTGATGGAGAAGTATAGGGATGGTCAGAGGGAGTTGCACTGTGTGTTTGTAGACTTGGAGAAAGCATATGACAGGGTGCCAAGAGACGAGCTGTGGTACTGTATGAGGAAGTCAGGAGTAGCAGAGAAGTATGTCAGAGTGGTGCAGGACATGTATGAGAGGAGCAGGACAGTGGTGCGGTGTGCTGTAGGTCAGACAGAGGAGTTCAAGTTGGAGGTGGGTCCGCATCAGGTATCGGCTCTGAGCCCCTTCCTGTTTGCTATAGTGATGGACCAGTTGTCAGAAGAGGTCAGACAGGATTCTTCTTGCACATTAATGTTTGCAGATGACATTGTGATCTGTAGTGAGAGCAGGGAGAAGGTGGAGGTTTGCGCTGGAGAGAAGAGGAATGAAAGTCAGTCGTAGTAAGACTGAGTACATGTGTGTGAATGAAAGGGAGGGAAGCGGAACAATAAGATGATTACAGGGTGAAGAGGTGAAGAAGGTACAGGAGTTCAAGTACTTGGGGTCAACAGTCTAGAGTAATGGCGAATGTGCGAAAGAGGTAAAGAAGTGAGTGCAGGCAGGTTGGACCAGATGTAGAAAGGTGTCAGGAGTTCTGTGTGATAGAGAAATATCAGCGAGAATCAAGGTGAAGTTGTACAAGACAGTGGTGAAACCGACCATGCTGTATGGTTTAGAGACTATGTCACTGAGAAAGAGATGGGAGTCAGAGCTAGAGGTAGCAGAGCTGAAGATGTCGAGGTTCTCTTTGGGAGTGACAAGATTGGACAGGATTAGGAATGAGTACATCAGAGGGACAGCTCATGTTGGACGTTTGGGGGACAAAGTTAGGGAGGCCAGATTAAGATAGTTTGGACATGTTCAGAGGAGGGAGAGTGAGTATATTGGTAGGAGAATGTTGGACATGGAGCTGCCAAGCAGGAGGCAAAGAGGAGCCAAAGAGAAGGTATATGGATGTAATAAATGATGATATGAAGCTAGTGGGTGCAAGTGTTGAGTATGCAGAAGACACTTTTGACATATCTATTATATACTGCTTTTGTCTATGATCTGTGAGGCCGGTAAATTTTTTCTATCACTTGATTGTAATCTAATGGGCTCATTTCTCATTGGGATCACATTTTTCAGTTATTTAGTTACAGTGGGCAGCTTTAAGGGTATTTTTGTTTTGCATCCCTTTGCACCATTGTGTGCCTATTTGTTGTTATTTGTGCCTCATCATAAGGGGATGGGGTCTTGGGGTAGGGCCTTATTGGTACTTTCCTGTTAATGTTTGGTGTTGTTTGCTAACATAATATATATATTTAAATATATATTTAAATATACAACTAAATCCATGAAGAATGAATGTGGTATAAAAGCAATTAGGAGTTCTGATGGCAATTACTTTTGAACCTATAGTTATTAACAGTACTTTTTGTGACCTTTATAGTTCTCTGTTATCTACAGATAAAACTGAAATGGTATTTATTATGAGCTAAAAGGTTATATATATGAACATGGAGAAAAAGCAGGATGACTTTTAGCCCACCATTTAAAATCCAAAGCTGCCTCTCAACTTATACCCCAAATTTATAATAACAATTTAATAGTTAACCCAATTCAAATTAATAAAATTTACTTCTGAAAGTCCTGAATCTACCTCCAAAATGTTGGAATTTTTAGATAGTATAGATATACCCACCCTTAATTCAGATCAGAAAACCTATGCGGATCTGCCAATACAAATAGAAGACATTTTAAATTCTATCTCACTAATGCAGAGCAAAAAAAACTCCTGGCCCTGATGGCTATCCAATAGATTTTTATAAAAAAAAATTTGCTGACAAACTAGCCCCTGTTCTTCTTGAAATGTTTGTGGATTCTTTGGAAATGGGTAACTTGCCACAGACCTTGAATGAGGCAAACATTATACTATTATTAAAACCTGGAAAGGATCCCTTGAAATGTAATTCTTATAGGCCAATTTCTCTCCTAAACTCTGATGTTAAAATTTTGGCAAAAATCCTTGCTTTACGTTTAGATACTGTTATGGAGAGCTTGATCTCAAAAGATCAAACAGGTTTTATCAGTGGTTGCTACTCTTCTAGCAATATCCGGAGATTGTTAGGAGTGATTCATTCGTCTAAACGTTCTCAGGACCCTGTCCCTCAGGCAGTCATCTTGTTGGACGCTGAAAAAGCATTTGACAGGGTGGAGTGGAAATATTTATTCTCTGTGATGGAGAGATTCGGCTTTGGAACACATCTTTCACTGATTAAGTTATTATAATTTCCCCTAAAGCATCTGTAATGACAAATAGAGTACGTTTTTTTAGTGTGTTTATGTTTTAGGGGTGTGTTGTGTTCTTCCTTCTAAAATAAAAAATTCTGATCTTCCTTCTAAAATAAAAAAAATAAAACACTTGCACGGGATTTCTCTTTGCAATGTTTCAGAAAGTGATAAAGACAGATTAAATGCCCCTACATAACAAGTATACACTTGTTAAAATGTTTAATTTATATAGATTATACTGTTACCACAGTACAAATAGATATTGATTGAAGTGAAATATATATTATGTAGTGTGTAGGTAGTTATTAAAAGGAAATCTTATGATGATAGTTGACTAATAAAATTAAAAAATAATTAACTTTTTAAAGTTTATCACCTATCACTCAAAACAGACATTTCTATACTAAAATGGACTTCAAAAATGAATTATACAGAAAAAATGCCATAACAATGTCAAATTTCAAAAAAGGTTATGAAGAATTTAATAAAAATCAGTCAGCTCTGGTCCTCATTTCTCGATTGTCTTAAGAGTGTGAAAAATACAGAAATAAGCATATTTTGCAAGATTTTGAATCTTCATAACTTTTGTATTTATAAAAATATTTTAAAAAATTTGAAAAACTATTTGTTTCTTTACATGTGGACTACATAGTATTGTGGTTTAATTATTCATAACAACAGTTTAAAAAGAACAGCTGTGGTTGCTAATCATAAGCTTATCTTTTCCTTTTCCATACTTTAGCCTTTTATCAATTTGGTAGAGGTTAATCTAGGTTCCAAAATTTCTGTGGCTCATTTCTGTATTTCTGTGCAAATTCAAATTTGGCCTACTGCACACTTGCAGATTCAATTTCAAATTCAAAGTTGGCCTACTGTTACAGTTGTTGAGTGGATGAATCTTGTGGTACAGCCACTATATTACTGCTCTTAAAATTTACTTCAAACATTGGATTGTGAAACCTTCACCCCTGCCCTGTAGAGGTTGTTGGTGAGATTATTTTGGGGTTTTTCCTTCACAGCTCTCACAACGTTTTTGGCATCATTTACTATGGGTTTCCTTTTCCAAACCTGATTAATGTCTGGTTATTAGAGCATCAGTGATTTCTTTCTTTTTCAGTACATTATTATTGTGTTGCCCAGTGCTTGTACAATACTTGATTTTCTCTTTTTTATCAGCTTCATAATAGGTTGCTTTGCTCTCACAGTAGCTCTGTAGTATTTATACTGATTTATTCTTTTTAACAACAAAATAGAATCTTCACAGGTTTAACCAAGGCTTCAGATTTACTTAATTGTTTTAATAATTACACTAACAGGTCAAACCTGGGCAACAAAAACACCAGTCACATATCCAACATTTTTTGATCACTTAAGAAATGGCCAGATTCAAATAAAATCTGCCATATTAAACAAATCTAGATTGCATTCCATCATCTCATATTCATCTTCTGAACAAAATGTCTTAAGCAAAAACAGAGCTGGCCTTGCCATGCCAATATTTTCGGAGAAGACTGTAAAAACAAATTGGAAATTGGAGACCTGGAGGAAACCATTACAACATTCATAGCATATTAAAAATTTGGACAAATTCATAATTATATCATCTGGATATATTTACTTTGCTGTCAGCTGCCTGACTATCGCCCTGTGGTGTTGACCTCCACCATCATGAAGTGCTTTGGGTGGTTTTTTAATCTGTTCCTTCTTGCCAGACACTGCAGACACTTTCCAATTTGCATACAGGAAAAGCAGATCGACAGATGACGCCATGACTCACACGGTTTGGTCCTTATCACTAACGGGGATGAGACAGCCTACAGAAGTGAATTGAGAATGCTCTCAGTGGGACAATGATAATAACCTTTGCTTCAACATCAGCAAGACCAAACAGATGATCATGGACTTTAGTAAGGTACAAAAGGATAGCCACAAACACATCAACAGGGCCACTGTAGAAAGAGTCAGGAGCATCAAGTTCCTTGGTGTGCACGTGATGACGTTTCCTGCCTCCTGAACACCACATCAGTAGTCAAAGTGGCTTGTCAGTGTGACCACTTCCTTTAATTTATAAAGATTTATAGCTCTAGTAAATCAGAAACCTGAATAGCCACAGTTACGTGCTGAAGTCTTTAAAATGATTTAAGTCACTGAACCAATACCCTTTTATAAAAGATGCATTATGTCATGCTACCAACATTACCATACCCTTGGTGCTTGATCTCAACGGTTTCGGCTTAGAAATATTTATTCATATTATTTTTGTAAGGTGCATGGCATGCTCAAAAACTCGTAATAATTACATAATTCATCTGGATAAATTATGCCACATCAAACGGTTAAAATTATATAAACGTTGCAGCAAAAGCAGAGATGTTGGGACCTTCGAGCTACATCTGTTTTGACAATAAAATTAGTATCAAAGACTTACTTACTTCTCATGAATTTTGAGCACTCTGTGCACAATGGGGATCTCTCTGCCCTCAATCCTGAACACCACAATTTCTCCCACTCTGATTGGATCTTCAACTCGATTTGTGAGGAAAAGCAGGTCTCCTCTATGAAATGCAGGCTCCATACTGCCACTGAATCACAATGAAAAAACATCTCATTTTTTATTTAAAAAAATCATTGTATAGAGTATTCTGAAAGTATGTTATATTTAGTCAGTGACTGTCAGATTTATTAGGCATTTCATTAATGGGGAGAAAATGTTATAGGAATTAGGCAGAAAGTGGAAACAAAATCAGATTAAGAAGCTGATTATGTATCAAGTATATGATTAAGTATTAAGAATAAGTAGGTAAAGAAACTGAAGTTGGATAGTTAGAAATATGAGTGAATGCATCTACAATTAATTTAGTAGCTACCAATATGAGTGTAGAAATTAATAAGACATGAGTTGAAGAATGAAGCTATGAAAAACTGCTGCTACTGTCTCTAATGGTATGTGCTGTTATGATTACTTTGCTCCCCTAGCACAGAATTAAATATCTTGTATGGAAGTACTATTAGTATTGTCCTCTGCTTGAGCTTATTGTCATGTCTCTGAAACATCGGGTGGTCTTCTACCAATGGTGTCATGTTCTAAGCATGTCTTGATGTAAATCAATGCATCAGGAATTCTGATTTATCATATACATCTTTTGATCTCAAAACAAAATATCTTCAGTGTATAGCAATGTTCTAATACTTTTTTGGATTTAACACTGATGAATAGGAAAGAGAATTCAAAATCTTTAATAAGAAAAAAAAGGAAAAAACAAAATAAGGCATTTGTTCCTAAATATATAGGGGTTGGACAATGGATCTTAAACAGGGGCCAATATATAGTGTTGGAGGTTTCATGCTTATATATGTGCATTCTGATGGCCAATCTTCACCGATTTCACATTTATGACTTTTTAATAACAAATTTATGATTTGCCTATCTCCGAATTTATTCTTACAGACAGAATTCATTTCAGTTGCTGAATTACATTTTGGGGTGTAATTACTGTTTAACAACTGAAGCATAATTGCATACACTGCACTCAGTCATCGGCATGGCCACTTTTGTTGCAGGAGCAATAAGGACCACAGTAATCAAAAGTATTAAAAGCAGTTAAAATGGCCTTACCTGAGAACAACTACAATTGGGCTTTCGCTCCCAGTCACAACCATCAGGCCTTTCCAAATCATCAAGGCCGAAGACACAATCATGCCAAAATTCAGCACCTGGTAATACAGCTGAAAATCACATCAAGCTGTTAGTTATAGCACTGTTGTCAATATTTTTGTAGCAGCTGATGCCAAAGAGCATCAGCTAATCCTTAGGCATTCCACATATTGCATATAGTTATACACCACCTGGCTTTAACTAAGCAAATGGGTAAGAGCCTTCCATTCGATAATTACTGCAGTCATTAATATGTTTCCACTGTCAACAAGTTATTTAACCCTAACTGAAGCTTAAACTACCAAGATGGAAGACATATCCTGTGGGTGTGGAAAGATGTTACTCTGTTTAAGAAGGGTCAAATTATTGGCCTGCGTCAAGCAAATAAGGATTGAAGAACTGTGCAACACATTATTAAACCCTGGAAGAATAGTGGTGAACCATCATCTTTGTGGAAGAAAAGTGGTCACCAAAAAAACCTTGAATAAATCATGGTCTGATGAGATCAAACCATAAAAAACAATAGTAGAATTCGTGGCTATGTTCAATATTGAAAGTAGGAGAATTTCTATACAAACAGTGTGACGAGGACTCAAGGAATTGGGACTAAACAGCTGTGTAAACTGAAGAAAACCTCTCATCAGTTAGGCTAATCTGAAAAAAAGGCTACACTTTGCTAGGTAGCATAAAGACTGGAAAAAGGTACTGTGGTCTGATTAGTCCAGATTTACCCTGTTCCAGAGTGATGCATCTGGATGAAAAGTGAGGTGGATGAAGTGATGTACACATCATGCCTAGCACCTACTGTACAAGCCAGTATTATAATCTGGGTTTGCTTCAGTTGGTCAGGTCTAGGTTCAGCAAAATTATGTGCCCAAAAAGTCAGCTGACTACTTTAATATACTGAATGAACAGGTCTTTTTCATTAGTGGATTCTTTTCTTCCGTGATTGCACGGCCATATTCCAAGAAGATGCAAAGATTCATCAGGCTCAAAAAGTGGTTCAGGGAGCATGAGGCATCATTTTCACACATTAGTCACCACAAGTCCAGACTTTCACCCCACTGAGAATCTTTGGGAAGTGCTGGAGAAGTACTCAGCCGCCCGACTCTCCCATCATCAATACAAAATCTTGGCAAGAAATTAATGCAACTCTGGACGGAAATAAATGTTGTGACACTGCATAAGCTTATCGAAACGATGCCACGGCGAATGCGTGCCGTAACAAAAACATAAGGCGGTCCAACAAAATATTAGTGTTTTTTTCCCTCCAGGCAGTGTATGTTAAGTTCTATATCAAACAAACCATTACATTAAGGCAGACTTAATGCGATCATCCATAATAATCCATTTGTAAGGCCAGCAAGCTAATTTCCGGTTTCAAGCAGTTTGTGATCATGTATACTTTTGAAATTTTAACCACCAATCATTTAAATTAATTCAATTAGTTTACTTGACGTATCTCATTGAGAGCAGCAACAAAACGCATGCATTGTGCACAAGAGCTTGGATTTAGGTACTGAACTGGTGAGCTGACGTGTTCTAAGCCATTTAGTGCAACGCCGCTAACGAATCTTTTAGGTACCCACCTGTCGTTTATTCATTCGCCGAACATCGTCGAGAAAGTCTAAAGACAGCATTTTGTCAAACAAATATATCTATTTATCAAACCTTTATATTGTAACTGCTGATAGTCTCTCAGAAAATAAATTTATACCACTTCTAATGCGTTCAACTCGAGGTCGCAACTTGTAATTCCCAATATCCAACCTGTAAAAGCCAAAGAAAACGCTCAATTAACATGAAATTTCTACTCGTTAAATTGTGTGGGGTAGTCTTCTCATCTACGAGTTCCTTCACCGTTGTGTTTTTCGAATTCGCTGACGTCGAAAATCGTCGTTGCAACCTGCGAATTACCACTTACAAGGCACCGCAAATGCAGCATATTTCCTAGGAGCGGATGACAACATCCTACTTTGCCCCGTCCGTAGGAGGAAGCTAAAATAAGAGTCCGATGTTTACATAAAGAACTAATATATATATAAATATATATATATATATATATATATTATATATATAAAGAACTATACATATATATATGATATATATATATATATATATATATATATATATATATATATATATATATATATATATATGAGATATATATATATATATATATATATATATATATATATATATATATATATATATATATATGTGTGTGTGTGTGTGTGTGTGTGTGTTTTTAGTGTTCCAGTAATGGGCGTGGTCTTAACCGGAGGTTTTTATTTGGATGCTACCCACTATACAAACAGAAATAAATACGTACTGGAAAACACTTGAAATAGCCTGGTACTGCTGGGAAAAAAGGCATTTCCCAACTGACAATTTTTAAACAGACAAGCAATCAACCCAAAAGAACCTTATTCAATTCGTAGCTTAAAAACAATTTAAAATGTGTCACCTAGTGTCTATGTGTCTTCAAAAAGATTTAATTTATAAAAGAGTCATCTAAATTTTGGATTTCATTCATTGTGGAAAAAATCTGTTTAAACATAAAATTTTTCTAAATGCTTTAATGAAAGCATTTAGAAAAATGCCCATGGCATGTCTGATTAAACCTTGTATTTGAAGACACTGCAGGGATAGGCACAACCTCAACATTGACTCAAATCAGACTACACCATTAGCAGGTGTATGTGTTTTTCATATAAAATAACTGCTTCTGTTTTGCACTCATACTGGACACAAAGAATAGAATGTGTGATATTTATATGAACACTTACATACAATCTTTATTAGATCATGCATACCTACAGTTAGTTGCTTTCGGCTGCTCCCTGTTCAGGGTTGCCACAGCAGACCAACTGGTCCACACAACAACTTGGCAAATGTTTTACGCCAGATGCCCTTCCTGACGCAACCCTCCCATTTTTCCGGGCTTGGGACCGGCAGTGCATCCAGTGGCTGGGGTTGAGGCTTTGGCTGGGAATCGAACCTGGGCCTTCCACATGAGAAACCTACCACTGAGCCACCAATGCCCCCATGCATACCTACAGTAAAACTATGTACTTCTACTTAATTCTTAGTCTGATGATTCTGATTATGAACCAAACAAGGAAACTGCTATTCATATTCCTCTAAGCAAGACATTCACTTCAAAAAATGGTGAAATACAGTGGTCTTCTTCCCTAAATATGTGTCAGGCAAAACTCTCTGTAGAAAACATAATAGGATGGCAGTGACTCCTGTGAGAGACATCAAGTCACATTTTTAGCTTTTCATGCCCAACTCAATACAGAAAATCATTCCCGAAATGACTACTCTAGAAGGAAGCAGTGTTTTGGGGGAGAAGAGGAAGAAGCTGGATAAAATGCATTTACATGCATATCTGGGCATCCTCATCCTGGCTAGGGTCTATAAATCAAAGGATGAATCAACAGCCAGTCTGTGGTATGCATAGACAGGCAGGGCTATATTTCGTGGCACAATGTCTCTAGAGACTTTTCATATTTTATCAACAAAGAAAAATTTTTAAAAAGTGAAATTTAAAAAAAAAAAATCAGTGTCAAATAAAACTATTGTATTTTTTATGTAGGTCTTTCTAATGTACATAAAAAAAATTAAAATGCATTTTTAATGAAAAACCTCATTGAGCCATGATCCATGAGAGGTAAAGAATAACATTGCACTAAATATTGATTGAAATGGTTAGTAATGGAGTCTGTAATGAGATATAAACAATGTTTATTGGGATTTTTTGGTTTCTGACACTTTTGGATAATTAAACCTGCCCCGGGTCATACTGACCCAGGAACATTGTTGCTGTTCCTGAAAAATGAATATAGCAGGAGAGTTAACTTGGAGCTCTTTCACCCTTTGATAGTCTACTTCTGGGTGACAAAAGGGCAGTGTTTGGTGGAGGCCTGTCTGATTCTCCTGTTGCTCCCCCTGCCAGTCTCCAGCATGGCCACGGTACACTGAGCATCTTGACAGTGGTCAGGGAGAGGAGCATTGGTTCGTCTCTGTGTTGTGTTCATTCCCACATTCTTCACCAGTGTACTCATGACTATGGAGGGCTGAACATAGACACACCAGAGAGGGAGCTAGTGGAAAAAAGGTGCTCTTGTATTAACAAACATGTTGGTGGTGACAGAGAAGAGGTGCCAAAGAAGGTGCAGGGTGACATCATCAGGGGTGAGCTCTGTGGCATTGCAGTTCCAGGCATTATTATGCAGTGACAAGGCAGGACCCAAGGTGCATGTGGGGTGTTCTGTTAGTTAAGTGCACCTGGAATAAATATATGGAGGCTTATTAGTGAACACAGGACAGATGCTTCAAGTATGATTCTCCGTGCTTGCTTCTTTATTATTGTCCCCCCCAGCCACACAACACAACTTGCACTGTTCTCTTTATACGTTTTGCTTTCCTAGCGTGTAATATAAATAAACAGCAAACTCTGTTCATGAGCCAGGATATGATCTCCTTGCTCCTTTAATAGTCCAATGTGTGGTTTACACAGTCATACTCAGCAGCCATTGAACCAAGTAAAACTGTAGATGAAATAAAATCAATATAGAAAATGAACTATCAGAGAGGCACAATGGCTTAGTGGTTAACACCTCACACCTCCAGGGTTGGGGGTTCGATTCCTGCCTCTGCCATGTGTGTGTGTGTGTAGTTTGCATGTTCTTCCCATGCCTCGGGGGTTTCCTTCGGGTGCTCCGGTTTCCTCCCCCGGTCCAAAGACATGCATTGTAGGTTGATTGGCATCTCTAAATTGGCCGTAGTGTGTGATTGCGTGAGTGAATGAGAGTGTGTGTGTGCCCTGCTATGGGTTGGCACTCCGTCCAGGGTGTATCCTGCCTTGATGGCCAATGACGCCTGAGATAGGCTCAGGCTCCCTGTGACCCGAGAATAGATCGGATAAGCGGTAGACAATGAATGAATGAATGAATGAACTATCAGAATTGTATCACACATATTACCAGTCTAAAATGTAATTAATAAAGTAATAAATAAAATAAAAATAAGTAGTAATACAACCATTTTGGAAACTACAACCATAGATTGCTTTGCTCTACTCAAATATTTAACATGTGTGATATTACCTCGACTTGTATTATGTGGATCAATATCAAAACTCATAACTTAACTTATGGCTTTCTAACACTGATCAGTTTAACAAGTGTGTCTTATACAACCAAAAAGCACTTTTTACATGACCACATTACTTTTCTGCTTGCGGTGAGGTAAACATTTTAACTCTTTCAGAATAAAGGGTTGGCGAAAGGTGGTATCTGTTTCTTTGCAAAAGAAGACACCCCTGGGTGTCTCGATGATGTAGGATCTAGGTGTGTCTGCTGATGGCACAAATGTGCCTCTCTCAAGTATGTCCCTGACCCACACTTGATCTTCAAGTTGCAGTTGTGGCATGTCATATGCTCAGTGTTTGCAGATATAGTTTTGTTGCAGTTTTTGTCTGTATTTCTGTTCTGTGATGTTCAGCTTCTCCATGTGTGCACTTCTCTTCTTGAGCTGCGATGGAATGACAGGAACAGTTGTTCTGATTCTCCTCCCCATGAGGAGTTCTGTGGGACTGTAATCCATTTGCTAGTGGAGTCGCATGTTAGGCCATGAGAGTGAAGTAAGGGTCTGTGGCTTTCTTGAGAAGATTCTTCCTGTCCTCACAGCTTGCTCTGCCCTTCCATTGCTCTGTGGAAAATGGGGACTGGAGGTCACATGTCTGAAGCTCCAATCCTGTACAACCTTCCTGAAGGGCTCTGAAACAAACTGTGGTCCGTTGTCCGAGCGCACCTCTTCTGGTATCCCATGACATGCAAAGATCGATTTGAAATGATCAATTACAGATTCTGATGTGGTAGATTTCATCTTAGTCACTTAAAAATATCTTGAAAAATAGCCCACAATGATTAGGTATATGTTTATTGTCAATCTGGAACAGATCTGCTCCTACATTTTTCTGGAGTTTGTTCTTTCGCATGCATAGATCTCACAGTTCTCTATCATTTTTCTTAGCTGTCTGCTGAGACCTGAGCACCACACCTACTCCTTAGCACTCTAGTTATCTATAGCTGGCCCTCATGCAGCTTGCAAAGTATGTCTGCTCTGAGTGATGCTGGAATCACTATTCAACAACCATACAGCAGCAGACCATAGTGAACTGTGAGTTCACCTGCGAAGAGATGACCGAGTGCATTTACATTTCTGGCATTTGGCAGACACTCTTATCCAGGGTGACTTCATGTCACTTTTAGTGATTTTATCTTTTTTTTTTTTTTTTTTTTTTTTTACAAATGAGCAATTAAGAATTGCTCAACAACAGCTTGGTGGACCTGGGATTCAAACTCATAACCTTCTGATCAGTAGTCCAACACCTTAACCACTAAGCTACCACATCCCCAGTGGGCAGGTAAGGCTGAAATGCTGTTTCTGCACAGAATTTTTTCAGCTGCTGGGGGATGGTGTCACTGTCCTGGTGTGTTTCTCTGGGCCTCTTTTCAGTAGCTGGTAAGCTTGCCATGACACAATCAATGTACAGGTTGATTTCCTTCTCTTGCCACCCTTCTACTGCATCGCTGACAGGAACTCTGGACAGAAAATCTGCAGTCGCAATGTCTTTGTCAGCCACATGAGCGATAGTGAAGGAGAACCTTATGAGTCTCATGTAGTCATTGTATACATGGTGGGAGTTTATCCAGACTCTTTGAACCCAGGAGTGGGACTAAAGGCTTGTGACTAGTCTCGATATGAAAGCTTTTGCCTATGAGAAACTCTGTGAACCTATCACAGCCCAACGTTAAGGCAAGTGCCTTGTTCTTGATCTGGGCATATCATTGTTCAGTGCTGCTGAGGGCTCTCGAAGCATATGCCAACAGTTTCCATCCTACATCTACCTGTTGCTGGAGCAGTACTGCACACTTAGGGACGAGACAGCAGAAACGAGTGTGTCAGCATTCAGGTCATGCAGTGCCAGCCCTGGAGGTGTGGTCAGGTTTGCTTTGATGCTATCAAAAGCCTTCAGCTGCTGTGTCCCTCTGGTCCACATATTGGACTTTCTTAGCAAGTCTCTGTTTTCTCCGTCAGGTGAGGCAGGAACTTCCCAAGGTGGTTTGTCATCCCCAGAAAGCATCTCATCTCACTTATATTACACAGCTCCTCTATGGCTCTGACGGCGTTCACCTTATCAGGATCTGGGCTGACCTCTGATGCCTCAATGGTCTGCCCCAAGAACTTAATCCTGCTCTTTGAGAATTCACATTTGTCAATGAGCCTGAGACCATTCTGCAGGTATGATAGCGCCCTCCTCAATCTATCATCGTGCCCAATCTGTGTTGCTTATATATATATATATATATATATATATATATATATATATATATATATATATATATATATATATCTCTCAGGAGTATATATATCTCAGGAGTATGATTAACCAATGATACCAAGCAGGTGCTAATGAAGATCAACTTCATATGTAGGTTTAAACACAGTTAATAACTAAAGTAGAAACAGCTGTGTAGGTGGCATAAAACTGGGTGAGGAACAGCCAAACTCTGCTATGGAAGTGAGGTCACAGGTCATACACCATGGCAAGACTGAGCACAGCAACAAAATATAAGGTAGTTATAGTCCATCAGCAAGGTCTCTCACAGGCAAGGATTTTAAAGCAGACTGGGGTTTCAAGATGTGCTGTTCAAGCTATTTTGAGAAAGCACAAAGAAATGGACATGGAATGGAAATGGAATGTTGAGGACAGTTCCAATAGCAAAAAAATTTGGTGGAAACCAGTGGGACCCAGGTACACCCATCTACTTTCCTGAGAAGTCTGGACATAAGTGGTCTTCATAGAAGAATTGTCGCCGAAAAG
Organism: Hemibagrus guttatus; assembly: GCA_033459395.1. NCBI lineage: Eukaryota > Metazoa > Chordata > Actinopteri > Siluriformes > Bagridae > Hemibagrus > Hemibagrus guttatus. The sequence continues at coordinate 17,371,859 of JAUCMX010000004.1, forward strand.
CCATTCCTCTCCTGTGGAAACAAGCGTAATCAACTCAACTATGCACAAAAACATAGGAACTGAGGTGTAGGAAAATGGCAGCAGGTGCTCTGGACTGATTAGTCAAAATTTGAAATATATAGCTGTAGCAGGAGGCCGGTTGTTTGCCAAAGGGCAACAAATAATGAATGTCAGCAGGCAACAGCGAAGCATGCTGGAGGTTCTTTGCAAGTTAGAAAAAGAAGAAGTGGGGCATGAAGCCTTTATTATTGCCACACATACATTACAGCATAGTGGAATTCTTTTCTTCGGATATCCCAGCTGAGGAAGTTGGGGTCAGAGCGCAGGGGCAGCTATGATACAGCGCCCCTGGAGCAGAGAGGGTTAAAGGCCTTGCTCAATTGCCCAACAGTGGAGCTTGGTGGTGCTGGGGCTTGAACCCCAATCCTCTGATCAACGACCCAGAGCCTTAACCACTTGAGCCACCACTTCCCCCCAAGTTTTGGGCTGCATTTCTGCAAATGGAGTTGGGAATTTGGTCAGGATAAATGGTCCTCATGCTAGGAAATAAATTCAGATACTCTCCATTGGGCAATACTTTCAGGGAGGCATCTGATTGGCCCCAAATTTATTCTGCAGCAGGACAGTGACCCCAAGCATACAGCTAATGTCACTGAGAACTATCTGCAATGTAGAGAAGAACAAGAAATCTTGGAAATGATTTGGCCACCACAGAACTCTGATCTAAACATCATCAAGTATGTCTGCAATTAAATGAAGAGACAGAAGGATTAATGCAGGCTACATCTATAGAAGAGCTGTGTTTATTTCTCCAAGATATTTGGAACAAAAAAACCTGCAGATTTTATTCAAAAACTAAAAGAGATTAAGGAATGCTTTCAAACATATAAGTGTTAATGATTTAATTTATACAGTAACGTATACAGTATACAGTAACAAAATGAAAAGTAAATGAACAGGAGAGGAATTCAAATCAACTCAATATTTGGTGTGACCACACTTTGCCTGCAAAACAGCGTCAATTATTCAAGGTACACAAGTTTTTGAAGGATAGCTGCAGGTAGGTTTAGAACTAACCACAGCTGTTCTGTGGTTGTAGGCTGCCTCAGATCTCTTTGTGAAATATCAGCCATCCAAGGAACATTCCATCAATGTAAGTGAATAGGAATCTTTTCAAAAATTGAAACAAAAGAATAATAATAACTAGCCATGTACATTTCCTGAAGAAAATGCATTCAATGCGAATTTTTGTAGCGTTCGATCAGCCATATCGGGAAAACTGTAATTCCAATCGCTTAGAAAAGCCACAGCAAATCTTTCCTGAATAAGCTGCACAATATGATACCTCATTCATGGGTCTACCACAAACGGTGTGAGACTAGTCTCACACCGTTTGTGGTAGACCCATGAATGAGGTATCATATTGTGCAGCTTATTCAGGAAAGATTTGATGAATAAGCTGCACAATATGGGACAAAATTTTGTAGGGAAGAAGAAGAAGAAGAACTAGATATGTACATTTTCTGAAGAAAATGGTGCAAACAATTTTGGAGGCGACTGTTCAGATAGAAAATTTTTGGATGCGAGAGGGTAGATAGGGTGCCAATACTATTAGAGGCATGTAAACAGAGAGGGTGCCAATACTTTTGAAGGTGAATGGATATGTGCAAGTGATGTCATCAGAATGCTCATCACGGAGCTCTCCTCAAAGTGCTTTGATATGTCACATGTCCATGTTGTGGTCATGTTGTGATTCCACTTAATTTCGGCGTTCGGGTGCCAATACTTTTGGAGATGAGTGGATACACGTCACACAGTTCCCCACATTGTGCTGAGCATTTTGATATGTTATTCACATGCGTATGGTGCAGTAATTTTGCAATTACGCATAATTTTAGGATTGGTGCGCACATTATGTTATGTGATATCATCAGAACATACATCACGCAGTTCTCCTAATTATGCTAGGTGACGCTAGGTGATGTCATCTCAACACACGTCATGTAGTTGTCAGTATTATGTTGTAATTATGCAGAGCATTTTTGCTATTCACATGTCAATGTTGTTGTAATATTTTACTTCTTCTTCTTCTTTTGGCTTTACCCTTCAGGGGTCACCACAGCAAATCATCTCTCTCCACCTATCCCTATCTTCTGCATCCTCAACACTTGCACCCACTGGCTTCATATCCTCATTAATTCCATCCATATACCTCCTCTTTGGCCTTCCTCTTTGCCTCCTGCCTGGCAGCTCCATGTCCAACATTCTCCTACCAATATACTCACTCTCCCTCCTCTGAACATGTCCAAACCATCTTAATCTGGCCTCCCTAACTTTGTCCCCCAAACGTCCAACATGAGCTGTCCCTCTGATGTACTCGTTCCTAATCCTGTCCAACCTTGTCACTCCCAAAGAGAACCTCAACATCTTCAGATCTGCTACCTCTAGCTCTGACTCCTGTCTCTTCCTCAGTGACACTGTCTCTAAACCATACAGCATGGCCGGTCTCACCACTGTCCTGTACACCTTCCCCTTGATTCTCGCAGATATTTTCCTATCACACAGAACTCCTGACACCTTTCTGTCACCTTTCCCACACTCTCCATTACTCTGGACTGTTGACCCCAAGTACTTAAACTCCTGTATCTTCTTCACCTCTTCACCCTGTAACCGTACTGTTCCACTTCCCTCCGTTTCATTCACACACATGTACTCAGTTTTACTATGACTGACTTTCATTCCTCTTCTCTCCAGCACAAACCTCCACCTCTCCAGGTTTTCCTCCACCTGCTCTCACTACAGATCACAATGTCATCTGCAAACATCATTGTCCAAGGAGACTCCTATCTGACCTCCTCTGACAACTGGTCCATCACTATAGCAAACAGGAAGGGGCTCAGAGCCAATCCCTGATGCAGTCCCACCTCCACTTTGAACTCCTCTGTCTGACCTACAGCACACCGCACCAATGTCCTTCTCCTCTCATACATGTCCTGCACCACTCTGACATACTTCTCTGCTACTCCTGACTTCCTCATATGGTACCACAGCTCTTCTCTTGGCACCCTGTCATATGCTTTCTCCAAGTCTACAAACACACAGTGCAACTCCCTCTGACCATCCCTATACTTCTCCATCAAAATTCTCAGAGCAAAAATTGCATCTGTTGTGCTCTTTCTGGGCATGAAGTGATACTGCTGCTCACATATTTCCACTACCTTCCTTAACCTAGCTTCCACTACTCTTTCCCATAGCTTCATTGTATGGCTCATCAACTTTATCCCCCTATAGTTGCTGCAACTCTGCACGTCACCCTTATTCTTAAAGATCAGCACTAATACACTTCTTCTCCATTCCTCAGGCATCCTCTCACTCTCTAAAACCCTGTTGAACAAACTAGTTAAAAATCCCACTGCTGCCTCTCCCAGACACTTCCAGACCTCCACTGGGATGTCGTCAGGACCAACTGCCTTTCCACTTTTTATCCTCTTCAAAGCCTTCCTGACATCATCCTTTCTAATCTTATCTACTTTCTGTTCCACAGAGTTCACCCCTTCTACTCTTTTTTTCCCTCTCATTTTCCTCATTCATCAGCTCCTCAAAGTACTCCTTCCATCACCTCTGTACACTCTCCTCACTTGTGAACACCCTTCCATCTCTATCCTTAATAACTCTAACTTGCTGCACATCCTTCCCATCTCGATCCCTCTGCCTAGCTAAACTGTACAAGTCCATCTGTCCTTCTCTAGTGTCTAACCTAGTGTACAACTTGTCATATGCCTTCTGCTTGGCCTTAGACACCTCCCTCTTTACTCTGCGCTGTAACTCCTTGTATTCCTGTCTATTCTCTTCAGTCCTGTCCATGTCCCTCTTCTTCTTGGCTAACCTCTTCCTCTGGATACTATCCTGAACTTCCTCATTCCACCACCAAGTGTCCTTATCTTCTTTCCTCCTTCCAGATGACACACCCAGCATCTTTCTCCCTGTCTCCCTGATCACTTCTGCTGTAGTTTCCCAGTCATCTGGCAGCACTACCTGACCACCCAGAGCCCGCCTCAACTTCTGTCTAAATTCCTCACAACATTCCTCCTTTTTCAGCTTCCACCACTTGGTTTTCTTCTCTATCTCTATCTAGACCTCTTCTTCTTACAGACCATCAAAGTCATCCTACACACCACCATCCTATGCTGTCTGGCTACACTCGCTCTCACTACCACTTTACAGTCACCAATCTCTTTCAGATTGCCTCTTCTACATAGGATGTAGTCTACCTGTGTTCTCCTACCTCCACTCTTGTAAGTCACTCTATGCTCTTCCCGCTTCTGAAAATAAGTGTTAACCACAGCCATGTCCATCCTCTTAGCAAAGTCCACTACCATCTGTTCTTCTAGGCTCCTTTCCTTAACTCCAAACTTTCCCATCACCTCCTCATCACCTCTGTTCCCCTCACCAACATGTCCATTAAAATCCACTCCTATCACCACTCTCTCACCCGTGGGAATACTCTCCATCACCTCATTTAATTCACTCCAGAATCTCTCTTTCTCCTCTAACTCACAACCTACCTGTGGGGCATAACCACTAACAACATTCAACATCACCAATTCAATCTTTAACTTCAGACTCATCACTCTGTCTGACACTCTCTTCACCTCCAGAACATTCCTCACAAATTCCTCCTTCAGGACCACACCTACCCCATTTCTCTTACTATCCACACCATAATAAAACAGCTTGAATTCTGCTCCTATACTACGAGCCTTGCTACCCTTCCACCTGGTCTCCTGTACACACAGTATATCCACCTTCCTTCTCTCCATCATATCAGCCAGCTCTCTACCTTTCCCTGTCATAGTACCAACATTCAGAGTTCCTATTCTCAGTCCTACACTCTTATCTTTCCTCTTCCCTCTCTGTCTGTGCACTCTCCTCCCTCCTCTACTTCTTTGACCAACAGTAGCCCAATTTCCACCGGCGCCCTGTAGGTCAACGGCGCCGATGGCGGTCGTTGTTAACCCGGGCCTCGACCGATCCGGTATGAAATTCAGAGTACTGACGATTCGCATGATTAAATTTGGCAATGTTTTATGCCGGATGCCCTTCCTGACGCAACCCATTATACATTACCTTGTTGTCCTGAGTCTTTGGATATGACACGTGTATATTGCAATAATTTTGGGATTCCACTCAATATTATACTACATACAACATTTACAATACATAATCTTAGATAGATAGATAGATAGATAGATAGATAGATAGATAGATAGATAGATGTGTGAGAGGATTGATAGGGTGCCAATACATTTAGAGTTGATTGTACAGATAGGGTGGAGTGGATAGGTAAATTAATTGAGAATTTCCTGTACAGCTACTGTGCCTATGAGAGTGGGACATAAGTGGTGCCTCAGCTCTGCGCATGCTGCGTGTGTGAGTTTTTCTCTGGATTCTAAATTTCTTTCAATGCATTTCAATGACCACATATAGCTGATGCAGTACATAGTGAAATGAGACAACGTTTCTCCAGGACCCTGGTGCTACATTAAAACAACACACAACATGTAATTACAAAACCGAAACAACACAGAGCTAGGACAGAAGTTTGTTCTACCTACATAAAGTGCAAAGTGTGCAAACAGGTGCAAACAGTGCAAACAGTGCAAAGACAAGACAAACACAAGACAGGACACAAAACATGTGCAATGTTGGTAGAATGTGATGTGCATTACATATATGTATGTAATGCATAGCAGCATGACCATTTGTGTGCAAGATGTGATAGCAGAAGCAAATAATTAATCTTTCACAGCGGTTGAGGTAGTGCAAATAGGAGATACATTATATTGGGAGTCCGCTCATACAGATGTGTGTGTGTGCGTGTGCGTGTGTGTGTGTGTGTGTGAGAGAGAGGGAGAGAGAGCTAGTAGTTCAGTTCTGGGTGTTAAGAAGCCTGATGGCTTGTGGAAAGAAACTGCTACATAGTCTGGTTGTGAGGGCCCAAATGCTTCGGTACCTCTTTCCAGATGGCAGGAGAGTGAAGAGTGTGTGTAAGGGGTGTGTGGGGTCATCCACAATGCTGTTTGCTTTGCGGAGTATGTGAGATAGTAATAGTGTGCTTTGCATAGCAAGCACCACTAATAAGCAAGTGAGATAGTAATAGTGTGCTTTGCATAGCAAGCACCACTATTAATAATAAGTATGTGAGATAGTAATAATGTGCTTTGCATAGCAAGCACCACTATTAATAATAATAAGTATGTGAGATAGTAATAGTGTGCTTTGCAAAAATAATAATAATAATAATAATAATAATAATAATAATAATAATAAGAAGAAGAAGAAGAAGAAGAAGAAGAAGAAGAAGAAGAAGAAGAAGAAGGGGGGGGGCAGGGGGGGGGGGGGCACGGTGACTTAGTGGTTAGCACGTTTGCCTCACACCTCCAGGGTTGGGGGTTCGATTCCCGCCTCCGCCATGTGTGTGTGGAGTTTGCATGTTCTCCCCGTGCCTCGGGGGTTTCCTACGGGTGCTCCGGTTTCCTCCCCCTGTCCAAAGACATGCATTGTAGGTTGATTGGCATCTCTAAATTGTCGTGTGTGTGTGTGTGTGTGTGTGTCCTGCCTTGATGCCCAATGACGCCTGAGGCACAGGCTCCCCGTGACCCGAGTATAGTTCGGATAAGCGGTAGACAATGAATGAATAATAATAAGCAAGTGAGATAGTAATTGTTACAGACACGCCAGGCTCAACACACACCCAGTCACAGCGCACTCCCTCTCCTGAGTTTTAATTAGACACACCTGATCATCATGATTACCTTCACCACCACACTATAAATAACACCACAGCACACGCAGCATTTGTTCGGTATCGTTATACCGTTATATCGTTATAACTTATACCTTCATGTTATGCTTAACGCTAAGGACTCTGTTACTAACCGTTTCCCTCATTTCGCCAGAGATCTCTATCCGCTTTGTGTCACGCAGCTCCCAGCTTCGACCCCGGGGTTTTCCCACACGCTACCCTGCCGGCTTCCTCGCTCACCCCGTCTCGCCTCAAGCCACAGATCCCTGCCAGCATCCTCGCTCTCCACGCTCTGCCACCCGCTCGTATGCTTTCAGTTTCTGCCTGCTGCATACTGCCTCGAAAGCTCAATAAAGAAACACCTAAAGCTCACCCGTGTCTCCGTCCCTGTTCTGTATATAACAGTAATAGTGTGCTTTGCATAGCAAGCACCACTAATAAGTAGGTTAAATAGTAATAGTGTGCTTTGCATAGCAAGCACCACTATTAATAATAATAAGTATGTGAGATAGTAATAGTGTACTTTGCATAATAATAATAATAATAATAATAATAAGCAAGTGAGATAGTAATAGTGTGCTTTGCATAGCAAGTACCGCTAATTATAATAAGCAAGTGAGATAGTAATAGTTTGCTTTGCATAGCAAGCACCACTAATAACTAGATATGTACATTTTCTGAAGAAAAGGAGAGGAGTGCTTGCCATGGCAAAACTTGTCCCCAAGCGGACAGACAGCACATCAACACGTTTGGAGGTGAGTGGTCAGATTAGGGCGCTAAAAATTTGGGATGCGAAGTGGTAGATTTGGGTGCCAATATTTTTGGAGGCAGATGGATAAATGCAAGTGATGTCATCAGAATGCTAGTCCTCAAGTTCTCCACAATGTGCTGAGTGTTTTGATATGTCACGTGTATGTTGCTGTAATTTTGCAATTACACTTAATTTGGGGGTTGGTTCGCAGGTGATATCACTTGACGTCACCAGAACCCACGTCACGCAGTTCTCTTAATTGTGCTGGGCGTTATATAAATGCACATACACACTTAGTTTTTGCATGTGATCTCACTCTCTGTATTTTAACTTGGTTATAAAAAGTTGTAAAAAGTAAAAAGATTTTATCTTTATAAAAAGATTTTGTTGAATAAAAATATTACCCAAATTCTGTAGCTTTACTGTTATTTGGAACTTACTCTACTTGTTCCCTTGTACTTGTACTCCTCCTTGTTCCCATACCAAATGCAATGGCCAAGCATGTTTTTTATTTTTTAAGCTCAGTGCGAATGCACACGGAGAAGCTAGCTCTAGAGCATAATACACACAGAATGGCTTTTCACAAATAGTTTATGCGTTCACATGTAGATGACTGTGGGCTTCTGCTTTTTTAGTTAGATCCTTAAATATTTGGTTAATGCTGACTGTGCCATCCAGTTTGTTTTGAGCAGAATTGCAAAAAAACTACCTCCTCTTTGCTACAACAGAGGAGAAATTGAAAACACTTTGCCTGCAAAACAGCATCACTTTTCTAGGTACACTTGTACACAGTTTTAGAAGGAACTTGGCAGGTTAACTTGTTCCAAACTGCTTGAAGACCTAACCACAGATCTTCTGTGAATGTAGGCTGCCCCAAATCCTTCTGTCTCTTCATATAATCCCAGACAGACTCGATGATGTTGAGATCAGGGGTCTGTGTGGACCTAACCACCACTTCCAGGACTCCTTGTTCTTCTCTACACTGAACATTGTTCTTAATGATATTAGCAGTATATTTGGGGTTGTTGTCCTGCTGTAGATTAGCTGTAAATTTGGGGCCAATCATGTGCCTAACTGATGGAATTGCAAAAAATAAAAAAAACATCTGGCTGTATTTCTCAGCATTAAGGACACCATTAATCCTGAGCAGATCTCCAACTCCATTTGCAGAAAGGCATCCCCAAACTTGCAAGGAACCTCCACCATGCCTCAATGTTGCCTGCACTCATTATTGTACCACTCTCCTGCCCTGCTGCAAACAACCTGCCTCTTGCTACAGCCAAATATTTCAAATTTTGTCTCATCAGTCCAAAGCATTTGCTGCCATTTTACTGCAGCCCAGTTCCTATGTTTTCATGTATAGTTGAATAACCCAGCCTTATTTCCACATCGGAGGTATGGCTTTTTGGGCACAATTCTTCCATGAAGTACACTTCTAGCAAGATTTCTCTAGAGAGTACTTGGGTCTCACTGGTTTCTACCAGTTCTTTGCTGATAGCACTGCTGGACATCTTTTGATGTCGAAGGGAACATGAAACTGTCTTCCACAACTTGACCTTAGTAGTAGAGTTGTTGTAGAGTTGTTTTAAGCCTCCTACACAACTGTTTCTGTTTCAGTTAATAACTGTGTTTCAACCTACATATGAAATTGATGCTCTTTAGCACCTGCTTGGTATAACTGATTAATCATACACCTGACTGTTCCTATGAAATCCATATGTGCAAGTGTAAAAAGTGTGCAAGATGGCTGTTTTTAAGCAAAAGGGTAGTTACACTAAATATTTGATTTAATTTAGATTTGACTGAAGACCTTTCAGTGAATAGACAGTTAGTCAAGCTGGCTCAATTTGGTCAGTGAAGTGAAATCTGTTTCCAAGATTGCAATTTAAGCCATGCATTATATAAGAGTTTTTGCATTTGTGTCCATTTTAAATCCAATTGTAATCCATGAAGGTCCATTTTGCACTTTAAGGAAGACCTTTTTAACGGAATAAATAGAGGAGTGTCTTGTACAGTTAATAATCATGAAAAATTTTGTTTTTAAAGATCTTTAAAGATTAAGAAAATAACCTTTCTCTTCCTCTCTCTCTCACTCTCTCTCTCTCTCACACACACACACACACACACACACACTCAGTTTCTTACTCTTTTTCTTTCTCTTGGCCAAAGATTCACTGAAAGAAACTTATTTAACCTTGTGTGTGTGATTGACTGAATGAGAGAGAGAGAGACCGAGAGAGAGAGACAGAGAGAGAGAGAGAGAGAGAGAGAGAGAGAAGAGAGAGAAAGAGAGAGAAGAGAGAGAGAGAGAGAGAGAGAGAGAGAGAGAGAGAGAGAGAGAGGTGGGGGTGGGGGTGGGGGTGGGGGGGACCTTGCATTATATACCTGGCAAAAGTGTGTTTCTGTGGGAGTCTGTAACCAGAGCCATTTTATGTTTGGAAAATGAAGCAACAGGACTAGAGCAGTGGCCAAGTATGTTGACTCTAGAAGGCAGCTAAAGGGTAGTGAGTGGCAGTATCATCTGAAAAGGGCTGCCCTAATTAAGGTTGAATGCTGCTTTTAGACAGGTCACAGTCCGAAGTTCTGATCCACTCCACTATCCCTGTATAAACTGTAGCTTATGTATTCACCTAGAAGGAACTATGTTAACTGGTTCATCACTTTGGTCATCTGGGTGATATTTGTCTCAGAATTGAAAGGTTATTAATCTGTATAATTTTGCCACTGATCAGTGGCTGTGTATGACACTGATTATAACTCTTCCTTGGAGTGTCCTAGCAAGTGGCTTTGGAACTGTGCCTAGATTCGGAAAATGTGATGTGCTCTTGCACCTATTTTTAGGCCTTCTATAAATAGGACCCTTCTGGCACCACATGCTCAGCCATGATTGACAATTGCAGAGCTTTGGTCCAGTGAAAGCAGCCTCTAAACAACTAGGAAACACACAAATGGTGAGTATCTATAAATGTTATAATGCATTTTTGTACAGAAATCTAAAGTTACAGTGGATGTTTATCTGTTCAAACATCTATAACTGCACACAACCTTAAAAGTAGCTTCATAACTAACTAGTTCTATTTATAACTTTTCCAAGTACTCTGTCTGATTAAACTAGATTGTTTAGATTTTCTTAACCAGTATAACTGTCTTATTAATAATCTGTTGTTCATTTTATCATCATTATAATGTTTGAAGAAGTCTAAAATTCCATACACTTTGTTAAATATGTTTTTTTTTCAGAAGCTCCAGACTCAGAGTGGAGTATTTATGATTTAAGATTTTGGACAGCAGAGACAACAGAGCTATCATACTGCAAGACACCATTTTCATTTGGATTATATAAACCACAGTATTTTTTGAACAATGACATCACGGAGGCCAATGACCCATTCATATTCAGGCAATGGGAGATATTGCAGTCAAAACGGGGATGATGTCCTTTCACCACGCTTAGATAGCCGCAACTACCTCTCCAATGTCCGGCCTGAAAACAGGTAGGAAAGCCTTTGTCTTGACCAGTGGGACAGAGCATATACTGAATTAGTTAATGTTTAGGAGCCAAATACCATATTATCATCTGATTTACATCTGATCAGACTGGGTGGTCACTCATCACAAGTGTGTACAATATATACCATAAATACAGTAACATACTTTTACCAATTATTATGCGATTTCTAATAGCATTTTCCCTGTACACAATATTGCATAAATTATTATCTAGAAATAAAACTATGATCTTGTTTAGTCCTTGCAATGTTTTAATTTAGTTATTTTTTTAATACTAAAAAGGGCATAATAAATATGTTTAATAATATGGTATTGCTGCTACTTTACTGATACAATACTAATGCAACGCTGAAAAAGATGTATATGAATTGTACTTGTCTCTAAGGAACATCAGTGGCAATTACTTAAAATGAACACTGATGACATTGCAACATAAAATAGCTATAAAATAATTGCTTACATTTAGATTCATAATGTATGGAGATGTTTTATCTATTGTTTTGTCTGCCATTTACTAAATAGGTACTCAATTCACAGGTATTCAGACTACAAACTGAGGTAAACCATGCTTTAAAAAAGATTTTTGTACTAATGCCATCTAATAAAATATAACTATCCCAGTACCACAACCCTTGTTTTTCCAAAAAACAAAAAGCAGACATTTTAATTTGAGATTCAAATATTGTACACGTGGATGTTATACAAATATTTTACTTACACCAAGAATGTTTCTTATTTCTTACATGGTACGAAAGTATTTAATAATGCAACTTCAGTTTACTGAAATCACTTCAATCTTCCCAAAGTCATAGCAATGTAAAATCACTGACCCCCCCATACCATCTCCTTATCCCCTCATTGAAACCAATATATCTAGTCATGATTGGTTGTAGCACCAATGTTTAAAAATGCCTGTACACTGAAATTACAGATACCTTGTGAGTTAAAGATCAATTTATGTTTTCTCATGTTCAGGAGTACATTTTGTACAGTCATGTCTCAGCTGACAGAAGAGACTCAGCCATGTTTTGAGACTACCATCAAGTCCAAGGCAGTATCAGAGGCCTGCAATGTGAAATTCACCTGTGTGGTCACAGGTAGGTTTTCACTGCTGTTGTACTTCTAGATGTGTATATAAAAAAAAATTTTTATAAAAAAATTATTTTTTTCAAATTGAAAATTGTAACTTTTGTTCAGGAAATATGAAATTCAAACCAAATAATTATTTTGATTTGTAAATATGGAAAACATATCTTGTATTTGCAACATTTGTTATGAAAATAAGGATTACTGCTTTGTAAATCTGAATTTGTATGTGAAATTTCAGATACAAATTCTCACATACAATCTCATTATGTGAGATTGTCTTTCACATCCTCTTTAACAAAATTTTTTAAATGTATGAAATCAAAAGCAAAGAAGAACTGTAATCATAAACCACTGTGGTTGAGAGGTTGTTAAAATTTTTATTTTTCTGAGCTGCTACTCAAAAGGTTCAAATCATAACACACTTCACCCTGTGCTCCAACTATAGCTTCTTTCTAAGAATATGGGTATCTTGCTAGGATACAATGTCTAAAAAGTATTCCTAGTGATAATTTCTCTCTGTTGCAGCATCAAATTTAAGTATATTAGAATTACTATTCTTCTCTTTATTATTATTATTATTATTATTATTATTATTATTATTATTATTATTATTATTATTATTATTAATTTATTTTTTTGTTCCTTTTAAAGTGACAGTCTACAAAAAAGTATACAGATGTCTCAACATAATTTCAAAATAAAGAATCTAAACATATTCTAAATTATCCACCCCAAGAGTCAATACTTATTACAGCAATTCTAACTCTAACTGATCTTATTAGCAGTGTTTGTGTTCTGCCATATTTGGGTCTTGGGGATTTTACTGTGCTTCTAATAAGATTTGATCTCACACACACACACACACACACACAAAATACATATATATATATATATATATATATATATATATATATATATATATATATATATATATATATATAAATATATATTTATATATATATATATATATATAAAATCAAATAAGAACTGAATATTCAATCATACAGTCATGTGAAAAAATTAGGACACCCGATTGAATATTCAGTTCTTTATTAAGAAATGTGAACATGTCAGTTTCTGATCTTGTTTTAATTTACACCTGTAGATGAAAGTGATGTAATTGCATGTAAACAACAGAATATCACTTGGCTTTTACTCATTAAACAAAAGAAATCAACAAAAATTTCACCTGAGGAAAAAGTTAGGACACCCTATGCCCTAATAGCTAGTGTTTCCCCCATTGGCTGAAATAACCTCAATGAGATGTTTCTTGTAGCCATCTACCAGCTTCTGACATCGACTGGAAGGGTTTCCCCCACACCTCAAATGCAGAATTCTTTCAGCTGTGTGATGTTTGGGGGGTTTCTTGCATGCACAGTCTGTTTCAAATCACTCCACAAGATCTCAGTAGGATTTAGATCTGGGCTTTGACTTGGCCATTCTAAAATTCTCCATTTTTTACTTTTCAGCCAGATCTTGGTGGATTTACTGGTATGTTTTGGGTCATTGTCATGTTGCAAGGTTCAGTTTTGCTTTAGCTTCAATATTTTGACAGATGGTCTTACATGTTCCTCAAGCACCTTCTGATACAATGTAGAATTCATAATGGATTCTATGATGGTGAGCTAGCCAGGTCCTGCTGCAGCAAAGCATCCCCAAACCATAACAATTCCCTCTCAATGTTTCATAATTGGTATGAGGTTCATTTGCTGAAATGCTGTATTTGCTTTACGCCAAACATGCCCTGTTATTGTGTCCAAATAATTAAATTTTAGACTCATCTGTCCAAAGCACATTATTCCAGAAGTCTTGGCCTTTGTCTCTGTGCTTTGGGAAACTTCAATCTTGCCCTCATGTTTTTTTAGACAGCAAAGGTTTCCTTCTTGCACACCTCCCATAATAATTAAAGTTGTGTGGTCTCTTTCTAATTGTAGATTCATGCACCTTGGCATAAACTGTAGCAAAAGCTTGCTGTAGGTCCTGTGATGTTATTTTAGGGTTTTTGGAGACGCCTTTAAGCATCTGCGGACTGCTCTTGGGGTGAATTTGCTTGGTTGTTTTAAATGTTCTCTGCTTGTAAAAGATTTTCTGGACAGTGGAATGGCTGATTACAAATTCTCTTTTGAGATCTTTTTATATCCCTTACCAGACTCATAAGCATCAAAAATCTTCTTTCTGAAGGCCTCAGAGAGCTCTTTGGCTCTCACCATGGTGATACCTCTCACATACCAATTAAGAGCAAACAAAGCTAAATGTCTAAGGTTTAAATAAGGCAAGTCTCCTTCAAAATGCTCTGTAACAATGTTCTAACAATTTGCACCTGATGTGATCACCTGTAGGTAATTTTATCCATTTTAAGTAAAAATAAATGTGTGGGTGTCCTTACTTTTTCCTCACAAGAATTTGGATTTTTTAAAATAACATTTTACAGATCATTTAAAAAAAGACCTTTCTTTGGTGTTTTTTTGTTTAGTTATATTTGTTACGGGTAGCAGGGCTGAGGTTGGACCACTAGGGGGCTCTCAGTAGGGGTTGTCATGTCGTGTCTGTTTTTGTTTACATTGGCCATGTGTCAGTTAAGCCCTGCCCTAACCTAATGTGTGTTGATTGATGTTCACCTGTTCCCAATGTTTCCTGATTATGTTCTCTATTTATAGTCCTGTCTTTGTCTGCTTTAGTGGCTAGTCCTCGTTCGTGTGTAGGCCTATATAGTGTCGCGGTTTCTGTTTCATGTTCATGTCTCGTGCTTTATGTTAATAAAACCCCCCATTTTCATGTCAAGCTTCGCGTTGGGTCTGTTATATCCTGCCGGACACTACCGGCCGTAACAGAAGGACTAGCCCAAACCGAACAGATCCAGCGCGAAGCTTCCGCGAAAAGGTTAGTTTTTTGTTTCCGGGTTTTAATGTTTTGCTTGTTTTTAGTTTGCGCTCCGTTTCAGAGTGTTTTTTTTGGGGTGGGGGGTTTGATTCCGCCCCTCTCTCTGCCCGTGGTTAGGGAAAGGAGGAGGGTCCCGGCAGAATGTTTTTGGATTCGTGTAGAACCGGCTCCCGCTTTGTCCATGTTCCTATGGGGGGCGTCGCCCCACGATGTAGCTTCCGTGGGAGGCGTGGCCCCATTTTTACCCAGCGGAGGGGAGTTCCGGCCCGGTTTGAGTGGATTTTTTGATTTTTCTCTCGCACCGCCCCTGTTCCCGTGGGGGGCGTCGCCCCACGATGTAGCTTCCGTGGGGGGCATGGCCCCGATTTTATCCAGTGGAGGAGAGCTCTGGCCATGAGTCGGAGTTCTAAGTTTTTGTTTCCGGCTCTCGCTCCGCCCATGTTCCTGTGGGGGGCCTCGCCCTACGATGTAGCTTCCATGGGGGGCGCTGCCCCGCCTGTCGCCAGCGGAGGAGAGTTCCGGCAGCACCTAGCTCCCACCCTCCCGCCCCTTGGGGAGTTCCAGACCCCAGCGAGACGGACATCGTCGCCCCGGAGCCATTGTTCGTCAGTGGACGTCGCTTGGTGCGAGTGCTCGGTGGTGGACGTCACTCGGTGCTGCTGCTTGGCGCTGGACGTTGCTTGGCCCTGCTGCTCGACAGTGGATGTCACTTGGCTCTGCTGCTCGACAGTGGACGTCACTTGGCTCTGCTGCTCAGCTGTGGACATCGCTCGGCGCCTCCACTCGGCTGTGGACATCGCGTTGGACCCTTTGGCCTTGCCGTCGGGTCCTGTGCTCCCCCACTTGTCTCGCTCCTGCTTCTCACTCTCCCCACGTGCCTCGCCTTGACCCTCGTTCCCCCCACTTGCCTCGCCTTGGTCCTCGCTTCCCCCCACTTGCCTTGCTTTTGCTTCTCGCTTCCCCCCCAAGTGCCTTGCCCTGCTTCTCGTTCCCCCCACCGGCCTCTCTATGTTCCTAGCTCCTCCTCAGGACCCATCGCTGGACCAGACTTTTGGGGAGGGCTAAGGTTTGGTGCGTCGGGAGCTGCGCCTTTGAGAGGGGGGAGATGTTACGGGTAGCAGGGCTGAGGTTGGACCACTAGGGGGCTCTCAGTAGGGGTTGTCATGTCGTGTCTGTTTTTGTTTACATTGGCCATGTGTCAGTTAAGCTCTGCCCTAACCTAATGTGTGTTGATTGATGTTCACCTGTTCCCAATGTTTCCTGATTATGTTCTCTATTTATAGTCCTGTCTGTCTGCTTTAGTTGCTAGTCCTCGTTCGTGTGTAGGCCGATGTAGTGTCGCGGTTTTTGTTCTCTGTTCTTGTTACGTGTTTCATGTTTTATGTTAAATAAACCCCATGTTCGTGTTAAGCTTTGCGTTGGGTCTGTTATATCCTGCTGGACACTACCGGCCGTAACAATATTAATTGAATCTTTTAATATTGTTAAAATGAAGATCAAATGCCCGTATGTTTAGCTATGTCAAAAAAATACAGTCTTTCATGGGGTATCCTAATTTTTTCACGTGTGTTTTATATATATATATATATATATATATATATATATATATATATATATATATATATATATATATATATATATATATATATAATTATGCCCATTTAAATAGTAGTCCAAGTTTAAATTGTTAAAAGAAAATGGCTTGAATACTTATCAATTATTATTTTTAATTATTTTAAAATAATTCTAAGGACATCTACATAATGCACCTAATTTTATTTCTGTAGAGAATGAATTCTAAAGGAGCAGAAAACATTCCATTATAATATGCTTAAATTTGATGTCACAAAAGATACAGAATGTGAAGTAAAGAAATTAATTTTACTGTACATCTATAATTAAATAAATATTTTTGTAACCCTTTTGTGATACACTGTATGAGTAATAATTGTGGTAGTGTTGTTTCATTCTGAAGTTCATTAATTTCTAAATCATTAATTTGCATATGCTGTACATTTGGTTTCAATTTTGTATTTATTGGATTTTACTGCTATACATAAGGATAATGAACAGAATGATAAGAACTGAAGCTTAAGAAACTGCAACTCTGATAAAAACTCTGATTAACCATCTTTTTTTCTATTACATTTTATGCTTCAAAAATAACAGACATGGTAAAACAAACAAGTAAACTAACATGAAGTTTCCTTTTCATTAAGCCACACTGTTTTGGTTTCACAAGATTTAAATTGTTCAAGATTCTACTACACTCTACTACATAAATATTAATTACTCTGTGTGTTATTTCAATATTGGTTAATATTGAAAAAAATCAGTATTTGCTTTTTACATTTAAGTGTTCCAGAAACAATTTACTGGATTGTTTTTCTATTCATAGGCTACCCAGTTCCTGAACTGACTTGGTATAAAGATGATATGGAATTAGACAGATATTGTGGTCTTCCCAAATATGAAATTTTTCGCAATGGCAAAATCCATACACTTCATATCTACAAGTATGTTGAGCAGAACTGACTTTCTTAAATATTCTAGTAGATGGCAATACTTACAAAATTTATATTTCTTATTTCATGACTAATCAAACACCTTTGCATTGCTTGATCTTAACATTTTCATACATACTCATTAATTTAACTGGATTTTTTTAGTGGTGTGACATAATTCCAAATCTTGATACATTAATTTTGACTTAATGACTATATAGTAATTGTCAATTTCTTTTTAGCTGCACAGTGGATGATGCAGCCATCTATCAGGTGTCAGCCAGGAACAGCAAGGGTATTGTCTCTTGTTCCGGGGTATTAGAGGTGGGCATCATGAGTGAATACAAAATCCACCAGAGGTTCTTTGCCAAACTCAAACAGAAGGCTGAGCTAAAACGAAGAGAGTTAGAACACAGTTACTGCCAAGAGAAAGAGAGAATTCAACAGGAACACCTGAGCAGCAGCCAGAACAATGTTAGGTTGTTTGATGGTCTAGTACATCAATCTGTCCAGATTGGAGAGGATAATGATGCAAAAGAGGAGGAAATAATTGAGGAGCAGCCAGAAGCTATTAATGAGGAGTTGAACAGAATTTCCATGAAAGTTAACAAATATCCAATGATATCTGATAGAAGTCAAGAAAATGACAGTGAGCATATGAGCTCAGATGTCAGTCAAAAGAATGGCAATCAACAGCTTATCTATGGTTCCGAGAAGGCAGACACTGGTGGCACCATCCCATCCACCAAAGAGAAAGAAGGCAGAAATAATATTGCAATATCCAATGGATTTGATAAGGCTTTTACTAGTCCATCTAGCCAAGGTGTAGTTGGAGGGAAGGACACACAAGAGGGAATGAGCCTGGCAAAGATCTTGGTAGAGTCCTTGCAGTTAAAACTGTATGAAGAACATCAGATGACTACACTTCAGTCGCAGGAGATTACAAGTAATAAACCCAGCACCATTCAAGAAACAGAAAGAGAGAAAAAGGTGCATAGAGAGGGGGAAAAGTTGAAAGCTGAAGGAATGCATCAAGAGTGGGAAAGTTGCTGGAAAGGAGAACAAGAAAGGTCATTAGAAAATAAACAAGATTTTAAACAGCTTGAGCCTGAAAATAGACCTGCAGCTGGTCCTGAAGCAAAGAAGCCTGTATACAAAGAACCAGAGTATCAGCACAAGTCTGCACTCAGTTCAGTGTTTCATTCCCTTAAGGACATATTCTTTGGCAAGAGTAAAAAATCACTGGAGAACACAGACTCCTCTAAAAAAGTGAATGACCTAAATGTTGAAAAAGAAATTGCGGCTGTTAAATCAGAAGTATATTGCCATCTCCCACAACCACAAAGATATGACACAGCATCAGATGTCTCTGATACCATGCCAGATCAGCTTGCATCTGTGGCAAAAGAGCAGCAAAATCAAATTGGAGCCCTTTGCATAAATACACAATTTTTTGAGGAAACACCCTCATTACATATAATAACCAAAATGGAAAGTTTACATTTGGATAATCATATTCATGGATTTACTACAAATTATATTAAAGATATTTCCCAAAATTCTAAGACACATCATGAGAGTGTAGAAGAGGAAAAGGAAGTTGGTCCAGAAGCACTTCAGAGGAACACCTTGTTGACAGTTAATGAGGTGAGTTTATTCCATCTCAGATTAAACAGTGGGGGTAAAATGTGGTAATAAAAAATGGTAATTTCCTGTATTCATTCAGTTTAAAGTTATATCACAAAATGTTAATCACTGCCCAACAGTGACTACTCATGTAAATGTAAGCACAGGCATGTATCAAAATAGACCATGGTTTAAAAATGCTTCATTTTGTTTAATAAACTATGATATAGCTGTTTTTCTATCGATCAGCTTCATTCTCCATTTCATTGTTGGCTTGCTGGAACACACATTGTTTGAAATATTTGGTTTGTGATGTCCCATATACTTGATCATGTTACAGAAAGAATTCTGTCAGTTTGTAAACAAGTACCAAGCTGAAACTTCTGCTGTGAGACAGAGAAAGCTCAAAGTTCATAGCCAGATAGAAAATGTATTACTTTGATTTATTATTTTTGCATAATTGACAGACTGTAGACTGTCAAATAAGCAGAACATGAAGGTATAGTTGCAAGCTGTGACTGTGTGAGAATACTAGGTCACCAAAACAAACAGGCTACTAGACCCATAAAGACTTTAGCCTTACATAAAGCATACAGGAATGATGTATGCAAAGTTGCTAATACAGTGGTATGAAAAGTGTTGGCCCCCTTCCTGATTTCTTATTTTTTTGCATGTTTTTCACACTTTAATGTTTCAGATAATCAAACACATTTAAATATTAGTCAAAGATAACACTAGTAAACACATCATGCAGTTTTTAAATGAAGGTTTTTATTATTAAGGGAAAACAAAATCCAAAACTACATGACCCTGTATGAAAAATTGTTTGCCACCTAAGCCTAATAACTGGTTGGGCCACCCTTAGCAGCAACAACTGCAATCAAGCATTTTCAATAACTTGCAATGAGTCCGTTACAGCGCTGTGGAGGAATTTTGGCCCACTCATCTTTGCAGAAATGTTGTAATTCAGCCACATTGAAGGGTTTTCGAGCATGAACCACATTTTTAAGGTCATGCCACAGCATCTCAATCGGATTGAGGTCAGGACTTTGACTAGGCCACTCCAAAGTTTTTCTTCAACCATTCAGAGGTGGACTTTATGGTGTGTTTTGGATCATTGTCCTGCTGCAGAACCCAAGTTTGCTTCAGCTTGAGGTCACAAACAGATGGCCGGACATTTCTGGTAGACAGCAGAATTCATGGTTCCATTTATCACAGCAAGTCTTCCAGGTCCTGAAGCAGCAAAACAGCCCCAGACCATCACACTACCACCACCATATTTTACTGTTGGTATGATGTTCTTTTTCTGAAATGCGGTGTTACTTTTACGCCAGATGTAATGGGACACAGACCTTCCAAAGAGTTCCATTTTTGTCTCGTCAGTCCACAGAGTATTTTCCCAAAAGTCTTGGGGTTCATCAAGATGTTTTCTGGCAAAACTGAGACGAGCCATTATGTTCTTTTTGCTCAGCAGCAGTTTCCGTCTTGGAACTCTGCCATGCAACCCATTTTTGCCCAGTCTCTTTCTTATGGTGGGGTCATGAACACTCACCTTAACTGAGGCAAGTGAGGCCTGCAGTTCTTTGGATGTTGTTGTGGGGTCTTTTGTGACCTCCTGGATGAGTTGTCGCTGCACTCTTGGGGTAATTTTGGTTGGCTGGCCACTCCTGTGAAGGTTCTCCACTGTTCCATGTTTTCACCATTTGTAGATAATGGCTCTCACTGTGGCTTGCGGCAGTCCCAAAGCTTTAGAAATGGCTTTATAACCTTTTACAGACTGATAGATCTCAATTACTTTCGTTCTCATTTGTTTTTGAATTTCTTTGGATCTCGGCATGATGTCTAGCTTTTGAGGATCTTTTCATCTACTTCACATTGTCAGGCAGGTCCTATTTAAGTGAGTTCTTGATTGCGAACAGGTGTGGCAGTAATCAGGCCTGGGTGTGGCTAGAGAAATTGAACTCAGGTGTGATAAACCACAGTTAAGTTATGTTTTAGCGGGGGGGCAAACACTTTTTCACACAGGGCCATGTAGTTTTGGATATTGTTTTCCCTTAATAATAAAAACCTTCATTTAAAAACTGCATGATGTGTTTATGTGTGTTATCTTTGACTAATATTTAAATGTGTTTGATTATCTGAAACATTAAAGTGTGACAAACATGCAAAAAAATAAGAAATCAGGAAGGGGGCTGTTACGGGGGCAAGTGCCCCCGATGGACCACTAGGGGGCTTCAGCAGGGGTTTTGTTTATTTATCCATGTGTTTGTTCTAGTCACGCCTTTTCCTAATGTGTTCATGCCTGTCACCTGTTCCTAATGTGTGTGTAATTATGTTCCTTATTTATAGTGGCCGTCTGTCTCCCTTTCTTGGCCAGTCTTCGTCTTAGTGTATGTCCGTGTGCTTCTATGTTGTTTATTTAATAAAACCCCTGTCCGTTGTCTAACTCCGCGTTGGGTCTGCTTCCTTTACACCGGCTGCATCAGCTCTGTTCCACTCACCATCACCTGCAGCAGCGTTCCGTGACAGAAAGACTGGCCCAAACCGTACAGACCCAACGCGGCGCGAGGTATGCGAGGCTTCCTTTTTTCCCCTGATCTCCCTAGCACGCCCCGTTTGGATTTTTTGTTCCCTCCGGCACATCTTTCCGCGTCTGTTTTCTCCATAGCGGAAAGATGTTTTTAACCTGCCTTTTTTTTTTCTTTTTGTGCCGGCACTCGCTCCGCTATTTTCCCTGTGAGGAATACGTCTCCGCTTCCGGTGGAGCGTATTGCCTCACTTCCGTCGGCGGAGTGGAGTACCGGCTACCCTCGCTTCAGTTTTTTGAGTTTTTCGTTTTTCCCGGAGTGGATTTTTTTTTTTTCCTTTTCTCCCTATAGACCTGTTTTCCTGATCCGGTGAGGTCTCCTGCTTGGATTATTTTTTTGTTTTTCTTCGGTATGGGTGCATTGCTCCGCCTCTTTCCTGTGGGGGGCGTTTTTCTCTTCCTGTTTCCATACAGGACGCCGCCTCACTTCTGTCGGCGGAGGATGGCCCCGATGAGACCTGTTTCTTCTTCCTCTTCATCGCCGGGACTCGCTCCGCCTCATTCCTCATCGGCGGAGGAGATCGCCGGCCACACCTCCCTCCCTCCCTCCCTGTGGGGGCCTTCGGCCCAGCCGGGCTGAGATCGTCGCTCATCTCGACTACGCGTCAGGGGACGTCGTTCGGTGCTGCTGCTCGGCGGTGGACGTCGTTCGGTTCTGCTGCTCGGCGGTGACGTCGCTCGGCCCCCCTGTTCGGCGGTGGATGTCGCTCGACGCTTCTGCTCGGCTGTGGACGTCGTTTGGGACCCTCCGGCCTTACCGTCGTGCCCGTCTCTCCCCCCATTTGCCTCGCTTTGCTCCTCGCTCCTCCCACTCACCTCACCGGGTTCCTCGCTCCCGCCTCCTGCCTCGCCTTGCACCTCGCTCCCCCCACTTGCCTTGCCTTGCTCCTCGCTCCCCCCCCTTGTTGCCTCTCCGTGTTCTTCGCTCCTCTCTGGGTTTCCCTGGTCCGAAGGGTTTTCCGGACTAGGGGGAGGGGTTGGCGCGTCGAGAGCCGCGCCGTAGGGGGGGGGGTACTGTTACGGGGGCAAGTGCCCCCGATGGACCACTAGGGGGCTTCAGCAGGGGTTTTGTTTATTTATCCATGTGTTTGTTCTAGTCACGCCTTTTCCTAATGTGTTCATGCCTGTCACCTGTTCCTAATGTGTGTGTAATTATGTTCCTTATTTATAGTGGCCGTCTGTCTCCCTTTCTTGGCCAGTCTTCGTCTTAGTGTATGTCCGTGTGCTTCTATGTTGTTTATTTAATAAAACCCCTGTCCGTTGTCTAACTCCGCGTTGGGTCTGCTTCCTTTACACCGGCTGCATCAGCTCTGTTCCACTCACCATCACCTGCAGCAGCGTTCCGTGACAGGGGCCAACACTTTTTCACACCACTGTATATGTGGTATACCTAGAGTAATTTTGACTGCTTGCTACAGCAATACAGAAGATGCATGAAATGTACCCTTCTTTTTGCAGTAAAAAAATGTTTGTTGACAAATATTACTGGAAGCTTCATTCAAATTCTGCCCAGTCTTATCAGTATTGGGAGCTTATTAAGTGCCATAAATTATCTCAATTATTTTTTCAAAAGTATTATTTAAAATTCTGTTGATTAACAACAAAAGTCTTGGCTCTGATAGTAGAATAACTTTTAATTAGGCAAAATAAGAGGAAACTGTTTGTATGGTGAATTCAGATATACTCATTAATTTTATTTTTTATAATTTATTAATCTTATTAAGATTTCAAATATGCACATGATACATTTTTAAGATCCAGAGCCCAAGTATATCAAGATATTTAAAAAATATATATTTATATAATATTCTGAAGTATCATGGGTTTTGCTTTTGTTGTCACAATTCTCCACTTTACAATCTGGTGCTGTGTTCAACCGACAGTGCGAGTTCATGCCCGCATATGTTTTGTTTATGTTCTGTTTTTTTTTTCTATTTATTTTGCGATGTGTTTGTTTTGATTCATGTCTCGTCTCCACCCCTGCCTTATTACTGGTTGTTCCCTGATTGTGTCCTGATAGTACTCCCATGTTTTGTTTTCCCCTTTTATTTGTGCCTGCATTTGAATTTTTGTGTGTCTTTGGCCCGTAGAAACAGTACGTTTTAACAGTCCTTTGTTATCACCCGTACCTAGCCCTGTTTCCTGGGTCATAGTCCCTCACATAGCCATAGCCTGTTTAATAGTTTGTTCTTGTATTTATGACCTCTGACTATGACCCTTGATTTCTGTGTTCTTGCCTGTTTATGACTATTAGCTGATCGTCTAACATCTGAAAGTGTGTTACAGATTTTGACTTTGCCTTGCATTCTTGATTGCTTGCCACTGTGTTTATTAAAACCTGTTCCATCAATACTTGCATCCACCTCCATGTTTCAAACCACCATTACCTGACAGAGGCTTTTACTCTGTCATGTGACAGAATAGTTCACACATTATGGATACAGCAACATGGAACAATGCTAACATGATCATGCCAGCACCAGAGTCTGTAAGATTCAACCAGTGTTGTGATATACCTCTCCCAGCCCCCTTCAATGGTATTGTAGGACTAGTAAAACAATTTAATTATTTTGAGAACATTTCAGTCCCCAAGCCCACAGAATGATGGTGGCTGGGATTCCTCTTGTCCATCCTCACAGGCCAGGCTTGTTGCTGGTTGGAGTTTGTGGTCTCATTCAGAAGCCCTGGGTTTCAGAGGTGTAGTGGACATTGCACACCAACTTAGAGGGGTATTCAGGGGGCCTGAGATTGATGCCTGCCTGAAAGAGTATTTGTAGTCAGTCAACCTGACAGGTGAACAAGCTCACAGATTCACAAGTGACTATGAAGTTCAAAGTGAAGTCTCCAATGCTCAAAAACTTATCCCAGAAGTTCACAGAGAGCTCTCTGCAGAAGCAAACAGGATGGCCTTCAGCCCTGTTCCACACTGAGGCTGATGTGGCTGCTTCTCAAGCTATGTTCCATGCCATGTTCCAAGACGTGTTCCATGCTTCATACAATGTGTTGTCCCCCCAAACCCAGTTCTAAACCATGCTCCATACTGAGTCCAATATGTCAGCCTCCGAAGCTAGGTACCAAGCTGTGCTCCAGGCCCTGTTCCATGCTGAGTCTGACATTGAAGCCCCCAAGCCCTGTTCCCTTCTGAGGACAACATGGTCTCCCCTCCAGCCCTTGTTCCAAACCATGTTCCAATACTTAGACTGATGTAGCAGCCTTCCATGCCATGTTTCCAACCATGCTCCAGGCCCTGTTCCAAGCCTTGATCAATGCTGAGGCTGAAATGACAAGATAAGCTCCCTGCCAAGGCCCGTTTGGAGTCATTCAAATCCCATAATGAGGTCAATGTGGTTGCAACACAAGCTCCCTGCCAAGGCTGAAGTGGCAGCCTCCTAAGCCAAATGGAATGCATTCTCCCAGACCTATTTGCAAGCCATTATCCCTTCTGAGGTCCCTACAAATGTAAAGATCCCCCAAGCCAAGCAACATGTTGGGATCGATGTGACATAGCAGCTTCTCAAGACACTGAGGCCAAAGTTGTGGCCACCCAAGTCCTGTTGCAAGCCATGCTCCCTGATGCGGCTGATGTAGTGGCCTCTGAAGGCTGAATGCAGAAGCAAATGCACCATCCCTCCAGATCCTGTCCTAAAACAAGTAGCATGTTGAGGATGAATTAACAGCCTCCTAGATCCTGTTGCAAGCCATGCCCATATTCCAAACCCAGTTCCAGTCCGAGGCCACTGCCCTTTCTCATGCCCTGCTTCAGGCTCTATCTCATGCCTTGCACTGGTTGTATATCTCTGACAAAGCCAACCCCAACTCTTCACCTGCTTCAAGACCAGACACATGGCAAGAGAGGACATTTTGCCGACAGGAGCAGGATCCCACTGAGGAGGCCCTAGGAATATAAAGGTTCCTGTAGTGAGCCCTTTTGGGTGGATCTCTGTCATGATTCCCCACCTCCCCAGTACTATTTTGTATGGGCCATTTTGTAACAACACAAGGACTTTGATGTACCCCAGGAAGGAGTTGGTGAACAAATGGAATTTTGTCCATACATACAGTTTTTTTCTCCCTTTAATTAGCCAATATATGCATGCTTGTGTCCATATGATATTTAATAGTTATGATTAAGTGAATGCATTTTTGATAATAAATATATTCCACATTTTTAAAAGTGGGAACCACTTAGTAAACATCTATCAAAATTTTGAACAATTACTCTTAACCCTCATGTGTGGGGATGTTTTCATCCACCATGGTAAATTTTTCACTCTTAATCTGGCCATAACTTTTACTGTATTTCAGCAAATGGAATGATTTGTGGTGACAAACCTTATTTTGACAAATTTTGAAAATATGATTTTAAACTTTTCAGTAGGTCAATATTACACTGTGGGCAAATTCAATACGTTCGGGATAAAAAACATCCACTAAATTAAACTGCTGTAAAAATATATCAATTTCTTTTTCAACTTTTTTTTGCTTAAATCTGTTAATCAACCTCTGTTCTGATCAAAACTACTACTAAAACTACTACTACAAAACTACTAAATACTACCAAAATGACAGATTTTCAATATATAAATTGATTGTGGACTGAATATTTTTTTAACTTTTATCACAGTCTCAACATTGGCTTTTGTTTTTTGATTTCCATTCTTGACTGTTGGTGGTTTTCCCTGTTGCGAAGAAGTAAAATGTGTGATTTTTGTTGACAACCAAGTGGCCCCATTAACCCTTTACATAGGCCTGTGTATGAAATACATGTCTTTTCTTTATGGTAAAACGCCAGTTTAAAACTACCTTACAATCCTTCAGTGATACACTTTTCCATTTTTTTTCTCTAAAAAATCCATATTATATTTATGAACATAATTTATTATGAACCAAAATGCAACAACCTCAAATAAACTGAACAATGTTGCAAAAGTTGAGGATGGATGGAGAACTAAACTATAATCATCGGTGCTCTTTGCAAGTGTGTCCACTCCAACAGATGCAAGTGCTGACTGTTCTTTTTTGTTGTTACTGGTTTCTGTGTCTGGAGGGACAGCTTCCGAAGACTGGATCCCTCTCACCAGTGCAGCAGCAACTGGTGCATGAGGGAGGTGCTCTCTCCTCAGTATTGCTGCAGAGACCAGAGAATTTCCCCACTCTTCTAGGAAAAGCCTCCTTCTAAACAAATTTGCTTGGTTCCAGGAGGGATCCACAGCTGTGAGGATGACATATGCATTATATGCTGAGATGTCAGCCATATTAAAAAATAACATCTCTGGACACCGATTGGTCCTCCTTCTGCAGCTGTAGGTGCTGACAACCTAAAAAGATAAAAGGACAAGAACGCGTTGTGGTGCTTCGTGCTGATGAGGATCACATTCCTTCCCCGTTTTAGAACGAAACTCATGGCCGTGGTGTTCTTCATGAAGGCGAAGACGGCGGAGAGGGCAGGTCGTCCTTTAACCTGCACCAGTTTGGGTGGCAACTCTGGTTTATTTTTTTCTGACCATCCCAACCAAGGCTACTTTCTTCTGCAGAAGCTCCTGAGCAAGTGAGTAGTTGTCACAAGTGACAGTGACACCCTGAAGTCCTTCTGGCATAATAATTTCCAAAACTTTGGTACAAATGTAGCTCCTCCTCAGGGTGCTTGATCCTCTTCTTGCCATCAAATGACCAGCAGTATGGCATGCAAGTGTTTAAATCCACTTACCTTGCTTTTGTTTAGTCTGCACTTCTCACCATCAAAAGTCAGCAGGTGCATAAATAGACTTACTTTTTACTCTTAGTTCTGAGAGCTGAGGTACATAATTTGACACATCAACGTCAGTGCATCTCTCTCTCTCTCTCTCTCTCTCTCTCTCTCTCTCTCTCTCTCTCTCTCTCTCTCTCTCTCACATACACACTCACAATAATATGCTTATATATTCCATATAACTCCATATTAAAGCCAGAAAATAAGCTATCTATGCACAGGCCTATGTAAAAGGTTAATGGGGCCACTTGGTTGTTAACAGGAAAAATCACAAATTTCACCTCTTTGCAACAGGGAAAAACACCAACAATCAAGAACGCGCGATTATATAGTGGCATGGCTGTGCAGTCAAAAAATGTCGTTATAATGAAGTCTATGGGGCAAAAACATGCACAAAAATCTTTCACATGTCCAAAACTGTGATAAAAGGTAAAAAAAAAAAAAAAATATATATATATATATATATATATATATATATATATATATATATATATATATATATATATATATATATAGTCCACAATCACTATTTATATTGTAACTCAGTCTTTTTGTGTGTTATTTTTTCTTCAAATCAGCGACATCACTTATGAAATTGGCATTTAAAGAGTTAAAATCCATTGGGATGGGATTTTTTTTTGTTTTGATAAGAACTGAGGTTAATTAACAGATTTAAGCAAAAAAAAGTCGAAAATATTTATCTGATATATTTTTACAGCGGTTAAATTTAGTTTATGTTTTCATCCTGAACATAACAAAAGGGTAGTGTTTTCAAACAATGCACAAGGGTTAAACAGATAATATAATAATAAATATAAAATCCATGTGACTTTTTTCTGATCATGTCTTAACAACCAACACATTAGCATTAAATAGTTAAAATTATTAGACTCATTTAAACTAAAGACCAACAAAGAAACATGTGACTGTTCATATAGAATAGAATAGATAGAATAGAATAGATGTTTATTGTCATTGTACCATGTTACATGTACAATGAAATTTAAAAGTGTCGATCAGTCAAAAAGTACAGCAGTCATACATACATTCAACCTTCAACAATATAAAAATTATAGTTATAGCAGCCTGTCCCACACAATCATACATACATCACATATTTCACATTCCCATGTAAAGAGTGTTTTAGATTGTTGAGTGCAGTTATGGCTGTTGGATAAAAAACTGTTTTTTTAGTCTGTTTGTCCTGGCTCTGATTGTTCTGTATCGCCGTCCTGATGGTAACAGTTCAAACAGACTGTGTCCGGGGTGTGATGTGTCCTTAAGGATGCTTTGGGCTTTCTTAATACAGTGTGAACTGTGTAGTTCTTCCAGCACTGGGAGTGGGCAGCCGACAATCTTCTGGGCCATGTTTATGACCCTCTGGAGCGCTTTCCTCTGAGCCACTGAGCAGCTGGTGAACCAAACGCCGATGCAGTAGGTTAGGATGCTCTCTGTGGAGCACAGGTAGAAGGACACCAGTAGTCTGAGTGATGTTGTTCTTCCTCAGCGCCCTAAGAAAGTAGAGTCTCTGCTGGGCCTTTTTCAGCAACTCAGAGGTGTTCGTGCTCCAAGTCAGGCCCTCCTCTATCCCCAGGAACTGGAAGTCAGCTACCCTCTCTATACAGTCCCCACTGATGGAAAGTGGAGCAATGTCCGTTTCCTTCTTCCTGTAGTCAATGATCAGCTCCTTGGTCTTTGTGGTGTTGAGGAGCAGGTTGTTCTCCGTACACCACCCTGACAGCCGCTCCACCTCATCCCTATAAGTCAACTCATCCCCCCCTGATATAAAGTACCACCACTGTGGTGTCGTCCGCAAACTTCACAATGGTGTTGCTATGGTGGGTGGGGGGAGTCATGGGTGTAGAGAGTGTAGAGCAGGGGTCTCAGCACACAGCTGCTCAACACACATAGATGTGTCGGCCCACTCTGACCCTCTGACTGCAATCTGAAAGAAAGCTGTTAATCCACATGCAGGTAGAGTTTGGAAGCCCCAAGTCTTCAAGTTTGTCCACCAGTATGTAGGGAAGAATGGTGTTAAACGCCGAGCTGTAATCCACAAAGAGCATCCAGACATAGCTCCCCTGCTTCTCCAGGTGGGAAAGTGCAGCATGGAGGGCTGTGGCCACAGCGTCCTCTGTGAATCTGTTTCCCCTGTAGGCAAACTGGTAAGAGTCAAAACTTGGGAGCAGGAGTGATGCAATGTGACTCCAGACCAGTTTTTTGAAGCACATCACCACTGGTGGGAGTGCAACTGCCCGGTAGTCACTCAGGCTGGAGATTTCTTTGGCAGGGGGACTATGATGGAGAATTTCAGACATGGTGGGACAGTGGACAGGGCCAAGGACTGGTTGAAGATCTTGGTAAAGATTTCAGCTAGCTGATCCACATAGTCTTTCACAACCTGCAAGGGATGCCGTCTGGTCCAGTAGCCTTTCTGGGGTTGACCGACCTCAGCGTACGCCTAACCTCACTCTGTTCGACTGTGAGGGTTAAGCTACTGAGGGCCATGAGGTGTGGCATGGCTGTCTCTGCTGGCTCCACCTCAAATGGGCAAAGAAGAAGTTTAGTTTTTCTGCCAGCGTGGCATCATCCTCAGCAGCTCCGAGATTGGACCTGAAATTGATGAGATGCTGGGCTCCCTGCCACACCTGCATGCTGTTGTTGCTGTCCAGATGGTCCTCGATCCTCCTCCTATAGTCCAGCTTGGCCCCTCTGATGCCTCTCTTCAGGTTAGCTCAGGCTGCGCTGTAATGAGTCTGATTTCCAGACCTGAAAGTGGTGTTTCTCTCTCTGAGCAGCCGCTTGACCTCCTTCTGGTTGGAATAGATGCATTTGTCCAATGTGACAGTGTCTATACAGTTCTTTATGTAACACAGCACACTGTCTGTGAACACTCCCAGGTCCTGATGTTCAAACATGTCCCAGTTGGTCCTGTTGTAGCAGTCCTGCAGCTGCTAATAGGCACCATCAGGCTAAATTTTAATGGTATTTTTGCTGGTAAGAGCATTTTTACAGAGGGGGGCATATGCGTTGATCAGAAACAGGGACATATGGTCAGACTGGGCCAAGTGTGGAAGCAGTCTCGCCCTGTAGCCCAGTTTGACGTTAGTGTACACTTTGTCCAGAGTGTTAGCTCCTCTAGTAGCACATTTAACATGCTGGTGGAAACTAGGGAGTGCTGCAGGTCCGCATGATTAAAATCCTGATCCACATGAATCATATACTGTAGTAAATCATGTGATGTGATGTGATTAGTTCTAAACTAATTTATTTAGTTTATTTATTTATATGATTTTATAATGGACATTAAGTCATGACTCAACACTACACTAAAGTAGTTAATCATATGGGAGTAAATCAAGAAATTCATAATAATTGTGAATTACAATGTTATTAAAACTGAAATGACAATTATTATTATTATTATTATTATTATTATTATTATCATTATCATTATCATTATTATTATTATTATTATTATTATTATTATTGCCAGAAATAACAGGGGAAAACATACATAGCTTGTAGTAGAACTATGCCCTTGTTTGTAAATGACAAATTATGTTTAATTGAAATAATAATGTCATTTAAGTTTACATCCTAATGAAGAAAGTATTGAAAAGTAGTTCCTGCATCAGCACATATGCAATTGTTAGAAAACTCACTTCCCCAGACTTCTAGTGCCTGTAAACTCTCTAAATAGCATTGTCAGTGCCTAAATGCACAATGCTGTTAGTACATAGAGGTTTGTTGAGAACTGTGTTAGGGCATATTTGATGAGAAATGACTTTGTAAACACTACTTTTGACCATTTTAACTTTTTATCTTAAATTAGTAATTATGCATTTTAATATGACATTATAATAATATTTCAGACATTTTTATGATAAAGATGTGAAAAATGTTATTGAAAAGTTGCATATATGCATTTGTTAGAAAGACCACTTTCCACTCCGAGTTCCAAGAACATTTAAAAACTCTCTAAAAGGAGTTTACGGCCTAAAGCATACACTGCTATTAGCATGTATAGGTCTCTAAAGGACACAGTGTGTTAGTTCATATTTCATGAAAAATTACTTTTTAAATATTATTTTACAGAATTGTCACTTTTTTGCCCTGTACTATAAAATTGGATATTTTAATGCAAACAATCATATTTTGTAGAATGTTTCATCCAAAAGCTTCAAGGACATGCACAAATGCGCTTCTAAGAACAATTTTCCCATGCTTCTAGTGCATTAAAACTCTCTAAATAGCATTTTTACCATTTTCAGCCTTTTAGCACACACTGCTGTGAGCATATAGAGGTTTGTCTAGAACACAGGGCATATTTCATGAAAAATAATTTGTAAGCAGCTTTCACTTTTCATCTGGTGCATGGCCTAATTACTGTTTCCATGGCAGGGGGATCTTTCTCAGTTCAAATTTCCATACCAATTTGCCCATCTTTTGTCCAAATTTGCTTGTGTTTGTCAACTAACTGTTAGATGGGATCTATTTCAGCAATAGACAAAGTTAATCTGCCCTTTAGAAATCTGCTCTGTCATCATCTCAATTTACTACCAAAATGGTTCTTAAATCACTATGGCTCCAAAATCTAGATGAATAGGTTCTTGTGGTGATTGTCACCTATTCTCTCATCAGTTAACACTAGTGTAATGTTTGTACATAAGCAGGCAACTTCTGTATCAGTAAGCACAACATAAACATGCCAAAAATCACTTTCACACACCTGAACACTGGCTTTTGATATGTAAAGGAGGATATCTTCAATGGTTTGAAAGGGAAAATACTTTAAAACTTTGTTTGTTTGGTCTTGGATCAAAACATATTCTGGTTCTGCCATTGGGCTTCTGTACTATTACCATACTATTGATCAAATCCATACTCCCTTGGATTTGAAAAAAAGTTAATTCAGGTACTGTGACAAGACCATTCAGTGCTTTACAGTTCAATAATAGTATTTTATAGTTTATGCGAATTTTGACTAGCAGCCAGTGTAGTGTGAATAAGAAAGGATTATGTTGTCATATCTTCTAGTTCTAGTTACGACTCTAACTGATGCATTCTGGACTAACTGGAGCTTGTTTACATACTCACTGGAACATTTTTTCAGTATGGCATTACAGTAATCCGACCTAGAGGTAACAAAAGCATGAGCTAGTTTTACAGCATCAAATGGTGGCATTATATTTCTTATCTTACCAATATTTATGAGATGAAAAATTTCTATCCTAGAAATATTATCTATGTGAAATAACATGAATGATAATATGTGAGAAATGAAATAGAGTAATAATTAATAATCACAATAAGGACTTTTACAGATGCACATGAAACAAAGGATCCAAGATAAAGGACCAGGAACCTTATTTTTAACTGTATGCAGTCCTAGTACATATAATTCTCTCTTGTCAGAATTAAGCAGGGGGAACTCTGTTTAATGTCCTGTACACAGTCCTCGATTTAGTATTGTAACACTAAAAACCTTGGAAAAAGGGAAGGTACTTTGCTAACTTACTGTACTTATAGAAAATAAAATAGGTATTAGGCAATTAAATAATGTTTAAAAAACTTTGTCGACGGTCATCTTTACAGAGTGTGTAAGCTTTGTTTAATGATGATGCGATGGCACACTTGCATCACTGGCAATTTAACTACTGGTATCTGATTATAAACTGAACTGATTAAACTGATCATCTGGACTAAGGTTATGTCCATTGGCAACTGGATACTACTACTACTACTACTACTACTACTACTACTACTACTACTACTACTACTAATAATAATAATAATAATAATAATAATAATAATAATAATAGTAGTAGTAGATCACAGGGAGTAGAAACAGGGAGTGTGTCATTAAATTCTTCAACTATGGGCAATACACACAATACAATATTGAGTTTTGGAGCTTCAGAATTCAGAGCAACTTCTCCTACATGTTCTAAAATTTTGGTTCACCTTTTATGTTGAACTTTATTTTAATTGTCCTCAAAACTAAATTTTGTAGTTAGGCTAATCCACAGATTTATTTTGATTAATGTCATGGGCTCTGAACACATTTGAAATAAATGTCTTCTAAATTTTGATTTAAAACTTTGGTTGACTAGATTACATTTATTGGGTTGCCAAGAGCCATATGTTTGATACCTCTGATTTAGGGTGCATATGAGTGTTTGCACTTGCTATGATTATCTGTGTCTTTATGTTTCAAGGCTTCAGATGACCATACAGAGCCCAACAATGATGTGCCCAACATGGATCAGGTGTGTCATGAGACTGCTGGACAGGAATGCACTGCTCTCACTGATCAAAGGATGAAAGTTGGTAGAAAAATACAAGCTGTAAAGCAACAAGATAATGCTGAATTCACATTGATGTCAACAGCCTCCATGCCACAGCCAAACAGGACAAATCAAATCAGCCACACAACTCTCCTGGTGCCCAACAATTGTGTGCACAAGGATGGCATTAAGGTGGATGAGAGCATAGCAGAATGTAACTACAACAAAGAAAGTAAAAAAATGGATGTAGCAATAGCAGAATCAACAGATTCCACAAATATGTCTGAGACAGACACTACTGATGTCACAGAATGCTTAACTCTTTCTATATATGAAGGGGAACAATGCAATGCCATTTTTCAAGACAAATCAACCACAGAACTTGACATGAGTCATGGAGAATCGGAGATAATGGAGAGTGTTATTACACAAAATAGAAATTCTGCTCTGGTTCTTAATAGTTTTATGGAAAATGTTCACGGGTTTGCAGCAGACACTGGTAGACATGATACTAGGAAGTTGGAAACAATAAGCAGCATTGGACATAAGGATAACACTGAAGCAATGAAGTTTGATAGTATTGAAAAAATGAAGAAGCAAGATAAAAGTAAAGAGAAAAAGATGTGCAATGATACTGAGCAGAGAGTTGATAGCAAAGGTGAAAGCACAAATTTTATCTCTGAGCAAGGTACAGGAATTTGTAAATCTAAAAAGCAACCAGAATTGGAAGAACTAGAGACTCATTTAACAGTAGAAAAAACAAAGATATATACAAAAATACTACCAGAAAAGCACATGCTTGAGTCTAGGGACCAATCTGTTGTTTCTCCTATCATAATTCTTCCTGACACACGAGAAACAGTCATCAAAAATGTAGCAAAGATGAGAGCTATGCCATTTACTCCAGAAATTAAGGTTACAGTCCCAGAAAAAGTCAAACAAGAGGAGCCATTTAGTGTCCCTAGAACAGATGTTTTGTTATCAGAACATGAGAGAGTTAGCCATCCAGTAGTTCATGACATGACACTTATGCATAGATATAATGAACCTTCTTCTGAGGAGCTGATGGTTATTGCCTCAGGAGCTCCAAACAGAAATACCAGAGATGACATAGTAGAAATAACTGTAGAGCCTCTATATGTTATGCCTCCTAAGCATGAAAAGAATGTTGTCTTGTTTCCATCAGATCAGAGAACCATAGAAGTTAAAACAGAAAACTTAGAGACTCAAATGAGGGATAGTGAAGAAACATCAAGTAATGATTGGAATAGTGGAAATGACAGCAATAACATCCCTATAATTAGCATAGCATGTGCCGATGATTTTATACCCATTCAAGAACAAAAGAAAGAATATGGAAAACTTGTCTTTCAAGATCTAGTTCATCAAGACAGTCCAGCTCTTAACATACAAACCCATTCATCTTCATTAATCCCCACAACACATGTAGAAGGCAGTACAGAAAACACTATAAAAAAGGAAATAGTACCAGGGTCTTTGACTATCATTAGAGAGGTGGTGGGTCATTTTGACAGTGGATCTATTCATAACACAAATCAATTAGTTGAGAAAGCTGTGTTGCAAAAAGAAGGAACTGAGAGAAGTAACTTGGTGGGGACTCAACTGAGCTCTGATGTCTTCTCAGCATTATCACCAAAAGCGCTTCAAAACACAACTGTTTTTAACACTGAAGTCTGTCCAGACAAAGAAGCAAAAGTGGAAGTAGATGCTGACAGGTGCCAAAGAGATAAACCTGCTATGGAAAAACTTGGCCTAACAGCACCTGTTGGACCAACACTTCCCCCACTTAGCCCAGCCAGTTTGCGTAAGCTTATGGCAAAGAATAACCCAAACTTGGAAAGCCAGGGTTCTACTGTCATGCTATTAGGGGATGGAACTGAGAAGAAAGGAGAAGATAGTGGAGGCAGCACACCCACATCCACTCTGTCCTGTGAGAACAGCCCCAAAATGAAACGACGAGACAGTCTTACTCTTATCCCCTCTGCTACCCCAGAGGAACTGGCATCTGGGGCTCGGAGAAAAATCTACCTTGCTAAAGCAAAGTCTGAAGATGAAGGCTCAGACATCCAAAACAAAAGAGACAGCCCATACATGTCACCCAGCCAGGCACGCAGGGCTGCTTTTTTGCAATTGCAGAGTGGACAACAAGCACAGCAAATGGAAAAACGTTCACCTATGTTAGGTCGCCGTAAAACCATGGTGGATATGCACAAATCAAAGGAGGAGCCTTCAGAAGAGAGTAACTTGTCAAACACAGAGAGCAAACCAGCTGAAAAAGAAAAGCTAGATCCCTACAAAGGTAACAAATATTTCAACTTTTTAACAAAGACAAAACATCTAAAGATATTAAGTTAAGGTGGGAAATCTAGTAAAAAATAATTTCTTACCAGAAATATCTTCAGAATCAGAAAAGTTTATTGCCAGGTACAGCAAAGGGTTCACGAAGAGCACTTTACAGTACTAGGAATTTGTCTTGGTGTCAGGTGCAAACATATAAACAGATAAAATTTTAAAACAATAAAATAAACTATAATAAATTAAATAAAGCTGTTCACAGCAAGTCACTTACGTGTTGCAATTTACAATGTAAAAGTGTAAGTGAAATTGAAGGAGACTGTCCAAACATATATACAGATAAAATATGTACACAATTGAGAATGATAAATATGTACACAGAAGTTTTAATGTGCATGAAAAGAAGAGCAATTTAGAATGTAAAGTTGAGTGAAGGTGACTGTCCAAATATGTATATCCAGTATGTACAATCGAGAATGAAATAAATATTGTATACAGAAGTTTGAGTTTGCAAAAGATGTAGAGCAATTTAGAATGTGAAAATGTCATGGTTGTTTGTAAGTTCTTGGGGGGGGGGGGGGGCTCATCTGGGGGTAAGTAGGGCACTGTTCAGCAGGCTGACTGCAGTAGGGAAGAAACTGTTCTTGTGGTGTGAGGTCCTGGTCCTGATGGACCGGAGCCTCTTTCCAGAGGGGAGGGACCAAAAGAGTTCATTTCCGGGATGAGAGGGGTCGGCTGCAATCTTGGCTGCACGTCTCCGGGACCTGGAGACATACAGCTCTTGGAGAGATGGGAGACTGCAGCCAATTACCTTCTCAGCTGAGTGGATGACACGCTGCAGTTTAGCTTTAACACATAGCAAACCAGACTGTGATGGAGGATGTGAGGATAGATTCAATGATGGCAGTGTAGAAGTTAACCAACATCTTCACAGGGAGGAGAAACTTCTTCAGCTGCCGCAGGAAATACATCCTCTGCTGAGCCTTCTTGGTGAGAGACCTGATGTTCTGCTCCCACTTGAGCTCCTTGGTGATGGTGGTGCCTAGAAAACGGAAGGACTCAGCAGATGTCACCAGAGAGTCACAGAGGATGACAGGGGGGAGGGGGGCTGGGTCCTTCCTGAAGTCCACTATCATCTCCATTGTCTTTAGGAAGTTGAGCTCCAGGCACATTCAGCTGGAAGAGCTTGTCTCTGAGCAGAGCTGGGATGATTGGATCCCAGTGCGGCATGAGGGACAGCACGATAAGCACCGCTGATGGTGGTGTAGCAATGGTCCAGTACGTTCCCCTCTCTGGTCGGGCACTTAATAAACTGTTTGTATTTTGGAAGTTTGTGTGAAAGATTACCTTTATTAAAGTCTCTCTGTGGTGTTTATTTATTTATTTATGTATTAAAAGCAGAACTAAAGTCCACAAACAGTATCCTGGCATAGGATCCTGGGGAATCCAGATGCTGAAGGATGAAGTGGAGGGCCATGTTCACAGCATCGTCTACAGATCTGTTGGCTCTGTAGGTGAACTGTAGTGGATCCGGGAGAGGGTCTGTAATGTCCTTGAGGTAGGACAAGACGAGGCGCTCAAAAGACTTCATGACCACAGAAGTCAGGGCGACGGGTCTGTAGTCATTAAGTCCTGTGATCTTTGTCTTTTTGGGGACTGGGACAATGGCTGAGGTCTTGAAGCAGGCTGGCACATGGCAGGTCTCCAGTGAGGTATTAAAAATGTCTGTGAACACTGGGGACAGCTGATTGGCACAGTGCTTCAGGAGGGAGGGGGAGACGGAGTCCGGGCCTGTAGCTTGGCGGGTGTTCAGACGTTTAAACAGTCTATTCACTTCTTCTTCTTTGATGGTGAGAGGTGTGAAGGGTGGGGGGTGGGGTGTTGCTAAGGTGTGGAGCTGTGTGGGTGGTACAGGTATGAAAGTGTAGGAGGAGGAGCTACTGCTGATCAATAGCTGATGGGGGGAGGATTGGGGGGGGGTCAGGACTGTTCCATTGTCTTTCAAAGTGGCAGTAGTACTCATTCAAGCTGTTGGCCAGTCGCAGGTCGTTCACAGAGTGGGGGGCTCTAGGCTTGTAATAGGTGATTGCTTTAAGCCCTTTCCAGACAGAAGCAGAGTCATTGGTTTGTAATTGTTGTTTCATTCTCTCACCATGCTCTGTTTTAGCTCTTCTCACCTCCTCGCTAAATCTGTACTTAGCCTCCTTGTATTTTCCTTTGTCCCCACTTCTGAATGCGGCCTCTTTCTCTGACCTGAGCCGTCTGAGTTTGGCTGCGAACCAGGGTTTGTCATTGTTATAACTCACCCTGGTGCATGTTGGAATGATGCTGTCCTCACAGAAGTAAATGTAGGATGATACAGTGTCTGTGTACTCATCCAGACTGTTGGTGGTAGACCTAAAAACAATCCAGTCTGTACAGTCCAAACACCCCTGAAGTTCCCCCACAGCCTCACTGGTCCACTTCTTTGATGTTCTCACAACAGGTTTGCATAGTTTTAATTTTTGCCTGTATGCAGGAATCAAATGCACCATGATGTGGTCAGACTGGTCCAGTGCGGCACGAGGGACAGCACGATAAGCACCGCTGATGGTGGTGTAGCAATGGTCCAGTACGTTCCCCTCTGTGGTTGAGCACTTAATAAACTGTTTGTATTTTGGAAGTTCATGTGAGAGATTACCTTTATTAAAGTCTCCTAGGACAATAATCCGGGTTTGTCCGTTCCACACTCTGTATCTGGTCAGCCAGAGCGCGCTGCGCTTCGCGCACATTACCTTGCGGCGGGGTGTAAACACTGATGAGAATGAATGAGGAGAACTCACGGGGAGAGTAAAAGGGCTTGCAGTTAATGATGAAGGCCTCCAGGTCCGGGGAACAGAGTTGAGACAGTACTTTCACATCGTTACACCAACTGTTGTTAATATAAAAACAGATTCCACCACCTTTTGTTTTGCCAGAGAGCTCTGTGTGTCTATCCGCTCTATAAAGATTAAATCCGCCCAGCTGTAGCGCAGAGTCCGGTATAAGATCACACAGCCACGTTTCCGTGAAGCACAAAACACAAGACATAGGAAAGTCTTTGTTTTTGTTCATCTGCAGGGTCAGCTCATCCATTTTATTGCAAAGTGAGCACACATTAGAGAGGAATATCCCAGGGAGCGCTGTGTGTAATCTGCGCCGGCGGAGCCGCACGAGCACACCTGAGCGTTTCCCTCTTCTGTGGGACTTCACTTTGTTACGTGCCTTTTTGATTAAAATCGCCAGTAAATCTGCGGTAGAACCCAGAAAACTCGGAAACAAGTCCACTGGGGTAGTAGCTCTGATGTTCATGAGCTCTTCTCTGGAATAGGAGCCACCAGAACTGTGACACAAAACTGAATAGGAACACAAAACAAGGAAAAGTAGAGCGCACCGAAACACCGTGGCTGCTGTCCGCGGCTCTATCTATCTATCTATCTATCTATCTACAGTGGGGCAAAAAAGTATTTAGTCACCCACCAATTGTGCAAGTTCTCCCACTTAAAAAGATGAAAGAGGCCTGTAATTTTCATCATAGGTACACTTCAACTATGAGAGACAGAATGAGAAAAAAAAATCCAGAAAATCACATTGTCTGATTTTTAAAGAATTTATTTGCAAATTATGGTAGAAAATAAGTATTTGGTCACCTACAAAAAAGCAAGATTTCTGGCTCTCACAGACCTATAACTTCTTCTTTAAGAGGTTCCGCTGTCCTCCACTCGTTACCTGTATTAATGGCACCTGTTTGAACGCGTTATCAGTATAAAAGACACCTGTCCACAACCTCAAACAGTCAAACTCCAAGCTCCACTATTGCCAAGACCAAAGAGCTGTCAAAGGACACCAGAAACAAAATTGTGGACCTACACCAGGCTGGGAAGACTGAATCTGCAATAGGTAAGCAGCTTGGTGTGAAGAAATCAACTGTGGGAGCAATTATTAGAAAATGGAAGACATACAAGACCACTGATAATCTCCCTCGATCTGGGGCTCCACACAAGATCTCACCCCGTGGGGTCAAAATGATCACAAGAACGATGAGCAAAAATCCCAGAACCACACGGGGGGACCTAGTGAATGACCTGCAGAGAGCTGGGACCAAATTAACAAAGGCTACCATCAGTAACACACTACGCCGCCAGGGACTCAAATCCTGCAGTGCCAGACGTGTCCCCCTGCTTAAGCCAGTACATGTCTGGGCCCGTCTGAAGTTTGCTAGAGAGCATTTGGATGATCCAGAAGAGGATTGGGAGAATGTCATATGGTCAGATGAAACCAAAATAGAACTTTTTGGTAAAAACTCAACTTGTCGTGTTTGGAGGAGAAAGAATGCTGAGTTGCATCCAAAGAACACCATACCTACTGTGAAGCATGGGGGTGGAAACATCATGCTTTGGGGCTGTTTTTCTGCAAAGGGACCAGGACGACTGATCCGTGTAAAGGAAAGAATAAATGGGGCCATGTATCGTGAGATTTTGAGTAAAAACCTCCTTCCATCAGCAAGGGCATTGAATATGAAATGTGGCTGGGTCTTTCAGCATGACAATGATCCCAAACACATGGCCCGGGCAACGAAGGAGTGGCTTCGTAAGAAGCATTTCAAGGTCCTGGAGTGGCCTAGCCAGTCTCCAGATCTCAACCCCATAGAAAATCTTTGGAGGTAGTTGAAAATCTGTGTTGCCCTGTGACAGCCCCAAAACATCACTGCTCTAGAGGAGATCTGCATGGAGGAATGGGCCAAACTACCAGCAACAGTGTGTAAAAACCTTGTGGCAACTTACAGAAAACATTTGACCTCTGTCATTGCCAACAAAGGGTATATAACAAAGTATTGAGATGAACTTTTGTTATTGACCAAATACTTATTTTCCACCATAACTTGCAAATAAATTCTTTAAAAATCAGACAATGTGATTTTCTGGATTTTTTTTTCTCATTCTGTCTCTCATAGTTGAAGTGTACCTATGATGAAAATTACAGGCCTCTCTCATCTTTTTAAGTGGGAGAACTTGCACAATTGGTGGCTGACTAAATACTTTTTTGCCCCACTGTATATCTATCTATCTATACATCTTCTTCTCCTTTCGGCTTTTCCCGTCAGGGGTCGCCACAGAGAATCATCTCTCTCCACCTATCCCTATCTTCTGCATCCTCAACACTTGCACCCACTGGCTTCATATCCTCATTAATTCCATCCATATACCTCCTCTTTGGCCTTCCTCTTTGCCTTCTGCCTGGCAGCTCCATGTCCAACATTCTCCTACCAATATACTCACTCTCCCTCCTCTGAACATGTCCAAACCATCTTAATCTGGCCTCCCTAACTTTGTCCCCCAAACGTCCAACATGAGCTGTCCCTCTGATGTATTCGTTCCTAATCCTGTCCAATCTTGTCACTCTCAAAGAGAACCTCAACATCTTCAGCTCTGCTACCTCTAGCTCTGCTCCTGTCTCTTCCTCAGTGACACTGTCTCTAAACCATACAGCATGGCCGGTCTCACCACTGTCCTGTACACCTTCCCCTTGATTCTTGCAGATAATTTCCTATCACACAGAACTCCCCACACCTTTCTCCACCCATTCCAACCTGCCTGCACTCGCTTCTTTACCTCTTTCCCACACTCTCCATTACTCTGGACTGTTGACCCCAAGTACTTAGACTCCTGTACCTTCTTCACCTCTTCACCCTGTAATCTTACTGTTCCACTTCCCTCCCTTTCATTCACACACATGTACTCAGTCTTACTACGACTGACTTTCATTCCTCTTCTCTCCAGCACAAACCTCCACCTCTCCAGGTTTTCCTCCACCTGCTCCCTGCTCTCACTACAGATCACAATGTCATCTGCAAACATCATTGTCCAAGGAGACTCCTGTCTGACCTCCTCTGACAACTGGTCCATCACTATAGCAAACAGGAAGGGGCTCAGAGTCGATCCCTGATGAAGTCCCACCTCCACTTTGAACTCCTCTGTCTGACCTACAGCACACCTCACCACTGTCCTTCTCCTCTCATACATGTAGTGCACCACTCTGACATACTTCTCTGCTACTCCTGACTTCCTCATACAGTACCACAGCTCTTCTCTTGGCACCCTGTCATATGCTTTCTCCAAGTCTACAAACACACAGTGCAACTCCCTCTGACCATCCCTATACTTCTCCATCAAAATTCTCAGAGCAAAAATTGCATCTGTTGTGCTCTTTCTGGGCATGAAGCCATACTGCTGTTCACAAACTTCCACTACCTTCCTTAACCTAGCTTCCGCTACTCTTTCCCATAGCTTCATTGTATGGCTCATCAACTTTATCCCCCGATAGTTGCTGCAACTCTGCACGTCACCCTTATTCTTAAAGATCGGCACTAACACACTTCTCCATTCCTCAGGCATACTCTCACTCTCTAAAACGTTGTTGAACAAACTAGTTAAAAATTCCACTGCTGCCTCTCCTAGACACTTCCAGACCTCCACCGGGATGTCGTCAGGACCAACTGCCTTTCCACTTTTCATCCTCTTCAAAGCCTTCCTGACATCATCCTTTCTAATCTTATCTACTTTCTGTTCCACAGAGTTCACCCCTTCTACTCTTTTTCCCTCTCATTTTCCTCATTCATCAGCTCCTCAAAGTACTCCTTCC
Source organism: Hemibagrus guttatus (assembly GCA_033459395.1). Lineage (NCBI taxonomy): Eukaryota > Metazoa > Chordata > Actinopteri > Siluriformes > Bagridae > Hemibagrus > Hemibagrus guttatus. The sequence continues at coordinate 17,414,626 of JAUCMX010000004.1, forward strand.
ATCTCCTCTGTACACTCTCCTCACTTGTGAGCACCCTTCCATCTCTATCCTTAATAACTCTAACTTGCTGCACATCCTTCCCATCTCGATCCCTCTGCCTAGCTAACCTGTACAAGTCCTTCTCTCCTTCTCTAGTGTCTAACCTAGTGTACAACTCATCATATGCCTTCTGCTTGGCCTTAGACACCTCCCTCTTCACTCTGCGCTGTAACTCCTTGTATTCCTGTCTGTTCTCTTCTGTCCTGTCCATGTCCTACTTCTTCTTGGCTAACCTCTTCCTCTGGATACTATCCTGAACTTCCTCATTCCACCACCAAGTCTCCTTATCTTCTTTTCTCCTACCAGATGACACACCCAGCACCTTTCTCCCTGATCACTTCTGCTGTAGTTTCCCAGCCATCTGGCAGCACTACCTGACCACCCAGAGCCTGCCTCAACTTCTGTCTAAATTCCTCACAACATTTCTCCCTTTTCAGCTTCCACCACTTGGTTTTCTTCTCTATCTCTATCTTTGACCTCTTCTTCTTACAGACCAACAAAGTCATCCTACACACCACCATCCTATGCTGTCTGGCTACACTCTCTCCCACTACCACTTTACAGTCACTAATCTCTTTCATATTGCCTCTTCTACATAGGATGTAGTCTACCTGTGTTCTCCTACCTCCACTCTTGTAAGTCACTCTATGATCCTCCTCCTTCTGAAAATAAAAGTGTTAACCACAGCCATGTCCATCCTCTTAGCAAAGTCCACTACCATCTGTCCTTCAAGGTTCCTTTCCTTAACTCCAAACTTGCCCATCACCTCCTCATCACCTTTGTTCCCCTCACCAACATGTCCATTAAAATCTGCTCCTATCACCACTCTCTCACCTGTGGGAATACTCGCCATCACCTCATCTAATTCACTCCAGAATCTCTCTTTCTCCTCTAACTCACAACCTACCTGTGGGGCATAACCACTAACAACCTTCAACATCACCCCTTCAATCTCTAACTTCAGACTCATCACTCTGTCTGACACTCTCTTCACCTCGAGGACATTCCTCACAAACTCCTCCTTCAGGACCACACCTACCCCATTTCTCTTACTATCCACACCATAATACAACAGCTTGAATCCTGCTCCTATACTACGAACCTTGCTACCCTTCCACCTGGTCTCCTGTACACACAGTATATCCACCTTCCTTCTCTCCATCATATCAGCCAGCTCTCTACCTTTCCCTGTCATAGTACCAACATTCAGAGTTCCTATTCTCAGTCCTACACTCTTACCTTTCCTCTTCTCTCTCTGTCTGTGCACTCTCCTCCCTCCTCTACTTCTTCCACCAACAGTAGCCCAATTTCCACCGGCGCACTGTAGGTCAACGGCGCCGATGGTGGTCGTTGTTAACCCGGGCCTCGACCGATCCGGTATGGAATTCGTACTGACGATTCGCATGGATAACTTTGGCAATGTTTTACGCCGGATGCCCTTCCTGACACAACCCTCTCTATTCGGGCTTGGGACCGACACAGAGGTCACTGGACTGTGACCCCCATGGCTAGATTCTTATCTATCTATCTATCTATCTATCTATCTATCTATCTATCTATCTATCTATCTATCTATCTATATATATATATATATATATATATATATATATATATATATATATATATATATATATATAATCTTTGCTATACTGTTAGAATTCAGTTTTAGTGGATAGCTTGCCTGAGAGCATATATCCGTGTTCTTGATCAGGCATTTGGCATTATCCCTGGGTCAAATTAATCGTTCACATTTCACATGTCACTTTTGTATTTTCATTCACTTTTAGTGTACTTTCATGCAACAGTACAATATATGCCATATAATGGATGGCTTGTGATATCAATGAACAAAGAATGTTGGCTAGGAAATTAATATGAATTAAATGAAAAACAATGCAACCAGATCCTAGGATTTTATACAGTTTAAATAATAGTATTCTAATTGTGTTACGGGGGCAAGTGCCCCCGATGGACCACTAGGGGGCCTTCAGCAGGGGTTTTGTGTATTCAGTCATGTGTTCGTTTTAGCCACGCCTTTTCCCTAATGTGTTCCTGCCTGTGTTCACCTGTTCCTAATGTGTCTCTGATTATGTTCCTTATTTATAGTGGCCGTCTGTCTTAGTTTAGTTGCCAGTCCTCGTCTTTGTGTTGCGTCTTTGTGAACCTGTTTCTCTTTTGTTTAATAAAACCCCTGTCCGCCGTCTATCTCCGGGTTGGGTCTGATTTATCTACACCGGCACAACCAGCGTGCTTCATCAGCTCAGCAATATGTGACAGAAGGACTGGCCAAAACCGTGCAGACCCAACGCGGCGCGAGGTATGCGAGGCTTCCTTTCTTCCTGCTCTCCCCAGAACATACCCGTTTTGGATTTTTTTTCTCTCCGGCACATCTTTCCGCGTCTGTTCCTCTTCACAGCGGAAAGATGTTTTTAACCTGCCTTTTTTTTCTTTTTTGCCGGTACTCGCTCCTCTTCTGTTTCTGTGAGGAACGCGACTCCACTTCCGGTTCTCCGTGGAGGGCGTTACCTCACTTCCGTCGGCGGAGTAGATTACTGGCTGCCCTTGCTTTTGTTTTTTGAGTTTTTTCTTCTTCCGGAGTGCGATTTTTTTTCTTTTTCCCTAAGCCCTTGTTCCTGTTCCGGTGAGATCTCCTGCTTGGATTATTTTTCTTTCTTCTTCAGTATGGGTGCATCGCTCCGCCTCTGCTTCCTGTCGGGGGCGTATCTCTCCTTCTGTTTCCGTACAGGACGCCACCTCACTTCCGTCGGCGGAGGATGGCCCCGATCAGACCTTCTTCTTCCTCCTCGTCATCGCCAGGACTCGCTCCGCCTCACTCCTCATCGGCAGAGGAGATCGCCGGCCACACCTACCTCCCTCCCTCCCTCCCTTCCTCCCTTCCTCCCTCCCTCCCTCCCTCCCTTCAAGGGTTTTCGGCCCAGCTGGGCTGAGGTCGTCGCTCAGTTCGACTACGAGTCAGGGGACGTCGCTCGGTGCTGCTGCTCGGCGGTAGATGTCGCTCGGCCCTCCTGCTCGGCGGTGGATGTCGCTCGGTGCTTCTGCTCGGCTGTGGACATCGTTTGGGACCCTCTGGCCTTACCGCTGTGCCCATTACTCCCCCCACTTGCCTCGCCTTGCTCCTCGCTCCTCCCACTCACCTCGCCGTGTTCCTCGCTCCCGTCACCTACCTCGCCTTGCTCCTCGCTCCCCCCACTTGCATTTACTTTGTCAGGCAGGTCCTATTTAAGTGAGTTCTTGATTGCGAACAGGTGTGGCAGTAATCAGGCCTGGGTGTGGCTAGAGAAATTGAACTCAGGTGTGATAAACCACAGTTAAGTTATGTTTTAACAGGGGGGGCAAACACTTTTTCACACAGGGCCATGTAGTTTTGGATTTTGTTTTCCCTTAATAATAAAAACCTTCATTTAAAAACTGCATGATGTGTTTACTTGTGTTATCTTTGACTAATATTTAAATGTGTTTGATTATCTGAAACATTAAAGTGTGACAAACATGCAAAGAAATCAGGAATGGGGCCAACACTTTTTCACACCACTGTGTGTGTGTGTGTGTGATATATATATATATATATATATATATATATTCTATTAGTGCTGACTAGATTATCAGCTGGCTGATCTTGCAGACTGGGTCTCGTTTAAAGTGGACTGAGTTTAGAATCTGAAAAATTATAGAGGGAAATGGAAAGCCTATATATTGTTTATCTTCACCCAGTTTTTTCTCCCCCATCAGCTCCTCAGGTAATCCGCAAGATCAGGGGAGAACCATTTACAGATGCCTTGGGCCACTTAAAGCTGTGGTGTCAATTCTTTAATGTACTCAGTGACTCCACAATCAAGTGGTTCAAAGATGACAAAGAGATTGCAGAAATAAAAAGAAGGTAACTTTGTTTCCTTACACTGTCTGGTCACACATTTTACTTGTCTCCAAGACTGCAGAATTCAGATTAAAGTATAATATTAATTTTAGTTTAAATAGATACAGTAAAATGAAATTCAAATGCAGTGCAGATTGATACCTTGCATGCTCATGAATTCCATAAGGGCCATAAATGTGTCCCTTAATTGTTTTATATAACATGAGAATATACCTCTCTTAGTGCAGGAGATGAGAGTCAAGTGGCACTGGCTATTGTTCAAGCATCATGCAGAGACTGCGGAGTTTATGGCTGCACAATCAAGAATGAATATGGCACTGACACAACTGACTACCTACTCAGCTCAGACAGTAAATTTGCATTTCACATTTAATTTAGCAGTGAAATGAATAACAGTATTATAAAACTAAGCATAAATATTCATTCTGTCCTTATTCTTTGGCAGTACTGGCTGAGTTCTTCTTACGAGATGATTCAGAAGGTATGGCTATCTTTAAGATGTTTTATATGACAATGTATTGTTTTATGAGTATAGATCACCTACAGGTCTTGTTTTGCATTCTCCTCAGTGGGAGAGGAGATTGAGATGACACCCTTGCTGTTCAACAAAGGCTTGGTGGACCCCGGCTACTGGGGTAATAAGTTCTTTGGTCGCATTATGATGGAAGAGCTGCAAATTGGGGAAGGAAGTGCACACAAAATCAGCAGAGCCAAGGTTATCTACGGTCTCGATCCTATCTTTGATTCAGGAACCACCTGCATTGTCAAAGTCAGAAACCAAATTGTGTATGGGACCAAAGAGGAAAACTGCTTGGCTGAGATAAATTTAGATATCACCAAACAGGTATGTGATTTCATACATTTCATTTCATTTCATTTATTCTTTTACCAAAAGTAAAATAGCAGTTACATGTCATTTAGGGGAAGTACTCTGCTTATTCATTAAAATTAATTATAAATGGTTCATAAATTAATGCATTTATAAACATTATTTTTGTTTTGTCCTTTTTACAGTTAAAATGTTCTTAAATTTGGACTACCAAAGAAAGGTGAAAAATGTTTTTCTTGTCTATGTTTCCTTAGGAATGTAAAATCCATAACACAGTCCGGGAATACTGCAAAATCTTTGCTGCTGAGGCAAGAGTGATTGATAAATTTGGTTTCGCATTAGAGTAAGTGTCTCTCTCTCTCTCTCTCCAAACATTTTAGATTTCCAAGCAGTACTTTTCTAACAAAAATGAAATTTTACAGAAAAATTAGATCAAGAAACTAAACTATTACAAAATACACAGCATTTCAAAACACACACACACACACACACACACACACACACACACCCCCCCCCTATGTATCTCTATAGTGTATATGCTGTATTCCCTTCACTGAAACTATGAGGTCTAGCCCAAACGTGCCAGAATGACAATTCCTCTGTGCACAAAGTTTGGTCCACAAAGACCATAATGATATTGATTGCTAAATGTTAGATCCTAAACTTTATTTAACTCATTATCTGGATTTATTTCTAAACATTAAATACCATCTGTTCCTTCATGGTGTCTGTTGCCAGTTGGTATTAAGAAAGACACAGCACACAGAGTTGCAAATGTACTTGGGAAGTACATTTAGAAGGAAGAGCTTATAGAAAGCTAGGTGTGGTCAAGAATTATGCTAAGAAAAATGCTGACATTAAACACCAGACATATAGTTTGCACTTTCTCTAAGAATACATATGAAACCAGAGATGCAAAGTGCAATGTGCAGAGAGAAGGGAAATATTGCAGATATCTGCATCCTGCAAGACATGTAAACAGAAAGGTCAAGTATAAGACAGAGATAGGGGTGCGATAGAGGTGAGACTTTTTGATACTAACACTAAGGTTGGTGTAGGAGAACTTGAGTGGCCTGCTCTACCTTCAACCCACTGATCAATTAATTGACACAATGACTACACACTAGGCCTTCTCCCCAATATCAGTAGCCAAACTCACTAATGCTCTTGTAGCTGACTGGGCATAAATCCCCACAGACACACTCATATGTGTCTGCAAGTCAAGTACACAGAAAAGTTAAGAATAGGACAGAGATAGGTGTGAGAGAGGTGAGGCTCTTTGATGCTAACAATGGCCACTTTAAATCATTTATGATCTAGTGCCGGAGGGGCACGGTGGCTTAGTGGTTAGCACGTTTGCCTCACACCTCCAGGGTTGGGGGTTCAATTCCCGCCTCCACCATGTGTGTGTGGAGTTTGCATGTTCTCCCCGTGCCTCGGGGGTTTCCTCCGGGTACTCCGGTTTCCTCCCCCAGTCCAAAGACATGCATTGTAGGTTGATTGGCATCTCTAAATTGTCCGTAGTATGAGGGGTGTGTGTGTGCCCTGCGATGGGTTGGCACTCCGTCCAGGGTGTATCCTGCCTTTGAAAGCCCGGGTGAGGCACAGGCTCCCCGTGACCCGAGTGTAGATCGGATAAGCAATAGACAATGAATGAATGAATGATTTAGTGCCTCAGCCATTTTGCTAAGGCTGTGTTCATTGGACACAAAACACTTTCTAGAAGTGTGAACATTCATTAGTTAACTTACTATTCATCCCTAACATTTATCTCTAATGAGCAAGCCTGAGATGATGGTGGCAAGGAAAAACTCCATGAAATGATATGAGGAAGAAACCGTGAGAGGAACCAGGCTCAGATGGGAACCCATCCTCATTTGGGTGACACTGGACAGAAAATAATGTAACTGTTGATAATGTCCTTTCTAGAACAGCAACCAATATCATATTATAATAGAATATCATGGGCTCTTATCACTAGATTTGGTGGTGAAATTAATTAATCTCCACCACATTTTGATTGCATATGAGTGAGGTGGATCTAGATGTTCTGAATACTCTTCATCTTGTGTGAGCATCCATTTACCCCTATAGGAAAGGGCAGCAGAGACCAAAAGCATAATTATGGTTGTGTGCATATTGGTCATAATGAATTTAGGCCTAGACAGGAAGCAGCCGAGCATGATTGAACCTTCACCCCAGAGGTGGCCCCCTTTCTACAAAAAAGAAAGGATCTTTCCAGTGGCTCTCGTCTGCTTCAGCCCTGAGTACTTCTTAGACCCACAGCTAAGTTGGTGTGTATGAAGATAGCACACTGTCAGGGATCCAAGCCCAATAGTAATTGATTAATGCCAAGAATCTCTGCACCTGTTTAACAGTCTGTGGTCGAGAGAAGTGAGTAACTAACTGGACTCATTCTTTTGGTATTGTACTTTGGCCTTTTGTGATGATTTGGTCTAAATACAAGACTTTTTTCTTCACCCACTGGAACTTTTATCTTGATCATTTAAACCGAACTTGAGCCAAGACATTGCAGACAATCACACAGTCTTGTTCAAAAATACACACATCATAACTGTCCTCTACTGCATTTGTTTTTTTGTCATGTGAAAGGGCGATTTCTGGCGATCCTACCCCATAGTCCAAACGTGAAAAATATGAGAGATTGTTGTCACATGCAGGGGGTGACTAGTACTTGACATATTTCTGCTACTTTACTGTTGCTATATGTATAATGGCAGCCTCACTGATTAGATTTCTTCATCCTTTCATAAATTTTCAAAGGGACATCCTCTTCTTGGGCAGTTGTACCTAAGCAATTAAAATGCAAAAAACCCATTCATCCAAAACGGTGTACTATAAAGTCAAACATCATTATTTCAATTTCCAATGATCTCCTTTCTGCATCAGTTAGGATTTCTGGCCTGCTCTTTTCTTACCTTTCAGAATTATTCCACTTTGACAGCATCCAAAAATTCCAGGTTACTAAAACTCCCAAGCCAGGGAAGAACTGTTCAGTTAAATATTACAAAAGTTGTTTAATTCTGAAAGATTTAGATCTAAATCATTAGATTAAATCTAATGATTTAGGGCTAACGAAACTGAGAAGCAAAGACACTTATATACACATACCTGAACTAGACACATGTGAACACAATGACACTAATTACATGGGTGAAAAACTGAACAGTAGGCTCAACGAGGACCTCTAGGGGTCAAAACAGTCCAAAATACTTACAGCAACAAAAGCAATGAGACACAATCCTGATCAAAGGACATTAGTGGGATATTTTTAATCATCGGTTTGATAACTGGTAATTTAAAGAGGTAATACTTAATACATAGTCAGTGCTAAAATATATTTGATCATTTTCTAGTAGAGGTTTTATAGCTTTTGGTAATATCAGGTTGAGGAATTATATAGGTAAAGTACAGGTGCATCTCAATAAATTAGAATGTCATGGAAAAGTTTTATTTTATTTATTTCAGTAATTCAACTCAAATTGTGAAACTCGTGTATTAAATAAAATCAATGCCCACAGACTGATTTTGGCTCACATTTAACAAAAACCCACCAATTCACCTCAACAAATTAGAATACTTCATAAGACCAATAAAAAAAAAACATTTTTAGTGAATTGTTGGCCTTCTGGAAAGTATGTTCATTTACTGTACAGGTACTCAATACTTGGTAGGGGCTCCTTTTGCTTTAATTACTGCCTCGATTCGGCATGGCATGGAGGTGATCAGTTTGTGGCACTGCTGAGGTGGTATGGAAGCCCAGGTTTCTTTGACAGTGGCCTTTAGCTCATCTTCATTTTTTGGTCTCTTGTTTCTCATTTTCCTCTTGACAATACCCCATAGATTCTCTATGGGGTTCAGGTCTTGTGGGTTTGCTGGCCAGTCAAGCACACCAACACCATGGCCATTTAATCAACTTTTGGTGCTTTTGGCAGTGTGGGCAGGTGCCAAATCCTGCTGGAAAATGAAATCAGCATCTTCAAAAAGCTGGTCAGCAGAAGGAAGCATGAAGTGCTCCAAAATTTCTTGGTAAATGGGTGCAGTGACTTTGGTTTTCAAAAAACACAATGGACCAACACCAGCAGATGACATTGCACCCCAGATCATCACCGACTGTGGAAACTTAACACTGGACTTCAAGCAACTTGGGCTATGAGCTTCTCCACCCTTCCTCCAGACTCTAGGACCTTGGTTTCCAAATATAACACAAAACTTGGTCTCATCTGAAAAGAGGACTTTGGACCACTGGGCAACAGTCCAGTTCTTCTTCTCCTTAGCCCAGGTAAGATGCCTCTGACGTTGTCTGTGGTTCAGGAGTGGCTTAGCAAGAGGAATACGACAACTGTAGCCAAATTCCTTGACACGTCTGTGTGTGGTGGCTCTTGATGCCTTGACCCCAGCCTCAGTCCATTCCTTGTGAAGTTCACTCAAATTCTTGAATCGATTTTGCTTGACAATCCTCATAAGGCTGCGGTTCTCTTGGTTGGTTGTGCATCTTTTTCTTCCACACTTTTACGTTCCACTCAACTTTCTGTTAGCATGCTTGGATACAGCACTCTGTGAACAGCCAGCTTCTTTGGCAATGAATGTTTGTGGCTTACCCTCCTTGTGAAGTGTGTCAATGATTGTCTTCTGGACAACTGTCAGATCAGCAGTCTTCTCCATGATTGTGTAGCCTAGTGAGCCAAACTGAGAGACCATTTTGAAGGCTCAGGAAACCTTTGCGAGTGTTTTGAGTTGATTAGCTGATTGGCATGTCACCATATTCTAATTTGTTGAGATAGTGAATTGGTGAATTTTTGTTAAATGGGAGCCAAAATCATCACAATTAAAAGAACCAAAGACTTAAACTACTTCAGTCTGTGTGCATTGAATTTATTTAATACACGAGTTTAACAATTTGAGTTGAATTAGTGAAATAAATTAACTTTTCCATGACATTCAAATTTATTGGGATGCACCTGTATATAGTACACAATTTGATTTTGAAGAGGAATTAATTCAATTTGTTTGGACTGATGGATTGGATTACAGTATTTTAATCACCCTACTGATGAGCTTATTGTGTAGAATTTTCAGGTTCACTCGGAGAAAAAGCCTTAGCCATGCTGCATTTACCTGGAAGCTTTTTGCCAAAGAACCATGCAGAGACAGGGACTGAATAGCAAAATTATTTGAAATTTACTGAGTTGAACATGGCGTATTTATACAGAAGAAATATTCTGAAAAAATATACTGTAGGTAAACAAAAGACACCAGCAGAAACAGACATGATGGTTGACGTGTTCACTGGCAGTTTGGCGAGTTTATTATGAAAATAGTCTAAACTACCTAATCTAAACTACAGAAGAAGGAACTGTCATGGAGAGTCTGTGTTCAGCACATGTTTGTCAAAACAGAACAGAAAGAATTTCTAGGAAAAAACAAAGGATATCATGGTCAACAAACACAAATTATCAAAATAAATACTATTGCGCATAATAATTGCTCATTTTCCTACAGAAACAGCTATGCCAGGGGGTCTGTAAATACTAATTAGTGGAAATAAAAAAAATAGATTGATAGATAAAGAACTTCAAATGAATTACTTTCATGTCCAAATTTTTGTGTAACATCTAGAATATCATTATAAATACCTGAAATGGCTCATTTTCTATTAGTTAGAACAGACACATTCTTAGTATGGTGAATCCTAAGTGAAGACTCAGGGAAGATATTTGTTTACCCTATTGTTCAGCTGTCGGACCTCAGCTCTGAAATACAACACCTTCCTGAGCATAATGGATACTGTTACACAGAAATAGAGCTTGATGTCTAGGGGTACCAGTCTAGGGTTGTCTTGCCCAGAGTGAGAATATTGGAAGTCCTGTTGATAACCTGTTTCGACTTTGCTCTCTCAATCTGAGGATACAATCCAGGATCCAGCTTGAGGCATAGGTGCCGAAACCTAGCTGGTCCAGCTCTTCAATTTGTGGCTGGAGGATGATAGTGTTGAATGCTGAACTGAATTACTGTTAGTTAGGGCCAGGTGAATAGCATGCATCTGCATAGTCTCTGAGCATGCCCATGTACATTGATGGGTCCCACAGCTTTGCATGGTTACTCTGGAGACTATCTTTCTTATGTACCCTTTTTTGTAAACTGATTGATATGAATATAGATTGTTGTGCATGGAAATCTCAGTATATCAACAGTTTCTGAAAAACTCAAACCAGCAACCATGGCATCAAAAACCATGCCACCATCATTGAGAACATTTTTCCCTTGAAAATTACCTAAAGCTAAAGCTCATGACTTGTATCTGTATTTTATGTCCTACACTTTTGCCACACAACTGACAAATTAAATAATTGCTTAAATGTACAGGGGTACCAATGTTTCTATCACAGTGAACAAGGGGTGTATGCTATATACTTATAAGAGTTCAAATCAGTAAAGTCACTGATTTTATGTCTTTGTCCTGAAAAAAAACACAGAGTGATTCCATTATATTTGATCTACCGTCCTGCCAACACCATCCCATATGCAACAATGGAGACTGATTTAAAGGGGGTGTACCTGACATACTGCAGAGTGGACAAGACTGGGAAACTGATCACACAAAGCACATCTGAAGTGGAGCAGAAATGCTGTACATTTCAGCACTGGATATACCAGTGGACAAATGGCAATCTGCTGGTCACCCAGCTAAAAGGTTAAGTATCTCCTAAAATTCATCCTATCATAAACATGGAGATCAATCTTCCAGCAGAATATAGTTCCAAACATATAAACACTTTACCATAATATTCATATGAAAATCTGGTAATATGGTATGTTGAATTTGGCTATGTGGGTCTCCAAATTTTGCTGGAGCACAGACATGGGTTTACACATGTCTTGAGCTAGATTGTTTGATCACTGTTTTAGAACTGCTGAAATAAAATATTATTCGTTTTGTTTCAGGTGTAGATACAAAGATCACAAATGTTAAGATTGTCACCAAGTCCAAAGGGTTTGTCTATATATTGCACTACTGTACTATATTGTCATATTTTACAATATGTTCTGGATGTTTTATGTTAATTTTCATTTAATTATTTATGTACTACAGCTATCAGAGTCTTACAGATAAAGGCTCCCCAAAGACATTGGAACAATTTGTCATCCAACATCAGTGCAACTACTACTGTGGTTTGCTAGGCCTGAGAGCCCTGACAACTATGGATTCTTTGCAGCAGTCAAGGTTAAAAACCTCCAGGAGTCCTTTGCTGGCTCGTAAGGTGGGTCTCACTGATTCATCCAGCCCACAGCTTCAGAAGAAAAGCTCAAGCAACCCCCAAACAGCTAAGAATATCAACTCTAGCCCCAAGGTAGCCAAAAAGACTGAAAAAGATGGGGAGAACAACGCTGCTACCAAACATAAAACAATGGAGGTCCCCAAATCTGTAACAATGAGGTAAAGAAAATTTTATTGTCAAAAATGAAGAAGCCATCAACGCTTTCTCTTTCAATTTTTCACTTTTAATCATGTTCTCAATTACCTTAATGATCTAAATTAGAATTTGAATGGCTAAAATGTACAGTGTGTTTATATGTAGCCTGGTAGCTTAAAAACAATGGCCCTTATTCATCAAAGTTGGTCAAATCTGATTGTAAAACAAGCATGCATAAATGCATAGGGTTTCCTTTGTGTAATCCTTTGTGTGGGCAGTGTGTGTGAATTTGATAGTAACTAGAACCACACTGGATTTCCAGTTAAATAATGAATATCAAAATAATTATAATTCATTTATTATAGAAAGTACAGAAAATCAAGTAGTACAAACAATAGAAAATAATAAAGAAAACAATGGTGCACAGACTTCTTAAAATACAGGCAATGGGGTTCAGTGTTAACACATGTAATTATATATATATATAAAAGAGTGTCACGTTTCCTGGTGTCCATGGCATGAAAGTAACAGACCCAGCGCACCGATAGACAAAGACAGGGGTTTTATTGAACTTAAACAAACACACGAGACCGACACCACACAAAGACGCTACATAAAGACGACGACCAGCCCCGAACCCTGGCAAAAGGCCTCTATATATACACAAAAGCATAATCAGGATAACATTAGGGACAGGTGAGCAACAATCAGGAAACAATAGAAACAGGCGGGGCTAAAACAAAGCACATGACATGACCGAAAACAATAACAAAACACAACATGACACAATCCCTGCCGGAAACTCCCCCTAGTGGCCCAACACAGGGCCTACACCCGTAACATATATATATAATTTTTTGATTTATTTTTTTTTCTAAAGGTGCTATTGACATGAAATTTTCTTCAGATTTTGGTAACAACCCATGCAATCATAGATGTCCATAAATTAAGTTAACACAGGGAAAAAGTACTGAACCCTCTTATTGAAATTTATTTAATACTTCGAACAAAACCCTTTCAAGCTTCAAGACACCTCCTGTATGGAGAAACTAGTTGCATGCATTGCTCAGGTGTGATTTTTGCTCATTCTTCCACACAAACAGTCTTCAAATTTTGGAAGTTGACATTTGAAGATGAACTCTGATCTTTAGTTCTTTCCATAGATTTTCAATTGGATTCAAGTCAGGTGATTAGCTTGGCCATTCTAGCATCTTTAGTTTCTTTCTCTGAAACCAATTGAGAGTTTTGAGTGTTTGGGATCATTGTCTTGCTGAAATGCCCACCCTCATTTCATCTTCATCATCTTGATAGATGGCAGCAGATTTTTTATCAAGAATGTCTCGGTACATTTTTAGATTCGCCCTTCCTTCCAGTTACATAAAGTTTGCCAGCACTGTATGCTGAAAAACAGCCACACACCATGATGTTCCCACATCCAAACTTTACTGTTGGTATGGTGTTGTTGGGGTGATGTGCCGTGACATTTGTCCTCCAAACATGGTCGGTATTATGGCATCCAAAGAGTTTAATTTTGGTCTGATCAGAGTATATTCTCTCAGTATAGTACAGGCTTGTCCAAATGTTGTGCAGCAAACTTAAATGAGCTTCAACATGCTTTTTCTTCAGCAATGGAGTCTTGCATGTTGAGTGTGCATACGGGCCATGGCGGCTGAGTGCAATACTTATTGTTTTCTTTGAAAGAATTGTACCTTTTAATTCCAGGTGTTTTTGAAGCTCTCCACAAGTGATCCTTGGTTCTTGGACAACTCTTTTGATAATTTTTTTCACTCCTCTCTCATGAATCTTGTGAGGATCACCTGGTCTTGGCCAGTTTATGGTGAAATTATGTTCTTTCTACTTCTGGATTATGGACACAACAGTGCTCACTGGAACATCCAGAAGTTTTGAAATCCTTCTGTAACCAATGCCATCTGTACATTTTGCAACAATAAGTTTGTGAAGGTCTTGAGAGAGCTCTTTGCTTTTACCCATCATGAGATGGTTCTTGTGTGACACTTTGGTAATGCTATCTAATTACTGATTGATTTCAATTGGTGCCTTGGCTTTCCATGCCTTTTTGCACCTCCCTTTCTTCATACTATTTCCCTGTGTCATTTCACATAATTACACATAATTTATGGACAGCTATGGTTTGATTTCTTTGCATTTCCTTGGTTGTTACCATCATCTGATGAAAGTATCATGTTATAAGCACCTTTAGTTATTTTATTTTAATTGTTTTTACATTGTTGTAGTGCTTTGGGTGTGAGAAAAGTGCATTATAAATAAAATGTATTATTAATATTATTGTTGTTGTTGTTATTATTATTATTATTATTATTATTATTATTATTATTATTATTATTATTGTTTAGAAATATATTTACTGAGAAAAATGGTGACATGTTCAATACTTATTTTACCTGCTGTATCTCATTACATAATATCATTCATTTCACCATAACAAACAAATGAAAGTCAATTTTTTGGATTGGATTATTGGACTTTCCTCTACTGATTTAATTTAAATTTATTAAGGCTTATGCAGTGATCATTTTTTGTTGCTGCAACCTTGGACATCTTCAACTCAGTTCCACTTAAAATACATTTTTCCCTGAACGATTTGGAATTCCTTTTACTTGCTCACTTCTGCAACACATGCATAAATAATGTCATGTTTAAGGTAAATGATATGTTTGATAATTTAAACTTTAGAATGTTTTATGGCTACTGGGCAGGGTCATGGTTCCACACAGCTGAAGAGGATTCATTAATTTAGCTGAAATCACTGTCCATTTTTATTACTTTTTCCTTCAGATTTGTTCATACTCATTCCAATGAAACTTTGATGAATAATGCCTGTTTTTTCTGAGACTGATTAATTTGTGACAATTCTGTCCATGGACTGCATCTTATCGTTTTGAAAAGTTGACTATATAGTTTTAGGAGTAATGACCACAAGAGTGTGGATTAATTAATCAAATTACTACCTTTTAACTCAAGCCAAACTCTAATTGCTTTTAAAGATGGCATGTGTGAAAAAATGTGAAAAAAGTAAAATGTTAACAATTGCCACTTCTGCAGCATTGGCAACATTTATTACAGAAAAACAGAAGTTATGCTATGTTTGTCTCAACAATAATATAATATATGTGAATGTTTAAACATAGAATATTATTTCTTATTTCTAATTAATATTATTTATAAATGCAAAAAATGCATCCAGTTACGTTTAACATTGCAAAATGTTTTTGGATGTTATAATAAACATTATTTCATAGTACCAATGAACTTTAATTTAATTGATGATTAAATTTTAATTCTCTTTTGTCACTCACACTAGCAACTTTTTGTTGATGTTGTTGTTGTTGTTGTTGTTTATTTTTGTAATTGTGGTCATATAGTCAAATCCACACTTACTGGCAGTCTTTAAGAAAATAGCCAAAATTAAGCAATGAGTAAAATCTTTAAAGCCTTGTTCACATCTGGTATTCATATTCATATGTCTGTCTTACAAGTGGACAAAACACATTGCTATTCACACCTGGCATTATGAATGTGTCTACTCTGAACATGCTTAAGTCCAGATTACATACAATATTTCCTCATGCACATTCATTATGCTAGCCTTCTGCTGTATTTGTTTTCAGACAGAAATCCTGTTTTATTGACATGTTCAATCTGTTTCAAATACTTCTTTTGCATGGTCTGCTAACAAAACTTATAATTGTATGGGAGAGGACACAATGAAAGAAGGTACAAAAAGTAGATGCTTTTGTTTTTGCTGTTTAAGACCCTGCACAATTCTATGGGTACTCATAAGAAGTGTAGCAGAGAGTTATTATAAGTTCAGTGTAATTTCCAAACAGTCTGTTAATGATTACAGAGTTTTTGGCTAGGGAAATGATAGTCACAGGATAAAGAAATTGCATACTCCTTCAATTTTATGTTTTTATTTATATGAAATTATTTGTGTGGTCCTTAGAAACTTCTTTAAATAAAATTTTTAAAAAAAATTAATAAAAACACAACAGTTTCAATTTCAATATGCAGTCATTTTGTGGCCAAAAAGTAAACTGACTTTCTGAAACAGGCCTCCACAGTGAAAAGACTGATAAATATTGTGTATATTCTTTGGACAGAGGAGACCAAGGTGGAGATGTTTGGTCATCATGCAGCAAAGAAGGAACAAAGGCCAGGCCTCAGCCTGGGAGGGAGGATTGTAATGGCTTAGATTGTAATGGCATATTTTTTGGGGAACATATAGCTTCGTGGGTGGACAGGCAGCCGGCATGAGCTCATCGTTTAGGGATCTCTGAATTTCCTCCACGAGTTTCCACCAGATAGAGCCTAAAATGACCGCGGGGTGAAGGATGGGTTCCGGCGGGGATGATGGGGTGCTCACTGGATCGTGACGACGGGATAGAGCATCCGCCTTGCCATTCTTCAAACCCAGATGGTAGGTGACCAAGAACTGGAAGCATGAATAAAAAGACAAAAAAGAGTGCCCACCGAGCTCGACAGGGGTTCAATCACTTTGCATTACACAAATACTCCAAATTTCGATGGTCTGTCAAAAACAGGAATGGATGGTAGGCCCCTTCTAACCAGTGCCTCCATTCCTTCAGTGCTGCTTTAATGGAGAGCAGTCCTCTATTGCCCACATCATAGTTACTTTCAGGTTAGCTTCCACAAAAAGAAGGCACATGGATGGACCTTCCCTGGATCTCCATGACGCTGCGATAAAACAGCTCCGATGAAGGGTTGACTGGGGTTGGGGTGCTTCAGGATGGGTCACACAAAGACCGCTCATGATTCGTCTGACCATTTCAGCCGCTTTTGCAGCACAAAAGGGAGGTCAGAGGGCTGGCCATGCTGCTGTAGTTACGAATGAATCAGTGGTAGAAATTTGCGAACCCCAGGATCCATTGTCGCTCTTTGACTGTGGTGGGTTTGGGCCAGTCCGTGACTGCCTTTATCTTGCAGGGGTCCATCTCCACCCCTTGTTGGGAGATAATGTAACTCACGTTTTTCCTCTTTGACATAGAGCTGGTGTTTTCTGAAGTGAGAGAGCACCATCCTGACATGAGTCATGTGTTCGTCATACGACAATGAGTAGATAAGAATATAATCAATGTATATGATGACACACCATTCAATCAGGTCCTTGAAAACCGCATTGGAATACTGTGGGGGCGTTAGTGAGTCCATATGGCATGACTAAATATTCGTAATGTCCCCTTGTGGTATGGAAGTCCATTTTCCACTTATCTCCTTCCCAGATACATACTAAATTGTAAGCACTGTGCTCGCAGGCTGCCATCCTTCTTTCCTACATAGAAAAATCCAGCTGCGGCAGGCGAGGTTGAAGGTCGGAAGAAGCCTGCAGCAAGCGCTATCTCAATATACTCCTCCATGGCCCGCGACTCTGGTAGCAACAAGGGGTATACTTTACTTTTAGGCAGTAGTGTATTGGGGAGTAAATCGGTTGCGCAGTCCCAAGAATGGTGAGGGGGAAGGTGAGTGGCCTTTTCCTTGCTAAAAATGTCACGTAAATCCTTGTACACAAGTGGGAGGGTACCAAAGGTAACTTGGCAGGGGCATGTGGGAATGTTAGTAAGACAATATTCCATATAGTACGGTGACCAACGGATGATCCCTCTGTCCTTCCAGGAAATAACCAGATCATGGTGTTTGAGCCAAGCATCACCTAAGATGATAGGGTTGGTGGGAGAAGAGATGACAAGGAACTGAATTTCCTCATAGTGGAATAGTCTGACCTGGAGGGTTATACAATGCACCTGGTGGGTGATCAGGCCCCGTCCTATGGGTCGGTCATTGACGGCCTTCACTCGTAAAGGACTTTCACAAGTTGTTGATCTATCAGATTGACAGCCGCGTCAGAGTCCACTAGGGCTGGAATGACAACAGGGTTGTAAGTAAGAAATAAGGTAACTTTCAGAGTGAGACAAGCACTCCAGTACTCCTTCCTCACCTTAGACTTGGTGGGTCTCTCGGGACAGTTGGCGATCTGGAGATTCGAGCCCATGCAATAAAAACATAGATGCTGCTGTTCTCAGCTTTGGCGCTCCTCAGAAGGCACCCTGGTGTGGCCTAACTGCATGGGCTTGGGTATCTCCTCCCTGGGATCATGAAGCTGTTTACGAGGTAGATATTCCCGGCTGTAGCATGGTTTGAGACATTTTTTGCAGCAACATTTGCATTGTCCAAGCAAATGGCGTTGGTGATGTACTTGGAGAGTGAGGAGTTAAGGAGTTACCTGGGGTGTGGGATCGTTCCAGCCACTCTGAGCTGCAAGGGTCCAGAATTTAACTGTATAATCGGCTGCCGAATCAGATCCCTGGTGTAATTCCAACAGCTGAACCTATATGTCCCGGCCTCCCACAAAGTACTCAAAGACTTCCCGAATTAGTCCCGAGAAATAGGAGAAGGAATTCCTCACCTGAGGGTCGTGATCCCACACTGTGTATGCCCAGTCCAGAGCCCTGCCCATAAGTAATGAAAGCATGAACACATGCCTGGTATTTTCCTCGCGGTAAGCCTCACCTTGGTTAGTGAAAAAATTTTCACACTGTCTCAGGAATCCGTAGCATCGGTCTGCAGATCCATCGAATTTCTCAGGGAGGGCCATGTGCACCGTCATGCTGCGGGGTGGAGAGTTGTGCACCGGGGCGGGGCTTGGAGCAGCTGTGGCGCACTGCTGGAGCTCGTGTGCGGCCTGCTCAGCAGCTAGCTGTTCCTGCTATGCCCGGATTATGGCTCCTTGGTGTGCTACGACCTCTTGAAGTCAGGCATAATCTGCTGGATTCATGGTAGGCAAAGTATTCTGTAACGGCTGCCCGCCATGTGGTGGAGTAGGATCCATTTGCAGAGAAACAAATTATACAGTCCAAGTTCACAAGCAGAGAGCGAAATCTGAATAAACAGTCCAGGGTCAGGAAGCTGAAATGGAAAAGTTAATGTGAAATAGCCAGTCTGAGATCATAAAGCCAAAACAGTAATCCAAACAGAAATAAATCCAGAATGAAATCCGATAATCCGAAAACGGGGAAACAGGCACAGGTCAAAAGTACAAAAAGCAATAATTAGTTGTGTAGCAAACAAATGGCTGGGACAATGGCTCAATACTTCACGTTGTCATGTTGTGATAGTGCTCCCTTTATGCTAGTGAACACGAAAGTGTTCCATGGTGGTGTAATACTCAGGCAAGGGCTCCCTCTGGCAGTCGAGTCAAAGGTATCATAAGAGGGATCATAAGAGAGTTGCATTTTTTTATTGTTATCTGAGTTTAGATGTTTGTTCATAGAAGTTGGTGAGTACATCAAAGTAGTTATTTATGTCCATGTGTGGACAGCAAGAAGATTTGTGGAGGAGAAAATTGACAACTAAAAATGTCCTTTATTTCAGCTGTATTATTTAACTGCAGATTCACACAAACACATTTACACACATGGCTTTATGTGCTCAACTCTCTCTCTCTCTCGGCTCTCACTTCTCCCCCTTTTCATCTCTTCTGCTACTCACTGCAACAAAAGAAAAGTCATAAGTACAATTACTCACTGGATGCATGATTCAAAACACTTACCTTCCTCAGCTCCACTTTCCATTCACAAAACAATGCTTGACCATAACCCCTTTCACATATCCCCACTGCCCAACTCAGGCATGTGTCTGTCTGTAAAACAAAAGGGAAAGAGAAGACAGGGGAATGCAAAAGTGGCCAACAACAGAATACAGCTTTTACCTTTTAAAGCACCCACACCTTTTCAGTCAGTGGGCTGATGACATTTGAATAATTAGAGGGAAACTTGCAATAATAGCTAGCCAGCCCCAGAAACTGTCTCGTCTCCTCTTTAGTCTTAGGTCTTGGGCAGGCTACAATTGCTGTGCACATACAACTGGACCGACCCATTACGTTTGGGTACCAAAACAGATGAGGATATAATGCTAACTGCATTGGACTCTGAGGAGCTCAATGTGGGCAACAAGGAGCAAACAGCATTTGAATTGCCATCACAAGGAGTTCCACAAGGAGTTCTTCTCTGTGTTCGAAAAGCTCCTGGAGATGATCACACCTGCTGTTGCCAAGCTTAGCTTAGATTGTCATGATGAAAGGTTAGTGTTGTCCACTATGAGCTTGACATCTCTGACTAACTTCACGCTGCTTTCCACCTCAATGCAAGGGGTCTCCCATTTTTCCCATACCTTCACACTGAGGTGTTGAGGTTGTGGAATATTCCTTATTATGACTGATTGTTCTACTCAGCCACTACTGAATATTCAGCCATTGTGGGCCTTGATGAACATGGGTATGTGGCAATGCCTAAGGTTGAAAAGACGCTTGTGGACTATTTCTGCCTTAGGGAAGGCCTACAATCCTTCATGTTAAGCTGTTGCAGTGCTGCACACAATGGAAGTTTTGCATTTGTACCGAGCTGACCTGCTAAAGGAGCTCATCTGCAGGAAGAGGCTCTTCAATGAGGTCTGAACTCCACTAGGCCACAATTTTAGCCTTCTGTGCCATAAAGCAGAAGGCCCATGCCATTGGCCATTTCATGACTACATTTGGTTGCCACGGAGAGGCAATCTGAGAGAGATAAAAGAAAGGGACAAAACCTTTCTTTTTGATGCCCTGATGTCTCCTAAGTGCCTGTTCTTCCTTCGGCACAGCGAGGAGTTAGAGCTATCAACCAGTAGCCACTAGTCCTAGCCTGGCCTGTTGAGGCAGGAAAAGAAGGCTAGCGTTGCAGCCTGAACCCCCCCTCCCATGAAAAATCTGGGTGGCTGGCCAAGGCTTAGGGGCAAGTACCCCAGGCGAGAGACAGCCATCTCCGCCAGGTGGGCCAGAAAGGAATCGTAACACCTGAGGTCTAAGGTTTTCAGGGATGCCTCTTTATGGCCATTTCCACTGCTGCCTGCCACGCCACCCTTGGGGTTCAGCCATGACCACCCATGCTCCTTCTCCTTATGTGTTGCCACCTCCTGGGTTAGACCCTGCCAGCTTGCTGTTTGATGTTGATGTATTGTAGTTTGTGTTTAAAATGTAAGAAAAGTAACCCTCTCACAGATGGCATGTCCAACTTTCGCACAAGTAAGTGTCACACAGGTAAGTGTTCGAAAGTTGTGAAACTTTCTTACAGAGACAATGCCACCTACTGTTCTGAAACAACAGCAAATGACATGCAATCTTTGGCGACAACAATTAGGTCTAAATTTTGAGGTATATTTTGAGGTCACTCTAGAATTTACTGTAACATACATTGCTCTTTGAATAATCATTTACATATCCCAGCTCCCACTACTAAATGGTAATCAAATCAGACGGTGATCAGGAACTGTGAACTAGCTGACAGTTGGTGGCCAACTCTGGGGATCTGTCTCCCATTCAATGCTTTGTTTAAGAGTATCACCTCTAGGCTTTTGTATGGTCACACCTTCAAGGCCTGCCCACTTAAGGACTTTAAAACTGCAATGTATGTTCCTTTTCACTGGACTCAATAGTCATTACAGTACCAACGCATTGTGTTCTGATATCCAACAAAACATTCCTGATGAACACTACTTCCAAGTCCCCTGGTTTGCTGCGGTGAATTCTGTGAATTCACAAGATAGTGCCGTGACCTGGATTTGAAACGAGTCCAGGCTGAACTTCTTCAACTTCTCAAGCTATGATTTGGTGAGTGTCACTCTAGCAAAGAACCACTATAGACCAGTGTTTAAGTTATCCTCAGCTTTGCCAGGGAAGTGTTAGGGTGTCAGCTGTAGGGTGTCAGCTGTAGGGTGTTTTAACAAACAGGTTTATCCTCTGTTTCGGCAGGGAAGGTTATCCACTGTTGTGTGTTAACAATAGTTGATCCTCTGCTTCGGTAGGGAAGAATTTGGTTTATCCTCTGTTTCAGCAGGGAAGGTTAACAACAGTCTGGCAGAGAAGAATTTGGTTTTGGTTTATCCTCTGCTTTGTTTTGTCACAGATTTTGGTTCATTCTCTGGTTTAGCAAGAAGAATTTGGTTTATGGCTTCTTCAGAAAGGAAGATTTTAATTTAAACTCTGCTTTGCCATGGAAAAAAAAGATGTGGACTCATGTCTCACATTGCAAAGTAGTACCACCACCAATAGGGACAGACTAGGACACACGGACCAGTGAGGAGCCCAAGGAAGAACCAATGTGCAATAGGCCTTGGGGGCCAACCCAACAGCGAAGACTTCCACATAGGTTTCCCTTTATTAGTTCATCCCTACCTAACTGGTCCATAGGTGTCAGTATTTGTAGATTAGGGCAAGGAACTACACCAACAAATTAAACCACTATACAATCAAATGAAGTTTAACCTAGCATTCTGAAAAAAGAAATAAAGAAAACCCATACTTTTTTGTCCTGTTTCTTTTGTCTTGTTTCTTTGTTTGTCTTTCATCTTCTTCTTCTTTTTTTCACAGGTAGGCATGCAAAGTTTCCTGAACTCATCACTGCAGCATCTGCTAGCTGAACCATCTACATATAGAGAACCATCTGGATAACTTGCTGCCCAGACTAATGGAAGATACTACAGAACAGAGCAGCACTGGATGAGATTCTTGCTTCACAACGTGGTGCCTGCAAAGTTGTTTGACATGAATGTTGCACATCTGTTTGACCCAGTCAAGGGACTAGACAAACTGAAAAAGGATATTAGCAGTATATTTATAAAACTGTATAACCATGGAAAATTCCTCAGTGTTCGGAAGCCTTTTTGGCCAGTCATGGTCATGTTTTAGATAAATAGTTGTTTTAGGCAGTTTCATTACAAAATCTTCCAGGTCAGCATAGTTTGAATATGACAGACTACTGTCATACTACTGTTCATCAGAAAGGCATATCAATAGCTCAGGTCAAGAACTACTAACCTTAAATGTTAAAACCTATTACAAGAATGTAAGTTTACAAATTGGGAGAACTCTAGAACTCTCAAAGGGGGATTGTAAGAAAACATATTTTGAGGTCACTCTAGAATCTACTGCCATAGTGCATCCTGGTGCCATGTGTTAGTACCAGGAAAGCGACACATATCCGGCCATCCACTTGTTGTAAAAGAAAATGTGATTCATCAGACCAGGCCACCTTCTTCCATTGCTCCGTGGCCCAGTACTGATGCTCAGCTCATGCTTCAGTGGTGCACAGCGATCAGCATAGGCACCCTGACAGGTCTGTGGCTATACAGCCCCATACGCAACAAACTGTAATGCTCTACGTATTCTGACATCTTTCTATCAGAAGCAGCATTAACTTCTTCAGCAATTTGAGCAATAGTAGCTTGTCTGTTGGATCGGATCACATGGGCCAGCTTTTGCTCCCCAGGTGCATCAGTGAGCTTTGGCCACCCAGTAAAGGTGCCATGATGAGAAGATAATCAATGTTATTCACTTCAGCTGTTAGTGGTAATAATGTTTTGTGTCATTCAACTTCAATTTGAATGACATTCAAACATTACTAGATGAACCAAACCTGAAAATGACTTATGGCCAGGTACATGAGATACATTGACCATCACAGGTCCTGCATTATGTGAACATCTAGGTACCAGAAGCTGTCCACTCTCTCCAGTGAGGTCCCATTGATTAGGAGTTTTGGTTGGCGTCAGGTAAAGAATATGTGATTAAGTCTCTAACTAGTCTTTCAAAGCACTTCATTACAACTGAGGTCAGGGCTACTGGGTGTTAATGAGGCCGGCTGGCTGGGGTTTCTTTGGGATAGGTGCAATGGTGGACTGTTCAAAGCATGTGAGGATATAGACTGTTCCAGTGAAAGTTTGAGTATCTTGGTGAACATGGCTGCTAGCTAGTCAGCAAAAGTTTCCAGGACCGACCTGTGATGTCATCTGGTCCTTCTGCCTTCCTGGTATTCACTTTCCTGAATGTCTTCCTCACATCATACTCCAATATGATGAATGTGTTTTCTGCTCTGGCACCATCCACATGCATATTATATAAATAAATACAAATAAACTGAATTTCAGTTGAATTGAAATAGTACTTGACTGGACGGTGGAGCTTGTGGGAGAACACGGTAAGGTTTATGTGTCTGTAGGTAATTGCTCTCTCACACAGTGAATGCAGGCATAAGAAGCAAGATAAAAAGGAAGAGAAGTGAGTGAAGTGAGAGAGAGAGCTGAACATGTCAAGCTGTGTGTGTGTTTGTGTGTTACAGTTAAAAGAAATTGAAAATTGACACTCTAAGGATGATCTCATCTGCCACACCTTCATATTTTCATACCCACACACTCACACTGGTGCTGAAACCTGGGATTCTGAGGAAGCAATGCCTTCATGGAGTCCTCACCACTGGATGAGCTTGTAAAATTTCTTGCCAGGCTCCATGCCACACTACTACACATCTGTTGCTCCTGGATCTGCAGATATGGACAGGTGCTTCCAGGTGATGCTGCAGACACAGCAGGAAGTTAAAAAGCCCATCCAGAGCCTACTACAATGCAAGAGTACGTCAGTTGCTGCCGTGGCACTCTCCACCTATCTTCCACTCACCAAGGTGGGATCAGATGACGACATTGAGGCATTTGTAGAGCTGTTTGAGCAAGCGGCTGACTCAAGGGGATGGGCAGCATCAGAATGAGCAGTCTGCCTTTTACTGCTCATCTCCAGAGAAGCTTAGTGTGTGGCACAGCAACTACCTATCACAAGCATACTGGAGTACCCCATTCTGAACAGGGTTGACCATACCCAGGAACAACATTGTTGCCACTTCCACTTGCCCTTTGCCTTTCAGCAACTCCAAGAAGGAAGTGGCTAATGGCAGAATGGTGCAACGCAGAGGAAATCATTGATCTCATGGTACTGGAGCAATTCATTGCAGCAGAGACTGTGAGATGTGTCCAGTACCACAGCCCATGTTCACTCATGTAGGCCTTGCTTGGTATTTGCTTTGTTCTGGCTGTGGAAGTGCTGTTAGGGCCGTTGGCATCAGTGCTGTACCAGTGGAGCTTGGAGGAGCCCATCTCTGTGTATCCCTTTAGGGGATTTCCCACTGGAGCAGTGTACATAACGAGATGCTCTGACACACTTATTAACAAGTGAGAGCAATCAGTGCCTCCAGGCACATGTTGTGCTTTTCTAACCGCATTTTTCTATTTTTAAAGATAGACTGTATCGAGTAAAATAAGACACTTGGACTAAGACACTTGGACTAACAAGGAAATGGCCCAGTTGTTGGTATGAAACAGCCACCAGGAAATGCTTTTCCAGGCAGCTTATCATAATTTAATAGTAAGTCAATTGTGACTCATACAAACACTAAACCGCCAAATGGTCTGCTTTTATTGACTGGGCATTCACAAATGTCAGCTACTAATCTGCTGGCTACCACAAAAGCTCTGTTGCACCCATTGCCATAAATTGAGCCACATTCAAAAGTATTTGAATGGACATTGATGGGCCATTAGAGCCATCAGCATGTGGATATAAGTTTATATTAGTTCTGGTGGACTATGCAGTGTGATATCAGGAAGCAGTGCACATGATCTCAGCACATAGCATGGCACTCTTCTGCATAATCTCCCAAAAGAGATCCTGACTGACCAAGGCAGAACATTCATGTCATATACACTATACAGGTTTTATGAATTTTTGGAAATTAAATTTATTTGGGCTAGTGTTTATCACCCACAAACTGATGGATTCGTGTCAGAACTCAGAGCCCGAGTGGACACATCACAGGGTGGTCCAGGGTCTTCTCCAATTACCTATTTACTATTTGCAAGAATTAAACAGACTGATAAATAAAAAAATCTCTTGGATGAGAATGAGCAAACTTGGCTTTACTGTATTCAGATAAATCTTCAGAAGATGTCGTCAGCAACAAAAGACAAAAATGAAACCCAAAAAGTCCCAAAGTATCAGCTCTGGTGCAGTCAGGTGCAACGTCTTGCAAAAAATTCACTCTATTTATCCTAGCACTACTGCACTACTAACCTAGTAGCCACTACCTACCTCCTTCTTTTTTAGAATTGTTTACCTCTTTTTTCTTGCAATAATTCTTTCTTAGAATTGAAATACCCTCTAAAAATCCCTGTATTTTATCTGTCGATGTTCTATTTATGTCTCTTTACGTACGTACTTGATGAAAATTTGAATTTAAGCTTCTAAAAAACTCTGAGTGAGACACAGACATAGTGCTGAGTTCACTTCCTTATTCACTCTGTTTGTCAAAGAAATGCTCTATTCCTTAATTTAATATTGTGAGAAGTTGGTTACTTAACATGTACCTCTTTCATAAAAGTAAGGAAGGAAAATATATATACTTAATTGTTTAAAAATATTTGTATCCTAAACTTTTAAAAACTGACCATATATTTGAATAATTGATGCTATAGCCCTCCCTGTCTCAATTTTCTCACAGCCACTCTCTCAAGCTCCAGTAAGTTATTTTTTCTCTCTGCTATTCTCTCAAGCTCCAGTAAGTTAATCATAATGAAGTACACCAGCACTAAGATTAACAATAATTATTCATAAATTACATCTATCAAATAATTACAAAATTATCATTTAACATATTATAAAAATTATCAACAGATACAAGGCCATAGTTTTAACACAACTTGTACTCAACTGCAATTTCATTCATTTATTCATTCGTTCATTGTCTACCACTTATCCGATCTATCGTCGGGTCATGGGGAGCCTGTGCCTATCTCAGGCGTCATCGGGCATCAAGGCAGGATACACCCTGGAGAGAGTGCCAACCCATCACAGGGTGCGCACACATACACACACACACACGCACACAATTTAGAGATGCCAATCAACCTACAATGCATGTCTTTGGACCGGGGTAGAAAACCCCGGGGCACGGGGAGTACATGCAAACTCCACACACATGGCGGAGGTGGGAATCGAACCCCCAACCCTGGATGTGTGAGACAAACATGCTAACCAACAAGCCACCGTGCCCCCCCGCCCTTAACTGCAATTTACTTTTATAAAATAAATATGTAATCTAATCTACGTAATTAAAGAATTCAAGATGGCGCCGGTGAGGTCGGCTGCTGTCACGACTGCTCTGACCTCTTTTGCTTTGTTTTTGTTTTTTAAGTTAACTTCCAGTAACTCTTAACCGGCAAATTCTTCACAATTATGTACATTATTTATGACGGAGATACTCTTATTTCTATTTGTATACAACGTACTCACAATTTGACATTTATAACCCTGGATCCAAGCTGGCTGTGTGAGATCCTGAGGGAGAACAAAGGACACGACACGAAGCAACGGCCCTCGGGGGAACGAGCCAGCATCAGGAACAGGCTGAGAGCTCGTGCACACCGCACACCTCTGCCTAGCATCCTACTTGCCAACGTCCAGTCACTGGAAAACAAGGCCAGGGTAAAGTTCCAGAGAGACATTCAAGACTGCAATCTCCTCTGCTTCACCAAAAAATGGCTGAACCCAGCGGTGCCGAACAACGCCATCCAGTTGGACGAGTTCTTCTTGGTTCACCGCATGGACAGAGCACTGGAATCGGGGAAGTCAAGGGGAGGTGGCATATATTTAATGGTGAACAGTAGCTTGTGTAACAGTGCAAGCGTTGTTCCTCTCACATGCTCCTGAACACCCAACCTGGAACTATTGACTATCAAATGTCATCCTTTTTACCTTCCTCAGGAGTTTACATCGGTCATAATCAGCGCCATTTATATTCCACCACAAGCGGACACAGACACTGCCTTATACGAGCTGCATGAGGCACTCAAACAGCACCAGACACAACACTGCCAAACTTTTATCAGCACATCACCTGCCCCACTAGGGGTGAAAGGACACTGGAAAGGACTAGAACGTTTCCCAGTCAGAAGCAGTGGGCGGATAAGACCATCCGTGATGCTGTAAGATCTCGCGCTGCTGCCTATAACGCGGGACTTACATGAGGTGACATGGTCAAGGCTGCATCATACAATGTTCGGAAAGCGGTGAAGGAGGCAAAGCAGCGCTACAGGAGGAAACTAGAGTCACAGCTCCAAAAGAGTGACTCTAGGAGCCTGTGGCAGGGACTAAAGACATTAACTGACTATAAAGCACCAACATCCAATATGTCGAATGTGGATGTGTCTCTGGCAGATGAGCTGAACACTTTCTATGCCCGCTTAGAGGCTGCAGCTAATGATGCTAATGCAAATGCGAATGCTAATGCTAATGCTATAGCTAATGCTAAAGCTAATGCTAATGGCTGCAGACAAGAAGAGAATGCCAAACACATTTGTCACACACCGGAAACACATTCATCATCTCCGAGCATGATGTGAGTAGATCCTTCAATAGTGTGAACAGCAGGAAAGCAGCAGGACCAGGCCGAATCTCAGGTCGAGTCCTCAGAGCCTGCGCTGATTAGCTAGCACCTGTGTTCACAGAAATATTAAACCTCTCCTTAACCTAGTCCAGTAATCCACACATGCTTCAAAGAGTCCATTATTGTTCCTGTCCCAAAGAAAACACATCCTGCTTCCCTCAACGACTACCGCCCTGTAGCCCTGACCTCAATAGTGATGAAGTGCTTGGAGTGACTTCATCATCTCTTCACTACCTGACACACTAGGTCCACTACAATTTGCTTACCGCTAGAACAACTCAACAGATGATGCCATTTCTCACCTCCTTCATACATCACTCACTCACCTGGACACTAGAAAGGGGAATTATGTTAAAATGCTCTTTGTCGACCAGTTCAGCGTTTAACGCTATAATTCCCTCCACACTCAACACCAAGCTGGAGGACCTGGGACTCAGCTCATCTCTGTGTCAGTGGATCTCCAATTTCCTAACCGGCAGACCACAGGCAGTAAGGATGGGCAGACATGTCTCAGCCACCCTCACCCTCAGCACTGGAGCCCCCCAGGGTTGTGTTCTGAGCCCCCTGCTGTACACGCATGACTGCGTGGCCACTACCAACTCCACCACCGTCATCAAGTTTGCTGACGGCACAGTTGTGGTCGGACTGAACTCTGACAACAATGAGATGGCCTACCTGGAGGTGATTAGGAATCTGGAGAACTGGTGCCAGAGGAACAACCTCCTCCTTAACATAAGTAAGACAAAGAAGCTGATAGTGGACTTCAGCACAAAGCAGGAGACCCCCTGATCAACGAGAGCCCAGTGGAGAGAGTGGACAGCTTCAGATTCCTCAGTGTTCACATCATGCAGGACCTGTCATAGTCCTGTCACATCAACACCGTGATGAAAAAGGCCTGGCAGTGTCTCTACCACCTAAGATTCTTGAGAGACCAGACTGCCCACTAAGGTGCTTAGGAACTTTTACTCCTGCACCATAGAGAGTATCCTGAAACATAGCAACCTGGTTCGGGAACATCACCATGCAGGACAGATGAGCTCTTCAGAGGGTGGTGCAATCAGCCGAGCACATCATCTGTACAAAGCTCCCTGACCTGCTTTCAATCTACAGCAAGCGGTGCTGGACCAAGGCCAGGAAGATCGTGAAGGACCTCAGCCACCCCAACAATGGATCGTTCTCTCTGTTGCAGTCAGGAAAGCGCTTCCACTCCCTGAAGGCCAACACAGAGAGACTGAGGAGAAGCTTCTTCCCGCAGGCTATAACCAGAACTCCACGTAGGACTCAACTGATTGGACTTTCATGTTTCCTTCACACATGTGTTGGAACACACCAAAACCAAGTTGAACATTTGCACATTGCACAGGACTAAAACACTGAACATTTGAACATTTGCACATTGCACAGGAGTAAAGTACACATGTTGCACATTTCTGGTTGCACTACTACACTTAAAGTTGGACAGTTTATTTATACAGTTGTAACTTTTTACTTTTATATATTTTTACATCTACATATCTTTTTATACTTTATTCTATTTCATTGTAACTAAATTTTATATTTTATATTTATTCTTCCCACTGGCTTTTGCCAGTCGTGTAAGCATTTCACTGCATATCATACTGTGTATGGTTGTGAATGTCATGAATAAAAATTTGAATTTGAATTTGAATTTAATTTATTAATAAACTGTAACATCACCACTGGCATCAGGCTGCCAGAGGGAGCCCTTGCCTGAGTTCTAGCGCCACCCACAAAGGAACGCGCATTTAAGCAGCGTGCATGCCAAGTTTTAACGCAAAGTATCGCTCATCCACAACGTACAGAGCCGTTCTGCATCACTTGCTTGTTTTCTGTTGCCGTGTATGCCGTGAAGTTTTGCACCCTGGTAGCTCAGAGAGGATGGAATGACCCAGTGCTCCTGGCAGTATTTCACGAGGGACTCCGTCCAGCCCTGCAAGTGGAAATGGCATGTTGGGACTCCAATACCACCCAGTCCAACTACATCACGACCGCCATCCAAATGGACAACCTCCTGCGGCAGCAATACCACGGCCCCCGTCCACGCTCTGAACCTCGGCATCATGAGGAGGATAGAAGCCTCAGGGAAGAGGGACCAGAGCCGATGCAGCCACACCATGCCCGGGTGTCACTGGGGGAATGATGGCGTCGGGCCTGCCTCCAACTATGTTATTACTGTGGAGGCTCGGGCCATCGGGTTTTGGCCTACACGGAAAGGCCCTTAATGTCCAAGGTGAGGGAGAACTACTGGCATCCTTGTTTGACTTTAAAGGTGACCTTGCTCAGGAATCTTTTGTGGTCTCAGCCCTAGTCGACTCTGGAGCAGCCGTCAACCTCATTGACTACCAGCTTGTGGAAGAGCTTCATCTTCCCACCCTACCTTGCCCTACCTAGACTCCTCTGCGAGTGACAGCCATCAACAACCACCCTATTGGGAAAGGCCTCACCATGCGACAGACCAGGCCACTCACCCTCCAGGTTGGGCTGTTGTACTTCGAGAAAATCCAATTCTTTTTCATCTTTGTCAATCCCAATATCCTGGGCTTTCCCTGACTACAGCACCACAATCCGCACATGCCCTGGAAAGAGGGGGGGCTAACACACTGGTCACCATACTGCCAGGGCCACTGCCAGAGGAACATTTTATTGCGCCCATGCCTTGCCACATCCATAGAGAGCTGAAGTACCACAGAGAATGCCACGATCCTATGATAATACCACAAATTGTGTGAGGTGTCTGAATGCTCTCACAGTGCTCTACCCCTACCCACTACTGCTGGTTCTGGCAGCTTTGGAACAACTGAGGGAGGCTTAGGTCTTCAGCAAGCTAGATGTATGCAGAACATACAACCTGGTACGGATCAGAGAGGGGGACGAATGGAAGACAGCCTTCCACATAACAAAGGGCACTATGAATACCTGTTCATGCCCTATGGACTTATGAATGCCCCGGCAGTGTTCCAGGCATTCATTAACAAAGTCTTCAAGGACCTGATCAACATGTCCATCATCACCTACATCGACTACATCTTGATCTACTCCACCTCCTATGATGATCACGTCTCCATGTTTGAACTGTGCTCACTCGGCTGTTGCCACATCAGCTATATGTGAAAGCCAAGAAATGTGAGTTCCACAAGAACTCCACAATGTTCTTGGGGTACTTCATCTCTCAGAGGGTAGTAGAGATGGACACCAGCAAACTGAACTGAACTGAACTGAACAGAACTGTTCTGCATCGCTTGCTTGTTTTCTGTTTGCCGTGTATGACTATTGCCTTGTCTTTTGGATTTTACGAGCTTGGTTTTGTGTTTTCGTTTTTGGTTGCTTGGTTCATTGATTTGGTTCATTGGTTTGGACTATCGTTTGCTTGTCCCTGTTTATGATTCCTGCCTGTTGATTTGGATATCATTAGGAAACTCTGCTGATGGACTGCTCTTCTTCCTCCGGTGCATTGTTACATAAACAAAGAGTGAGACAAAGCTTAATGACTTCTTATGGACTTCTTATTTCTGCCTTTCCCATATTTTCTTTTAGTTGCTAAACGCAAATAACATCTTTTATTTTATATTTGGCTTCAAATCTTCTATTTGGCTTCAGCTAAAAAGCTATGTGCATATATAAGCACCTTATTTCTTTAGTCTTTGCACATTTAACTCCAAGCCTGCTGTGCAACAGAAGTCTCACGGATTGTTCTTGCTTTTTCTAAATAGGTACATTTTATTTTATTTTATTTACTTTTTTTGCTTTAGCTCATGCTCTACTTTGCTGTATCAGTATATAGCTTGTTCATGCATGCATACTGCATGACTTACATTTGCCTCTGTTGCTGGGGTTATTTTTGGCATAAACTCTTCTCCTACTCTTGCATCTGCTGGCTGCTGTGGTTAGCGTTCTTCATACATGCTGCTGTCCTAGGAACACAATGTCTAGCACACATCCTCAGTCAGACAGGTTACTGATATCTTGATCTTAATATCTGATATTTTGCAAAAATAGATATGGTATTAGATGTAGTAACCCTGGGTGATCTTACTGCTCAAAGGACTGAGTCCTTATTATTTGATAATAACTCATATCTGTTTTACTCTTCATTATAATATTTATGCTGCTGTTATAATGCTTAAGCTTAAGTAAAACTAAGTACAATTTTCAGAAAAATCTCAACACTCGTCAAACAATTTAATAAAACAACCTCAACCTTCTCATAAGTGGAGGGAGGTGGATCGAGCAAGGGTCATTGTTACGGGTGGCGAGTTCCCCATAGGACCACTAGGGGGCCTTCAGCAGGGGTTGTCTTGTTATGTTTGTTTTGTTCGTATTTGTCATGTGTTTTAGCCCTGCCCTATCCTAATGTGTTCCCGCCTTGACTCACCTGTTCCTAATGTGCTCTCTAATTATGTTTCCTATTTATAGTGGTGTCTGTGCTTAGGTTCCTTTGCTAGTCCTCGTCTGAATGTAACGTCTTTGTGTGGTGTCTTCGTGGATGTATGTTATTATTTTGAATAAACCCCTGTCTGATGTCATTCCCCGTGTTGGGTCTGATTCATCTTGCTCTGTATGCTGGAAACGTGACAGTCATCCCCATCCTGAAGAAATCTGCTCTGGATAAAACATACATCAGCAACTACAGACCGGTATCACTTCTCTCCTTTCTTTCTAAAATTCTTGAATGCATTGTTTATAATCAACTGTCTGACTGTCTTACCAAGATCAACCTCCAAAATCCTAACCAGTCTGGCTTTAAAACAGCAAATTCCAAAGAGACTACCCTTTTGGCTGTCACTGAGAAACTACATGCTGGTAGAATAGCCCATCTGTCATCCTCCTCGACCATTCGTCAGCATTTGACACAGTCGAACTCAAGACTCTCTTGTCAATCCTCAGGAGAATTTGTGGAACAGCATGGGAATGGTTTGTTTCCTACCTGGATGGTCGCTCATATCCCTCCATACTCATTCTTCAATCCCAGCAAACTGAACTCCTGGTCATCCCTGGTGCTTCATCACCTGCCCAAGATTTTGTGGTATCCCTGATCAACTCTCTAATCTCACTTTCGGCCACTGCTCGCAACCTTGGGGTAACCATGGAAAATCAACTGTCCTTTTCCTCCCATGATGCTAATATCACACGCTCATGTTGGTTTCTTCTGTAAAACATCAGAAAGACTTTGCTATTTTTGTCCACACAGACTGCTCAGGTACTTGTTATTCAGTCTCGTCATTTTGAGACTAGACTACTGCAACTCTCTACTGGCAGGTCTACCTCTGAACAGAATATGTCCTCTGCAAATGATCCAAAATGCAGCTGCATGACTTGTTTTCAGCCTGCCTAAGTTCTCACACATCACCCCACTGCTGTGCTCACTCTACTGGCTTCAGGTAGCTGCATGCATCAGATTCAAAACAAAACACTAGATGCTTGCCTACAAGCCAAGAATGGACAATGCACCATCTTACCACAAAGCTCTTATTTCTCCTCACACTGCACCATGCTAGCTTTGATCTTCTAACAATGCTCAGACTGGTCCCACAATCTCTCAGGGTACATGGTAGGTATTCAGCTAGATTCTTCTCTCTTGAGTGCGACAGTTCTGGCACTGAGGTGGTGGAATGAACTTCCCCTAGATGTCCGCACCACTGAGTCACTGGCCATCTTCAAATGATAGATGAAGACCTACCTCTTCCTGAAACACTTAAATCAATGGTGTCTTTTATGTATTGTTGTATGTTGTTTTATTAAAAAAATAAATAAAAATAAAAAACTCCAAATATATTTTTAGATGGTATTGTAAGTCTGTGACCTATTGAACCAGTGTTAATGTATTCACTGAGAGACTGCAACGCACTCTTGTAGATCGCTTTGGATAAGAGAATCTGCCAAATGCCAGAAATGTAAATGCAAGTGTCCCTATGGTGTTGATGAGGGTTGTTCTTAGGGGGAGGGGCTGTGACTGGAGCAGAGTTCACTAAAATGAAAAACTTCTCAGACTTTGGTCCGTTTTGGAGGCCCCCTCTCACTGTCCCACAGAGGTGTTCACAGAGGTGGACCAGTTGCAGAATGAATTTTCTCACCTCTTTCCAGCCATAAAAACATCACAGAGACACCTCCAGGTGTTGTGGTCCACAGCCATCCCACCAGCTCCCTGAACACAAAAAGGTGGTTCAGGATAATCTTCAGGCCACTTCAGTCTGATGGGTCAGTCAGATTCTGTGAAGATGTTGGGAAAAACACTGGTGGTGTTTTACTTTGATGCATATCCAATATCTCAAATTGACAGTCTGGCTGATCAGTTAGGTACGGCTTGTTTTAATTCAACACTGGATTTAACAAAGGAATATTGGCAGACACCCGTGTTAGCAGACATGGTTGGGACTAATGGCATATACTAAAAAGTGCACAATTGGATAAGTAAAGCAATTGCAGCCTGCCCAAGACCTAAGATCAAAAAGGGGGTGAGGCAGTTCCTGGGGCTGGCTGGCTATTATCTCAGATTTATACCTAACTATTCAGATGTCATGAATAGAGGGCACAGCTGGTGGGAGAACACAGTAAGGTTTATGCACCTGTGGGTAATTGCACTAATGATGTACCGTCAATGTACAGTGAAGGTCACAGAGCATCATTGATGGTTTTATCCACACATGGATTCTGGCTAGGAAATATTCTGGTGATTGGTTTTGTGAACTCTATTACTCTATCACTGCTAGTTTCCTGATAAATCCCACAACTGCTTTTGTAAACACATTGATGTCATCAGAGCTGTGCCTGAACATGGCCCAATCAGCATCATCTAGCACATCCTGCAGAATGGCCACAATTTGGTTTCTTTTCTTTGAACCTTTCTTTGAACTTCCTGTTTTAGCCTTTATTTATATCTAGGCATGAGTAAGTTGGTGGGATGGTCTGATTTCCCAAATGGTGTATGTGATTGTAACTTGTAGTCCTTAAACTGCGTGTAGTAGTGGTGTGTGTAGAAGCTGTTTTCCAGATTCCAGTGTGCATGTGCCCTCAGCCTGTTCCTGAATGGATTGAAAACCAATAGAAATAAGGGCTTCTCTGGCATAGGTTATGGTCTCTGTGGTAAGAGAAAAAAGTGGTGGGAAGTGTAGAAAATAAACAAGAACAAGTGTGGTCAGAGCACTAATGGCAACCAATCTCACTAGTGCCATCTTGGAAAAACAATGTTCACATTCATACCTTTTGTTTTTAAGAGAATTGAGTGGATGCACTATGAAAAGACAAAACATTCCAAATATTAAATTTTTGTCATCAACACAGTGGCATCTTAAAAACATCATGGCTGATATTGTGTCCCAACATTCTGGGTAGCATCACTTGATGTGTTTTTCTTGAATTCAATTCAATTTTGTGTAACATTTTAATAAGGGGGGGGCACGGTGGCTTAGTGGTTAGCACGTTTGCCTCACACCTCCAGGGTTAGGGGTTCGATTCCCGCCTCTGCCGTGTGTGTGGAGTTTGAATGTTCTCCCCGTGCCTCGGGGGTTTCCTCCGGGTACTCCGGTTTCCTCCCCCAGTCCAAAGACATGCATGGTAGGTTGATTGGCATCTCTAAATTGTCCATAGTGTGTGATTGCGTGAGTGAATGAGAGTGTGTGTGTGCCCTGCGATGGGTTGGCACTCCGTTCAGGGTGTATCCTGCCTTGATGCCCTATGACGCCTGAGATAGGCACAGGCTCCCCGTGACCCGAGTGTAGTTCGGATAAGCGGCAGACAATGAATGAATTTTAATAATGGGCATTGTCGCAAATATCTTTTCAGAAATATAGAAATTCAAGATATAAACATCGAAATTTAAATTTATCTGTAATGACCAAGAAACTTTAAGGAACCCGATGTAGATAGGAACCATCCTCATCAGGGTGCACCAGATATTGTGATTTACAAAATAATCTGTACTATATGGTCAAAAAGTGTATTTGTGTAAACAGGTAATTCATAGTTATAATGTCTATCCTTTTAATATTAGTAAACTGTTCATTGATAGAGATTTAAGTGCAAAACTGCACAGTAGTCCAATGCCATTTCCAAGTTTTCTCAATAGTAGTATCCATAGCAGTGGTGGCTGGTCAATAGGTGGTGCTGGAGCGCTTCCCCCTTAAAGTTAGACAGATAAGACCACTACTTTATCATATAATAATAACG
Organism: Hemibagrus guttatus; assembly: GCA_033459395.1. Classification (NCBI taxonomy): domain Eukaryota; kingdom Metazoa; phylum Chordata; class Actinopteri; order Siluriformes; family Bagridae; genus Hemibagrus; species Hemibagrus guttatus. Next base: position 17,451,361 of record JAUCMX010000004.1, read on the forward strand.
ATTATATATTTTAAAAAACAAAATAAAATAATTTAGTCGTACTATTCCACTGTTAGTTATATTATCATTTATTTAAAAAAAAAAAAAAATCATATCAACTATAGTTTGTTCATTTGTGTGTGTGTGTGTGTTTGCATGTGTGTGTTTGTATGTGGGGGCACTGGACAAGTGAGTGTGTATGTAGGTCTGTAAACTTTTGAGTTCTAACTGGCTTGTTTAAAATTTTCCGAACCCGCTCACCTTTGTTGTTAGAGAATCAATATTGTTTTTATATATGTGGCCTCATGTGATTGGACCAATCTCAACGAGTCTAATTACTGGAAAAAAGAGAATGCTCTGCCCCTTGCTGTAGCCTTCACTATTTAAGGGAATCAACAAATAACATGCAGCTGTTGTTTAAAATAAGCATGGTGTATCATAAAAAAGTCATTTCAGTGCTTTATATGTTAGAGTTTAATTATTGTGTAATCAGAAAGTATACATAACAAATCAGTGGGCCTGAAACAGAACATCAATACCTTGCATAGAGAAGTCAGCATTCACATGTAAAAACTGACAACAATCAGTCAAATAAGACCTGAGCTAGGACAGGACTCTTCCAATAATCCCTTTCTACATTAACATTATTTTTTTCTTTGTTACTTTCACAGAGAATAGCATAATTAATGGTGTCAAAAGCTGCACTAAGGTCAAGCAACATCAGCAAGGAGAAACAACCCTGACATATACATTTACTGTATAAGTAGCCTACAGTTGGATAGCTGGTCAATGTCAGGTTTTAAAATACATTGTTTTTTTAATAGCTTTAATTTGCAATGTATACAAACAACCGTCTTGTGCTTCACTTATGGTGTTAACAGGTCCAAAATACCTGCTTTCAAATCTCACCTATCTTCTTAATTGGTCAAGATGGTTGAAACAACAAAAGTAAGGGAATATAATCAGGTGAATGTATAAGTAAGTCTTTTCTACTACACTTAATGTAATTGATACCACAATTACCTGTTGGAGCCTTTCATGATAGCAGTTCCAATGTGAAGGTCTGATTAAGCTGTAACACAATTTGGAGTAACTGCTGGCTTATTTCCATAATCGGTAACCATGTTTAGTCTCCATGTTTGGATGAGACCCTTAAAACAATAGAAATGAATGAGAAATGACCATTTGTCTATCTAAACTAACAATTGAGTAATATACTGCTTCCAACAAATCTCTTTTAAATATATTTAAACACTGCCTTACATTGTTTTTGTCAAACAGAATTACTCATAGAGCCTATATTAATGACATTCTCAAATTGAAGCTTTGATTTATTAATTGAAGTAACTGCTTGTCCATTGACATCATGAGGTTTAGATTGATACAATAAGCAGTGAAAATAAGCTCTATCCTGACCTGGCTTCTGCATTTGATAATGTTGAAATCTGAAAAATTTTGATGTATGAACATTATTACAAAGCAAGTCAACATAAAACTAGCATTTAAAGATATCATTTAAAAAAACCTACCTTTGTACTTTATGCACATGGATCTGTAGCATGTGAGGAGTGGCAGTTCTAGTGTTGCAAAATTGACAAAGTTTAAAAGTGGACTTCTGTTTCAGACAAAACAGGGTGAGCTATGTTTAAGCAATTACACCACATTTGATTGTCTAACATTATATTAAACATTGAAAATATAATGTCCTAGCTTCACTCCCAAAAGTTTGCTCACGAAAATGTATTTTTTTCCACTAGTTTAAATTAAGACTGCCCCCTACAGTGTTAGAGTAAATGGTCAAATAGTGGCGGAGCAACACTTATGCCACCCTTAGTCACAACACGAAGGTTGAGGTTCCGTTCACAGATGTTTAATACTCTCATTGACACAGACAACAACACCATACACAACACCAACAGCGATATGAACACCGTCCAACACCGTAGAACTAAATAAACAAAACAAATAACAAACATCAGTCACACACTGAGTTACATATAACACACATATGACCTTGAACTTGTGCATGAACAAAAATACATTTACATACAACTTTTGCCTGCTTGTGAACTAAGAGAGGGGTTATTACTTAAAGTTCCTTTCTTGGATGGCTTAGATATATAAAGAAAAACCAACTTAATCCTTGCAGTAACACCATAGAATCTTTGCATGTGGATGGTAAAACAGGAAGTGATGTACATAACAAAATTGAAATAAAATAAAACAACTAAAACTCTTAGGAAGAATAAAACTTCTCAAATAAACAACAGTTGAGTGTAGAAATCACAATAAGCATTATAAAAATAACTAAAATATAAAATTATAAAAATTAAACTAATAAAAAGTTAGCGAAATGAGACAGTGCTTAAATACACAAGTACACCCTCTAGTGGAAATAGATATCACACAGATAACCTTTGTGACAGAAAATAGAAACTTTGAGCAGCAAATACACTCCCACCATCACTATATTTGTGATTCTTAATAGAAATTATGATTACTCAAGTAACTAATCATGAACTTAACATTCAAAGTGTATTTGAACATGTTAAGCACACACAGTGAAATCACTCTCATAAAACTTACCCTTTAATCAGCTTCAAGTAATAACACTGTTTTGTGTATAGGTCTTTCTAGATAGACTGACTTGCTTGTGCGTGCACCCTTGCTATCTAGTGTTGCATAACAAGTAGTTTAAGTCTTCTCACCATTCCATCAGCCCCTGGGAAGACTTCTACTACTTTGGCGAGCTTCCACTGGTTTCGTGGTGCTAAGTCATCTTGGAGTTGAACAATATCATTTATCTTAGCATTTGTCCTGCTCTTAGTCCACTTAATTCTCTGCTGCAAACTCAACAGATATTCCTTTCTCCACCTGGTCCAAAACTCATTCGCCAGAAATTGAACTCTCATCCATCTCTTCCGAAGATAGAGATCCTCCCTTACAAACTCTCCAGGAGGTGGTGCAATGATAGTTGACTTCATTGTTAGTATATGATTTGGCTTCAATGGTTCTGGTCCCACAGGATCATTGATGTGTTCTAAGTACAATGGTCGACTATTGACGATCACCATTACTTAATACATGAATGTTCTTAAAGAAGAAGTATCCAGTCTCACTGCAGACTGGTCTAGGAGGGACATTATTACACTCCTTACAGTCCGGATCTGTCTCTCCCAGACACCACCCATATGAATGGAAGCAGGCAGGTTCATGACAAAGGTACAGCTTAACTCTTTCACACGTTCTCAGTCCATTCCCTTCATCAACTCTAGGAACTCTCTTTTTGCACTGATAAAGTTGGTACCTTGATAGGGGCATTGGTGGCTCAGTGGTAGGTTTCTCGCCTATCATGTGGAAGGCCTGGGTTCGATTCCCAGCTAATGCCTCAACCCCAGCCACTAGATGCACTGCCGGTCCCAAGCCCGGAAAAATGGGAGGGTTGTGTCAGGAAGGGCATCCGGCGTAAAACATTTGCCAAGTTGTTGTACACACCAGTTGGTCCGCTATGGCGACCCCGAACAGGGAGCAGCCGAAAGTAGCTTCTTCTTAAAATTGGTACCTTGATCACTATGCAGCTGACTTAAATTGCCACATATTGCAATGAAACAACACAGTGCGTTAAGAAAAGCATCAGTGCTCACTCATCGAGTACCTCAAGATGAATGGTCAGCGAACACATGCAGGTGAACAGTCCATATCTCTCTCTCTCTTAGCCTCTTTAACATAAAACAGTCCGAAGCAGTCCATGCCACTATAGGTAAAAGGAGGGGTAGTTTCCATTCTTTCCGGTGGCAGATCAGACATCTTTTTCTCCTGATTGCATTTCCGTAACTTTCTACACTTTATGCATTTGTAGATAAGAGATTACACTGATTACACTTCACTACTGCATCCCAAAATCCAAATACCATTGGAGCGAATTTCATTGAAGGTCATACCTTGACCTTAATGTTACACTTCTTTCTCATGGAAGTGTTTTATGAGTCAGCCTGAGTCAGTCTTCCTCCCACCCACAAGATACCATCATCAATAAATGGACTTAACTTGTACAGCTTGTTGAACTGATTTGAATGAACTTCTTTCCCTTGTCTTAGAGATTTGATTTCATCGCTGAACACTTCCTTGTGAACTCTACAAATTATGAATTGCTCAGCATCCTTTCTTTCTTCAAATATTGTGGCTTCATTGGATCTTTCTACTAAACCCTTCACACTCCTTGCACAATGTTTGAGTTATGTCTTTCACTGCCCTCTTCCAATCAGAAAACCTTTGCAAGCAATCTGACAGAGACATCTCTTCCCTTGCTTTGGTTGTAAGAACCTGTGCCCTTTTAAGTTCTGGGTCTCTCTCATCAACCTCTCACACCTTAATGTCTTCCTTAGGAAGTTTCTTTTGCCAGAGGAAACTTGGGCCAGTAAACCAGTTAGATCTCGTGAGTTCCTTCACAGTGACCCCACGAGAGGCATGGTCTGAGGGTTTTGCTCTGAAGCAACATATCTCCACTGACTAGGTTCAGTACTTGTCCGGATCTGCTGAATTCGGTTGGCTACAAATATGTGGAACCTTCTGGCATCATTGTTAATATAACATTGTTGTTAATATAACAACCTTGGAATCAGTCCAGTAGTATTCACAGACACCATGCAAATCTAGTTCTCTTTTGAGCAGATCACCAGTTCTTGTGGCTACAACTGCAGCTGAGATCTCTAATCTTGGAATTGTTGTTACCTTTGTTGGGGCAACTCTTGCTTTACCCATAATGAGAGTGCAGTGAACTTCACCAGACTTGGTCACAGTTCTGAGGTATGAACAAGCTCCATAGCCCAATGCACTGGCATCAGCAAAATGGTGTAACTCATATTGCTGGACATCCTAGAACACTGATGGCACATAACAATGCGGTATCTTTACTGAGGACAGATTAAGGTGGTCTCATAGCCAAGCTTCCCAATGCCGCCTGAGTTCATCAGGAAGTGGTTCGTCCCAGCCTATCTTGTCATTACATATCCTTTGTAAGGTCTTCTTCCCAAACAGAATGAAAGGAGCGACGAATCCAAGAGGATCAAAAATGGAAGCAACTGTAGACAGTAAACCTCTTCTAGTGAAAGGATTTTCCTTTACTAGTACTCTGAAATGGAAGTCATCTGAAGTTACGCACCAATGGACCAAGTGCCCTTTTGTGTCACCTCTTGCTATTATGTCCTTCATGAAAGCTAAGTAGTCCTTGAAGTATTGTTCATCCCTCTTCAAACGCTTTTCTAAGGATTTGAGTCAATGCTCAGCACATGCTTTATTGTTCGGCAAGTCCGGTCTCTCACGTTTAAAAGGCAATGGCATTTCATAGTGCCCATCTTGCAATTGCTTGATGCCTTCATTTAACTTTACCAGAAACTGTAGGTCTTCTTGCAATGTAGAAGCTTCCTCATTATTCCTTTCAACAAAATCTGACTCAAAAACCTTCAATATCTCTGCTAGAGTGATCATCTCCTTAAGCTTGTTCCTGTGTACAAAGCAGACTTCAGACTTGAGCTTGTGAGAAGGTTCACCAGCTGGTAGAATTTGCTTCATAATAATCCTATGACTCACGCCAATTTCATCTTCATAGTCACCATCATAGTGATTGCATCTGATTATACTCCAGCCTAACGCAAAGGGTTGATCTTCGTTACCTCTGAGAACATCCCTGGGGAGTAAGGCTTGAGGACAGTTATACCCTATTAACAAACCTATTTCATGATCAAGTGCGGGAGCCATTTCTTATTCCAGATGTTATAGATGAGGCCAGTTCTTTGCCGTTTCACAGGTGGGTATATGAGATCTATTTGCAGGTATATAGTCTCTAGTATAGGTCATTGGAAGTTGGATTTTCACTTCAGACTTAATGCCTCTTACTTGTAGTCCATTCAATTTGTGACTGGACACAACCTTCGTCTTGGAAGTTATCATAGTAATCTTGAGTTTGACTGGTTCCTTTTGTTGAAAATTTTCTGAAAATGTACTCAGTTTCATAAATCAAAGCCAATCAATTTCAATTAAAATCATTAAAACAAATCTAATTTACTTCATCTTTAAATCTTTAAACTAAAGTAAGTTAATGGCTAATCTGTAAAGTTACTCAGTTAAGCTAAATCAAATCTAAAACTAGTTTAATCCATAATCCAGAGTTGATTTTTACTTTAATCTTTATGTATGTTTGATTACATAATAATAACATTTATCTTAATCTATGCCTAAGAAGTATAATCAGCAGTTAGCAGCTGAGGCAAAATTAATCCCATAGCAGGGTAGTGTAGAATAGCATACAAGAGAAAATAATCAAAATATAATTAAAAAAAAAAAGTTTATTTCATAAATCACAGTAAAAACACACAGAGAGGCCTCAGACCCGTGAAGCCGTGTCTGTGTCTCCGGACCATGGTTCTAGCAGAAGGAAAAAAAGCTGAGTCAGCAAGGCCTGAACGTATGTCCTTGCTAGATATTTACAACCAAATGTAAATTTAGAAATAAGAATAAAGATTCATATATACATGTGGCTTAAGCTAAAATTAAGATGTAAGCAAAGCAAATAAATTTAACCTCTTAGACAACAAAACCAAGTAAGTAAATAAATAAGGATAGCATCCTCCCTTAAGAATTGGGGAAATTCTTAGTGCTCTAAGTAAATGCCAGGTAACCTCACAAAGCAAGCACTCAAGTACACCAATGTATGGGATATAAAAGTTCCTGAAGTATAATCGGTAATACCCCATTTCTGCAAATACTATAAAATGTTAAATTAAAATCAAACTATGATAGACAGGCCTAGGCTTGACTTAAAGACCAGCAGTTGGTATCCTCAAGGCCAGCAGTTGGCATCCTCAAGGCCAGCAGTTATGGACAAATGAAGGAGGGGTTAATTTTATGGGGCATATTCAGCAGAAAATTGCCTATCGTCAAAACAATCATGGACAAACAAGCATTAGAAGGGGTAAAGATGCCTGTATATATAGGGGAAGTTTTCTACGGTATGTATTGAGTGCCAATAAAGCTGGTTTCTTCTTCACATCCAAGCCTGGATAAGTTTCATTACTTTTTTCTTATAAATTAGCAAAGTGTTTTGGTAAATATAGGTAATTGGAGAAGACTTCGGAACCACCCAGAAGAGTGTCCACTCAGAGGAGACTCTGAGTTTCGACACTTTTTAGTATCAAGTGTCTTGGCTATGATCTTTAAAACAAAAGTGGTGTCACTTTGGGTATCAAGCAAGGCGTACAGTAAAATCTCCTTCTTTGGTTCAGCTATAGTTGAAACATAAACTGGGACGATGGATGAAGTATAAGTGCCATTCTTTTCTTGAACCACTCTATTTGAAGTCACAGGCATAGCCTCTTGTATCCTCTGTGATCCAGTTGTTCTGTTTTGATTAGCTCTTGACTGATCTTGATTAATTCTAGCTCTTTGTCCTGGACCCTCATTTATCCAATCCTGATGTAGACATGTCGGATCATACCTTTCACACATTTTCACTTTCATTTTTCACACACTCCTAGAGGTCCCTTAGAGTTATTACCAGCCTTAAGACAGCCAAAGCACAATTTCTCAGACTGTACAAACTTCAATCTTTCTTCAACTGGTCTTTCCATAATCTTGCATAAGAGTGTGGCCTTACAAAAGACACACATGATGCTAGTCTTTTCATTGGAACTAGTAGTGAATGTCTTAGCGCTTGAATTGCGATTCCATTGAAGCTTGGAATGATCTTGAACAGGTTTTTCACATCACGCCAGGAACTCGAACTGCAGAAGGAGCCCTCGCCCGAGTTCTGACGGTGTCACGTGATCACTTCCTGGCTTCAATAAACCGCATATGGATTCTACACCTTCCACCTCCGGCGTTGTGTTACAGAATACTTCAACTCTGATGAATCCAGCGGAATTACAAGGTGCATTAATCCACCAAGGAGCCATGATTCACGCTTACCATGACCAGGTGATGACACTCCAGGCAGAGAACACCCAGCTTCATCATCAGTCCCAATGTGGCGTGGCAGTCCACGCCACGTTACCTTCCCCCGCTCCCGTCATCCGCCGCCATCATGCGAATCACCGAAGATGTCACTTCCAGACAAGTTCAACGGCACCGCGGATCGCTGCAGAGGCTTCATACATCAATGTGAAATCTTCTTCGCCCACCAGCCCACCCTCTATGCGGCAGACAACACCAGGTGTGCATTTATGTTGTCCCTTTTAACCAGCCGTGCATTAGATTGGGTATCTTGCAGTATGGGACTCAGACCCACAAATTCAGAGCTCCTTCAGCTACTTCATGGAGCTTCTGCGTGATGTCTTCAAATATCCTACGGGGGGGAAAGATATTTCCGTTCAGCTGCTTGAACTACGCCAGGGCGATGACACCACGGCGGACTACGGCATAAAGTTTTGCACACTCGTTGCTCAATCAGCGTGGAACGACAGCTCTGCTAGCTGTTTTTCGAGAGGGCCTTCACCCTGCGCTACAGGTCGCTACCCTCTCTAACTACATCAGCGCGGCCGTCTGTCTCGACAATCTCAGGCGCCAGCAACATGCTAACACTCGTCTCCATGCACAGTAGTAACCTCCAGCCCTAGGGATGAAAAGCCCAAACCCATGCAACTTGGGCGGACACGCATCTCAGAGGAGGAACGCCTCCGCACAGAACGAAGCATGTGCCATTGAACTCTTCCCCAATACTACGCCACCTAAGTGCCGAGTCTACCCTCTCTCCTTACCTGAAACTAACGCCATGGACGAGTACATTAAGGAAGCACTGGCCCTCAGCCACATCCGCCCCTCCATGTCCCCCGCGGCGGTGGGATTCTTCTTTGTGGAAAAAAAGGATGGTGGCCTTCGCCCCTGCATCAATTACAGAGGTCTCAATGCAATCACTGTGCGCTATTCTTACCCGCTACCCCTGGTTCCAGCTGCCCTGGAGCAGCTACGAGGGGCCTGCATCTTCATTAAACTGGACCTGCGAAGCACATACAGCCTGGTGCGTATTAAGGATGGGGATGAATTGAAAGCGTCCTTTCATACCACCCGGGGGACACTATGAGTATCTAGTTATGCCCTATGGACTCACCAATGCTTCGGCAGTCTTTCAGTCATTGATCAATGAGATTTTTCAGGATTTGTTTAACCACTATGTCATTGCTTACATAGATGACATACTCATCTACTCGGCTTCCCTGACTGAGCATATTCAACACATGCGCACAGTGCTCACTCACCTCAAGAATCATGAACTCTACTTCAAGCTAGAGAAATGCGAATTTCACAGTCCTACCCTATCATTTTTGGGATATGTCCTCTCCCCTAGGGGCATGGAGATGGACCTAGCCAAGGTGAAAGCGGTTACTGACTGGCCAGAGCCCACGTCCGTGAAAAAGCTCCAATGTTTCCTGGGGTTTGCCAACTTCTACCAGCGATTCATCTGGAGCTACAGTACCGTCACCGGCCCACTCACCTCTCTTCTATGGGGTAAACCCAAAAAACTTTCCTGGACTGCTCCAGCCCATTAGGCCTTCGCTAAACTCAGGCAGAGCTTCACCACAACCCCCCAAACCTCCATCACCCCAACCCCGAGGCTATATCGTGGTGGAAGTGGACGCCTCCAACTCTGGTATTGGGGCAATGTTGTCTCAACGGGAAGTGGCCTCTGGTAAGCTACACGCCTGTGCCTATTACTCAAGGAAACTCACGACAGCTGAAAGAAACTATGACGTGGGGAACAGGGAGTTGCTCTCTATCAAGGCCGCCCTCGAGGAATGGCACCATTGGCTGGAGGGAGCTCGTCACCCCTTCCTGGTTCTCACCGATCACCGAAACCTAGAGTATCTATGAGGGGCGAAATGTCTGAACCCACTCCAATCTTGCTGGGCCCTCTTCTTTACCCGGTTCCTATTTTCAGTCGCCTACTGCCCTGGGTCCAAGAACAGCAAACAGATGCCCTGTCATGACTCCAGGAAACCCCAGGTACATCTGCCACCACTGAACCCATTCTACAACCCTCTGTCATCCTGGGCCCTGTTCAGTGGAACCTGTTAGAAGAAATTCGTCAAGCCCATGCAGAAGAACCTCCCCCTTCCACCTGTCTGCCGTCAAAACTCTACGTGCCTACCACGCTTCGCCACCGTGTCATGCAGTGGACGCACAAGTCCCCAAGTAATGGCCACCCTGGCTTCCACAGAACGGCACATCTAGTTCAGCAATGGTTTTGGTGGCCATCTACGTTTCACGATGTGGAGAGATTCGTGAGATCCTGTGCGACATGTGCCCAAGTCCGTACAAGTCATCAACTCCCCAAGGGGCTCTTGGAACCCTTACCCATTCCACAACAACCATGGTCACACATCGCCGTAGACTTCCTTACAGATTTACCCCTTCACAGGGCTTCTCCATGATCGTAGTCACTATTGATTGCTTCTCCAAAGCCTGCAAGCTCATACCACTTAAGGGACTACCCACAGCCTTCGAGACAGCCACAGCCCTTTTTAATCATGTGTTCCACACCTACAGTCTCCCCGAAGACATTGTATCCGACCATGGCCCCCAGTTCATTTCACAAGTCTGGCACGCTTTCTGCAGGCAGCTGGGGATCAATGTAAGCCTGAGCTTGGGGTACCACCCACAGTCTAATGGCCAAGCCGAACGCCTGAACGAAGAAATTGGACGATTCCTATGGACATACTGCAATAGAGAACAACACCGCTGGAGTGAGTTCCTCCCCTGGGCCGAGTATGCCCAGATACACTGATACACAAATATGCTGATACACTCTGCCATGGGGCTCACACCCTTTCAGTGCATCTTGGGATACCAACCGCCACAGTTCCCCTGCTCTGGCGAGCCTTCAGAAGTCCCTGCCATGGATGACTGGGTTGGGTGTAGCCAAGAAGTCTGGGAACAAGCCCACGTGCGTCTACAAAGAGCGATGTGGCAGCACAAGCTACATGCTGATCAACGCCGCTGCCAACACCCCACCTATCAAGTAGGACAACAAGTGTGGCTGTCCACACAGAATTTATGCCTTAGACTCCCATGCCGCAAGCTGAGTCCCAAGTTCATGGGGCCATTTCAAATTATATGCCAAGTCAACCCCATTTCGTACCGTCTACATCTCCCTCCCATATACCGCATCTCTCTCATGTTCCACGTCTCCCTGCTTAAGCCGGTGCATGATCATCAAATCTCTTACCCAGTGAGCCCTGAAAACATCCCCCCACCCCTCCTGGACATCGACGGAGTCCCCGCTTACTGGGTGCAGGAACTCCTGGGCTCCAGACGAGTTCGTGGGTGCCTCCAGTATCTGGTGGATTGGGAGGGGTATGGCCCTGAGGAACACTCGTGGGTCTCTGCTGGCGATATCCTGGACCCCTCTGTAATCGAGGAGTTCCATCGTGCCCATCCACACAGGCTGGCGCCCCATCCGCAGGGTCGGCCGCGTCATAGAACACCGGGAGGTGGGGGCTCTGTTATGTCACGCCAGGAACTCAAACTGCAGAGGGAGCCCTAACCCGAGTTCTGACTGTGTCACGTGATCACTTCCTAGTTTCCGCACGGACATTTACGTGGTGTGCACACAGGTGTGCACCGTGAAGTATTTTCCCCCATAGCATTACTGAGCATTTGTTATTTACCGTTTTCTTGTTGTGACCTTATCTGTTTCCCAACTTCTGATTTTGCCTATCTTTGATGTGTATTACCATGTTTGACCATGCCTGTTTTGTGTTTACTCTCTTGCCCTTGTGTTTTGGTTTTGTTTCCTTCGCTGATTGCTTTTCTGGTGTTGGCCTCTGCTTTCCCTGACTACGAGACTGTCTGTTGTGCTTTGCAGCTTCAATAAACCGCATATGGATTCTACACCAAAACTGAATGGCCAAAACTGTCTTCAAGTATGTTCCACGCAGCCATGTAAGCCGCTTCTGGCCTCTTCTAAGATCTGGGGACTGTGTACTATCTGCACCCACCTGAGTCTGTTGCACTTGTGCAGCCACTTCTATATACTCAGCTATATCAGCCTGTGGTGGTGGGATAACCTGTTCTGCATCGTCATGTGCTGTAGGGTCTGCACAGATAGCTCCTGTAGTGGACAACACTGTATTTTCACTTATATCTGAAATGACAATTCTGTATTGCACTATAATGTGATATTCAAGAAGGACAGTCTAAAGTTCTAGTGTAAGCAACTACCTCTGATAGACTCGTGTGATTCATCATCATCATTGTCTTCCACTTGTCCAGAGTTGGGTCGGGGGGCTGCAGTTTAAGCAGGGATGCCCAGACGTCCCTCTCCCCAGACACTTCGTCCAGCTCTTCCGGAGAGATCCTGAGGCATTCCCAGGTCAGCCGAGAGACATAGTCTCCAGCATGTCCTGGGTGTTCCTCGGGGCCTCTTCCCGGTGGGGCATGCCCGGAAGACCTCCCCAGGGAGACAACAGATGCCCGAGCCACCTTAACTGTCTCCTTTTGATGTGGAGGACCAGCGGCTCTACTCCGAGCTCCTCCCGGGTGACAGAGCTCCTTACCCTATCTCTAAGGGAGTGCCCCGCCACCCTACAGAGGAAGCTCATTTCATCCGCTTGTATCTGGGATCTTATTCTTTCAATCATGACCCAGAGCTCATGACCATAGGTGAGAGTAGGAACGTAGATTGACTGGTAAATCGAGAGCTTTGCCTTCCGGCTCGGCTTCTTCACCACAACAGACCTTTACATCTCCCCTCCTTGAACCACCACCTTATTGTGGTGGAGGGGTTTGAGTACCCAAATGAACCTAGGAGCCATGTTGTCGGGGGACTAGTGCTCCTGGTAGGGTCTCCCAAGGCAAACAGGATCACCTAAACTCGTGCATGAACAAAAATACATTTACATACCACTTTTGCCTGCTTGTGAACTAAGAGGGGGTTATGACTTTAAGTTCCTTTCTTGGATGGCTTAGATATATAAAGAAAAAACAACTTAATCCTTGGGATAACACCATAGCATCCTTTGCAAGTGGATGGTAAAACAGGAAGTGACATACATAACAAAATGGAAATAAAATAAAACAACTAAAACTCTTAGGAAGAATAAAACTTCTCATATAAACAACAGTTGAGTGTAGAAATCACAATAAGCAGTATAAAAATAACCAAAATATAAAATTCTGCAAATTATTGCCTCGTATCATTTTTGTCCCAGGTATAAGTATTCTGACAGAACATACAAATAACAAAATACAGGCCTAAACTGGATTAGCTTCTGTCTTTTCTGATTGCCACCGATCTCATGACTTGTCCTGTTTAAAATGAACAACAGGAAGATAGAAAACTAAATGCTTAATATGGTGTAGGTCCACCTTGTGTCACCAAAACAGATCTGATCTATAGATGCATGGACTCCACAAGATCTCTGAAGGTGCTCTGGTACCTGGCACTAAGACATTACCACCAGATGCTTTAGGTTCTGTAATATGTAAGATGTGGCCTCTATGGATTGGACTTGTTTGTCCATAACATCCCACAGATGTCAGTTAGACTGTGATAGGTGACATTTGGAAGCCAAGTCAGGTCCTTGAACTCTTTGTTCATTCATTCATTCATTCATTGTCTTCCACTTATCTGGAGCCGGGTCGCGGGGGCAGCAGTCTAAGTAGGGATGCCCAGACCTCCCTCTCCCCAGACACGTCCTCCAGCTCTTCCGGAGGGACCCAGAGGCGTGCCCAGGCCAGCTGAGAGACATAGTCTCTCCAGCGTGTCCTTGGTCTTCCCCGGGGTCTCTTCCCAGTGGGGCATGCCCGGGACACCTCTCCAGGGAGACGTCCCGGAGGCATCCGAAACAGATGCCTGAGCCACCTCAACTGCCCCCTTTCGATGTGGAGGAGCAGCGGCTCTACTCCGAGCTCCTCCTGGATGACAGAGCTCCTTACCCTATCTCTAAGGGAGCGTCCCGCCACCCTACGGAGGAAGCTCATTTCGGCCGCTTGTATCCGGGATCTTACCCTTTCGGTCATGACCCAGAGCTCATGACCATAGGTGAGAGTAGGAACATAGATTGACTGGTAAATCGAGAGCTTTGCCTTCCGGCTCAGCTCCTTCTTCACCACAACAGACCGGTACATAGACCGCATTACTGCTGCTGCTGCACCGATCCATCTGTCAATCTCACGATCCATCCTTCCCTCACTCGTGAACAAGACCCCGAGATACTTAAACTCTTCCACTTGAGGAAGGACCTCCCCTCCAACCTGAAGGGTGCAAGCCACCTTTTTCCAGTCGAGAACCATGGCCTCCGATTTGAAGGTGCTGACCCTCATCCTGGCTGCTTTACACTCAGCTGCAAAATGCCCCAGTGCATGCTGTAAGTCCAGGCCTGAAGAAGCCAACAGGACAAAATCATCTGCAAAAATCAGCGATGAAATCCTGTGGTCCCCAAACCGGACTCCCTCCAGCCCCTGGCTGCTCCTAGAAATTCTGTCCATAAAAACAATGAACAGAACCGGTGACAAAGGACAGCCCTGTCAGAGCCCAACATGCACTGGGAACAGGTCTGACTTACAGCTGGCAATGCGAACCAAGCTCCTGCTCCGGTTATACAGAGACCAAACAGCCCTTAACAGAGGGCCACGGACTCTGTACTCCCAGAGCACCTCCCACAGAATGCCACGAGGGACACGGTTGAAAGCCTTCTCCAAGTCCAGAAAACACATGTGGACTGGTTGGGCAAACTCCCACGAACCCTCGAGCACCCTGTGGAAGGTATAGAGCTGGTCCAGTGTTCCACGACTAGGTCGAAAACCGCATTGCTCCTCCTGTATCTGAGGTTCGACTAACGGTCGGACTCTCCTCTCCAGTATTCTGAAATAGACTTTCCCTGGGAGGCTGAGGAGTGTGATCCCCCTATAGTTGGAACACACCCTCTGGTCCCCCTTCTTAAAAAGAGAGACCACCACCCTGGTTGCCCAGTCCAGAGGCACTGTCCCTGACTGCCACGCTATGTTGCAGAGACGTGTCAGCCAAGACAGCCCCACAACATCCAGAGACTTAAGGTACTCAGGACGAATCTCATCCACCCCCGGTGCCTTGCCACCAAGGAGCTGCTGAACTACCTCAGTGACCTCAGCTTGGGTGATGAATGAATCTACCTCTGAGTCCTCGGCCTCTGGTTCCTCTACCGAAGGCGTGTCAGTGGGGTTGAGGAGATCCTCGAAGTATTCCTTCCACCGTCCGACAATATCCCCAGTCGAGACCAGCAACTCTCCACCTCCACCATAAACAGTGTTGGCAGAGAGCTGCTTACCCCTTCTGAGGCGCCAAATGGTCTGCCAGAATTTCCCCGAGGCTGCCCGATAGTTCTTCTCCATGGCCTCCCCGAACTCCTCCCAGACCCAAGTTTTTGCTTCCGAGACCACCACGGCTGTAGTTCGCTTGGCCTGCCGGTATGCTTCAGCTGCCTCCGGAGTCCCCCGAGCCAACCAGGCTCGATAGGACTCCTCCTTCAGCTTGACGGCATCCCTTACTTCCAGTGTCCACCACTGTGTTCGGGGATTGCTGCCGCGGCTGGCACCAGAGACCTTACGGCCACAGCTCTGGATGGCTGCATCAACAATGGAGGAGGAGAACATGGTCCACTCAGACTCAATGCCCCCAACCTCCCTCGGGATCTGGTTGAAACTCTCCCGGAGGTGGGAGTTGAAAACCCCCCTAACAGAGGGATCAGAAAGACGTTCCCAACAGACCCTTACAATACGTTTGGGCCTGCCAAGTCTGTCTGGCATCCTCCTCCGCAAGTGGATCCAACTCACCACCAGGTGGTGATCGGTTGACAGCTCCACCCCTCTCTTCACCCGAGTGTCCAAGACATACGGCTGAAGGTCAGATGACACGATCACAAGGTCGATCATTGATCTCTGGCCTAGGGTGTCCTGGTACCACGTGTACTGATGGGCACCCTTATGCTTGAACATGGTGTTCGTTATGGACAGACTGTGACTAGCACAGAAGTCCAGCAACAGGACACCACTCAAGTTCAGATCAGGGGGGCCGTTCCTCCCAATCATGCCCCTCCAGGTATCACTATCGTTGCCCACATGGGCATTGAAGTCCCCCAGCAAAACTATGGAGTCCCCAGTCGGAGCACCTTCCAGCACCCCTCGCAGGGTCTCCAAGAAGGTTGGGTACTCCACACTGCCGTTCGGCCCATAAGCCGAAACAACAGTGAGACACCTATCCCCGGCCCGAAGGCACAGGGAAACAACCCTCTCATTTACCGGGGAAAACTCCAGCACATGGCGGCTGAGCTGGGGGGCTATAAGCAAGCCCACCCCAGCCCGACGCATCTCACCATGGGGCACTCCAGAGAAGAAGAGGGTCCAACCTCTCAAGCAGTTGGGTTCCAGAGCCCAGGCTGTGTGTGGAGGCAAGCCCGACTATCTCTAGCCGTTACCGCTCAACCTCCCTCACCAGCTCAGGCTCCTTCCCCCCCAGTGAGGTGACATTCCATGTCCCAAAAGCCAGATTCTTTGTCCAGGGTTTGGGTCGCTGGGGCCCCCGCCCATGACCGCTACCCAAAACACATGGCACCGGACCCTTATGCTCCTTCCTGCGGGTGGTGGGCCTACGTTGTTTCTTCGGGCTGTGCCCTGAACTCTTTATGTTCCTCAAACCATTCCTGGACAATTTTTGCAGTATGGCAGGGCACATTATCCTGTAGAAAGAAGCTGCTTCCATTTTGAGTACAATTGCCATGAAGGAGTGTATTTGGTTTGTAAAAATGTTTAATTAGGTGGTATGTGTTAAAGCAACATGCACATGAATGCTTGTGCCCAAGGTTTTCCAGCAGAACATTACCCAGAGCATCACACTCTACTGACTACTATTTCAGTAAATTATTTCAATGAATTACATTACGCAATGGATATTCCTGGCTAAATACAATGAAGCTGAGCTGCTGCACAGAACTGATATACTGTTACTTATATGCAGAAACCTACTACTCTGGCAAGGATAAGAATGCTGACAGTAATAAAATATAATTAAATAAAATTCATACTAAAATTCATTAAATTTCATATTTATGTTCGGTGCTGAAAAATGGTGCACCACTTACATCAACTGTCTCCTATGTAAGAAATTCAGGTTCTAAACATGTTTTCCAAACATTTCATTTTGGTTGTGGGAACAATGTTTTGAAGTGTTTCTAAAATATTAAAATGCCCAGTTTTATTGTCATTATTATAATATTATTTAAAAGTTACAAAAATGTTTCTTACAAGATTCTCTGAACTTTATTTTCACCCAATATATAATGTCAATTTAATAGTTCCCACTGCTTCACTCAGTTCAGTGCTGTGAGTAGTTGTATCATCCCCACTGGGCACCTGCCCACCAGAGGGAGCCTTCTCCCAAATTCTGATACCACCAACGAGGAACGCTTCTGGGTTCTCTCAGAACATTTAAGCATTTAAGAACAGTGTTCACAACGCTTCAGTGCGAAGTATTGTGTTTGCCATTTTACCAAGCTGTTTGTCCGTACATGCTTTTGGATTACCTGTTTGTGAATTTCCCTTTCACTTTGGATTACCATTTTTGAGTTTGACTTTTTGTCTTTGGGTTGTTTGCCATGCTTACTGGATTCATTGATTATCAGACTTTTTGCCTGTTTGTGGATTTAGGATTTTGCTTGCTGATTTGGATACCGTTATTACTCTGCAAATAGATCCTCAACAATCTGCCTCTGGCAGACAGTTACAGAATACTTCGCCTGTTTTGGATCCAGCGGAGCATGATGTGTTCCTCCTGAGAGGCTGAGTATATGAGTATGTCATCAGTGTAGACAATGACGTAGCAGTTGAGCATATCCTTGAAAATCTCATTAATGAATGCTAGAAAAACGGCAGGGGCCTTAGTTAACCATATGGCATGACTTGGTACTCATATAGGCTTTTCACACTTGACCTTAGGTTAACCTAAACCCCGGATAAACTGAATCCTGGGTTATCTATTATCACATTTCACACTGCTCATACGATACCCGGGGTTAACTATTAATCCTGGGTATTCATTAACAGACGTTTCACATGGTACATTTCTAAACCTTGGGTTAACGTTCTTATTTGCATATTTGTGGTGTCACTGTCACTGATTGGACAAACAGCAGGCAACCTGTTTACGTGGCCTTCCCCACATCTTGCCAGTTATAAAAAAAAAAATCCATAAGAATAATACCATCTCCACACAATTAAAACATCAACACTACATATTATGCTTTATTGCAAAGTTCGTTTGAATGGAAAATAAATAAAAAATACAAAACCCCCAGTTGCATCAAAAATCAGCCCAAATTTTATCAACCCGCCCAATGCATTTTTTTTTCACAAATGTGGTGCTAACCCTGCTCCGGGGCAGGGTTTCATAACCCCGGGGCAGGGTTTCATAACCCCGGGTTCAAATTACACGTGCGAAATTAACCCGGGGTTAAAAGTGATGTTTAGAACAAAGGTAACCCAGGGTTAAGTGCAATGCACTGCACAGTGCACTTTAAAGTGTGCACCCTGCTCCCTGTGCAGTTTACTTCACGGGGAACCACTTACCAAAAAAAAGAACGTAACTTCGCTTATTGACTACCATTGTGCCGAAAAAACAAAAAAGACAAAAAAAATTAACAGTACACTAAAATAATTCATACTGCCCTGTTAATTAATAAAACTAATTTAACTTACCTATTGGTCCATTGTCTTCACAGCCCGCAATCCTTGCTCAATCTTAATCTGAGCCATTTCTCCGCTGCAGGTCAATTACAAGAGCCGCGTTCCAATCGGAAAGTGCTTCCCTGCGAAGTAAACTGCACAGGGAGCAGCATGCACACTTTTGTGCACTGCGACATGGGCCCAAGAGATTGGCAATCCATTACTCTTCCTGTAATAGCCTGGAGGTTAAGACCTGAATATTAATACCTTAATTTTTTCAACCTGAATATTAATACTTTAATTTTTTCAACCTGAATTTGTGAGGTTGAAAAATAATGAAGATTGTATTTTTTATAAATGCTGTAAGGATTTTTTTCATTCAGATCAAATTGTAAAGCAGAAAAAAAAACACAGAATGACGGGATTCAAGGGAGTGGAGACAACGTAGAAGGAGATCCTTCTACGCCAATCTGTAGGGTAAGTGGAGTGGTTTGGTGGGTGATAAGGCCCTCTCTGATGGGATGATTGTCGACGGCCGTCACTTGCAGGGGTTCTTTGCATGGCTGGATGTGGAGATGGAGTTCCTCTGCGAGTCGATGGTACAGGAGATTGACAGCCTCCCCAGAGTCCACTAATGCTGAAACCATAATAGATCCCTGAGCATGGTGGAATATAACTTTCATTGACATAGTTGAGGGTCATGAAAGATCTCTCACCTTGGAGGTAGATGGTCTTTCTGGGCAGTGTTTTACACGATGACCGGATCCACCACAGTATAGGCATAGATTGCAGCAAACCTGTCGTTGTCGCTCCTCAGGTGGTATTCTGGTGCTCCCCAGCTGCATAGGTTCTGGATCCTCCTCCTTAAGCTCTCGAGTCCCTGATTCATGACGCAGGTGAGGTCTGTGGAGTTGTTGATGGATGAGATTATCTAAGCGAATGGCTGTGGTGATGTATTCAGACAACGTGGCGTTAGGGTTACGTGCAGGGTCATTCCATCCACTCTGCGCAGCTAGGTTGCGAAACTCTGCGTAATTGGCAGCTGGTTTAGACCCTTAGCACAACTCGAGAAGTTGAGTGGTGTGGGATAATTTTTTAGGCCTATATGAATTTGTGTGATTGTAAAAGGATGAGGTGACATCAAGAGTGGTTTTGAACACCATTTCTGTTAATGGTTTAATGAATTAAGGTTCACAAGAAGGACACATTGTTTGTGCGTGTCTGTTAAGCATGAATAGTCTTTGTGTAGCTAATGAATTAACAGTAAAATTCTTAGTATTGCAAGTCTTATCCAAAACAGTCTGCACAGCAATGTCCATTGGAGCTCCTCTAAATTTGAAGTTAAAGTCAAGGTCTGGTAGTGCGCTCAGAGCAGTGTAAGATCTGTGGAACACCTACAGCTGAAGTCTGAGAGAATCAGTGCTTTGTTGAAGCACACTCTTAAAGGTTTGGGAAAATCAAGTTCACTCCAGGTCAAAGCTAAAACATATTCAAAATACATAAATTAGCTATAAGCTTAGAATAATTAACATGGAAAAGGGATTGTGACTCTGACATACCCATGATGTCTTCTTAACATGAAAATGTTTCACACTGAAAAAATGTTAAAAACAAAACAAAACATAATGATAGGGATAAGACACCCATTTTATATATATTTTATATTAAAGCTGAATGGGAAAATAATGTAAAATTGGAATATGGTAATGTCCTGGAAAGTCCACAAAAGAAAAACAGGTTTAGCGTTTTGACTTGAGTTAGGCTGACGGCATCATGTGTGATAAGAAACATGGATATAGACACTGAGCTTTGAAACTGAGTTTCGTGGGGTTGATGTCAACATGTGAGCACCTTGTAATTTGTACTCAGTGCTGACTACAATAAACCTCATCTCTGCGATCATCCAGTCTGAAGTATTTGGTTTTTTCTTAGTTAAAGTCCGTTCATTAGACTGAGTTAGTTGGGTCAATGTGGTAATGTGGAGTCAGATAGATTAGCTTCAGGAGAGTCTCACTTTAAACTAAATCATTATTATTATGATTATTATTAATGCTATTATTTTTACCACATTGTTTTGGTGACCCCTGATGTGATGGTGCATACGTGACTTGAAATAAAATACAATGGCGCCCCGGACATGGGACCTGTGGTTGCAGCTGCCACCCACAGACCAGACACTTGGCCATCTAGGACAAAGCTAAGGCAGAAGCCTGTTTAATAGAAATTCTGCATTCGTTGTGTGTGGTCTGGGGAGGTGGTGGCGGCCCGGGCCGTGGATAGATCAGCTCTGTTTCGTCTTGATAGAGTGATGGTAAGTCAAAGTTATATAAAATTCATTCATTTATTCTCTACCACTTACCCGATCTATTCTCTGGGCACAGGGAGCCTGTGCCTATCTCAGGTGTCATTGGGCATCAAGGCAAGATTCACCCTGGATGGAGTGCCAACCCATCACAGGGCACACACACACTCTCATTCACTCACGCAATCACACACTACAGACAATTCAGAGATGCCAATCAACTTACAATGCATGTCTTTGGACTGGGGGAGGAAACCCCCGAGGCATGGGGAGAACATGCAAACTCACACCCACACAAATGGCGGAGGCGGGAATCAAACCCTTAACCCTGAAGGTGTGAGGCAAACGTGCTAACCACCAAGCCACCGTGCCCCCCTTTATCTAAAATTATACGATAAAATTGCATGATTGATGCATGGTAAAGACTGGATGATGTCAGATGTGTGAATGAACTAAATATCATCCCTGCAGGGCTCAGTATGATCGAAAGTCCATTTGGGTTCCAGGTGGTATGAGAGAAATTCCTGTGAAAAAGACCTTGTTTGGATGTGCACAGAGCCTTCAGTAGCAGAAAGAAAATTCTGTGAACACGAACACTGTCAATGGGAGACAAGCAAGAGTTAAGAAACAGGTGAGAGGAAAAAAGAGATGAGTAGAAAAATTCCTGGATCCTGGGTGATAAAGTGAAAGGAATTTAAAAAAAATAAAAGAAATAAAAGAGAAATAAGAGAATAATAGAAATAAAAAGATATAACGAAGATAAGAGAACAAGAGAAAATACAAAGAAATAAGAAACAAGAGAAATATAAGAGATAAAAACTTCCTGGGTCCAGGTGATAGTGATAAGAGATAAAGAGATAAGATGAGAAAAAGCACTGAGTAGAAAATTCCTGGATCCAGGCATTAGTAAAAAGAGAAGAAAATAAAAGAGTGGAAAAAAAGTGGGCTCCGTTGTAAAAAAAATTGTTTGTCTTTGTTGTTGTGGTATGACTGAGAACTACTGAGTGGCTTAAGCCTGGGTGATGATGTTTCCTGGCTAAGTTGTATGTGCTATAAATAGCTCTGTGTTTGACTTTGTTATTTTGGATGTTAAAAATCACTGTGTAACGTTGAGGCGTGATTTGGAATCTGGTGGTGATATTTTGCTGATTGCTGCATCTGAAATGAAGCTGACTTGAAATGGTGATGGCAACAGTAATTTTTGAACTGCTTAAAAAAAATACTGCTGTGTATGGGGAGTATTCAAGTTTAATTTGAATCATATGTTTTACAAATATGTTGTGAGGATTACGAAGAAAAACTGAGAGTGCTATTGAAATGGTTACAACTGACAATTAAGATAAATATTGTGTTGAAACAACCATCCACATATAGAAGGTAAAGACCAGTGCCTGGTGAAGAGTATATACTTTGTAATTAAAAGAAAAATTTCCGAAACAGAGAAGACAGCGAGATTCTGCAGCTATCAGCTGTGTGTGTGTGTAAGAGATTTTGCTATGTGGGGGTGTGAGTGGACTGCAAGTGTATGTGTGCGCAAGGTCATTGCCTGAGTGTGTGTGTGTGTGTGTGTGGGGGTGAGTGGGTGTGCAAGCTCTGTGTGAATGAGAGAGAGAGAGAGAGAGAGAGAAAATGACTGAGTGCATAGAATATATGAGAGTAGCTTAGGAAAACTATCAACCGAAAATATATTATATTTTATATATATATATATATATATATATATATATATATATATATATATATATATATGTATATGTGTGTATGTATATATATATATATATATATGTGTGTATGTATGTATGTATGTATGTATGTGTATATATTATATATATATATATATATATATATATATATATATATATATATATATATATATATATATATATATATATATATATATGTGTGTGTGTATATGTATATGTATATGTTACAAGGTGATATAGGTAGGAGCAACTGGTGTCCTCTGCTGGATGTGTATTGTTATCTCTTTCAGGTTGTATAAACTTGGATAGCCCTCCGAGAATTATACACAGAGACTAGAGGTATACGCACACACTTTTGGAATGAGCGAACATATAAAGATAGAGATGGTATAGAGCAATGGCAGTCAGAAGATTTGATTAGAGATAAATTGTGAGCTATAACAAAGTTTGAAGGCTTAAACACTTTACAACATACTTTTCCAGACATAGATTGGTACGAAGAACTTTGGAAAATTTGGAGGCCTAAATTATTGAGTCTAGTATTGCGTGCAATGGTTGAGGCCCCAGCCCCCAGCAAAGCCATTATTCCTTTGTTTGACTACATTGGGGACACACATAAAGAAGATGATGAACCATTAGTGGAATTGTTTAAACCGAGACCAGACCAATATAATTTTTGTTCAGGATTAACAACAATTGTAACAGTAGAGCCCAGGATCGTGCATTGGGAGAGAGGATTGGCAACATCAATATTAATCAATAAGATTAATGTAATTGGAGATAAGTTGAGAAGAAATCCAGTAAAACCCTGTGTGACATGATTTACTGTGAAAAATCATGTTAGTAACATAATTGACAGAACTTTTGTGGAAAATAAGAAAAAATTAAATTTAAGATATTTATTTAAATGCAAAATGCAATTTTATAATAGTATTTTTCAAAATAATGTAAATCTTTCACTTTAATTGTATCTTTTCAGTATTTTGAAATCCAGGCTCACTAAACTGAAAAACAGGCACAGCAAAAACTGTTAATTTAGAAACATTGTGGTAACTTTAAGATAAATGAAACATAGGGTTCACTGAATGTTTATGGGATATTATAACATGCTTTCTGTTAATGTGAAAAATATATATATTTATCGCAAACGCACATGGAATGTGCCCTAGATTGTTGAATGACTTTCGAGACGTTTGGAGATTTGGAATGGTTTGCATGAGAAGGAAAAAAAAAAGATAAAGAGAGTACGAGAATGTGGTGAAATTCATTCATGAATACCAAAATAGATGGAGAGAGAGAGAGAGAGACCAGAACACAGTGTCTCATGGACTCATTAGAAGAGAATGTTGTTCCTAAAGCTGAAGTCAGCATTATTTCTTTGCTGAATCAGAAATAAATTGAGCCAGCCGGAGTAGACATAAATACAAATAATAAAGGTTTTGAGATAAGTCAGTATTTGATGTCCAAGTTTTTACTACGAAACCACTGTAGCTTTTCAGTGTGGTTTAGGACACAGTGTGTCTTGCTGTAATTGATTAAACATGAAAGAAGTTCACCGTGTAGCTGAGCACTGCCATCTTATATCCATTAACACCGCAGGCCCAAGCAGGTATAAGGCCTACAGTTGAAGGCAACTTTTAGCATCCCATTTCACCCGAATTCACTATAGTTCTTTGCATTTACATATAATGGACAGCAGGATACATACACAAGACTACCTCAGGGTTAGTGTGACAGTCCATCTATCCTTACCCAGATAATGGATAGGGATCTAACATCTTTGAATATCAATAGTCTTCGCATGACTTATGTTGACAACATTTTAATTTGTAGCCCAACGCAAGAGCAATGTCAGGCAGACTCATTAAAGGTTCTAAAACTATTAGCTGAAAATGGACATAAAGTAAATTAGGAAAAGTTGCAATTCTGTAAGTAACAGGTTGAGTATCTGCGGAGAGTTTTGCATGGCACTAACTACATGCTGTCACCTTCGCATGTTGAAGCTGTTCGAAAAGCTTCCAAACCACAAACTGTAGGCCAGATGTTCTCATTTTTAGGGACAGTAGGCTGTAGTAATAGTAGTAGACAATGGATGTAGTAATGTAGTAGACAATGGATCATGGATTTTGCTCTAAAGGTAGCCCCTCTTCGTGCACTGATTAGGGCAGCAGATCAAAAGAGAGCATCCTTGACCTGGATAACAGAAGCAGTTGCATCTTTTGAGATGTTAAAAGAAGATCTTTGTACTGTTCCAGCCTTGGCTAGTCTAGATTATAGTAAGCCTTTCCATTTGTATGCATCAGAAAAGCAGAGATTTGCTAACACTGTTTTATCTCAACAACAGGGCCCAAGTAAGCAGCCAGTTGTCTATTTCAACACATCATTGGATAAGGTAGAGAAGGGTATGCCACCTTTCCATCGTGGGTTAGCGGCAGCTGCATTTGCCTATCAGAAATCTTCAATCATTTCTATGGGCCATCCGAACACTTTGTATATGACTCATGCATTGCATGCTGTGTTAATCAGGCCAACATTTGTAATTATTCATGGACGAAAAACAGGCTATGACGTGAACCTGTCTTATCCAGAATTAATTCAGAGGTGCCAGACAGTCAATCAGGCTGATAGAATGATGACTCCGTTGGAAGGTGAGTCACACAATTGTCAGTTAATATCAGCTAGCTACATGAAGGCATGACAAAATTTAGAAAACCAACCACTACTGCATTCTGATTTAACCTTTTTTGTAGACAGCTCTTGTTTTAGAGGTCCAGAAGGAAATTTAGCTGGTTATGCACTTGTAGCCAGTAATGATTTGGCTAACTTTGTCACCATTCATTATACAGCTGTTGCTCAACCATGTTCAGCACAACTGGCTGAATTGAAAGCACTCACTGCAGCATGTAAGCTAGCTGCAGGAAAGTCCTGTACCATTTTTTCGGATTCACATTATGCTTATGGGGTGTGTCATTACATTGGCCCCACATGGGCGCAAAGGGGTCTGTTGCTGGTGGATGGCACACCTGTCACACATGGTATGGTGATCGCAGATTTGTTACATGCTATCACACTGCCAGCTAAACCCGTCATTGTCAAATGTTCAGCACACAAAACAGATGTTTCGTTTGTGAGCAAAGGTAACACTAAAGGTAACACTAGGACATACAAACATATTGTTCATAGCTGATATAATAACAGAAAAAGTTTCACGAACCCTATAGATCACATACCGGAACCAGGCAGACCATTCAGACACTTGATTATTGACTTCATGGACATGGCTGAGGTAAAAGAGAAAAAAGGTATGTCTTGGTGGTGGAAGACAGATTTAGCAGATGGGTTGAGGCACACCCAACAGCTAAGGCAGATGTTGATTCAGTGGCTAAGTTTTTGGTTATTCCAAGGTTTGGAATTCCTGACAAAATCAGCTCTGACAGTTGTACTCATTTTGTGAACAAAGTGATTCGAAAGGTGTTCCAGTACCTGAGAATAAAACATAGGTTGGGTTGTGTTTATCATCCGCAGTCACAGGGAATGGTGGAAAGAGCTAATGGAACATTTGAAGGCTAAACTGTCTAAGATTTGAATGATGAATTGGGTGCAAGTTTTGCCATTAGCATTGATGAGTATGAGAATGCAAACTAACCAAATGATGCGTATAACCCTGGATGAAATGCTTACTGGACGACTTATGCCTGTAACATACTTACGAGGACCTTATAAAGGTCCGCCGCTTGAACAGCTTCAAAAAGAACTTGGCAATTATGTAAAGTTTAACTCGGATACATTGAGCTGTATTTCAACAGGTGAAAGGCACCACTAGAAGAACAATTGAAATCGACAGAGAACTGAGAACTGTACAAGTAGGGGACTGGGTGTATGTCAAAGTCTTCAAACAAAGGTGGAACAAGCCCAGAAGGACTGGACCATTTAAAGTCATCCTGGCTACACCTACAGTACTGAAGGTAGAAGAAAAAAGCACCTGGTTCCACCTCAATCACTGTTGCAGAGCACCAGACTCAGGAGCAGCAGAGAGATGTGAGAGACTCCAAGAACAGGAGCAGGACCCATTGATGAGACAGTTCACAGCACAGACACAGGACCCATCAGTTCATGGATCACAACCTCAACAACTGCAGGCTTCTAACCCACAGGAGACTGACAATCACCCATGGGAAAGTCCTCCACCATTGGAGGAGCAGGAACAAGGAGAAGAGGACCCAGAGGATGAACCTTTACTACAAGATGAGCAAGATGCAGGGCCAACCTACAGAATGAGAGCATGAACACGACAAGAGCAATAATAGAATGGAAAAAATGAAGACAATCAGGTGAACTGTGAGAAAGAAAGAAACTGCAAACAACCTGTGTGTACAAACTGTGAGCTGCTGGCAGTCGCAATGCTAGCAGTGATGAGTATAGGGTTGTGGACATATACAGTTACAACTAGAACCAGAGATCTTTAACTAGATGGTATAGATACTCTTCAGGTGCCTGAAGCTGTAACAGATGAAGAGAGACTGAATAATAGGAGGTTGAAAAATTCTCATGGAAAATATGGATCAAGGACAAAGGACAGATAACTTGTTTCATCAATGGCTGAGCTACACTGCACATAGTAGCAGAAAACATAGTTGTATTATATATCAATGCACATTTCTGGAAATCATTAGAGGTTGTCAGTAAAATTAATGAATGATTTCTTATAGTCAAATATTGCTAAGCATGTGATGAATGTTTTGAAGTTAGTGCAAACAGAAGGGGACTCAGTGATGTGCTAGTAACCTCTCCTCAGTCCTCCAGCCGCCTCTCTACGCAGCGTAAAGTCGCATGGGGCAGAAGAGAAGGATAGCTTCAAAGGAGAAAGAGATATTGATCATTGTGGTGTTGTTCATCATTTTTTTAAAAATGGCATATTTTCATTCTTGCAATCAATATTATTGTGTGTTTTCATATCACTCTTTTAATCAGAATATTATAGATTCCTAAGTGGATGCTCATACGTGCTGAAGTATAATGGTTGGAATTGTCATATAAGCTAGGTTTGTAACTTTAGAATAGGTTTGATTGTGTAACTTTAGAGTGGGTTTGGTGGTAATTGTAGGTTAGGTTTATTGTATGTAATTTTATAAGTTAGGTTTTCTATGTAACTTCTTTACTATTGTCTCTCGAGCTCTCTGCAGGTTAGTAAAACAATAACCTGATTAGGTGAATTAACCTAAAAGAAGTGAGGTGCTCCAGGTTACAAAAGCTGTGGTAATCCAGTACAAAGGAAGTAGAAAATGAAGTAGAAAATGACCCCATTGAAGCTCCAGAAACCAGGGATGGATGGTGGACAGAGACTACAGCCTGGAACAGGTGCAGTAGGTGACTGGAGAAGGCCGGTTAGTCAATGACGGGTAAGATCACACAAGGTGGGACAACCTAAGGCAGGCACAGTCATGCTAGTGGTCACCATATAAGGGAACAAAAGCTGTTTCCTTGTCTTCTAGTTATTTGTTTTAACACAGAACAAAACAAAACAAAAAACCAACAAGCAACCAATGGATGGAGCATGTAGCTGGACGCTGGGGGTTCAGGTAAGTATCAAAATTAACACCTGTAAACCCAATGATCTGATTACAGATGTTGGGCCTAATTCTGAGTAAGCAAAAGACTTAAGCTTCAATTTGTTACTCTTAGTCACCTGCATAGAATTCAGAGCATTTGGGGAAAAAGAGAGCTATCATATTTAACAACATTCATCCAACATGTATTGCTACAGAATTTGCTCACATTCATTCATTCATTGTCTACCGCTTATCCGATCTATTCTCGGGTCATGGGGAGCCTGTGCCTATCTCAGGCGTCATTGGGCATCAAGGCAGGATTCACCCTGGACGGAGTGCCAACCCATCACAGGGCACACACACACACACACACTCTCATTCACTCACGCAATCACACACTACAGACAATTTAGAGATGCCAATCAACCTACAGTGCATGTCTTGGACTGGGGGAGGAAACCCCTGAGGCATGGGGAGATGGTGGGGCGGAGGCGGGAATCAAACCCCCAACCCTGGAGGTGTGAGGCAAACATGCTAACCACCAAGCCACCAAGCCACCGTGCCCCCCTTTATCTAAAATTATATGATAAAATTGCATGATTGATGCATGGTAAAGACTGAATGATGTCAGATGTGTGAATGAACTCTCTGGTGATCTCAGGTGTCATTGGGCATCAAAGCAGGATTCACCTGGACGGAGTGCCAACCCATCGCAGGGCACACACACACTCTCATTCACAATGACAATTTAGACAATTTAGAGATCATTTGCTCACATTTATTATCAAATTTACTCACATTTATTCAACATATTATGTTACCACACTTACTTATATTTACTTAAGGTGTAGTTGCCCAAATTTATTCAAGACACTATGTTAACACATTTACCAAAATTTATGTATTGGTTACTTCTTTCAGCATTTGGACAAGTGCCAAGTGTGTTATTGTAACTTATAAGTCACAAAAGGGGGGAATATGTGGGATAATTTTTTAGGCCTATATGAATTTGTGTGATTGTAAAAGGATGAGGTGACATCATGAGTGATTTTGAACACCATTTCTGTCATTAGTTTAATGAAGTAAGGTTCACAAGAAGGACACATTGTTTGTGCGTGTCTGTTAAGCATGAATAGTCTTTGTGTAGCTAATGAATTAACAGTAAAATTCTTAGTATTACAAGTCTTATCAAAAACAGATAGAGTCTGCATAGCAACGTCCATTGTAACTCCTCTAAATTTGAAGTTAAGGTCAACGTCAGGTAGTCTGTTCAGAGCAGTGTAAGAACACCTGCAGCTGAAGTCTGGGAGAATCAGTGCTTTGTTGAAGCACACTAATAAAGGTTTGGGAAAATCAAGTTCACCCCAAGCTAAAACATATTCAAAATACATAAATTAGCTATAAGCTTAGAATAATTAACATGGAAAAGGGATTGTAAACTCTGACATACCCATGATGTCTTCTTAACATGAAAATGTTTCACACTGAAAAAATGTTAAAAAAAACAAAAAACAAAAACATAATGATAGGGATAAGATACCCATTTTATATATATTTTATATTAAAGCTGAATGGGAAAATAATGTAAAATTGGAATATGGTGATGTCCTGGAATGTCCACAAAAGAAAAATAGGTGGAGCGTTTTGACTTGAGTTAGGCTGATGGCATCATGTGTGATAAGAAACATGGATATAGACACTGAGCTTTGAAACTGAGTTTCGTGGGGTTGATGAGCTGTTCCATGTGAGCACCCTGTAATTTGTACGCAGCGCTGATTACAATAAACCTCATCTCTGCGATCATTCAGTCTGAAGTATTTGGCTTTTTCTTAGTTAAAATTGGTTCATTAGACTAAGTTAATCAGGTCAGTGTGGTAATGTGGAGTCAGATAGATTAGCTTCAGGAGAGTCTCACTTTAAACTAAATTATTATTATTATGATTATTATTAATGCTATTATTTTAATATTATTAAAATAATATTATATTATGTCACACCCTCCTGCTGGATATTCAAAAAACTCACGTATCAGCATGGGAAAATGTTCAAAGGATGTTTTTACCTGGGAGTCAAAATCCCACACTGTGGATGCCCAGCCCAGTTCCCTCCCCATGAGCAGGGATAGGAGGAAGGCACATTTGGTGTTTTCATCCCGGGAGACAGTTGGTTAGTGTGCGAAGAAATTTTCACATTGGCGCAGGAAACCACGGCAGCGATCCGTGGAGCCATCAAATTTTTCGGGGAGTGCCATACCGGTGGGCTCACTGTGCATCAGTGTAGGAGTCAGGGGGGCAGGCGGAGTTTGTTGAAGCTGTTCGTAGGCAGCTTGTAATGCCGCGAGCTCCTTATGGTAAGCGTGAATAATCGTCCCTTGACGGGCAACCACCGCCTGAAAACCTAATGGCTCAGGTCTCATGTCTGCTGAGGCAGCATGACGACTTAGATCATGGGTCTTGCAGGTTGAGTTAGCAGATGTGGAACAAGAGACAGGTGATCCCCTTTCTCTTGTCCACACTCCAGACTAGGATTTCCAAACTTCAGCTCCGGAAGCCTACTTTGCAATTTCTTCTGACCCAAATAAAGAATTATTATTGTCTTCATTGGATTCCATTGAGCCATTGTGGGCCTAGATGAACATGGGTATGTGGCAATGCCTAGGGTTGCAGAGACACTTGCAAGCAATCTCTGTCCTTTATTTATGAAGAAAGTTTGCACTCCCATTAACGCCCTGTCAGGACACAGTGGCCCTTATAGGGAAAGCCTACATGGCCGCAGATCAAGCCAGTGCAGCGCTGCACACAATGCCAATTTTGCAAGCGTACCCGACTGGTCTGCTAAAGGCCTGCTAATCTGTGGTGAGGAGCTTACTAATGAGGTCTGAACTTTGTGAAGCTACAGATTTAGCTCTCTGTGTCACCAAGCAGATGGTCCATGGCATTGGCCATTTCATGGCTGCATTGCCACATCTTATGGAGAGAAAAGAAAGGACAACTTTTATTTTATATGTTCCAATTTCTCCTAAGGGCTTGTTCTTCCCTCACTGCAGTGAGGAACTAGGGCTATCAAATTATAGCCATCTGCTGGAAAAGAAGACTAGCATTGCAACCCAAGGCTCCCCGCATAAAATCTTGGCAGCCAGTCAGCGTTTAGGAGCAAGAGCACCAAGAGGTCATCTCCACCAGGTGGGCCAGAAAGGAATCTTAACAACTGGGGGTGAGGGTTTCTAGGGATGTCCCTATGGCCATCTCCACTGCTGCCTACCCCACCACCTCCAGTGCTTTGGGGGTCAGCCATGCTGACCCATGCTCCTTACGGTCATTGTGTTGCAGATCAGGTCCGAGGACTGAAGGACACATAGGCATCTTGCCAGAGAACAGGAGACTCCCCAGGATTGCTTTTGGGGCAAAGCATACCGATGCCAGGTTATACCTTTTAACATAGTCTTATTGCTCACTCTCTCAAAGTGTGCCCCAGGGCATACATGAACTCAATTATCCAGATGACTGGCTCATCAGGCTCAGTCGAGGGATGTGGCAGCCGGGCATTGAGATGCTGTGATTTCCCACATGAGGTCCTTAGACCTTAGGCTCAACCCAGGGAAGTGTGTGCTTTCTCTCTCTCAGAGAACCATCTTCTTGGGAATAGTTTGGGATTCAGCCACGATGTGGGCATGACTGTCTCCCACTCAGAGGGACTTCATTCTTCCTGCTGTATAGAA
This sequence comes from Hemibagrus guttatus, assembly GCA_033459395.1. NCBI lineage: Eukaryota > Metazoa > Chordata > Actinopteri > Siluriformes > Bagridae > Hemibagrus > Hemibagrus guttatus. The sequence continues at coordinate 17,483,296 of JAUCMX010000004.1, forward strand.
CATCTGACTAAGCTAATGCCTCACTGCTGCCCAGGTGCAGAGGGTGCTTGGCTCATGAAAGTAGTGGCCAAAGCTATTTCTTTGGGTCTGCTACACATGAGACCATTTCAACTCTGCCTCCATAGCAGGTTTTTTTTCAGCCCTGCAGACACCCTCTGTCTGTACACTTTCCATGGTAGCTCTGCCCATGGGGGTCCTAGCCAGTGTATGCCATGACTGAGTCCGCCTGTTACTGGTGGCTCCTCATTGGCCCACCTCAATCTGGCTTGTGGACCTAATTTCCCTTCTGGACGGTGCTCCTTGGGTGATTCCTGTGAGGAGGAGCCTCCACTCTCAGGTGCAGGGGGGTGATTCTCCATCCCTGCGCTGAGATTTGGAACCTGTGGGACCAGCTCTTAGACTCCACTTTCCCAACTGAGGTTGTGGAGACTATGATGAACTTTTGCTTCTGGTGTGATCGGCGTCATGAGGATCTAGTTCACTGGCCTTTTAGTACAGTGCTAGAGTTCCTGCAGACACACCTCTTTGAGGGCTTATCACCCTCTGTATTAGGATACATTTGGCAGCCATTGCTGCGAATCTCATGCCTGTTCTTTGTTCTCTTGCTTTCTTCATGGTGCCGGGCAGCTGACACTCAGTGGTCCTAAAGACGCTTTACTAAGCCCCCTTTGAGCCAATGTTGTCAGCCTCTGTACCTCTGCACCTGCTGTGACCAGTTCAGATTCTCACCACTTATGCCCATTACTTGAGTGTGTGGTGTAAGTCGTCTCCCTTTTTGTCTGCTTTGGTGGCCGCAACAAATGCAATCCAGTCCCCAAGCAGTACTTTGTGCTGGGTACTGGTAGCTATCTCCTTGGTGTGCTGTGTGACTTCACCTCTAGGGATTATGGCTCACTCCAATAGGTGTATAGCTTTGCCCAGCACTCTGGCTAGGGGCATTCCCCTCCAAGATATTTGTGCTGTGGTGGCTTGGTCCTCTCTGCACACCCTCATCAGGTTCTATACCCTGGACTTGCACCTAGGCTAATGGTGCTCTGCTTCCAGCTCATTTGTGCCCTTTCACGACCTCCGAGACAGACATCTCCATAGTATCAGCCATGATTCAGCGCCGAGTTTCCTTGAACGGGAACTACACCCGGTTAGCTATGTAACCCAGTTCCTTGATAAGGGAACAAGATGCATCGCTGGCCACAATCCAGATGTCCAGTTGCGCTTCCTTCAGATAAGTAGAAGCTAGAGTAATCAATTGTAGATGCCATTTTATGGTTTTGTTTGTGCACACACGCTTTATCACATGACCTACTTGAGGCAATAAATTAATTGGTGAGAAATTGATTTCACACAGAGCTTCAGACACAACTTCCACAAAGAAGCACTCCCATAGCATCAGCCATGACACAGTGTCTCTTTCCTTTACAGGGAACCAAGTTACATATGTAACCTGGTATGTAAACAAATAAATAAATAAATAAATAAATAGTTCCACATAAACATGTTCACAGAAGATCCACAACATGGTAAAAAAAACTTGGTCTGCTTCTCCTTTATCACAATCACCTGCCTTACTACAAACAGGTGCTGAATTTTTCCCCTGATTCTGCTGCCAATCAGAAGCTAAAACTAATATTGCCACAGAAGTGTCTCCAAAAATAAAGGAAAAAATAAAAATCACTATCTCTTTTCATCACTATTAATGTTTATTGCTTTGAATTAGAAACAAAAAGTTTCTATACAATATTTTATGGAAATGATAAATGATCACCATTTTTAACACTTATTTTCAGAAGAGGGAGGAGCATAGAGTGACTTACAAGAGTGGAGGTAGGAGAACACAGGTAGACTACATTCTATGTAGAAGAGGCAATCTGAAAGAGATTAGTGACTGTAAAGTGGTAGTGGGAGAGAGTGTAGCCAGACAGCATAGGATGGTGGTGTGTAGGATGACTTTGATGGTCTGTAAGATGAAGAGGTCAAAGATAGAGAAGAAAACCAAGTGGTGGAAGCTGAAAAAGGAGGAATGTTGTGAGGAATTTAGACAGAAGTTGAGGCAGGCTCTGGGTGGTCAGGTAGTGCTGCCAGATGACTGGGAAACTACAGCAGAAGTGATCAGGGAGACAGGGAGAAAGGTGCTGGGTGTGTCATCTGGAAGGAGGAAAGAAGATAAGGAGACTTGGTGGTGGAATGAGGAAGTTCAGGATAGTATGCAGAGGAAGAGGTTAGCCCAGAAAAAGTGGGACATGGACAGGACTGAAGAGAATAGACAGGAATACAAGGAGTTACAGCGCAGAGTGAAGAGGGAGGTGTCTAAGGCCAAGCAGAAGGCATATGAAGAGTTGTACACTAGGTTAGACACTAGAGAAGGAGAGAAGGACTTGTACAGGTTAGCTAGGCATGTGATGGGAAGATGGGAAGGATGTGCAGCAAGTTAGTTATTAAGGATAGAGATGGAAGGGTGCTCACAAGTGAGGAGAGTGTACAGAGGAGATGGAAGGAATACTTTGAGGAGCTGATGAATGAGGAAAATGAGAGGGAAAAAAGAGTAGAAGGGGTGAACTCTGTGGAACAGAAAGTAGATAAGATTAGAAAGGATGAAGTCAGGAAGGCTTTGAAGAGGATGAAAAGTGGGAAGGCAGTTGGTCCTGATGACATTCCGGTGGAGGTCTGGAAGTGTCTGGGAGAGGCAGCAGTGGAATTTTTAGCTAATTTGTTCAACAGGGTTTTAGAGAGTGAGAGGATGCCTGAGGAATGGAGAAGAAGTGTGTTAGTGCCGATCTTTAAGAATAAGGGTGACGTGCAGAGTTGCAGTAACTATAGGGGGATAAAGTTGATGAGCCATACAATGAAGGTATGGGAAAGACTAGTGGAAGCTAGGTTAAGGAAGGTAGTGGAAATTTGTGAGCAGCAGTATGGCTTCATGCCCAGAAAGAGCACAACGGATGCAATTTTTGCTCTGAGGATTTTGATGGAGAAGTATAGGGATGGTCAGAAGGAGTTGCACTGTGTGTTTGTAGACTTGGAGAAAGCGTATGACAGGGTGCCAAGAGAAGAGCTGTGGTACTGTATGAGGAAGTCAGGAGTAGCGGAGAAGTATGTCAGAGTGGTGCAGGACATGTATGAGAGGAGCAGGACAGTGGTGAGGTGTGCTGTAGGTCAGACAGAGGAGTTCAATGTGGAGGTGGGACTGCATCAGGGATCGGCTCTGAGCCCCTTCCTGTTTGCTATAGTGATGGACCAGATGTCAGAGGAGGTCAGACAGGAGTCTCCTTGGACAATGATGTTTGCAGATGACATTGTGATCTGTAGTGAGAGCAGGGAGCAGGTGGAGGAAAACCTGGAGAGGTGGAGGTTTGCGCTGGAGAGAAGAGGAATGAAGGTCAGTCGTAGTAAGACTGAGTACATGTGTGTGAATGAAAGGGAGGGAAGTGGAACAGTAAGGTTACAGGGTGAAGAGGTGAAGAAGGTACAGGAGTTTAAGTACTTGGGGTCAACAGTCCAGAGTAATGGAGAGTGTGGGAAAGAGGTAAAGAAGCGAGTGCAGGCAGGTTGGAATGGGTGGAGAAAGGTGTCAGGAGTTCTGTGTGATCAGAAAATATCAGCGAGAATCAAGGGGAAGGTGTACAGGACAGTGGTGAGACCGGCCATGCTGTATGGTTTAGAGACAGTGTCACTGAGGAAGAGACAGGAGTCAGAGCTCGAGGTAGCAGAGCTGAAGATGTTGAGGTTCTCTTTGGGAGTGACAAGATTGGACAGGATTAGGAATGAGTACATCAGAGGGACAGCTCATGTTGGACGTTTGGGGGACAAAGTTAGGGAGGCCAGATTAAGATGGTTTGGACATGTTCAGAGGAGGGACAGTGAGTATATTGGTAGGAGAATGTTGGACATGGGGCTGCCAGGCAGGAGGCAAAGAGGAAGGCCAAAGAGGTGGTATATGGATGGAATTAATGAGGATATGAAGCTAGTGGGTGCAAGGGTTGAGGATGCAGAAGATAGGGATAGGTGGAGAGAGATGATTCGCTGTGGCGACCCCTGAAGGGAAAAGCCAAAAGAAGAAGAAGATAAATGATCACCATTTAACACATATTTATACCAGTCTACACAACATATAAGGACAGTTTTACTGTGTGTTGCAAACGTATTTTCTGCACTTAATGTTTGTAAACTCTCTTACTTTCTTTTCATATTCATCTTGCAAAGCTTCTCTCTCTTCTGAAATCAATTCTAAGGCCCTCTAAGCAGTAAATAATGTTATATTTAAAATCAATTCTGATAAGGAGCCACACATGCAAAGTTAATTTTTTTGTGTCCCTGTCAGGACAGGCAGCTGAGACCCAAATGTGAAGTACAAGACATATGTACAATTTAATGAGACATTAAATGCGATAATGGTTAAGCAATCTTGTACCGGCTTAAGTTGGGAGACATGAAGTATGGGGTGGATCCTAAGGACCTTGAGGAGCTTAACACAAACAGCTATGGGGTTGATGACCTTAGAAATCAGGAAAGGACTCACAAAGCAAGGTGCCAGTTTATGTCATGAGTGGTAGCTCATGAGAGGCAAGCCAAATCCTCTCACTGACAAGAAAAGGATGCTTGCAATCAGCCCATCTAGCGTAGCTCATAGATGTCTTGATTAGAACAATGCAGGCCTTTCTCTGGGCCCGTCGACAACGCTTGAGGGCCAAAGGGACTGAGGCCTTCAACTCCTGAGAGTTGAACAGTGGTGAACATTTACATTTCTGTTATTCAGTAGATGCCCTTATCCAAACTGACTTATGTTTTTGTCTTATATTATACAACTGAATGCTAAGGGCCTTGCTCAGGGGCCCAGCAGCGGTAGCTTGTTGGATCTGGGATTCAAACTCACAGCCTTCCGATCAGTGGTCCAATGCCTTACCCATTAAGCTACCACATCCACTTGAAATGGAGAGAGCCACATGGTAGCAGAAGGCAAGGAGTTGTGTGCGTGTTTGTCCCAAACCAGGTTGTCGGTCCATGATGATGGGTTTTCCACACACAGAATATGCAGGCCAGGCTTGAGTACCTGGTTGTAGCACTCCATCTGGCTATTGGTCTGCGGATGGAACCTAGAAGAGAGGCTGATGGTGACACCCAGGATCAGACAGAACTCTGTCCAAAAATTCAAGGTGAACTGCGATCTGAAACAATGCTGCGAGGAAGGCTGTGAAGGCAAACAATAGGTTTCAGTAGAAGTTGGGCAGTCTCCTTAGCTGATGGCAGCTTGGGCAGTGGAACAAAGTGGGTGAGCTTGGATAAGCGGTTCGATGACAGACAGGATCGTGGTGTTGACAGAGGAGCAAAGGAGACTGGTAACAAAGTCCAGTGCAATGTGGAACCATGGTCATTTGAGTACAAGCTGTGGGCATGAACCACAGATCACGGATCAAGACAGAGGATGGGAGGATGTGTTCGACTTTTGGCTCATCTTCAGCAGGTGTAAACTGGAGGGAGAGAACTTGAAAGAGATAGAAATTCTTGAAAGAGAGGGTGAAGTTAAACTGCCCAAAAAGGAGTGGCCAGTGGGTTGCCTAAGATTTCAGGCTGAAAACACATTTGTTTAGTCAAGCTTTCAATTTATAGTTTTTCTTAGGTAAACGAGAAGATCTGGAAGGTTCATGAGCATAGAGTGTTTAGTGTACTGGGATGTTTGGATGCTGTCGCCTTACCACCCTTGTAATTTGCTTGGGTTTGCTGACTGTGAAGTGGTTGGACACTTTATGTACAAGGAAGCCTTCATGTCTGTCACTTTCTAGCTCTCCCATTTAGTTGTGCTTTTATAGCTAGTCCTGATGGGTTCCCTGCCTGTCTGCAACATCACATGATCACAAGCATACCAAATATTTTTCTTTCTCTCTCATTTCTCTTTTTGTCTCTGTCTAGCTATTCATCCCATTTCTAAGCTCACATTGTTCTAAGTTTCCAGTGTGACCACTTCTTCTTTCCAGACCTGCCTGATCCATCCAGACGCTCTTCCCCTGGTTGGAGTCTTGTCGCTTGGTGGTGCTCACTGCTGCTGGGGATAGATCTGCATGGACTGTCTGTAACCCAGGGAAATTCTGATGATAGAACCACTTGAGGTTTTTTTCACACTTGAAATTGTTAACCCTGAGTCATCCTAAACCCTGGATAAATGGAATCCTGGGTTATCTGTAATCATGTTTCACACTGCTCATACAATACCTGGGGTTAACTGTTAATCCTGGGTTTTCATTAACAGATGTTTCACACTGTACATTCCTAAATCCTGGGTTAACATTCTTATTTGCATATTTGTGGTGTCACTGTCACTGATTGGATGAACAGTAGGCAACCTGTTTACACGATACGCATTTTCTGTTACTGACATGACATGAGCCTCACTGCTCAATTTCTGATTGGAAATTTCTTTACCCAGGGTTAAGCAGTGTGAAAAGCCTATTGGAGGCTATCACACCATTTTTGAACTGCCAGTCAGCTTTCGGCACTAATTTCTTCCTGCCGAAAGCTAACTGTCAGTTCAAAAATGGTGTGACAGCCTCCAATAGGCTTTTCACACTGTCACACATAATTCACATAATTAAGTCAATAATGAACTCAGAAACTACACTGACCTTTTAGTTCCTTAAGAGCTTATGGTTGCACAGTTTTTTGTGACTATAAACTGTTAAAGAAATTATATCAACATTTTCATTATTTGAGACCCAAATGCAGAGTGAGACAAATTTAACTGCCTTTAATGAGATCTCAGGCAAAGACACTTTCCTTGGAGACGGAAAGTTCAAATGATGTGCACATAAACAGATAATCAAAACAATGGCAGGCAAAGAACGCAGTGATGGAGCAGGCAGGCAGACAACAGCAGTAAAAATACAGTCTCTGAGCTGAACTTGTGAAATACCGCTCAAAAATACCGAGGGAGAGCAGGGTAAAAAGTCAGAGAGAGATAAATCCAAAGGGAAATCCAAAATTTTGAACAGTAAACAGTCTAATAGTCCAAGTGAATGACAAACAGGGCATCAAAGACAAGACTAGAGCAGGTAAACTGGTGTTACGGCCGGTGGTGTCCGGCTGGATATAACAGACCCAACGCGAAGCTTCCATGAAAAACGGGGTTTTATTTAACATAAAGCATGAGACATGAACATCAAACAGAAAACCGCGACACTACATCGGCCAACACACGAACGAGGACTAGCAACTAATGAAGGCAAAGACAGGACTATAAATAGGAAACGTAATCATAGAAACATTAGGTGCAGGTGAACATTAATTAAGACACAATAGGACAGGGCGGGGCTTAACTAACACATGGCTGAGGTAAACAAAAACAGACGTGACATAACCAACCCCATGGTGAGAGCCCCCTAGTGGTCCAACCTCAGCCCTGCTACCCGTAACAACTGGAAGAGGCAGGGGTCAAAAATAGGGAAACATGGAAGGCAAGGCAGGATGACTCAAAAATGGTGCAAAAGCTAACTGGAGAGACCATCTGGCAATGAAGGTAAGCTGATGGAATCCTTAAATAGTGCTGGGGCATACAAAATTATGTTGACCTCCGTAGGTGGTCTGTCCGAAATGGCTGCCAACCTGGAAGTGCTCGTTGTGATGGTAGGAAGCATGACTAATTGTGACTGTACCACCCCCAATTTGCAGCAGAGATAGAGTATAAGAATACATAGAATGATTAGAATGTTTTGAAATAACAGTGTGTAGTTTCCCCAAAAGACATTTTGTAGTTTCTACAGTAAAGTGTGCAGGAATATGTGGGGGCAGACCGGTTCTCTGTGCTTGAAATGTAAAAATTTTACAACTGCATGTGAGTAGTTTCACATATTACAGGGTGCATGAATAGCAGGATATAATTTAATATTTTTCATACACTGTAAACCCAGATGAGTTGAATTTACTTAAAAATTTGAGGAAACCAGTTGCCTTAAAAACTAAGTAATGTGTATTCAAAAACTTGATTGAATTTAACTTAAAATTCCCAGCTCTTCCAACATCTATCTTAAGTTCTATGTACTTAAAAATATATTTAACTTAATCTTATATGAATTACTTATTCAGTTACTACACTTGGAATATTTAAGTACAATACATTAAATTCCATGCTGATTTAACTTGAAATAATTTGTAATATCAGTTACTTTGTTCAATTACTCTACTATTTTTCTTAAGTAAAACTAAGTAAAGTTAAGTCAAAGCAGAAAAATCTGAAAAAACAGATAATAGTAATCTTTGTGTTTTATTCCAAATACAACAAGACAAAGTAATTCAGCATCAAATCAAAATCGGTGCCAATACAATAAAAATACACTTCAAACAGTGAACATTTTAAAATTGCAACATTACAAATAAACAACTTGGTAATAGTAACATAATAGTAACAAATATTATCTTTTACAGTGCAAGCTGATTTTTCAAAGACTGAATTTTTGGTGCCAGCTCACCTTTTCCTAGGTTGAGCATTACCTGCTGAATAAAGTGAAAAGTGTTTTTCATACACTTAGGGTAGTCCAGGTGCAAGGCATAAATTAGCCTAAAAAGGACACAGAAGGCCTGAGGCAGGTTGGTCAGTCTCTCCATCACCAAACTCCCTTCCAAGATGATTGCCACTTTGGATGGGTTTAGCTGAGGACTTTCTTGGTCTATGCAGAGGATTCTGACTGTAGTTTGACTTGCATCCTAAAAGAGATTGAAGAAACAGATTGACAAGGAGAAGACATTATCATGCTAGTTAATACTTTGTTGTACACCAAAACGTATCTCCAACTGTATAAGGAAAAGAAGAATACAATACAAACTACATCACAGTTAATTAAAAAAGGACAAAACCAAAGTCTTAAATTGGCTTTAACAACAGCCATATTTGGAACTGTACATGGCACCATGTCTTAATGGGACAACTCCAATAAAAATCATTTTCATGCTAATCAAAGTTTGCCATAACCAGTCATTTGTGTGAACTGTTAATTCTAAGAACCTTAAAAGAAATAGACAGATTCTCATGTAATTTGACATGTTCATGGTTTAAAGACAGCTAGTAAATAGCTTTCGGCTGCTCCCTGTTCGGGGTCGCCACAGCGGACCAACTGGTCCGCACAACAACTTGGCAAACGTTTTACGCCGGATGCCCTTCCTGACGCAACCCTCCCATTTTTCCGGGCTTGGGACCGGCACTGAATCCAGTGGCTGGGGTTGGGGCATTGGCTGGGAATCGAACCCGGGCAAAGACAGCTAGTAAATAAAAACCTGAAAAACAGTATACATTGTTACTATTATTACTATTTAAATTATTAATAATACATTGGAATCAGAGGACAAGATGCATCAAATCATGACCCTCTGAATCATAATCTAATCGAACTCTGAGGCAAGAGAAGACTCACAGCTCTAAAAGAAAACATTTTACAACAAAATAATCACTTACAGAGCAGGTCTTGAAAAAAGCAGGAGGATCGTCCCCTAAACTGAAGACATCTGATGTCTGTTGGTTCAGAATTCTGAAAAAAAAACATATCAAGTCAGTCAAAGTCAAAGTAGCTTTATTGTCACTTCAACCATATATAGCTGATACAGTGAATGGTGATATGAAACAACGTTCCTCCTGGACCAGAGGTGATGCACATAACAAAAACAAAATACAGGGTGATGTGGACAAACATGAAGTTAAACTGGAACTTTTAAACTAAACATACAACAAAAGTGCAGGGAATGACGAGACAGTGCAGACAAACAAGACATAACTTGACATAACCGACTGTGTGCAAAAAAAGAACAGTGTTCTACAGTGAGTGCAAAAAAAACAGTGTTGTACAGTGAATTGTTATAGTACAATATTAAAGTGATATGTGCATGTAAACAACAACAGGTGTGTGTGGGTGGGTGATTGTAGAGCACAGTTTGCTTGAGATAAATGTATTAATGTGAGTGTATGTCTGTGTGTGCGTGTGTCTGTGAGTGTCACAGACCGGTGGTACCAGACGAGAGGGAGCAGACCCATACACAGGGATAGACATAGAACAGGGGTTTATTCAAAATAGGAACACTCATACGCAGGACCACGGGGGGAAAAAACCAAACACAGAACAAAGACTCACAATAACGACGAGCACTAGCAAACACCACGAGCACAGAAACCACTATAAATAAGAGGGGTAACCAGTAGAACATGAGGGACAGGTTAACAGAGGCGGGAACACATTAAGGATCAGGCGGGGCTAAATGTCATAACACACATGGCATATATAAACAAAACCTCCTGCCGAAAGCCCCCTAGTGGTCCAACAGGGTATGTCCACGCCCTCCATGACAATGAGTATGTGTGTGTGTGTGTGTGTGAGAGAGTGTGTGTGTGTGTATGAGTGTGTGTTTAAGTGTATGTACTGTGTGTGTATGAGTGTGTGTTTAAGTGTATGTACTGTGTGTGTATGAGAGAGTAAATGTGTATGTGAGTGTGTGTGTTTGTGTGTGAGAGTGAGTGCGTGCAAGTGTATGTGCTGTGTGCCTGTATGTGAGAGTGATTGTGTATGTGTGTGTGTGTATGTGAGTGTGTATGAGGGCATGTTTGTGTGAATGTGAGTGTGTGTTTTTTTACAAATATGAGGGCAATACTTACAACTCCACAGCATATCTCTGTGTGACCTGCAGAACAAAACAAGACAGTTTACAATTAGAGAGTATTGGGCCTAAATAAACCATGAGTATGTCTATGTAATTTGTATTTAAACCATTAATTAAGTTTTACAGAGCCAGGAACATAACATGTAAAAAATATATATACTGGCCACAAAAAAGATTTTGTTTCCACAATTTAATTATAACTGTAAAATCTCATGCTTGTCAAAGCTCTGATTTGGATTTTTTTCTTGATAATTGTGCATAAATCCCTGTGCTTGTGCTTGTTCACATTGAAATACAAGTAAAAAAAAATGTGCATGGTGCCTCTTGAAATTACTATATGCTATAAACTGCTATTTAATACTCAGAAATACTACTTATTTTACCAAATCAAATAAGTGTTTATCAAATCTAAATTATTAAAATTAAATGATTACTTATCTTTGTAATTGGAGTAAATATGTATACTTTTATGCTATAACAGTGATTCATTTTCTAAGTCTAACTATAGATAAATACAGTGGTGTGAAAAAGTGTTGGCCCCCTTCCTGAATTCTTACAAACCTGATTCCAAAAAAGTTGGGACACTGTACAAATTGTGAATAAAAACAGAATGCAATGATGTGGAAGTTTCAAATTTCAATATTTTATTCAAAATACAACATAGATGACATATCAAATGTTTAAACTGAGAAAATGTATCATTTTAAGGGAAAAATAAGTTGATTTTAAATTTCATGGCATCAACACATCTCAAAAAAGTTGGGACAAGGCCATGTTTACCATTGTGTGGCATCCCCTCTTCTTTTTATAACAGTCTGCAAACGTCTGGGGACTGAGGAGACAAGTTGCTCAAGTTTAGGAATAGGAACGTTGTCCCATTCTTGTCTAATACAGGCTTCTAGTTGCTCAACTGTCTCAGATCTTCTTTGTCGCATCTTCCTCTTTATGATGCGCCAAATGTTTTCTATGGGTGAAAGATCTGGACTGCAGGCTGGCCATTTCAGTACCCGGATCCTTCTTCTACGCAGCCATGATGTTGTAATTGATGCAGTATTTGGTCTGGCATTGTCATGTTGGAAAATGCAAGGTCTTCCCTGAAAGAGACGACGTCTGGATGGGAGCATATGTTGTTCTAGAACTTGGATATACCTTTCAGCATTGATGGTGCCTTTCCAGATGTGTAAGCTGCCCATGCCACACGCACTCATGCAACCCCATACCATCAGCGATGCAGGCTTCTGAACTGAGCGCTGATAACAACTTGGGTTGTCCTTGTCCTCTTTAGTCCGGATGACATGGCGTCCCAGTTTTCCAAAAAGAACTTCAAATTTTGATTCGTCTGACCACAGAACAGTTTTCCACTTTGCCACAGTCCATTTTAAATGAGCCTTGGCCCAGAGAAAATGCCTGCGCTTCTGGCTCATGTTTAGATATGGCTTCTTTTTTGACCTATAGAGTTTTAGCCGGCAATGGCTAATGGCACGGTGGATTGTGTTCACCGACAATGTTTGCTGGAAGTATTCCTGAGCCCATGTTGTGATTTCCATTACAGTAGCATTCCTGTATGTGATGCAGTGCCGTCTAAGGGCCCAAAGATCACGGGCATCCAGTATGGTTTTCCGGCCTTGACCCTTACGCACAGAGATTGTTCCAGATTCTCTGAATCTTTGGATGATATTATGCACTGTAGATGATGATAACTTCAAACTCTTTGCAATTTTTCTCTGAGAAACTCCTTTCTGATATTGCTCCACTATTTTTCGCCACAGCATTGGGGGAATTGGTGATCCTCTGCCCATCTTGACTTCTGAGAGACACTGCCACTCTGAGAGGCTCTTTTTATACCCAATCATGTTGCCAATTGACCTAATAAGTTGCAAATTGGTCCTCCAGCTGTTCCTTATATGTACATTTAACTTTTCCGGCCTCTTATTGCTACCTGTCCCAACTTTTTTGGAATGTGTAGCTCTCATGAAATCCAAAATGAGCCAATATTTGGCATGACATTTCAAAATGTCTCACTTTCAACATTTGATATGTTATCTATATTCTATTGTGAATAAAATATACGTTTATGAGATTTGTAAATTATTGCATTCCTTTTTTATTCACAATTTGTACAATGTATATATAATGTTTGTACATATATATATATATATATATATATATATATATATATATATATATATATATATATATATATATATATATATATATATATATATATATATATATATAGCTGAATCTGTGCATAATTCTGCAAGTAGTGCTGGCTGAACAAAAAACCCAATTAAATATTCTATTGTGAATAAAATATAAGTTTATGAGATTTGTAAATTATTGCATTCCTTTTTTATTCACAATTTGTACAGTGTCCCAACTTTTTTTGAATCGGGTTTGTATTTTTTTGCATATTTGTCACACTTTAATGTTTCAGATAATCAAACACATTTAAACATTAGTCAAAGATAACACAAGTAAAAACATCATGCAGTTTTTAAATGAAGGTTTTTATTATTAAGGGAAAACAAAATCCAAAACTACATGGCCCTGTGTGAAAAAGTGTTTGCCCCCCCTGTTAAAACATAACTTAACTGTGGTTTATCACACCTGAGTTCAATTTCTCTAGCCACACCCAGGCCTGATTACTGCCACACCTGTTCGCAATCAAGAAGTCACTTAAATAGGACCTGCCTGACAAAGTGAAGTAGACAAAAAGATCCTCAAAAGCTAGACATCATGCCGAGATCCAAAGAAATTCAAAAACAATTGAGAAAGAAAGTAATTGAGATCTTTCAGTCTGGAAAAGGATATAAAGCCATTTCTAAAGCTTTGGGACTGCTGTGAACCACAGTGAGAGCCATTATCTACAAATGGTGAAAACGTGGAACAGTGGAGAACCTTCCCAGGAGTGGCCAGCCAACCAAAATTACCCCAAGAGCGCAGCGACAACTCATCCAGGAGGTCACAAAAGACCCCACAACAACATCCAAAGAACTGCAGGCCTCACTTGCCTCAGTTAAGGTGAGTGTTCATGCCCTCCACCATAAGAAAGAGACTGGGCAAAATGGTTTGCATGGCAGAGTTCCAAGACGAAAATCGCTGCTGAGCAAAAAGAACATAAAGGCTCGTCTCAGTTTTGCCAGAAAACACCTTGATGATCCCCAAGACTTTTGGGAAAATACTCTGTGGACTGACGAGACAAAAATTGAACTTTTTGGAAGGTCTGTGTCCCATTACGTCTGGCGTAAAAGTAACACCGCATTTCAGAAAAAGAACATCATACCAACAGTAAAATATGGTGGTGGTAGTGTGATGGTCTGAGGCTGTTTTGCTGCTTCAGGACCTAGAAGACTTGCTGTGATAAATGGAACCATGAATTCTGCTGTCTACCATATAATCCTGAAGGAGAATGTCCGGCCATCTGTTTGTGACCTCAAGCTGAAGCGAACTTGGGTTCTGCAGCAGGACAATGATCCAAAACACACCAGCAAGTCCACCTCTGAATGGCTGAAGAGAAACAAAATGAAGACTTTGGAGTGGCCTAGTCAAAGTCCTGACCTCATTCCAATTGAAATGCTGTGGAATGACCTTAAAAAGGTGGTCAAAGGTGCTCGAAAACCATCCAATGTTACATCAACAACTGCAATCAAGCATTTTTGATAACTTGCAATGAGTCTGTTACAACGCTGTGAAGGAATTTTGGCCAACTCATCTTTGCAGAATTGTTGTAATTCAGCCATGAATGGTTTTTTTTTTTGTTTAGATGAGAGGCTTGGTACCTAAAAGAGGTGGCAGAACACTTCATAGTACTGTTTAAACAAAGTTAATGTAGATCACATAAAAATTGCAAGGATGGAGTTACCTCAAATCCCTCTTGAAATAAAAAAAAAAACAGTGGCCACAACAGCAGCTTTTGAAGCCTCAACTTTCCCTGCCCTCTCAATGGCACTATTCTCAATGGCAGGACCAGCCTCCATGGCACGACCTGTCTACTTCACATCCAGACAAACTGGTCCCAAAAGAGGACCTTCAGAGTGAGGTATCACTTTTCCATCATTGTATGTGACAGTTGCAATACAATGAACTAAATTATGCAGTGCAACAACAATGCAGTTGATAGAGGCAGTTTCACTGTAATACTGTGTAACACAGAATGTCATCTTTTTGAAAATTTTTCATATGTTATCAATGTGTATTTGATAATGATTATACAAAAATACAACCAGTGCAATGCTTGTGAAGCAGATGTTATCAAAACTGATTCAATGACCACAATATAAATCACAAAAGCAACATAAAACTTCATCTTCCATGGTCAAGACTTCCCTGGCAATCTGTTGATGCAACATCAAAACATCCCAGTTCACCAGTGTAGTAGATTTATAAACAGTGACAGTATTTTTTAAGGTCAAAAGTTGCTTTTAGCTTCACACATCTAAATGCTTAACCATCATGCACCCAGTTGCATTTACCATCTGTCAGGAACCACTGGACAGTTCCCTGCCAGGCCTGGAGGGGGTGCTGGCAGGTGACTCTATGAAGCCTGCTTGTTTGTGTGTATTTTGTGCCACGGCCTTCCTATTGTTCTCTCTCCTTGTTGTGTCACCTGTTCCCCATTAACCTTGATGTGTTGCCCTATAAATAGGGATCCCTGTGTTCCTGTCTTTGTTGGTCATTGTTCTATGTTTTATGTTCCATGTTTTAGATTTTGTTTGTTAGGTTTTATTTATTAGTGTAATGTCTAGTGTGTCAGTTAGTTTTCCTCATGTCTCGTGTTTATGTCAATAAAGCACTGCTTCTTTGAATCCCGCGTATGGGTCTGTATCTAGGGCGTGCAGGCGCATGCACTTGACAACCACGGAGGTCCAGGTTTGAGTCTGGCATAGGGCGCGGGTGCCCGGATGTTACAGAATGACAGACCATTCTGAAGACCCAGTGAGATTCCCAGCGAGTTCCTGTTCACGACCAGGTATTGACGGACCCCGGCAGATGACATCCAACAGACCACCTGCCTCGGAGGACGTTCAAGCAGGTGGCTCTCCTTCCCCATTTCCCCAGGGAGGTGCCTCCATCCTTGTTCCGGTCGAGGACGCTGCTCCGTGATGGAGTTTCCGCGGAGGATGCCTCTTGACTTCCTGTCATGGGGGGCACCCCCCTTTTTATCGGACCCACTGGAAGCGTGGCTTCCACCACCTCGCCAGCCAGGGATGCCGCTCCACGATGGAGTCTCCGTGGAGGACGTCGCTCGGCATCTCGGGTGGAAGACGCTTCCCTCCTGTCTCATGTACGTGTTCACGTATGCCATTATGTGAATAGTGCTCATTGGCCATGGACAGGAGTTATCTAATGGCCAGCAAAAACCTAAGGAAGGACAATATTTAATCTGGAGTGGTAGAATCAAAAGAACAGGATGTATTGGGCATGGCTGAGAATAAACTGTGACTAAAATCTGGTCCAAACTAATTTTAGATAACCAAGATTGTTATGTAGCACACTCAAAATAAGCAATATGCATGTGATTTAATTGGGTTTTTTTGTTCAGCCAGCACTACTTGCAGAATTATGCACAGATTCAGCTTTTTTTTTTTTTTTATATATATATATATATATATATATATATATATATATATATATATATATATATATATATATATATATTATATATTATATATACATTATATATACATTGTACAAATTGTGAATAAAAAAGGAATGCAATAATTTACAAATCTCATAAACTTATATTTTATTCACAATAGAATATAGATAACATATCAAATGTTGAAAGTGAGACATTTTGAAATGTCATGCCAAATATTGGCTCATTTTGAATTTCATGAGAGCTACACATTCCAAAAAAGTTGGGACAGGTAGCAATAAGAGGCCGGAAAAGTTAAATGTACATATAAGGAACAGCTGGAGGACCAATTTGCAACTTATTAGGTCAATTGGCAACATGATTGGGTATAAAAAGAGCCTCTCAGAGTGGCAGTGTCTCTCAGAAGTCAAGATGGGCACCAATTCCCCCAATGCTGTGGCGAAAAATAGTGGAGCAATATCAGAAAGGAGTTTCTCAGAGAAAAATTGCAAAGAGTTTGAAGTTATCATCATCTACAGTGCATAATATCATCCAAAGATTCAGAGAATCTGGAACAATCTCTGTGCACCATACTGGATGCCCGTGATCTTTGGGCCCTTAGACGGCACTGCATCACATACAGGAATGCTACTGTAATGGAAATCACAACATGGGCTCAGGAATACTTCCAGCAAACATTGTCGGTGAACACAATCCACCGTGCCATTAGCCATTGCCGGCTAAAACTCTATAGGTCAAAAAAGAAGCCATATCTAAACATGAGCCAGAAGCGCAGGCATTTTCTCTGGGCCAAGGCTCATTTAAAATGGACTGTGGCAAAGTGGAAAACTGTTCTGTGGTCAGACGAATCAAAATTTGAAGTTCTTTTTGGAAAACTGGGACGCCATGTCATCCGGACTAAAGAGGACAAGGACAACCCAAGTTGTTATCAGCGCTCAGTTCAGAAGCCTGCATCGCTGATGGTATGGGGTTGCATGAGTGCGTGTGGCATGGGCAGCTTACACATCTGGAAAGGCACCATCAATGCTGAAAGGTATATCCAAGTTCTAGAACAACATATGCTCCCATCCAGACGTCGTCTCTTTCAGGGAAGACCTTGCATTTTCCAACATGACAATGCCAGACCAAATACTGCATCAATTACAACATCATGGCTGCGTAGAAGAAGGATCCGGGTACTGAAATGGCCAGCCTGCAGTCCAGATCTTTCACCCATAGAAAACATTTGGCGCATCATAAAGAGGAAGATGCGACAAAGAAGATCTGAGACAGTTGAGCAACTAGAAGCCTGTATTAGACAAGAATGGGACAACATTCCTATTCCTAAACTTGAGCAACTTGTCTCCTCAGTCCCCAGACGTTTGCAGACTGTTATAAAAAGAAGAGGGGATGCCACACAATGGTAAACATGGCCTTGTCCCAACTTTTTTGAGATGTGTTGATGCCATGAAATTTAAAATCAACTTATTTTTCCCTTAAAATGATACATTTTCTCAGTTTAAACATTTGATATGTCATCTATGTTATATTCTGAATAAAATATTGAAATTTGAAACTTACTTTGAAACTTTGCATTCTGTTTTTATTCACAATTTGTACAGTGTCCCAACTTTTTTGGAATCGGGTTTGTATATATATATATGTATGTATGTATGTATGTATGTATGTATGTATGTATGTATGTATGTATTATATATAATATAAAAAAATAAGAGACCATTGCAAAATAATCAGTTTCTTATGGTTTTTTTTTCTTAGAGGTGCATGTATTGGTGAGATGAAGTTTTGTTTAATTTTTTGTGAACTGCTGACAATATTTCTCCTAAATTCAAAATAACTATTGTTATTTAGAGTGTAAAATGGGCCTAGACACATTAATCTGTTCATAGATTCATTCATTTTAAAGCAAAAACGAAAAGGAACCTATTTTGTCCCTATTTTAAGCCTAATGAGCAAGCCTGTGGCAGCCTAAATCCTGACTGATTTCATGAATGTTATTCCTATGTAGATATGATCATAACTGCTGTGCTACAGCCTTTTCTAGGATCATGGGGATAAAGGGCAAGTTTGATATTGGCCTATAGTTGGACAGCTGACAGGGGTTGAGGTCGGGTTTTTTAATCAGGGGTTTGATAACCGCTAGTTTAAAAGATTTAGGCACATAGCCAGTGTTAAGGGAAAAATTTATCAGTTTTAGTTTATTTATAGTTTAGATCCAGCTCATAAAGTGGCATAAAGCATTCTAAGCACTGATCAGAAGTAGTTATATTATCTATTGAACAATTTGGTTTAAAATTAATAGTCTGAATTTTTTGCCTGATATAAATTTTTCCGTTGAAAAAATTCTTGAAGTCATTGCTGCTGCATATACAGCTCTGGAAAAAAAATGGAGACCACTCTGGAGACCACTGCAAAATCAGTTTCTTATGTTTTTTTTTCTTACAGGTGTATGTATTGATGAGATGAACAGTTTTTTTTTATTTTTTGTGAACTGCTGACAATATTTCTCCAAAAATTCAAAATATAACTATTGTTATTTAGAGTGTATATTTAAAGGACATGACAACACATCAAAATAACCCAAGATCATGCAGTATTTGCAGAGCTTTAACAACTCAAATAAAACAAAATGCAAATCATTTGTAAACAAATTGTGTTAATGCTTTGGCTAAATAACAGTAAGAAATCAGTATTTGGTGGAATAACCCAGATTTGCAATTACAGCTTTCATGCGTTTTGGCATGCTCTCCAGCAGTTTTTTACATTGCTGTTGGGTAACTTTATAGCACTCTTTTTGCAAAAAAGCAAACAGCTCAGCTTTGCTTGATGGTTTGTGACCATCCATCTTCCTCTTGATGAAATTCCAGAGGTTTTCAATAGGGTTCAAATCTGGAGATTGGGCTGGCCATGACAGTGTCTTGATCTGGTGATCCTCCATCCAGACTCTGATTGCTCTGGCTGTATGGCATTGTGCATTGTCCTGTTGGAAAATCCAGTCCTCTTAGTTGGGGAACATTGTCTTAGCAGAAAGAAGTAAATGTTCTTCTAGAACAACCCTGTACTTGGCTTGATTCATGTACCCTGCACAAAGACAAATCTGTCCAATTCCAGCCTTGCTGAAGCACCCCCAGATCATCACTGACCCTCCTCCATATTTTACAGTTGGTGCAAGACACTGTGGGTTGTAGGCCTCTCCAGGTCTCCGTCTAACCAAAACATGACCGTGTGTTGGGCAAAGCTGAAAATTGGACTCATCAGAAAAGATTACCTTACTCCAGTCTGCTACAGTCCAATTCCTGTGGGTTACCTGGGCTAGCCAAAGCTGGATCAGTACAAAGATCTTTCTTTAACATCTCAAAAGCTGCCACTGCCTCTGTTGTCCAGGCCAAGGATGCTTTCTTTTGATCTGCTCCCCTAATTTGTGCATGCAGAGGGTCCACTTTCAAAGCAAAATCAACTATTCATTGTCTACTGTAGCCTACCATTCCCAAGAATTACAGCATTTGGCCCTGGTTTTCAAACAGCTTCAACATGTGACGGTGAAAGCATGAGGTCAGTACGATGCAATACTCTCCCTTATGCTGAGTTCACACTGCACGATTGTCAAAGTGGTCGGATCACGGTTGTTTTCACACTGCACAACCATCTGTGGGAGCATTCAATTGCTGCTGTGTTCAAATTGCACGATGGATTGGTGACAGGAGGTTACACACTGCATGACTTCACAAAAGGAAAAATCGCCAACAACCCTGTTTGGTCTGCAAACTACCTTTCACAACCAAACATACATGAGAAATAATAAGGAAATAACGCAAGGTCACATGTGAGATCAGAGTTCTTGCGCAAGACTGGAAATAGTACCCCACAAAAAGTTCGCAATCCAAATGGTCTGTGCAGGGAACAAGGATTGTGTGTTCTGCTGATGCAGCTGGTCAAACAAATGTTTCTGCTTTATTTCTGTTTTATGCTATTGTAAAGCTTATTTATTCTGATATAACTATATTTAAGACATTTTTTTCTGATAAAAACCGATTAACTCTAATATTGTGCTCCAACTGAAGCCATGCTTGCTGATATTGTGGTCTATAACTCCTCCCCAAACTTCCCAATGACCTGTATCTTGTTTTCTCATTAGCTGTAGGTCATCGACGATGTATTTTTCAGTCAAAACTCACTTTTCTCGTTTCACACTGCAGGATTTTGAGTCGCCGACAGGTCCAGATATTTAGCATGCCAAATATTTCATGGGCATCAGCGACGCATCGGTGACTTGCTCAGATCGTGTCTTTGGTAATTCACAATGTCACTCGCATGCACAAGCTCTGATTTGCTTTTGATTCTGGGCATTTGTCGGCAACATTGCAAAACTTTTCGGTGACTGAAAATCAGGGCTAAAATCTTGCATTGTGAACTCAGCATAAGTAGTCAACCAGTTGCTTACAGAATTGGAGTTTTTCCTTACTCACTTTGTATCAGTTTTCAGCTTACAGTGTCAGTACCTTTAGTCTGCCTGACTGTTCTTTAGTCGGGCTACAAATTAAAATGTCATCAATCTAAGTCAGCAGAAGACTATCAATGGCCAAGGATGTATAATAGACTAATAATAAGTTAAGACTTATTAAGACTAATAATAATAAGACCGATGGACTTTCACAATATCCCTGAGGGAGTCTCATGTAAGTGTACTGCTGTCCATCATACGTAAATGCAAACAGATACTGTGAGTCTGGGTGCAATGGGATGCTAAAATGCTAATTAAAAGTCAATGACTGTATGCCATTTGGTGTCACCTGGGATATTTGAAAGTAATGCATGTGGGTCAGGAACAGCTACTGCCTCTGCTTCAACAATATGGTTTATGGCACGCAAGTCATGTACGAGACGTCATTTGTCTGAATTGGGTTTTCTGACAGGAAATATTGGAGTGTTACATCGACTTTGTGTTAGAATCAATGCTCCAGCTTTTATCCAACCTTCAATTGTGGTCCTTATATCTGCTTGGGCCTGCGATGTTATAGGATATTGTTTCTTGTATGGAAATCTGATATTTGACATTAGCTTTATCAAAACCTGCCCTGCTGATTTAATGAGCCCTACGTCAGTGGGATGTTTGGTCCATAGTTCATCCGGGATTGTGGCCAACAGTTTCTCAGTCTCCTCATCATGTGATTTATCTGCCATGGGATCATTACCTTCAGATGCCAGTAGGACGTGGTCATTTTCTTTTCAATCAACATTTGTGTTGCTCTCAAAGTATATGTTCCCTTCTGGGAGGTGTGTAGGTATTTGCCACCTGGAGAGGTATGTATATATGGATTGGTTGTGGGTTTCCATTCTAGTTCCTGGTTGGTTTCTCTGACCATCAGTCCAAGTCTTTGGAATCATATCCTTCTCCCATCATAAATGAAATGTGAGGTGCTGATTTTGCCTCTTGGAACCAGTCCTTCAAACTGTTTGGCAATTGATCACTGTGACCCCTTGTGGCCCTATATAGATGTCTGTAGATATTATGTCAAGCATCTTTCCTTCCAACATATCTGTCCACAAGTGTGCATATTCTTCATTGGTGCTGTCTGGGTGCAATGTAATGGGCTCTTGGGCTCAGCATATTCTGGACATATGGCCCACATCCATGGTTTCCACTGTGAATTCACATCATGTAACTCTGATGCTTCATGATTGTCACTCTGTAGCCAATGTCATGGAAATCTGTCTTAATTCAGATATAAAATAACAGAAAGAGAGAGAGAGAGTCGAGTACCAACAGAAGCAAAACTTTATTCTCTGCAGAGAGACGTCTGTCATATGCCCATTCAAGAAAAAATGTGCACGGAGAGAGATAGCTCCTCTTTCTCATGTACTCTTTTATAACCCTTTTCTTGCCCCCAACACCCTCACCCTTTGTTCTCCCTCAGCTGAAGAAAACAACCCCAAAAATAAGTTTTGTTCTGTGAGTTGACCAATAGAATAAACACCATGTATCCATCATGTGCTGATCATTGTCTGCACATGCAGTTCTTCAGTCAGGGTGGGGGGTAGCAAGTACAGCACAAGTGGAAAAATAAGTTCCTTTATCTCCAACAGACAGACATTATCTCACTCTACTTTTGCTGATACAAGCAATTAATAACATTTAAGAGAACATATACTGAATGAAAATTTTCAACCACATTTCCCTCCTTTTTGTCCTTTAGGACAAACCACAGCAGAAAATTTTAATCCATGACATTCAATCACAGGTTATATGTTCTTGTTGATTACAATCTTCATTACAGAAAACAAACTTATTGTAGTTCACATTAAAACATTTAGCACAACCTATCCTTCTGGTTTTCAGTCATGCCTTCATACTCAATGTGCATTATAATCAAAGAGTCTAGGTAAAATGGGAAAGGCTATACTGTGTTTTTTGTGAGGGAAGGGACCCTCCACATATAGGAACTTTAAGAGGTTATGATATTTCACATAAGTAACAGAACCCTCAGCTTTACAATTCATCATCTTCTACGTCAAGGTCATCCAATCTAGGATTATAATTTGTTGACTCAGGATCAGGGGGCCAATCTGGAAGGGGATCTTCTTCATTGTCCTCCTCCTCAGCTCTTACCTGCTGGTAATTTAACTTCTCTGTGAGCGCAGTTTCAATCAGTTTTTCAGTCAGTCCCATAGCACATGGGATTATGCAACATCCCCATAACACCAGAACTCCTATAACCATGATGAAGGCTACTAGTGCTGATGTAACTAGGCCTTTCCACTGGCCAAACCACATGTCCAGAAAGTTGGTAAAGGGGACCAGCTCTTTCTCCTGAAGGCCTTCACCATGACCCAGTCTCCAGGTTTTACCTGGACAGACAGAGTAGAGGACAGGTTTGCAAAATAAATCAACATTTCATCTTCACATTCACCCGTTAGCTTCCTTAGAATAACTTCCATGGGGACCTATACCTGTATTAGGAGGTCTGCCAAACAGTATCTTGAACGGGCTTAAATTTGACCTTCCTCTTACTCTAGTTCTCAAGTGCAGGAGCACAATTGGGAGGGATTTAACCCATGACAGGCCTGTTTCTGCACAGCATTTAGTCAGTTTATTCTTTAAGGTGCTGTTTTCTCTCTCTACAGCTCCTCCACTAGCTGGGTGGTAGGCACAATGTTGTTTTAAGTTAAATCCCAAATATTCACTAACTTGCTGTAGCGCATGGTTAACAAATGGGGTCCCATTGTCACTTCCTTTCTTATCCAGGATTCGCCACCTTGGAATAACTTCAGTCAGCAGCGCCTTTGCTACCACGCTGGCATCTTGTTTAAAGGTTGGAAATGCTTCTACCCATTTAGAGAACATGTCAACAATAACTACACAGTATCGTTTGCCTTTACTTGGTGTTAGTTCAATGAAATCCATCTGTAAGTGTTGAAAGGGTCTCTCTGGTGGTGGATGTGCGCTCTGGGGGGTTTTAACAACCCTCCCTATGTTATTTTTAGCGCAAATAACACGTTTTTCGCAAAGAAAAAACACTGAATCAGTGAGTTTAGTATGTGCTTCACATTTACAAACAGCAATAGCTTTTGGTAGGAGGATGGCATCCAAGAGATCAGAAATCAGGCCATGATGCATGATTGGTTTGGATTGGAGTTTCCACAATATACCAAAATCATGAACTACTCCAAATGCATATCTGCTATCTGTAAAAATGTTTACCGTTTTACCTTGTGCCAATTTGCATGCTTCAGTGAGAGCTATCATTTCTGCTGCCTGAGTGGACAAATGTGATGGGAGTGGTTGTGCTCGTAGAGTGTCATGCTGAGTTACCACCGCAAACCCCACACAGTTCTGGCCCGTGTCTGGATCTCTGGATGCCGACCCATCAACAAACAGTTCAAGATCTGGATTTTGTAGCGGTGTTTCCTGCAGGTCTGGCCTAGGACTACAAATTACATTAACAACATCAACATGTGGGAAGAAGAGAGGCAGGGTTAAGGACTGTGCAGCATTTCACTGTAATATTATATATTTCTAACAAAACTGTGTTGTATCTTAGCCATCTGGCTGCAGTCATATGCGCTGTTTTTTGCTCTAATAACAACAGTGACACGGCATGTGGAACAAGGAGGGTTAGTTCAGTATACCCCACTATATCTCCTGAGGCACTGACCGCTTTTTTGGCTGCGGCAACAGCTCTGAGACACATAGGGAGCCCTGCTGCTACGGGGTCAAGCTTAGCTGAGAAATAAGCCACCGGTCTAAGTTTACCTCCATGATCTTGCAACAACACAGATGTCATGCATCCATCAACCGTCTGTGTAAAAGGCCTATTTGGGTCTGGGATTCCTAATGTTGGGGTCGTTTGAAGAGCTCTTTTGAGTTTTTCAAATGCTTGTTCTGCTTCTGGGGTCCAACTAAGTGCACTGTGGGCCAGTAAGCCCTTCCCATGAGCTATAGCACCCAAGGGAGCCTCGAGGATTGCATAATCTAGGATGAACATCCTGCAATATGGACACATTCCAAAAAATGACATCAATTGTTTCTTTGTTATTGGTTTCGGAATGTTTCGGATGGCTTCAACTCTGCTAGCTTCCAATCTTTTGCCATCTGCTGAGATTAAATGCCCTAGGAACTTTACTTCTTGTTGTACAAACTGCAGTTTTGACAGGCTAGCCTTATGTCCCTCCTTAGCGAAGTGATGCAGCAGTGCTTTAGTATCTTTTTCACACTGTTCTTTGGTGGGGGCTGCTAAAAGACAGTCATCCACATATTGCAAAAGAACTGACCCTTTGGTTAAAGTGAGAGTCTCCAAACTGTTTCTAAGAGCCTCATTGTAAATTGTTGGAGATTCACAGTAACCTTGACAGAGGCATGTGAAGGTATATGGTTTGCCATTGAACAAAAAACCAAACCAGAACTGACTGTCTGGATGTACGGGAACGCTAAAGAATGCATTAGCCAAATCCACCACCGAAAACCACTTGCTTTCAGGCGTCAATTGAGACAGAATGGTATACGAGTTTGGGACATTTGGAGCCCTTTGCACTACTGCTTCATTTACAGCTTTTAAGTGTTGAACAAATCTCCACTCTTCAGGGTCACCTACTACTCTGATCTTTTTTACCGGAAAAATAGGCGTGCGAACCAGCGAGGTTTCGCATGGAACAGTTACACCAGCCTTTATCAGTGAATTAAACACTGGAGTGATGCCTGCAATCATTTCCGGCTTCAGCGGCTATTGCACTTTACGTGGTCGGTAATCAGATTTTGGGACAATGTGAACTGGATGACAATCTTTAATAAGACTCACATCATGTTTACCTGTAGCCCACATGTCTTTGGGTACTTTGCTAAGCCTCTCATCATCCAGTGCTATTTGTGGGAGCATATAAGCTAAGCTGCGCATTAATTTACCAATGTGTGCCATCAGTGATCATTTCCACAATTCTCTCAGTAGACACCAACCAATTTAGAGGTGTAGTATAAACCTTTATTTTAGGGTTGTATGACACTGAAGGGGTCAGAGGTTGACTTACAATCAAATTCTATCTTGACCCGATATAGCCATGTCTTTCTATGGAAGATCATGGCGAATAGACAGCGAAACATGTGGAACTGATCCCTCCATGGTGAAGGGATGTGGATTACTGCACATCGTTGTTCATCCCAAAACAACAGCTCTGGCCTATCCAACTTTCTAAACCATTCTTCCTCATACCTACCATCTGCACCTCCTATGTGTAGGGGTTCGGTGCAGTGCAAACCCTTAGGATGCATATATGTTGTTTTTACTGGGTTAGTTAAAGCTTGAGCCTTTTCAATGAGCTTCCGGTTTACTGCATTCACTGCGGAGGCACACAGTTTCCACTCATATACATAATTCAGAGGTCTAGGATCATATTTAACATATTGGATTTCACTGATGTCATTGAGTGTGACAGTCAACCCTTCATATCCACTAATTAATGTGACTCCTAATTTGCACATTAAATCTTGTCCCATGAGATTAATCAGACAGCAATTGGAAACAACAAAAGAAAATTTGAAAGAGGGCTGTCCCTCTATCTCACATTTTAGTGGCACTGAGAACTGCTCAATGACCAAGACCCCTGATGCTCCTATTGAATGCAAGAATCTTTCACTCATTTTAGGTAAAATGTGAAACTCATCTGCCTTTATTACTGATCTCCCTGCACCTGAGTCTACCAAAAACGTTATATGCAACCCAGCAACATAATGTCAAAGTTGGCATTTTAGTGTAGATCTCATCTGAGTACTTAAGTATTTTCCTGAGGGTACATATGTTATGTTCCAAAACCTCAATTGCTTGATTAATTATCTCTGTCACAGGAAAAGAATCAGAATCTGGTGTTAACATAAGCGTTTCTTCATTGCAAAGCATAGGAAATTGTGACTCACCCAACCCTTCAGGATCGCACCTCTCGCTCCCATCTTCCCATCAGTCCCCTCCTCTTGCTGCTTGTTTGTGCTGAGCTTTCTGTGGACAATAATTTGCCCAGTGATCAATAGTGCCGCGCACAAAACAGCCGTTATTCTATCCTCTCCCTCTTCCTTGTCTCCTCTACCTCGTCCATGGCCTCAGCTATTTCCTCCCTTTTCCATTTGTGGCTGATATGCCACCATCTAGAGGAGAGCCTGCTGATCGGCATGTGTCTCACCCTCGTGCCTTCTCTGCCTCTTTTGTTTCTCCAGTTTCAACAGCTTCTCTGCATAGATAGCGTGCTGCTCGATGAAACTCAATTTCCCAGTGTCCCAGGTTATGCAAGTGTCCTTGACTTTTCTTGCAATCTCTTCCTTCAGCCCATTCATGAAATTGTTTCTTAAGTGCACCTAGTATGCAGTAATCTCATTTGCCCCAATGTCATCGGGAGTTTTGAGGCCACTGTGTATGTCATGGACCTTTGTGAGTCATGTCAAATATTGAGAGATGAACTCTGAGTCTTGCTGCTTGCACATGGAGATGAGCGTCATATCCATCTTAACGGGATACGCTCTTTCACAAGCATCCTGGAAACTTTTAACATGATCTCGATATGCGTTGCCTCATTTTGTAGGCAGGTGCTGAGGATATGATGTCAGCATAGGGTAGAGGCGCTGAGTGCCAGATGACCTGGCGGTAGGGCTGGGTATCGTTCAAAAATTTCAGATACCGATACCAATACCTTGACTTCAATACCGGTTCCTGAACGATACTTTTTGCAATACCAATTTTATGAAATCCATTTTAACAAAATTGCATTACACATTACCTCAGAGAAACTTTGGTTTTATTATTTTCAGGTTGTATCTTTTTGAGAGGTCATTCCAAATGATGCCCTTGATGGTCTTTGTGAAGGAGGTGTCCTCATCATTAACAGTGAAGTGGTGCTGGAGTTTATTCAAGATTGGCAAAATCTGACCCAATGTTGGGCACCGTTCAGAAGAGACGCAGATGATTGAAGTGTAAAGTATCTTTGCAACTTTGACAAACTGTTCTGCTTTTCTGAAATCCAGATTCAAAGACTCTCCTGAGCCACTGCACAAGGAAACAAAAAAAGCACAAATGAACAAAATGTAACCAACACAATATCAGTAAAAATCTTTTATAAGGTTTAAGCAGTTTTAAGTCAATAAGTATTGCTCACTACTGCTTAAGATCTTTAAATAACTCGGCAGTTCTTCTTCAAAAAAATTAGCATGTTTGCTTTTTCAGGAGACAGACAAGTTTGCTCCTGACTAATAATGTCCCCAGCAGTAGAAAATGTACGCTCTGATGGTGTGGATGATGCTTGCACACAGAGATACCTTGTTGCCAAACCAGAAAGCATTGGCAGAGTGTCCTTCATGTCCCACCACCAAGTTACTGGACTCACTGAGGACAGCGTAGATGGAAGTAATCTGTAATGCTTTATCTCTGTCTTAATCTTCTCTGAAGTGCTGCTGACAGTGGTTGGTGTTCTTGATTCAATTGCCATGTCCTCCACAGCAAATAGCTCCTCAAGGGCAGAGAGCTTTGGCCTCTTCTAAACACTACCAAGCTAAAAGCAAACAAGTTAATTTTCTTCTGAAAATGAAATGGGGAAAAAAATACAGTGTCTTTCTATTTTCATACCAGTGTTGTTACTGCAGATGCACCATCTTCATCAGATGAACTGGCATCATGGTCATCTGCTCTCTCTTTGTGTCCCTATTCTATCTGCTCACCCTGAGTCTGCATTCAATAGAATGTGAGGGTCATATATAATGATCTACAATTCAAGAGAAGTAGATTACCGATAACAATTAACACCTGTTCTGAGGTCCTTCTCATAAACTCCTCCTCCAGTCTTGTCCACACTTCATATGCCACTTTTGACTTAAATCTAGGATGTAAGGCTGTGCCTTCCTCTAAGAACTGTCTGATGTTACCATCCTGCAAGACAAAAACAGTATAAGTGCCTGAATAATCCTAATGAAAACAAGCGAGAATTCGAGAGAATTACACTATACACCTGGTATCTTTTTGAGAGGTCATTCCAGATGGTGTCCTTGATGGTCTTTGTGAAGGAGGTGTCCTCATCATTAACAGTGAAGTGGTGCTGGAGTTTATTCAAGATTGGCAAAATCTGACCCAAGGTTGGGCACCGTTCAGAACATACGCAGATGGTTGAAGTGTAAAGTATCTTTGTAACTTTGACAAACTGTTCTGCTTTTCTGAAATCCTCATCTGAAACTCTTTGCAGTCTGAAAAATAGAATGTTTCATTAGCTGGACAATAGTTTTATAAGCACTATGGTTCACACTGAAAATGCTGAATATGGTATAAGCTAATCACAAAGTTCTTTACATGTCCTTCTCCATTGATTTCTTAAGCTGAGGGTCCATGGAGGCGGCCTGGATGGCAGGGAACTGCTCCAGGAACCGCTCCACCATGAGAAACAGGCTATTCCGTCTTGTTCTCACATCCAGGATGACAGCATGCTCTGGAAGGCCTAGAGTGACAAAGAGGAAATTGGTGTGGGTGGTTATCAAAGAGGATGTTTATTTGCAGAGATGTTTTACTATATGATTTTACAAAAGAAATTTCCTAAACTATTTTGCCAAAGGGTTTTGCACTAAGGTTGATCTATTTTGATTTCTACCTACCAAGAAGATGCTGCTACTCTTTAAGGACAGGTTTAGCCAGGTTGGACCTTTTCAGCCACACTACCATTGCTCTGATCCTTACTGCCCATTGTGAGACTGAAGGTACAGTGTAGAGCTTCTGAGCAACAATATTAAGAGTGTGAGCAAAACAGCAAATTTTTTTAATATTCATCTTTTACCTCCATGTTTGCTGCATTATCCACTGTCACAGCAACTACTCTGTCCTTTATACTGAATTCATCAAGAATATATATCCTCTCTTCTGCTACAATGTCTCCTGTCTGGGATGTGTATACTGCCCTTGTATGTAGAACTTTCTCTTTCATGGAGCCCTCTCTCACATAGTGGACTGACACTATCAGGTAGTAGTCTTGTGCAATGCTGGTCCAGCCATCAGCAGTCACAGCACATCCTTCACATCTTGTAATTCTTTCTTGATGTTTTCTTTTTCTACTGCATACCATGCAGGTATGAGGGTATTTGAGAGCATGTAAAGGGGACTACCTGGGGTTTAAGACCCTTATCATATCCCTGTAGTCATCATCATAGCACAAAATGTAACAACCAAAACAACATTGTTTTATCATTGTTGCTTACTATAAGAGGTTTTAAAACATTATATAGGTTAGAAGACTGCCTAGACACATGGGGCTGTATATAACAGAAAAATCATATCTTAATTCTTGACTTTGATTTTAAAAAAGTTCTATGTTCTCAATTAAATTACCATGGTTACTAAACAGATAAGATTGTAAGTTCGGCTGTTTCTGTAATACAGGCCCTGGGACAATAACCTTAATAGTAAAGTAACAACACTTACATTGTAAACAACAACACCACTTACAGCTTATTTACCTCCACCATGGAGACTCCACTGTAGAAAAAGGCAGCAAACCTTTAACAATAAAGGTGACTGCCCTGTGGCATTCATCTTGCTTTTCCTTCTTCATTTTTCCTTTTTCTGCCAGTGTGAATGGATTAACACTTAATGTCCTCCTAATTCCAGGGTTTGCAGGAGCTGAGGCTATTACATTAATGTAAGGGTAAGAGAAGAAAACAAAACTGTTAATGCAGCAAACCTTAAGGATAAGCACCCCTTAATAACTACTTTAATGTGAGTTAAACGTGATCAATTTCTGTTAACCTTAAAACATTTTAGCATAGATTTATCTAGCTTTCTATAGTCATCCAAACAAAATCTAATGTTACGTTGGTCACAGTATACAACGTTAGTACGAAGTCACCACGCACAGAAAGAAACACTGACTTAAATATATCACAAGCATGTAGCATTACAAGTTAACCGATTTTGTTTGCTAAAGAAAGTTAAGCTTACCTGTCGGGGCCTCAGTCATAACACCGCTGTCTTCATCGGTAGTTTTGGAGGAGGGCTCGTGTGGTGGGCATGTTGAAGCAGGCTCTTGGGCAGGAAAACACTGAGAGGATGACTGCATCGGCTCGGTCTTCTTGCAGTCAAAGATGGAGCAACTTTCTGCTCTTATGTTTATTCCGTGCACGATTAAGTGCTTCATCAGATTTGACATGTTGCTGGTCTTGGCAGCAATTATTTTGTTGCAAATGTTGCATTGCATGCTGTTGTCGTCAAGCTTGGTGAAATTCCGCCACACTTTTGATCTTTTCCACATGTTTTAAACACGTCGGGGTTAGGATGATTACACACAACAGCCTCATGTGTGAGCTGCGTCTCTGGGCATAACCAGTGTAAACTAGTGTTTTTTTGGTGCCTCGCTACAGCCAATCACCAGCGTTTGATTTAGGCATGTCAAGCATGCTGCATGCTTATTGCCCCACTGACGTTGACAAGTTAAACCCTTAGGTATCGAAATTTGGTACCGAACGAAAAGACATTTTTCAATACTCCATAGTATCGAGGCAATTCGGTAGGTGCTTAAAAAGTATCGAATTCGATACCCAGCCCTACTCCTAACTTTGTGGGAACAGTTTGGGGATGGTCCCTCCCTGTTCCAACATGACTGTGCACCAGTGCACAAAGCAAGGTCCATAAAGACATGGATGAGCAAGTTTGGTGTGGAGGAACTTGACCGGCCTGCACAGAGTCCTGACTTCAACACGATAGAACACCTTTGAGATTAATTAAAGTGGAGACTGCGAGCCAGGCCTTGTCATCCAACATCAGTGGCCTCACAAATGCACTTCTAGAGGAATGGTCTTCCCAGAAGAGTTATTTTATATATATATATATATATATATATATATATATATATATATATATATATATATATATATATATATATATATATATATATATATATATATAAAACAGTGGGGCAAAAAAGTATTTAGTCAGCCACCAATTGTGCAAGTTCTCCCACTTAAAAAGATGAGAGAGGCCTGTAATTTTCATCATAGGTACACTTCAACTATGAGACACGGAATGAGAAAAAAAAAATCCAGAAAATCACATTGTCTGATTTTTAAAGAATTTATTTGCAAATTATGGTGGAAAATAAGTATTTGGTCACCTACAAAAAAGCAAGATTTCTGGCTCTCACAGACCTGTAACTTCTTCTTTAAGAGGCTCCACATGTTACCTGTATTAATGGCACCTGTTTGAACTCGTTATCAGTATAAAAGACACCTGTCCACAACCTCAAACAGTCAGACTCCAAACTACACTATGGCCAAGACCAAAGAGCTGTCAAAGGACACCAGAAACAAAATTGTAGACCTGCACCAGGCTGGGAAGACTGAATCTGCAATAGGTAAGCAGCTTGGTGTGAAGAAATCAACTGTGGGAGCAATTATTAGAAAATGGAAGACATACAAGACCACTGATAATCTCCCTCGATCTGGGGCTCCACACAAGATCTCACCCCGTGGGGTCAAAATGATCACAAGAACGGTGAGCAAAAATCCCAGAACCACACGGGGGGACCTAGTGAATGACCTGCAGAGAGCTGGGACCAAAGTAACAAAGGCTACCATCAGTAACACACTATGCCGCCAGGGACTCAAATCCTGCAGTGCCAGACGTGTCCCCCTGCTTAAGCCAGTACATGTCCGGGCCCATCTGAAGTTTGCTAGAGAGCATTTGGATGATCCAGAAGAGGATTGGGAGAATGTCATATGGTCAGATGAAACCAAAATAGAACTTTTTGGTAAAAACTCAACTTGTCATGTTTGGAGGAGAAAGAATGCTGAGTTGCATCCAAAGAACACCATACCTACTGTGAAGCATGGGGGTGGAAACATCATGCTTTGGGGCTGTTTTTCTGCAAAGGGACCAGGACGACTGATCCGTGTAAAGGAAAGAATGAATGGGGCCATGTATCGTGAGATTTTGAGTAAAAACCTCCTTCCATCAGCAAGGGCATTGAAGATGAAACGTGGCTGGGTCTTTCAGCATGACAATGATCCCAAACACACCGCCCGGGCAACGAAGGAGTGGCTTTGTAAGAAGCATTTTAAGGTCCTGGAGTGGCCTAGCCAGTCTCCAGATCTGTGTTGCCCGGCGACAGCCTCAAAACATCACTGCTCTAGAGGAGCTCTGCATGGAGGAATGGGCCAAACTACCAGCAACAGTGTGTAAAAACCTTGTGGCAACTTACAGAAAACGTTTGACCTCTGTCATTGCCAACAAAGGGTATATAACAAAGTATTGAGATGAACTTTTGTTATTGACCAAATACTTATTTTCCACCATAACTTGCAAATAAATTCTCTAAAAATCAGACAATGTGATTTTCTGGATTTTTTTTTCTCATTCTGCCTCTCATAGTTGAAGTGTACCTATGATGAAAATTACAGGCCTTTCTCATCTTTTTAAGTGGGAGAACTTGCACAATTGGTGGCTGACTAAATACTTTTTTGCCCCACTGTGTGTGTGTGTGTGTATATATATATATATATATATATATATATATATATATATATATATATAAAGTATAACATGTATTTTATATATATATATATATATATATATATATATATATATATATATATATATATATATATATATATATATATAAAGTATAACATGGAGTTTGGAAGGAATTAATTAATTTATAACAGATAAATTGAAAGAATAAATAAGTATCTTGCATGTTTCTTTAATGCAGACATTTTTAAGGTATGCTGGAATAAGTATATCTTTAGAAAATTAAATATTAAATTGTAAAATACACACACACACACACAGCAAGAGTCTAGCAAATGTAAATTTTTTTCATTTATTTAATCAATTTAGTCAATCAAATTTAATTGATATATTTTACCAAGAAAGTGTATTTATATGAAGACAATCACTAATAAAGAACTATTTCCGGCACGGATCGGGTAGTGTCAACAACACATTATAACATTATATTATTAATAGTATTGTAACAACAGTATTATAAATACCCGAAATTGCCGTAAATCGTTTCACCATACTTCAGACAGGAAGTAGACGCAAATTCCGCACATGCGCAGTACAAATTATGTTTCCGGCCCGAGTAGTAACACAACCAATAAGCTGAAGCCAAGGCATGATGGAGCCGGTATGTAACCAATGACGTTTACTTCCGTATCATTCAGCGATTATGACAGTTTCTACATTGATCTGTTTTAAATTAAGGATACGGATACGTGTGTTACGAACTGTTTGTTAGACACAATCATATTGCGAGAAAATGCCCTTAATTATAATGTGTGGCTTTCCTTGCAGCGGAAAAAGTCGCCGAACTCGGGAATTACGAGATTACTTCAGCGAAAATACAGATAAGGAAGTTGACATAATTGGAGATGAAATGCATGGCATTGATAAGAACTCGGTGTATGCAGGTGAGTTGCAGTTAAACGCCTTAAGCTTAGCAAACTACTTAGGTGAAATAATTCGAATCATTATGGTTAGAAGATTTTGTTGTGTTATAAACTGCCACAGCGGCAACCATGAATATCATGTTTTAAAAAGAAAAGCGATAGAATGAGAGGTAACGTATGATTGGTTGGCTATTGTATGGCTATTGTAAAATTTTATCAACCAAACGTATGTATTATGTATATAATTTGCTCCAATAGTTTTAAAGTAAGAAACATTTAGAATTCGCTTATTGCATCAGCATGTGGCGTCAGTATCTTTTTGCACAAATCGGACAGTGGTAAATGAAATTGAATGAAATCTAACGTGTATTGCGTTGCTGTGTAACACTGTTGTACTTAATACAGGTCTCATAATAAGCTCACGTCGATTACATGGAGAAGTAGACTTGCGTTACAGACAATTTCAACAGCGGCGGTTTACGGAAGTGACGTCTTTGGTCCTACGCACATTTGAAACATCGGCGAGAGACCATTAAAAATTTTAATTAAAATCGAAATTAAATTATTAACCCCCCCCACCCACCCAAAAAAAGTCTACTACTGATTTTGTCTCATTCTAAAACAAACTGCCATTATAGATGTATTAATCAGTTTTTACTTTTATTGACAAGTATATTACAAGTATATCATTCGTTTATTATACAAATGCAGCAACACATGTCTACGCATTAGAATTTTAAAAATAAGACACTGTAGCGAGCACTGAACTGCTTGCATCATCTTGTTTATTCGTGACCACGTGCAAGTCTCAGATGTCA
The DNA here is from genome assembly GCA_033459395.1 of Hemibagrus guttatus. NCBI lineage: Eukaryota > Metazoa > Chordata > Actinopteri > Siluriformes > Bagridae > Hemibagrus > Hemibagrus guttatus. The sequence goes on from JAUCMX010000004.1 coordinate 17,518,229, forward strand.
CAGGTGGAGCATTTAAACCATTTCTCACGCACTGTTCCACAGTAACAAGGCAACAACATTCACCTAACCTTCAGAACATTCAGGAATGTATAAAATAATTACTATTACCTATTTGCAATAGGTAATAATGGTACATAATAATTTTTACTGGCATACAGTTAGTAATTTTTTAATTGCTTAGATCCACAGACTGACCCAGCCATTCAAGTGCCAAATGTCCACTAACAACTTGCCCAGTCATCTTAACGACAAACCATGCGGAGTAAGTTTTTGACATTGTTTGACTTGCTATAACTTCATTACGTACAAGACAAATGTTGTCCACACTGTACGTGTAGATATTCCCAACTTTTCCACTTAGAAAATAGTGGTAATAAGCATCTAGACTGTGATATGCTTTTACAGCTTCGCTCATATAGACACACTCAATTTCAAGCAGATGTTGAAATTTCAGCCAAAAGTTGCTGCCTTAAAGTCTTATTTAGAGGGGCTACTAATTCCAAATGATTGTATATTTTGAGTTTTTGCAAATACCCAAGCTGTTGAGTTCGAGTCAGACTTAAAATGTACATGCTTGTTGTTTTGTTTTGTCATGTGTGATTTAAAAATGGCACAACTGGAAATGCTTCTGCACTAGACATGTGCAGTATCATTGCGAAGTGTCATTATTTACATACTTGAAATGATTTATATAGATGGCAGTTTATAGTTCTGCATTAACATGTGCTTGCATTGCAAGACAGAGACATGCTAACAAGCAGTACTCCCATGATCTCTGTGCCACAAGCTATCCCATGTGGTACAAGCTATCCTGCGTGTATATCTTCTGTACTATGTGTCAGGTGAATGCTGTTTGATTGAGAGGTGTCTGCAATGACTCAGAAATGGTTTGATAAGATACTGTGAAATTTCCTTTGTGCATTCTTATAAAATTCAGATTTTTTTTAAATATTAGAGTAAGGGTTCTTATTCAGTAGGCAGATGATTAAACAGGCTGAAGTATTTGCACAGATCAGCCATAATATTAAACCCTCTGACAAGTAAAGTAAAAAAACATTGATTATCTCATTACAAAGGCACTTGTCAAGGGGTAGGATAAGCTAGGCAGCATCTGCGCTTCTTGAAGTTGATTTGTTAGAAAAAATGGTGACAGGTTCATGGGTGCCCAAGGCTCAGTGATTGAGTTTGACCTTCACATTCCCCAGATCTCAATTTGATCAAGCATCTGTGGGACAAGTCTCATCCATGGAGGTTCATTAGACTATAATGTATGAAACTCTCTATTAATGATACTGTTTAAACACCAAAAACAATTTTGATAACTTCAAGTTTATATTAAACAGCACTTGATATTGAGGCAGAAAAATTTGCAGCTCAACCTACCGAGTTGTGTGCTCATTTCACTTAGATGCGCTTTGAATAGGCTAGCATCAACTGGTTCAGAGCTGAATTTGAGTGAACTCCGGAATGGTAGCAAATCACTATATTAATCTAGAATGACAGTTATGTATGTATTTTGGCCCCTCTTATATTAACCAACATGAAAGCTCTGTACCTGCCACAATGTAACATGCTCTCAGCTAGACTTGTGGCTTTGTCAAGTATTCAGACCTATTCAGCATTTTTGCGCAATGTATTTTGTTATAGATTTAAAACAAAGTGAACATAAAATGATTTTAGGTTTTTGCTAATTCATTATATAAGCATCCAACCATATATCTCATTAAATATGTATTCAGACCCATTGGTCTTTATAGATGCACCTTTGTCAGAGTTAAAGGGTCTAATCATCTTGGGTTAGTCTCTGCAACCTTTGCCCATCTGGGAGTTTCTCCCATTCCTCATGGCAGATCATTTCAAGCTACATCAGGTTAGATGGGGAGTGTGTGTGTGTGAAGTGTCATCTCCGTGTCTCTGCAGATGTTCTGTGGAATTTCTGCTTTGAAACGATGTCCATTGTTAAAAGCGCTATACAAATAAATTGAATTGAATTTTCTGCAAGTGCCTATTTACATTTAGTTGAATTCATCCTTTTATAATTTCTGACCAGTCCCTGCTGCTGAGAAGTACCCCCATATGATGATGGTGCCACACTCATGCATGGTATTAGCCATGTGATGAGATATACCTGAGTTTCCTCAGACTAAGTGCTTGGAGGTCAGCCCAGAGTTCAGTTTTGTCTCAGAACAGAGAATCTTATTCTTTATACCCTTTGGTGCTTTGTGACGTTAACTCCTTTTCACAAGTTTCTTCTGTTTAGATACTTTAATTTCAAGGACTATTTGATGGGAATGACAAAATCTAAACATCCCAGTTCACCAAAATGATCTGTCCATGAAGCCTCCAGATCTGCTCCTTTTTCTAAGAAAAGAACACAGACCGCATTCTTGACTATACTATTTGGAAGTCTGTTGAATAACTGTGGGGCATTGTAAAATAAAGCTCTCAGCATTCAAGTAGTGCGGATAAAATAGGGGAGATGACTCCTGGTTCTATTTAGGACTGTAGCTGCTGCATTCTGGACTACTGTAGCTTGTTTATGCAACTACTGGAACATCCAGACAGTAACCTATTATGATGATCCAACCTAGACATATGAAAAGCATCATACTGTGACATTATATTTTTTATTTTAGCAATATTTATGAGATAAAATGAACTTCAAAAGAGAGGCTTAAAAAAAGGACTACTCCAGATGAACCAGAAAGACTATCCAGAGTTCCTATGTAATAAGAGAGCCACCATAGGGACCCATGGTAGAACAGGTCTCCAGCACCCCCTTGCTAATCATGAGAGTCGACAAATGGGGTGACTTGTTTAGCATGACTTGTAACTTGTTTAGCATTGCAACCTGTGACTGTGAAGCACTGTGGGTTTAATGCCTGTAGGGCATTGGCCTAGGGTCAGTACGAACATCTAGTTCTTGTTACTTGACTATATCACTCCTGTATATTTGGTGCATAACCAGAAGATTTCTGTGGCTCTGTGCATCCCCTTGTTGGAGTGGGGAGCAGGAGTCACATAAATATGGCTCACAAAATAAACCCTATACAAAGGATGTGGATCAAAACCTAGACGATGACTCTGATACTGGCTGTGTGTGTCCTATCACAAAAATGAGACAAATGGCAGAGAATAGAATAGAATAGAATCCTACTGTCTGACATGCTGCTTATAAAGCTATACCCTTTTGTAATAAAAAACAGTATATTCAGCATAGCAGGCACACTAAGATATGAAACAATTAAGGACTGGACAGATACTGTTTCAGGAAAATCCATGCTGACAATTGGATGCATGCAAATCTTCCTATTAAGGACTACTACCTTCCATCAGTATACAGCAGCAAATGAGTAACCTGATCTAGAGAGCTCCAGGATATAGATGAAACTGAAATAGTAATTTGAACTAGACATGTACATTTCCCGAAGAAAATGAGTGGTGCTTGTCGTGCCAAAACTCGTCCATGACACATTTCCCCACATTGTGCTGAGGGTTTTGATATGTCATGTGTATGTTGCAGAAATTTTGTGATTACCCATAATTCCGGTGGTGGGGGTCATGCGACATCACCCGGATACATGTCACTCACTTACCCTCATTGTGCTGAGTGTTTTGATAGGTCACATGTGTATGTAGTCGTCATTTTGCCATTACCCATAATTCCGGGGGTGTGTGTCACGTGACGTCACCCGGATACATGTCATTCACTTCCTCTGAGTATACTGACCGTTTTGATATGTCAGATGTGTATGTTGCAGATATTTTGCGATTACCCATAATTCCCGGGGGGGCACGTGACGTCACCCGGATACACGTCACTCACTTCGCCTGAATATATTGAGAGTTTTGATATGTCACACATGTATATAGCCATAATTTTGCATATTCCCATAATTCACGGGGTTTGGGGTCACATGACGTCATCTGGACACACGTCACTCAATTCCCCTCATTGTACTGAGTGTTGTGATATGACTATGTTGCAGTGCGTGTGTGAGTTTTATTGAGGCTTGAAAATTCCGCCCATTTATTTCTATGGGACTTTTTGGGGCTTTCCCTGAGGGGTGTGGCGGGAATACCGAAATTCCGATCGCATATAAAAGTCATGGCAAATCTTTCCCGAACAAGCCGCACTATCTGATACCTCATTCGTGGGTCTATGTCTATGTATGTGTATGTAATCGTAATTTTGCCATTACCCATAATTCCCGTGGGGGGGGTCATGTGATATCACCCGGATACACGTCAATCACTTCCCCTCATTGTACTGAGCGTTTTGATATATCACATGTGTATGTTGGTGTAATTTTGTGATTACACTCAAGATAGATGTGATTAGATAGATAGATAGAGGTGAGTGTATAGGTGAGGTGAGTGTACAGACAGTGTGGAGTGGGAAGGTAAATGCATGGAGAGGCTCCTGTACAGCTACTGTGGTCTATGAGAGAGAGACATGAGTGGTGCCTCTCAGCTCTGCGCACGCTGCATAAGTGAGGTTTTTTTTCAGTATTCTAAATTCTGCCCATTCATTTCTATGGGAATTTTTCAGGCGCTCGAACGGCCGTATCGGGAATACCGTAATTCCGATCGCTTATAAAAGCACATCTTTCCCGAATAAGCCGCACGATTTGATACCTTGTTCGTGGGTTTATGACAAACGGTGTGGGACTAGTTAGTGGACAAAATTTTGTACGGAATAAGAAGAATAAGTATGTCGAATAATAATAGTGTGCTTTTTCAAGCACCACTAATAAGTATAGCGAATAATAATAGCGTGCTTTTCAAGCACCACTAATTAACACAACATGATGTAACAAATATAAAAAGATTCCTTATCACAAAAGAGTACCAGGTCATTTAAACAGGTACTTATCATAATATCCAGCAAACGTCAACTCCCGGAGAGGACTTAGCTATGATATTTAAGTGTACCTGTCAGTATTTTCATTACTGAGATACTTTAACTGCTATTAATATGGACATGGTTCTACTGGCTGTAAAAAAAAAAATAATTAAAAAAAAAAAGCCCATTTGCTACAAATATGGAGAAGGAAAACATGAATTAGCCTGTGCAAGACTATAGAAATGCAGCAAGTGTACAGTAGACCACCCAGCTTCATCGAAAGACTGCCCAGTCTGGTTAAAAAAGGTGCAAAGAGTAAAATGTACTAAAAGGGTAAGCTATACAGAAGTGCATACAATGTTTGATAAATCACCACCCTTTAATCCAAGGAAATCATGCATCTGTGGCAAAATATTAGCAAAATATAAAACAACCATCACATAGATCAGCCATACTAGTAAGAAGTGACATAATCCACAACTGTATCCCATTATATACAAATCTACAAAATATTACAAAAAACACTGAGTGATACATTTCATATCAATGTTATTCCTTATGTAAGTATGAGCATAACTGCTCTGCTACAACCTTTTCTTGGATCTTAAGTGCTTTTCTAAATCATGTCTGGTGGTCTCTTTTGCAGTTAATAAGAATTAGACATTTTGCCTGGAGAGAGGAATAAGTTAAAGGACAAGGACCTACTGTAAATGAGAGTGGCTAGCGTGTGTTCACAATGCTCACAAATAGAGGTTAGAGATTTATGTAAGTTTTTCTTAGGGCAATTCTAGCATTATGTATATGACATTTGTATATACATAACTTAACACAACTTAACTTATAATGACAGGTGAAATGTCTAAGAAAAATAAACATCTTAGCATAATAATATTTAAATTTGTAATGCATATTCACAGAGCACCCAATCTGGGGAATTGAAAGGCAAAATGGTTATACTTTATCCAAATCTAAAAATACACTGATCAGATTAACATTATCACTACTGACAGATGCATTCCTCGTGCCATGATTTCCCCAGTTAAGCGGCTATCCACATAATGTAAAAGAAAACGTACACAGGGGTCAGCATGGGCATCCTGACTGGTCAAACTAGTATTAACCTTTTTAGTAATTTGAGCAGCTTGTCTGTTGGATCGGACCACACAGGCGAGCCTTCTGCTTCCCACATGCATCAGTGAGCCTTGGTCGACCATGACCCTGTCTCCGGTTCACCACTGTTCCTTCCTTGGACCACTTTTGATGCATACTGACCACTGCAGACTGGGAACACCCCACAAGAGCTGCAGTTTTAGAGATGCTCTGATCTAGTCACCCAGCCATCACAATTTTGGCCCTAGTCAAACTTGCTCAAATTCTTACGCTTGCCCCTTTTTCCTGCTTCTAACACATCATCTTTTGATGACTAAGAGTTCTCTTGCTGCCATGATGAGGAGATGATCAATGTTATTCACTTCACCTGTCACTGCTCATAATGTTATGGCTGATCGGTGTGTGTGTGTGTGTGTGTGTGTGTGTGTGTCACATGACTGTGTGTGTGTGTGTATATACAGTGGGGCAAAAAAGTATTTAGTCAGCCACCAATTGTGCAAGTTCTCCCACTTAAAAAGATGAGAGAGGCCTGTAATCTTCATCATAGGTACACTTCAACTATGAGAGACAGAATGAGAAAAAAAAAAATCCAGAAAATCACATTGTCTGATTTTTAAAGAATTTATTTGCAAATTATAGTGGAAAATAAGTATTTGGTCACCTACAAAAAAGCAAGATTTCTGGCTCTCACAGACCTGTAACTTCTTCTTTAAGAGGCTCCTCTGTCCTCCACTCGTTACCTGTATTAATGGCACCTGTTTGAACTCGTTATCAGTATAAAAGACACCTGTCTACAACCTCAAACAGTCAGACTCCAAACTCCACTATGGCCAAGAACAAAGAGCTGTCAAAGGACACCAGAAACAAAATTGTAGACCTGCACCAGGCTGGGAAGACTGAATCTGCAATAGGTAAGCAGCTTGGTGTGAAGAAATCAACTGTGGGAGCAATTATTAGAAAATGGAAGACATACAAGACCACTGATAATCTCCCTCGATCTGGGGCTCCACGCAAGATTTCACCCCGTGGGGTCAAAATGATCACAAGAACGGTGAGCAAAAATCCCAGAACCACACTGGGGGACCTAGTGAATGACCTGCAGAGAGCTGGGACCAAAGTAACAAAGGCTACCATCAGTAACACACTACGCCGCCAGGGACTCAAATCCTGCAGTGCCAGACGTGTCCCCCTGCTTAAGCCAGTACATGTCCGGGCCCATCTGAAGTTTGCTAGAGAGCATTTGGATGATCCAGAAGAGGATTGGGAGAATGTCATATGGTCAGATGTAACCAAAATAGAACTTTTTGGTAAAAACTCAACTTGTCGTGTTTGGAGGAGAAAGAATGTTGAGTTGCATCCAAAGAACACCTTACCTACTGTGAAGCATGGGGGTGGAAACATCATGCTTTGGGGCTGTTTTTCTGCAAAGGGACCAGGACGACTGATCCGTGTAAAGGAAAGAATGAATGGGGCCATGTATCGTGAGATTTTGAGTAAAAACCTCCTTTCATCAGCAAGGGCATTGAAGATGAAACGTGGCTGGGTCTTTCAGCATGACAATGATCCCAAACACACCGCCCGGGCAACGAAGGAGTGGCTTTGTAAGAAGCATTTTAAGGTCCTGGAGTGGCCTAGCCAGTCTCCAGATCTCAACCCCATAGAAAATCTTTGGAGGAAGTTGAAAATCCGTGTTGCCCGGCGACAGCCTCAAAACATCACTGCTCTAGAGGAGCTCTGCATGGAGGAATGGGCCAAACTACCAGCAACAGTGTGCAAAAACCTTGTGGCAACTTACAGAAAACGTTTGACCTCTGTCATTGCCAACAAAGGGTATATAACAAAGTATTGAGATGAACTTTTGTTATTGACCAAATACTTATTTTCCACCATAACTTGCAAATAAATCCTCTAAAAATCAGACAATGTGATTTTCTGGATTTTTTTTTCTCATTCTGCCTCTCATAGTTGAAGTGTACCTATGATGAAAATTACAGGCCTTTCTCATCTTTTTAAGTGGGAGAACTTGCACAATTGGTGGCTGACTAAATACTTTTTTGCCCCACTGTGTGTGTGTCTATATATGTGTATATATGTGTGTATATTATATATATATATATTTTATATATATATATATATATATATATATATATATATATATATATATATATATATATATATTTATTAGGACACCTATTGAATATTCAGTTTTTTATTAAGGAATGTCAACAATTTCTGATTTTGTTTTAATTTGTCCTGTACATGAAAGTGAAATAATTGCATGTAACAACACTATCACTTTGTTTTCACTTATTAAACAAAAGAAATCAACAAAAATGAGTATTTCACTTGAGGAAAAGGTTAGGTCACCCTATGCCCTAATAGCTAGTGTTTCCCCCATTGGCTGAAATAACCTCAATGAGACGTTTCTTGTAGCCATCTACCAGTTTCTGACATTGACTGGAAGAAAGTTTCCCCTACTCCTCAATGCAGAATTCTTTCAGCTGTGTGATGTTCTCCATTTTTTACTTTTCAGCCAGTCCTTGGTGTATTTACTGGAATGTTTTGGGTCATTATGTTAAGGTTCAGTTCCGCTTAAATTTTTTGACAGATGGTCTTACATGTTCCTCAACCACCTTCTGATACAATGTAGAATTCATAATGGATTCTATGCTTGTGAGCTGGCCATGTCCTGCTGCAGCAAAACATCCCCAAACCATAACACTTCCACCTCCATGTTTCATAGTGGTTCATTTGCTGAAATGCTGTATTTGGTTTACGCCAAACATGCCCTGTTATGGTGTCCAAATAATTCAATTTTAGACTCATCTGTCTGAAGCACATTATTCCAGAAGTCTTGGCTTTTGTCTCTGTGCTTTGGGAAACTTCACTCTTGTTTTTTTAGACAGCAAATGTTTCCTTCTTGCACAACTCCCATAATAATTAAAGTTGTGTAGTCTCTTTCTGATTGTAGATTCATGCACTTTGGCATAAACTGTAGCAAAAGTTTGCTGTAGGTCCTGTGATGTTATTTTAGGGCTCTTTGGATCTCACCATGGTGATACTTCTCACTTCAACAATTAAGGGCAAGCTCAGCTAAATGTCTATGCTTTAAATAAGGCACAAATGCTTCAAAATCCTTCAAAATGCTCTGTAACAATGTTCTAATAATTTATACCTGATGTGATACACCTGTATGTCATTTTATCCATCTTAAGTACAAATAAATGTGGGGGTGTCCTTACTTTTTCCTTACAAGAATTAGGATTTTTTTTTAATTACTTTTTTTTTTTTTAATTACTATGAAGTGAATAACAGATTATCTCCTCATCATGGCACTCAAGGAGGTGGGATATGTTAGACAGCAAGTGAATATTTTGTCCTCAAATTATGATGTGTTGGAAGCAGGAAAAATGGGCAAGCATAAGATTTGAGTGAGTTTGACAAAGGCCAAATTGTGATGGCTAGATGACTGGATCAGAGCATCTCCAAAACTTCAGTTTTTGTGGGGTGTTCCCAGTCTGCAGTGGTCAGTATGTAGTGGTGAACCGGCAACATGGTCATGGGTGGCCAAGACACACTGATGCACATGGGGAGCGAAGGCTAGCCTGTGTGGTCTGATTCAACAGACGAGCTACTGTTGCTCAAATTGCTGAAGAAGTTAATGCTGGTTCTAATAGAAAGCTGTCAGAATACATAGTGCATTGTAATTTGTTGCGTATGGGGCTGCATAGCCACAGACCAGTCAGGGTGCCCACGTGGCACATGGGCATCAGAACTGGACCACAGAGCAATGGAAGAAGGTGGCCTGGTCTGATGAATCACATTTTCTTTTAAATCATGTGTATGGCCGGATGCATGTGCGTTGCTTACCTGGAGAACACATGGCACCAGGATGCACTATGGGAAGAAGGAAAGCCGGCGGAGGCAGTGTCATGCTTTGGGCAATGTTCTGCTAGGAAACCTTGGGTCCATGTTCCACCTACCTAAGCATTGTTGCAGACCATGTACACTCTTTCATGAAAACGATATTCCCTGATGGCTGTAAGTGGAACAACGAGTTTGAGATGTTGAAAAATTCCCCAGATCTCAATCTGTGGGATATGCTGAACAAACTAGTCTGACTCATGGAGGCCCCACCTCACAACATACAGGACTTTAAATCAAATCAAATCAAATCTCTTTATTGTCACATCATCAACACAAGTATAGAAGTGAGTGAAATTCTTTAGTGCAGCTCCAGACATTGCAGTTGTAATGTATAAAATAAAAATGTTTATGTATATATGTTGCATTATTGTGCAGTATGTACAGTAACAGAATGATAGTGACAATCATAATGGCATGAGATTCACATTATACTCTGTAAATATTGCACAATGTGTCACAGTATAATGTATGTGTAGCATGAATGTCATGTACATAGACAGTGTACAGATACAATATGTTCAAGACTGGCTAGTTATAAAGTGTGGTTCTTTTCACTGTTAAACGGTGGGTGATGTGTGGTGTACTGGTAGTCCCGATTGTTTAGTAGTCTGACAGCCTGGGGCAAGAAGCTGTCCTTCAGTCTGCTTGTTTTGGACTTGATAGTAGCAGTAGTTTGTGGCTCGGATGGGTTGGTTCTTTGATGATCCTTTGGCCTTTCCTCACACATCGGATGATGTATATGTCCTGGAGGGAGGGAAGTTCACCTCCGACAATGTGGCGGGCCCTTCACACCACTCTCTGCAGTGCTCTGCGTTTAATAGCGGTGCAGTTGCTGTACCAGGTGGTGATGCAGCCAGTCAGGTTGCTCTCCACAGTGCAAGTGTAGAATGACTTCGGTATGTTGGGGTTTGTGCCGAGCGCTGGTGAGCCTTCTTCACCACTGCGTCTGTGTGAACATTCCATGTGAGGTCCTCAGTGATGTGTATCCCGAGGAACTTTATGCTGTCAACCTGTTCCACTGGAGTTCCGCTGATGGTGATGGGGGTTGTGTTCGCTTTCCTGTCTCCTGAAGTCCACTATTAGCTCCTTGGTCTTTTCGATGTTGAGAGAGAGATTGTTCTCTTGACACCAGTGTGTCAGAGTGCTCACCTCTTCTCTGCAGACCGTCTCTTTTTTTTTTTTTATCTGTGATCAGGCCTACCACCGTTGTCATTAGCTAATTTGATGATGGCATTGGAGCTGTGTGGCTATACAGTCATGGGTGTATAGGAAGTTCAGTAGAGGACTGAGAACACAGCCTTGTGGGGCTCCAGTGCTGAGGAGGAGTGGGGAGGAGACATTGCTGCCTATTCTGACCACTTGATGCCTGTTTGCTAGAAAGTCCATGATCCAGCTGCACAGAGAGCTGTTTATACCCAGAGTCTGGAGTTTTATGTTAAGCTTCATGGGTATGATGGTATTGAATGCTGAGCTGTAATCTACAAACGGCATTCTCACATAGGTGTTGTTTCTGTCCAGATGTGAAAGAGTATGCAGAGTGTGAAAGCGATGGCATCATCAGTGGAGCAGTTTGTGCGATATGCAAACTGAAGTGGATCTAGTGAGGCAGGCAGCACAGAGCAGATATAGTCTCTGATCAGTCTTTCTAAGCACTTGCTGATAATGGGTATTAGAGCAATAGTGGTACAGGCACAATGGTGGATGTTTTGAAGTGAAAGAGATTGCAAATGTCCGTGAAAACACCCAGTAGCTGGTTTGCACATGCTCTGAGGGCTCGGCCTGGAATGCTGTCAGGACCTGCAGCCTTGTGGATATTCACCCGTCTGCGGGATCAGGTCACATCAGCTATAGAGACAGAGAGTGTACTAACTTTTGTAGCTTTGGCAGCAGGAGCTCCCTCCGTTAGATGGGTGTTGTTTTCTTCAAAGTGTCTTTCTTCTAATGTTTGGCATCGTGAACCTCGCTGTTGACCCACGGTTTTTGCTTGGGGTACGTTCATATCGTTTTTATCGGCACAACAGTTTTGATGCATTTTCTTATGAAACACGTGACAGTATCTGAATGGACCTCAATGTCACCATCTGAGGCTGACCAGAACATTTCCCAGTGCACGTGATCAAAACAGTCCTGCAGCATAGGATCTGATTGGTCGGACCAGCACTGAATCGTCTTCAAGGCTGGAGCTTCCTGTTTCAGTTTCTGTCAGTAAGCGGGCTGCTGATCTGATTTGTCGAAAGGTGGATGGGTGAGGGATTTGTAGCCATCCTTGAAGGGAGAGTAGCGGTGATCTGAAACTCTGTCATCACGTGCAATACACGGGGAGTGTTGAAAATATTTTTGAGTCTTTCTCCTTAAATTGGCTTTGTTGAAGTCCCCAGTTACAATAAATGCGGCCTGAGGGTGCAAGATTTCCTATTCACTTATAGGTCCATACAGTTCTTTGAGTGCCTGCTCTGTGTCAGCCTTTGGGGGAATGTACACAGCTGTAATAGTAACTCCCGTGAATTCCCTCAGTAACCAGAATGGTTGACACTGGACTGTGAGGTATTCCAGGTCAGGGGAGCAGAAGGTCCTGATATTGTGTACGTTTCCTCGGTCACACCAAGAGTTATTGATCATAAAACATATAACCACCTCCTTTGCTTTTCCCCGACAGCATTTTCATCCTGTTCACGTAGTGAACGGAGAATACTGCTGGTTCGATGGCTGAGTCTGGTACCTCCACAGACATCCACGTTTCCATAAGGCAGATAATGCAGCAGTACTTTGTCTCTCACTGGTAAGAGATATGCGCCTTAAGTTCACAGAGTTTGTTGTCCAGAGACTGAAGGTTAGCCAGCCAAATGGTAGGGAGTAGTGGTCAAAAGGAGCAGCATCTCAGCCTGACGAGGTGCGTCAGGCTGAGATGCGTTTCCGAGGTCAAGTCCAGGTTGTCCAGACAAATGGCTCTGTGTTTCAAATCGCTGTGTTTGTAAATACTCATCGACGTTGAGGAACTTAAAGTCTGGTTTCTGATAAGCAACCAGGGAGCCGATTTCCAGAAGTGTTTGTCTATCATAGGTAATAAGTCTAACAGCTTCAAGCATGAAGAACAGTAAAATTAAAAGAAATAAGAATAAAAAAAACGTTTGCCTGATCAGTGCGTGTGTGTATGTGTGTGTGTATGTATGTATATATATCTCCATCGAGTGACCATTTTTTTTGTTTGGCTAAAGTTTCCCATGATTGTGATTATAGCCTACGTTATATCGGATGTGTGCTTTGGTTTAATTGTTCTTTTCTTGTAGTATCCGTAATGCAAAATTAAAACCTTTTAAAGTAACAGCAAATGTTACATTGCATCATCTGTTACATTGCACAGCAATGTTAGACATTTCTGCATCAACACTTTTATAGTACTATAGCATGGTAGTGTAGAATAAACCTATGAAACATTTAGGAAGTGACCTGGCTGTAGAAAAAACATTAAATATATATAAAATTTTATAAATAAAACAGTGCTACTAGGCTTAATGTGTTAAAGCTAGCAAAACCAAATAATCTAAAATCGTCTGCTCCCATCCCTGGCATCAAAATTAGCAACTGTCCAACGATTATATGCCACACGGCCATTTATTAATGATGCCACAGAAAAAAGCTATAAAATGATCGATGATCATCAACAAAAAACCCAAAAAGCTGTTTTTTCTGTGGATAACATTGAAACGAAGAATGATAAAAATGATGAGAATAACACTGACACAAAGGACATTCCAGCTGCATTGGACAAAGTTGCACTCATGGTTGAGATATGACTATTCAAAAGGAGAGGGAGCTGATTTCATGTATTGTGAAGCATGTACAATATATATAAAGTTAAATGGGATGATAAAAGCTGCACACAAAATAAATTTTTGACACACAACCCTGGTTAGGTATGCTGATTTTCCTGCACATAAATTGGCTAAGGAGACTCCGTTTCTGCAGCTGAATCAACATAAATGACGAAGCAAAACAAAAAAATTATGCAATATAATTATGTAATTTTAAATTAATAATTACTTTATGCAAATTGGAAAGGCAGTTTGTCCTGACGACATCCCGGTGGAGGTCAGGAAATGTCTGGGAGAGGCAGCAATGGAATTTTTAACTAGTTTGTTTAACAGGCTTTTAGAGAGTGAGAAGATGCCTGAGGAATGGAGAAGAACTGTATTAGTGCCAATCTTTAAGAATAAGGGTGACCTGCAGAGTTGCAGAAACTATAGGGGGACAAAGTTGATGAGCCATACAATGAAGCTATGGGAAAGAGTAGTGGAAGCTAGGTTAAGGAAGGTAGTGGAAATTTGTGAGCAGCAGTATGGCTTCATGCCCAGAAAGAGCACAACAGATGCAATTTTTGCTCTGAGAATTTTGATGGAGAAGTATAGGGATGGTCAGAGGGAGTTGCACTGTCTGTTTGTAGACTTGGAGAAAGCGTATTACAGGGTGCCAAGAGAAGAGCTGTGGTACTGTATGAGGAAGTCAGGAGTAGCAGAGAAGTATGTCAGAGTGGTGCAGACATGTATGAGAGGAGCAGGACAGTGGTGAGGTGTGCTGTAGGTCAGACAGAGGAGTTCAAAGTGGAGGTTGGACTGCATCAGAGATCGGCTCTGAGCCCCTTCCTGTTTGCTTTAGTGATGGACCAGTTGTCAGAGGAGGTCAGACAAGAATCTCCTTGGACAATGATGTTTGCAGATGACATTGTGATCTGTAGTGAGAGCAGGGAGCAGGTAGAGGAAAACCTGGAGAGGTGGAGGTTTGCGCTGGAGAGAAGAGGAATGAAAGTCAGTTGTGGTAAGACTGAGTACATGTTTGTGAATGAAAGGGAGGGAAGTGGAACAGTAAGGTTACAGGGTGAAGAGGTGAAGAAGGTACAGGAGTTTAAGTACTTGGGGTCAACAGTCCAGAGTAATGGAGAGTGTGGGAAAGAGGTAAAGAAGCGAGTGCAGGCAGGTTGGAATGGGTGGAGAAAGGTTTTCAGGAGTTCTGTGTGACAGACAAAATATCAGCGAGAATCAAGGGGAAGGTGTACAAGACAGTGGTGAGACTGTCCATGCTGTATGGTTTAGAGACAGTGTCACTGAGGAAGAGGCAGGAGTCAGAGCTAGAGGTAGCAGAGCTGAAGATGTTGAGGTTCTCTTTGGGAGTGACAAGGTTGGACAGGATTAGGAACAAGTACATCAGAGGGACAGCTCATGTTGGACGTTTGGGGGACAAAGTTATGGAGGCCAGATTAAGATGGTTTGGACATGTTCAGAGGAAGGAGAGTGAGTATATTGGTAGGAGAATGTTGGACATGGAGCTGCCAGGCAGGAGGCAAAGAGGAAGGCCAAAGAGGAGGTATATGGATGGAATAAATGAGGATATGAAGCTAGTGGGTGCAAGTGTTGAAGATGCTGAAAATAGGGATAGGTGGAGAGTGTTGATTCGCTGTGGCGGCCCCTGAAGGGAAAAGCCGAAAGGAGAAGAAGAATTACTTTATGCAAATTGTTTGTGAGCTCTGACTCATTAGTTGTAGCATGGAAGTAATCTTTTCATTTTTCAGTGCAAAGACAGGAAGTACAAAAAAGGACACAAGACAGGACACATAGCACTGTAAAAAAAAAAAAAAAACGTGCAATGGGCAAAACGGAATGTGATGTGCAAACTTGAGAAACTGTAAAGACCAGGTATCTAATTACATATATGTCTGTACACATATACATAGCAGCATGACCATGTGGAGTGTGCAAAAATGCAGTAGCAGCAGTTAAAGTAGTGCAAACAACAAGTAATCAAGTAATTATTTGTAACAGTAATTGAGGTAGTGCAAATAGAACGTAACATTATATTGTGAATCCGTTCACACAGGTGTGTGTGTGTGTGTGTGTGTGTGTGTGTGTGTGAGAGAGAGAGAAAGTTGGTTGAATAGTTCAATTCTGGGTGTTGAGGAGCCTGATGGCTTGTGGAAAGAAACTTACACAGTCTGGTTGTGAGGGCCCAAATGCTTCGGTACCTCTTTCCAGACGGCAGGACGATGAAGAGTGTGTGAGGGGTGTGTGGGGTCATCCACAATGCCGCTGGATTTGCGGATGCAGCGTGTGGTGTACATGTCCGTGATAGAGGGGAGAAAGACTCCAATGATCTTCTCAGCTGTCCTCACTATCCACTGCAGGGTCTTGTGATCCAAGATGGCACAATTCCCAAACCAGGCAGTGATGTAGCTGCTCATGATGCTCTCGATGGTCCCTCTGTAGAACATGGTCAGGATGGGGGGAGGGAGATGGGCTTTCCTCAGCCTCCACAGGAGGCTGCTGATGCTGATGGAGCTGATGTTGAGTGACCAGGTGAAGTTCTCCACTAGATGTACACCAAGGAATTTGGTGCTCTTGACGATCTCCACAGAGGATCTGTCAATGAACAGCGGAGAATGGTCACTCTGTGCTCTCCTAAAGTCAACAATCATCTCTTTAGTCTTGTCAACATTCAGAGACAGGCTGTTGGCTTTACACCAGGCTGATAGTCACTGATTGCACCTCCTCTCTGTACGCTGACTCATCGTTCTCACGTCATTTCATTGCCAAACTTGGTGATGTGGTTCGAACTGTGCATTGCTGAACAGTCATGTGTCAGCAGATTGAACAGCAGTGGACTGAGCGCACAGCCTTGAGGGGCCCCAGTGCTCAGTGTCGTGGTGCTGGAGATGCTATTCCCGAGCCGGACTGACTGAGGTCTCCCAGTCAGGAAGTCCAGGAACCAGTTGCAGAGGGAGGTGTTCAGGCCCAGCAGGCTCAGTTTCTCAATCAGGTGCTGAGGGATGATTGTATTGAATACTGAACTGAAGTCTATGAACAGCATTCATACGTATGAGTCCTTATTGTCCAGGGACAGTTGGAGGGTTGTGGTGATGGCATCGTCTGTGGAGTAATTCGGACGATACGCAGACTGCAAGGTGTCCGGTGAGGGTGGTAGCTGGGTCTTGATGTGCCTCATGACGAGCCTCTTGAAGCATTTCATCATGATGTGTGTGAGTGCAACGGGACGATAATCATTGAGACAGGAAACTATAGACTTTCTAAACAGCGGCGCTGCTCAGGGAAATGTTGAAGATATCAGACATCCGCTAGCTGTTCTGCACATTCCCTGAACACTCTGCCAGGAATGTTGTTTGGTCCAGCAGACTTCCGTGAGTTAACTCTGCATAGATTTCCCTTCAGCCGTGGAAAGACGAGTACCTGGTGGTTAGGAGGGATGATCTTCCTCGCCGCTATGCTGTTCTGTGTTTCGAACTGAGCATAGAAGTCGTTCAGCGCATCTGGGAGGGAGACGTCACTGTCACAGGCAGATGGTGTGGTCTTGTAGTTTGTGATGGCCTGTATGCCCTGCCACATGCGCCGGGAGTCTCCGCTGTCCTGAAAGTGGCCGTGGATTCTCTGGGCGTGTGCGCTCTTTGTCTCTCTGGTGGTTCGGGACAGTTTGGCCCTTGCTTTTTTTAAGGCCGCCTTGTCCCCAGCTCTGAAGGCGGAGTCTCTCCACTTCAGGAGAGCATGCACTTTTGCAGTCATCCTCGGCTTCTGGTTCAAGCGTGTGGTGATGGTCTTGGACATGGCCACGTCATCGATGCACTTGCTGATGTAGCTGGTCACTGATGTCGTGTACTCCTCCAAGTTGATAGAGTCGCCGTTGGTTGCAGCCTCCCTGAACATATTACAGTCAGTGTGCTTAAAATAGTCCTGAAGAGCAGAGGTGACTCCTGCTGGCCAGGTTTTAACCTGTTTCAGAACCGGTTTAGTGTGTCTGACGAGCAGTCAGTATGCTGAATTAGCATAACAAAGATGTGGTCTTAGTAGCCGAGGTGGGAGCAGGGCTCCACATGGTACGCGCTGGGAATGTTTGTATAAACAAGATCCAGCGTGCTCATTCCTCCACATTCTGATGGAATTTAGGGAGAACAGACTTGAGATTTGCATGATTGAAATCTCTGGCAATAATAAACAGTCCGTTGGGCTGAGCATTCTGCAGGTCGCTAATAGCTGCATAGAGCTCACACAGAGCCTCCTTAGCATTAGCGCTGGGGGGAATGTACACTCCGAAAATGACAGCGGTGGTGAATTCCCATGGTAAATAAAATGGCCTGCATCTAACAGTCACAAACTCTACTAGCGATGAACAGTAATTAGAAACAAGCACAGAGTTCTTGCACCATTCAGTGTTGATGTAGACACACACACCGCCACCTTGAGTCTTACTGCACAGGGCTGCATTTCTGTCTGCACGAAACGTGGTTAGCCAGGCTAGCTGAATGGTGAAGTCCAGAACTCTGTCGCTGAGTCACGTCTCTGTAAAAACAAAAACGCAGCAGTCTCTGTAATCACGCAGTGTAGCTTGCTGGAGTCGGATGTATTCCAGTTTATTATCCAGGGAGCAGACGTTGGATAGAATGATGGACGGGAGAGCCGGCTGGCTAGGGTTTGTTTTTAGCCTAGCATGGACACCTGCCCATTTTCCGCACTTCCGCTTCCTCGAGCACCATTTGCGCCGTCCTCTCTCCCGGCCACTGGCATCAGGCAACACCGAGGGCTGAAGGCCTGGTCTTCGCAGCAAGCCGAGGTTGCGAAGTTTTTTAAGTACATCATGCAGGTTGGTAACAGGGTTGGGAAGGTTACTTTGGAAATGTAATAGGTTACAGATTACAAATTACCCTATTTAAAATGTAATAAGTAGTGTAACTTTTCAATTACTTTATAAAAGTAAAGTAACTGATTACATTTGATTACTTTTTGATAACATTTAAGTTTCTAATGGATATTTTCAACTAAATCATTTCCAGACATTTATACCAGGCAGTGTTAACCTGACAGTAGTACTCAACTCTGTTTACTGTTATAATTTCAAAATCTTTCATCACTTTAATTAAGATTATATTAATTTAATTATAAGCACAGCCACCACAAAACCAGACTTCATAACAAGAATTGTTTAATACTGTTTTAGGAATCGAATCTTTGCATAGCTATGACAGGACACACTGGAAAGTAACCTAATGCCTTGAAAAAAAAACTTAATCTGAAGAAATAAAGCATATACATAAACCCAAATAGGCAATGAAACAGTTAGTTATTAAAACAGTTAATAAAAGAAAAACACTGGTGTCTCATAGCCATCAATGCAATTTGGGAAAGAAATGAATTAAATCTGTGTGTGTACACGCTTTATCCTCCAAAAATCAAACTGGTCAACCCTCGAGAAAAATAGGTTACATTTTTCTAAATGAAACTGCAGCAGATTGTCATCATTCAGACCATAAGTCACTTTTCAGTTGAAAATCACGCAGCAGTCTAAAGCACTAATTTGACAAAGGACACTCAAAATTAAAATGGCTTAACGTAACATTGCTTTGGGCAGAGGAGTCTGTTGATGCCCTGAATTTCACAACTTGATGACTTTGTGAGTCATCATAACGTATGCTACAATGCGAAAATAACTAAACTATATTAGATCTGACATTACCAACATATTTTCTGTCAAAGGGTTGATAAATAGAAGTGTGCCTGGTAAAGGTAGCTAGCAGACTAGCTCATTTTTTATGAATGTTTTGAATACAGGTCTTGAATACACTGTGTTCGATGAACGTGCTGGCGCATTTTGGTGGATTTTTTTCCACATAGCAGCTACAGTAAATCAACTGACTATGTCATTTTTTATTATACAGAAACGAGTGATATATCATTCCAAACTAAAGGGTCTGTTTTTATTTCTGTACACACACAATAATGACAAAAACAATATGCGTTTATAAAATAAAGGAAGGCTAGGTTACATACCTGCAGATGCTTCCTCAGGTTCGACATTGAAGCTTTTGATGTCGAAAGCATTTTATCTGCTGGCAAACAAATTTCGCACTGAACTGTTAGATTTGTGCCTTTATGGGATTTCAAGATGAAATTATTTTCATCTTGAAAATTATTTCCAGCACTGAAATACATTTTTATCACTCGCCATTGTGGCAACTCTCAGACAGGTTGTAGTAGCCTAAAGCTGTCAGCAGCAATGTGGATTACTGTAATTGGCAGACTTGGCGCGCCGCAAATTCAAACCAGAGAACCAATCAAAAGCATCAAAATAGCACCGCTTAAACAAATTCTAGCAACACATTAATATTATTCAACATATCCTAGTTTTTTAAAGAACATATTCAAATGTAACCTTATTTGTAATCTTTAACATTTTCATAAGTAACTGCAATTTAATTACATAGTTTTTCCTCAGTAACTGTAACGAATTACTGTTACATTTATTTTGTAATTAAATTACATAACGCCGTTACATGTAACTAGTTACTCCCCAACCGTGGTTGGTAATTGAATGATTTCTGTACTGTCAGAGAGTCTGGTCATCATATGCATGAACACCACTGTCTTTGGTGTCCATGCACTTCCAGCTTGATGTGGTTATTGCAAACAAGCGGTATGTAATCCAGGTGTTTATTAAATTTAGGACTTTCTGTTCCAATATTTTTGCTCAAAGAGTTCTGTATACAAACTACTGAGTACCATTTTGAGTTGCTGCAATGAAATTTCAGCAAAACGGATTAGCCTGCTGCATCATTTTTTCCTATTGATTTTCGGGCTGTCTTTGAATTCAGCCCTCTGTAGGTTGATAAAATTTCCATCAAACGATGTGGCATCCTTTCATTCCTAACAAATTACCCAGTCCATATCAATATAGATATCCAGCATGATATTTTTCCTCATTAAGATCTGATGTGTTTTCAAAGTTTTCCTTAAATTGTTTTGAACAGTGTGTATTTATGGACAATACGCAACAGCACAAAGCATCAATTTGGAAAACAAATTCTGACATATTATTTAGAAATGTCTTGTTACTTTCAGCATCCAGAAGGCACAGCTTTCTTACTCGGAGGCCTATAAAATACAGGATTTATGAGCTGAGGAAATGATTAAGTCCACAGTCAGAAATTGTCTCCTAGTGTGATCCAAGGTATACCACTGGTGCTGGGGGTTACAGATTAGTATATGGATAACAGATCAGGAATGCTCATCAGTGCATTCATTCTGCTACCATCTACAATCATGAAAATGTGAAGAAGATTTTCGTCATTGAGTCTAAGCATGCTATTTTGCCATGCTAGGATATGATCCATGTCATTGGCAAGTTTTAATTATCCTTACCACATTCTAAATGCTTGATGTGTACTAACAAGATTAAATTTCTTTCCAGACTCTCAGAGGGAGAAACATTTGAGAGGTGCTTTGCGGTCTGAAGTTGAAAGGTGAGTTAATAATTTTGTTAGAGTAAGTTAGATTTTTTTTTAAATGTTAAATAGATTTTAAATTATGTAACAATTTAAGAACGATATATAAATTTTGTCTGATAAAAAATTATCATGCATTTCAATTAAATATTATATTAAGTTTTTTCGCCCTCTGTAACAGGAAAATCAACAAAGATCATATCGTAATTCTGGATTCCTTGAATTACATTAAAGGTGAATTATATATGCATTTCCGCAATATTCCCGTTATATTTCCTTTATTATTAACTTTCCATGATGTTAGTTGATGTGTTAAAAACATTATTTTCAGCCATGTCATATTTTATTGTGTTTTTAAAAGTTTTTGTTATTATATTAATTTATCTTAAAAACTCATTTCTGACTTTAAATGAGTTTAAATGGTTTTCCAGGTTACAGATATGAACTCTTTTGTCTCATCAAGCATGCGCAGACACCACACTGTTTGGTATGTTCAAACATATAAAACCTCATTAAAAATTAAGATCTTTAAAACTTGGTTAAATGTTTCTGTGCACTGCATGCACATTGTCTTTATTCAGGTCTACTGTTTGACAACTGCTGCATTGAGCTCAGACTGGAACAAGGAAAGAGAAGATGATTATCGATATTCTCAGGAAATGTAAACATTTATTTTATTTATTTATTTTAGTTTTGAGGTTGTGAGGCATTGGTGGCTCAGTGGTAGGTTGCTCGCCTATCATGCGGAAGGCCCGGGTTCGATTCCCAGCCAATGCCTCAACCCCAGCCACTGGATGCAGTGCCGGTCCCAAGCCCGGAAAAATGGGAGGGTTGCGGCAGGAAGGGCATCCGGCGTAAAACCTGTGCCAAGTTGTTGTGCGGACCAGTTGGTCCGCTGTGGCGACCCCGAACAGGGAGCAGCCGAAAGCAACTTCATTTTAGTTTTGAGGTTAAATATTCAAAAACGCATATTCTGCGTGCAAGTTTGCATGATTGAATTATGCATTTTTGCAGTGCCACAGTTCAGTTTAATTATGGAATTTCTTTTACATTTCTAGTCTGGATGCTCTAATTCTGAGATTTGAAGCCCCTGATTCAAGAAATAGATGGGATAGTCCTCTCTTTACTATTCAGAAAGAGGAAAGACTACCATTTGAAACTATCTCTGATGCCATTTTGAAAAGGAAAGTTCCACCACCTAACCAGTCTACACAAAGTGTAAGAAAGTTCTTAGTTTTCTTGTATATTTCAATTTATTGATTTAACTGCTTGTGCCATACATTAGTGCAGTATGCAAGCTTCTTTGTAAATTGAGTTAATTAGTCTTATCCCCTTCTTTTGTTTAATTAGATATTAAAATTTGACTTTAATGTATGTAACAAAAAAAACTTAATTTTAGCTGAGAAAAATAATAGTTGTTCTTATAATTGGTTTCTGTAGGCTTCATTCATATAAAATGTTTTTTGAATTAAAGAAAAGAAGAAGCAATTACAAATTACTGTAATTAAGAATGCAAGAGCAAGACACTCAGATATAGAGGTTGGGATCGAGTGAGGAACATGGAGAGAGATGGGCACTTTCTGCTCTAGAGCTCACCGATGTATATGTTGACACTAAAGTTGTGAAAATGAAGGTGAATGACCATGTGAGTGTAAATGTGACCATGTCCAGTGATAAGAAAACATGAAGTAACTTAAATAAATAAAAGCTTAACATCTAAATTTATAATTTGATTACCAAAAAGTCCAGGAGATAGGCTTCTAGTAGACTGTGAAGATGCTAAAGCCATAGTATGGCAGCTTTTACTACCTGATCTCTGATAACATCACAATCTGTACTAACGTGTATCGTAAATGCACTCAATCCACACACATAGCTAGTATTGACTTGCAATCATGCGTAAAGTAAAATTGCTTAAAGATAGAAAAACTATTTTACGATGGGTAGCTATTTCACCCAAAGGCAAACTGTGGGGAGGTGCAACATTGCACTAGCAAAGTGAAAGCACAACTTTTGCAGTTTACAGTTCACAACTAAAACAGTGTATAATTATATTCAGTGAAACATTAAATATTCAGAATGTTTAGAAGCCCTTTTTTTCTTCTGTGTTGTGCAGCAACCACTATCATCTTCAAACTTTTTATACGAGCTGGACAGAGTTACTCAAGATGTCATAATGGTAAAGATTTAATTTTTAGCTTATAATAGCTATTTTAGGCATACAATTACACATCTAGATTTAATCCCTTTTGTTCTACCAGATGTATTTGTGTACATCTACCTTTGTCTATATCAGGTCTTTATTTTGGTTTATTTCCTAGGTTGTTCTTGAGTCACAGAAGACAAGAATTCCTGGGGATGCCATTGCAATTCCAGGAACTACAGAAAAAATATCCTTTGACTTTGCCTAACACTTTGTTATAGTGTTAACAAAAATAACTATTTAAACAATTAAGCAATCATTACAATAATAGTTTAATGCATATTGGATTGATTTGAAGTATGATTTCAGTATCTTTGAAATTCAGACATGTTACTATGTTAAGTGGTATTTTTACCTGCTTGTACTCATTACCTGATTAGTGCATATTAACAGTCTGCAGTGTTCAATGGGACAAGGATTTTTTGTGTATATTCTCACACTAATGAATAGGGCAAATACTTTAAATGAGTATGTACTGTGCAAATGGTTTAGGCAGGTGTGAAGAGATGCTGTAAAATACAAATGCTTTCATAAATATTAATTTAATTTTTTTTTAAGCAATTTACAAAACGGAGAGCAATCAGAAGAAAATGTAGATCAAATCATTATTTCATGTGACTACACTTTGGCTTCAAACCAGCATCAATTCTTACTTGCAAGTGTACACAAGTCAGGGATTTTGTATGATAAGAGTCAGGTGTATGATTAACCAATTATACCAAGCAGGTGCTAATGATCAACAATGTAGGTTGAAACACACTCATTAACTGAAAAAGAAACAGCTGTGTAGGAGACTTAAAACTTAGTGAGATGCTCAGTTACTGCTACTAATGCTGAGTTCACACTTCACAATTTGTCACCAGATCACCATTGTTTTTACACTGCACAACTATCTGGGGTAGCATTCAGTTGCTGCTGTGTTCACGATGGATCAACGACAGAAAGTTACACACTGCATGTCTTCACAATAGGAAGAATTGCCTACAACTCAGTCTGCTCCGCAAACTATGTTTCACAACCAAATGCACATAAGAGGTGATAAGCCATGCTTGCTGATATTTTGATCTATAACTCCTCCCCAAACTTCGCGCTGCCCTGTATATTGCTCTTCCATTGGCTTTAGGTCTTTGGCGATGCATTTTTCAGTCAGAACTCATTTTACACAGCAGAATTTTTAATCACTGACAGGTCCAGATATTTAGCATGCCAAATATTTTCACAGGCATGTGAAATAATAATTACTAATTAATAATTTCGAAAAACTTGTCAGCGAAAATCAAGGATAAAATCGTGCCGTGTGATTTCGGCATAATGTGAGGCTGTAGAAGATAGTTTCATGTCCCATTTCAAAGCATACAGGGGTGTCATGATGTGCTGTTCAAGCTATTTTGAAGAAGGACAAAGAAATTGGCAATGTTGAGGACTGTAGACACAGTGGTTAGCCAAGGAAACTTAATGCAGTAGATGAAAGACACATCATTCTTACATCTCTTCAACATTGGGAGTGCTTTTAACATGTGCAGCAGTGCTATCAGCAAAGCTCTGACAAGGAAACAAGGCTAAGGGACTGAACTATGCATGAAAACATAGAACCTGGGGTGCAGAAAAATGGTAGCAGGTGCTCTAGTCTGATAAGTCAAAATTTGAAATATTTGGCTGTAGCAGGAGGCAGTTTTCTCACCAAAGGGCTGGAGAGCGGTGCAATAATGAATGTCTGTAGGCAACAGTGAAGCAATGTGGAGGTTTCTTGCAAGTTTGGGACTGCATGTCTGCAAATGGAGTTGAAGATTTGATCAGGATTAATGGTGTCCTCTATGCTGTGAAATCAGGAAGGCGTCTTATTGACCCAAATTCATTCCGCAGCAGGACAACAACCCCAAACATACAGACAATATCATTAGGAAATAACTTCAGCATAGAGGAGTCCTATAACTGATGGTTTGGCCCCCACAGAGTCCTGATCTCAACATCATCGAGTCTGGCTGGGATTTCATGACAGGGATTTAAGGCAGCCTACATCCACAGAAGATCTATGGTTAGTTCTTGAAAATTACTGAGGACAATTGTATAACTCCCATCTATGAGTGCTAGACAGAGGATACTTCACTGCATCATTCATTGTTGAAGCAGAGGTAGAGTTGGCAACTCAATGACTTACTACCAAAAGCACGATTCTGTGAGCAACCACGTTTTGATTAGAGTCAAAGATGAAGAATCGGAGAGCAAGGATTACCCACTCCAATCCACATGTGCAAGCTAGTAATGTTCACTAACTTCAAGGCTCAGCATTATCAATGCTGTATTATGAAAATAAAAAAATATTTTATATTGACACATGTCCTGTGTAGTCTGTGGACCTTAAATATTGTTAATAAGCATAGTAACATGGTTGGAACATGACCTTTATAAATGTATATTTCAGTCATGACCACTGTCTGAATTAAGTTACTGATCTTTTATTGACGTTGATGGAAAGTTGGTATGTTTGGTCTTGGCAGATTAGATCTACTATGCTGCTGCTCCATCTGCTGTTGTGCGAGTATGGAGACACTCCCACTGAACCTGCATGCACACAGTGATATTAGGTTGCTGTTGCTGCCAGGAAGTGGAAAACCACCCCCACTCTACCACCAAAAAGGGTAGATAGTGAAACGCAGCAGATAGGACACAGTGCTGGCATATAGAGAACCAGTCAGTTTTATGGCTGAATTAGACATTTATGTATAGTTTAGTATGAAACATTAAATCTAAACCTGTTCATTGCGGCTTATTCTTAATAGTTTCTAATGATTCTGTAATAGATCTTGGAATTCAAATGCCACCTATTAAAATTTACTACAAAACATTATTTCCTTAGCCTCTACAGCACATCGATGTAACAAGATGCCTTAACATAGCTGAACTGGGGAAACTTCGGCGACAGTTCATCACTTACACTAAGATGCACCCAACAGAGAACATTGGACAGATTGCCAATATGTTTGTGCAGTACCTCAATAAGAGCATGCACTAAATTTAACAGCATGTTTTTTTTCTTTAATGTTTTAAGTTTTAATTATTCATTGTTTTGTTTAACATGATTTACAATCATAGAATTTAATAAAAAGTAGATATATTTCAGAGAACTTGGACTGTCAAAAATAAATGTGTATTTTATTTGATTATTCCATTGTTAAAAATGTTCTAGCTGTCTGTATATACTTGTTTTTAAATGTTTGTGTGTCCTTTACATCAATATGTGAGCACAAAAGAGCAATATGCTAACGTCATGTTTTGCTTAACTACTTGTTCATTTAAGGTCAGTCAGGTGTATTGGGACATTAATAATTTTTCTCAGATTGCTTTTCAAAATAAAGTTTCTATATATAATAACTTTTTGTGCATAAGGTATCATTTCACATTGAATGTTGCTGTGTATTTTATATGTAAGAAATTCTACAGCCTGAACACTGCTCAAATATTAGCCGGATATGCTAGTGTTAATACCACTAACATGTCCAACTTCACTGTTCAGTGTCTGATAGAATTTTTGGGTTAGTTTGTAGAAGTCATCTGAGTCATGCTGTTACTGCTACCTCAGCTGATATCAGGTGCCAAAAACATGTATAGACATGTATATTCAATATACATGTACGACATGTGTATAGTGATTGAATAACAAAACTCTTCAAAGATTACTGGGATCAACAGGCTTACTGAGGGGGGTTTATACAGAAGAGAAGTAGTAGGTACTGTTTTTTATAGATAACATTGTTAAACAAAAGAGGTCAACAGAAACAGACATGGTGGTTAATACATTTACTGATGATTTGACAGGTTTGTTCCGGAATGCCTGTGCACGGCACATGTTTATTAGAACAGAAAGAATATCCAGGCCAACTCAAAGATGAGGTCATAAATGAGGTATTAATCAAATGGTATCAGCCCAGGGCAGAGTATTCCAAAATATATTCAGAATATGTAAATGCCCTCTTAGGTCCCAAGAGGACCTGTGCAAGCTCTTAAGGAGCATCACATCTTTTCACTGGGCTTTCCCACAGCCTCAAATGATGATCACTGCATACTAGAGGTCAGAGGGTGGACCTGTCCAGTGAGAAGCAAGACCTACTTTATTTTGAGTGGAACTGCTATGTAAGTCATTGACTAGGGCATGTACGGACTGCCTAACACAAGCAGAAATACACTCAAAGATACACAGTAACAACAGAAAGGCCAAACAATTATCACAACTGGTACAATGAAATGCAAAATCCAATAGCATTATGCATTATAAATGTTGGATAAATTGTGAGTGATTTCTAAAGAAAACCACAATTGAATGAGTGAGCAATGGCTCTGTTATTTTATCAGGATCACAATGTGAGCAAGTTCTAGAATGACCAGAGTCTACAAAACCAGTATCTTGAAACATTGACAGATCTAGTCCTCGTCAGATTATCAGACGTTTAACAGCTAATACATACATTTTCTATATGTTTATGTGAAAAGGTGAGATAATATGATGCTCCCTAAGGGCTGTTTGATTTCTAAATTTTTTCTTTCTCAGAAGAACCTTTCACTTTCCTGGGATAGAGGCTTTTTACTGCAACACCTGGGGAAAAAGGGTGAGTTGGCTGATCTAAAGGCAGAGACATTAGCATGCACACTGTTCAGTTTCTCTATAAGTGCTTGATTGTAATTGCTGACAATCACCTCCAGGTCACCTGAAAAGGAAACACCAGGATTACCTTTAGTCCAAGTGGTTGGAAATGGCCTGCACATAATTATCTCAAAAGGAAATCGTGATTTTTGGCATGGTGTCATGCAAATTTCACGAAGATCTTTTTCCCTGAATGTTTGCTCTAACACAAATCAAACACTCATCAAGTATCAATTTATCAGCTTTAGTGACATTGTGAATACAAAATTTCTGATGCTCTTAATCACCCCTCTTTGTGCAGCATGTGAAATAGCATATAAATGACGCGACAAGAAGAAATGGCAAGACAGAACAGGCGAGTGCAACATGGCCTTGATGGCTGTGAATCAGTGTTATCTGAGGGTGAGCAGTTCTCAGAATACCAAAACAAAAGACCCTGTTTCATAGCCTATGTTTGGAGAAAAGATACGTCAATATCAAGTCAAAAAGTCTTTAAATAGAGAAAATACTGTGGCTCTTATGTGCAAGGGTGTGTTCTCTTTGGCAGCCCACTTCATCAGCTAGATAGTTACCACAAGCCATTTCAGAATCTGTGCGGCAGCACAGAGCTGTTTCAGTGATGCCTAGCTCGGAGAGAGTTGACAGTAAGATCTAATGATTTAATGCCAGACAGCAGAGCAGTCTCCATGGAGTGGCTACTTTTGAAACTGGACTCCTTGGTGTCCAAGAGGTTGTTTTGTGTATGAAAAGATGAGTTAATTGAAAATAGCTCTTTCAGCTGCTTTTGGACAGGGAAGGGAGTTGGGAGACAGTTTTGTCATTGTCAATAGCCACAGGCTTAAGTGTTGTTTTTAAGTAGGCCTTTTTAAATGAACAAATTTGCTGGCAAAAAGGGATGTGTTAAGAATGTGTAGAAGTGCCGGTAGTAATGTGGGAGAGTTGGCCTGAAGAAGGTGAGAAACTAGTGGATCTAAGAGAGATAATATTGGATGCATTCCATCAAACTCAGTTTTGACAAGTCTGTCAGCCAATCAGATCTGTCCACGTCACAAGGTCCCACCCCTTTTCAACCAATCAGATTCGTCCACGTCACAAGGTCCCGTCCCTTCATTCAATGAGGATGGTGGAAGTTTACCTCATGAAGGGTTCTCACACACCACCTCCCCACCCCCGCAATCAAGCTTGCGCAAAATCTACTTTGGCTAGATTTGCAAACATTTAAGACCATGAAAATATTAAATACTGGTCATTATCAAATGGCTGTACAGCCGGCTTTTATTTTATTTATTTATTTTATTTATAACGCAGAATCAGCAGAAGTGGTGCTTTTTAGATTATCCGGAGAGGGTCACATCCACTGGAGCTATGCTACTGAGGCCGTAACTTTTGATCGCTGTGACTGGGGATAGTTTTGTAAATGCCATAAAAACTTTGAGTACATCATTCATTTGAATTTCTTTTCACCGGAGACCTACAGATATAAGTGGAAAAACCATGCATCTCCACAACTGACATACAACAAATGTCACACAAATGAGCAACAAATTTCTCCAAGGACCAGGTTTCATTACACATTTTTACAACAACTACCGATGACAGTGCATCTGACAATGAAGAGAACAGCGAAGTGATGTACGATCGCACTAGTTGGTACGAACTAAAACAATACTTTAATCAAATCGACAAACTATTCCAAAAAGTGGAGAAAATCAAAGAAATGGAAGAAATAGATGTAAGTAGTTCACTCATCTCTGGAGCCCCTGACCACCTTGGTTCTGACCCCGAGAAAAATCTAAAGAATGAGATCATCTCCTCTCTCCATCAAATCATTGAACTCATGGATTTTCACTAATCCATATCCTGCTGCTAACTATGTTGTTTTTCGACTAGAAAAGCTTATGAAAATCGAGAGAGATTTTACCAAAAAATGGAAATGTTTGTATAATGTAAACACTGAATGTCCTTTCCACATTTATGTATTACGAGTTTTATCCACTATGTTTACTGAACCTTTCGAATGTAAATCTAGTCATGTATTATGCATCTTAACCTATGTAACTGATATGTGTGTTTTTAAATTGCTTAGAAATGAGAATGTTGATATTGCTTTAGTCTTTGATAATCTGATTGAATATTTCTTGCAGAAAAATGTAAAATTTAATCACGTGATAGTATTTGAAAAATAATATCCTGTGATTGAATAATGACTGTGTTTGAACATTATTGTTCAGATACTCCAGAATGACAGAACGACTGATGAAGAACATATATTATAAGCCGTCCAAACCTGGTTCGTACAGCGGAGTTGAAAGTTTGCAAAGAGCCATAGTTGAGAAAATGGGTAAAAGAGTTAATGAATAGAGATAAAAAAACTGGTTAGCCGAGCAGGATGCATGCACTCTTCATAAACCGGTGTCTACAAAGTTTAAATGAAACATGGTTTTTGTGAAACATATCGATGAACAATGGCAAGCTGATTTAGTTGACATGACCAACCTGTCAGAGAGTAACAACAATGCAAAATTTTTGATACCGTGTTATTTTATCTAAATACGCTTGGGTGCGTGTGTTACAAAACAAGACCGGTGGTGAAGTAACTAAAGCTTTTGAATCTATTCTAAAGGAAGGTAGAGTCCCCAGAACACTACAAACTGACCAAGGGAAGGAGTTTTTTAACAAAAATTTTCAAAATTTAATGAAAAAACACAACGTTGTTCACTTTGCCACGGGTACGGGTCAAAAAGCAGCGGTGTGTGAAAGGTTCAACAGAACGTTAAAGACCAAGATGTGGAGATATTTTACAGCTTTTAACATGGGAAAATACACAGACGTCGTGCAGGAGTTGGTTCACGGTTACAACCACAATTACCACTCCAGCATCAAAATGAAGCCAGCAGAGGTCAACAAGACCAATTCTTTCGGGGTATTTAAAACTCTATACGGACTAAGCTCACCAAAAATACAGAAAGTAAAATTCAAATATAAAATTGGCGACATTGTTAGAATTTCCCGCAAAAAAAGGACATTTTGAAAAAGGATATGAGCAAAATTTTACGGATGAATATTTTACAATTTCTGATCAGATACCTAGTGATCCCCCGGTATATAAATTACAAGACAATTACGGAGAAAAAACTGAGGGAACATTTTATGAGCCTGAGTTACAAAAGATTATCATTGGCAAAGACAAGACGTTTAAAACAGAGAAAATCTTGTCAGAAAAGACTCGAAACCGGAAAAAAGTCTGTCTGGTAAAATTCCTGGGTTTCAGCCGAAGCCGTAGTTAATATCACACGTTAGAAAAAGCTCATCACGAACATAACTTCAAACTATAATCAATAAACCATGGAGGAGTGTGGATTCTATGTGATGCTCCCAAGCAATGCATCATTAGATATTTACACTAAAAATAAGCCCGGATACTACACTACTAAATTAGCCAAACCAATCGATTTGAAAGGAGCATGGGAGATTTCACTCATAGAGGTTCAATACGCCCATAGCTGGCACTCTGTAACCAAGCAAGAATGTCAATTTCACGTGGTTCTGCTGGTCGGTTCAAAAAAAATAAAATACTACGTCTGTCATATCACTAAAGCGTATTATGAAAGTATTGAAAAACTGGTTAGTGAAATCAACCAAACGATGAAAAACCATAATATTGACATGGAGTTATCCTATAACCCCATGAAAAATAAAATACGTATGGTATGTCGTTAACGTTTGATGATCTGGAGGTGCCTTATCTGGCTGATATTCACGCTGGCTTTTACACAATGTACGTAAATACTGATGTCACTGAGTATCAGGGAGTTGGTGACAGCTACGTCCCTTTGTTGAGATGTATACATATAATGGGGGAAAACAATAAAGTGGTCACAATATTTTACGACAAGCCACATTACATACCTCTGACCAAGAATCGCATAACTGATATAGTAATCGAAGTTAAATCGGACCAGAACAGAAGGATACCATTTACTTACAGGAAATCTATAGCTAAACTACACTTCAGACCCTCTAAGCATTCGTTCTGGCTGTAAAAAAGGCAATACGCTGAACCACAGACCTATGTGAATTATTACATTGCCCAGGCCAGAAATGGTCTTCCTGGTTTTCAAGGTGCCCCCGTCATGTATGGCGACAACGATGCCTTCAGCGGAACCTACAATAAAAACCCATTTAATTTTAAGCATTACAATACAGAGTTTGTAGTGTTGTACGTGGATGGTACTCAATACCCTGCAAAACCGTTTCAACCTTATTTCCAGTCCAGTAATGTGGTTCGTGAATTCCATTCTTTAATTTTAGCAACGGGAAAGCAAATAAAGGATCAAACGTTGGCGATAAACAGAGAAGAGTATTCGAATGGATATCCTTTATTTGCATTCAACCTGAATTCCTGACAATGATTGTGGACAATATTTGTCATTAATAAAGTCAGGGAATATGCGACTGGAACTCAGATTTCGAAATGCCCTTCCAAGAACAATGAATCTTATCGTCTATGCCAGTTTTGACAGTATTATGGAAATAAACAACTGGAGAAACGTGCTCATCGATTATCAGTAATACATGGAGAAGTGGTGAAATGGCTAAAATTTTCCACGGTGTGGTGGTCTGCGATGAATTACCTACGAGTACCCTGAGACGTTTCCTGCCTTGTTCATCGTGAATACACATCCAAGACACATGCTGGGTGGGCATTGGTTAGCTTTATGTCTTAATGATGAAAACTCGGGGGAGTTTTTTGACTCATACGGAAACGCATCAGAGAAAGAACTGTTGCGATATAAAATATAACCCTACACAGGTTCAAAATTTTACTTCAGTTTGTTGTGGACAATACTGTGTATTTTTTCTGTGTCATAGAGCTAACGGTTTTTCGTTTAACCATATTATGTCTTTGTATAGCAAAGATTTAAAAAGAAATGATAATGCGGTTGTGTCTTTTGTGAAAAAGATACCCTAGATACCCTATAGCCTAGAGTAAATAAAAATCAAACATTTAGATGTGTTCAATGTGTTAACTCGTTGGAAATGTTTCATTCACACATGTAGTGTACTATTTAATCATGATGCAGCACAAGATATTTCTTATTACAAAGTTATTTTATTGAAATAAAATGTATCAAAATACAATGTAATGATAATTTATTGATAAATGTATTAAAATACACAATGTAAAGTTATTTTAATGAAATAAAGTGTATCAAAATACATTGCATCAATCGTAGACCCTTGAAAGTCATTTCAAAAATCTATCCAGACGGGTCAACTCTGTCAGGGTTCCGAGAATTATCTCTGCTTTTAGGGAGTGACGAAGGGGAAATCACTTGAGAAGGATCTTTTGATTTTTTCCTGACTGCTATTTTGCTCCAAACACCCCCGTTAGGTATCGTTGTAAAGGGTATATTTAGGCTAGCTACAGTATGTAATAATTCTGTCCATTCTAAAGGCCTCTGGTCGTCTGAAACATTATGAGGGGCCGTGAGAAGGTCCACCATGTGAAATCCTTTGACCGTGTTTCCGTTAAAAATAAATTCACCATCATCATTCCACGAAGCAATATCCCCGGATTTTAAGATTTTCTCCATAATGTACGAAGCATTTGTTTTGCTCCTTGAGGCTACGTTAGCAAGTATCTCTTGTACGACTTCATCTTTGATAGATTGCGTAACTTCAGTCGCTGCTGCTTCAGTTTTACTTTCCAGTATTTTAGGTAGGGACAGAGTCAGTTGAGTTGTTTCCTGCTCTCCTAGTTTAAAAACTTTTGCAGGGTCACCAGGTAGAGTTTTGCCTTCTCATATTCATTCAGATCCATTCTTGACAAAATCTGTCGTATTCCATCGTCTAAGTTGTTTTCAACAGTCTTTTTTAAGCTTTCTTTATCCTTAGAGGTGTTTTTAAGCTTATCAAGTTGGTGTTGGGGGACCAAGTACATTTTCTCAGCCGTCTTCATGTTAACTGTTACAAGAAGCGATCAAACTGCTTATAAAACGCACAGCTATACTAAGCAGTGGGAGAAGAAATCCACCGGACTGATTAATAACTTTCCTTTTGGTTTCTACAGACGCTCTTTTATTTGCAAAAAGTTTGACCCATTTTTTCTGTTTTTTTTTTATTTCCGGTACCGTAATGAAGTTAGTGGAATGTTTCCTCTGAGTACGTTTAACGCTAGTTCACATATACTAAGAATGAGATCCGCTGGTGTGTCACGCAGTATATACTTTCTCTGACTTGGTGTTGATCTGTGTAATGTTTTCAATAACGGAAGGTTTTTTTTCAAACAAATGGTCATTGTTTTTGTTATTTTAAAGTTTTTTGTTCTTCTTCTTCTTCGGAACATACACAACCGGTTTTTCTTGTGGTAACAACCTGGACCGAAGCCTCAAGTCTTCTGGTGTATTTGATTTTAGATCCACAATTAAATATCTGTAAGGTTTAGTTGTGGCATCTTGAGAACATTCTAAAAAATACTTGCTGTTACCCGGATACATTTGACGAGCTAGTACGCTGATTTGTAATTTATCTGTAGGATTATTAAAAAGAACCATGTAGTTGGTGTTCAGGTTGATTGTTCTACTAGTCTTGCCTTAAAAAAAAATTCTGAACCTTACAGGTCCCTGTAAGGCCTTGGGCATGGTCTGAATGATTGCATGTTAGTTGTTGTCACTCGCAGCATGTTCTACACAGGGGGAAAAGGAGTTTGCTTCTTAAACGGTATGGAAGAACAGGGGACCACTGTCCTTTAGGCGGTAATACTTTTGCCCTGATTATTCCGAAATAATTCTCCAGAGGTTCAAATTTGTGATAATTGATGACAGGGTGACCGATTAGGTATGTTTTTGTCTTGTTTACATAGGGATAAAGAGAGGTGAAATCATAATAATCTGTTCTCTCATCGGGTTGTGCTACATAGTGCAAATGAAGTGCATTAGTTCGACCGCCATAAAGGGCGTCTCGAGGGTTTAAATGCTCGGGAAAGTCAAACACTGCTGTCGCTTTTCTTTATTTCACTCCACTCATGCTCCCAAATTGTTGTGACTTGCAATTTATGGGTCTCTTGCAAATACTTAAGTTTTTTCCAACGTTTTTTGACGGACATCGCCGAAGCTAACGTCAGAGCTAAGGGGGTGTGGGACCGATGAGGGAAAACACTTTTCACACCCGTGATAAAAAACAGCCATGAAACTCGAATGCCTTTCACATCTGATCCACTTCAGAATATCCATCAACAAAATATAAGCCAAATCCTGCTTCACCTTCGTTCAGAGCATGCTGTATGGGGAGGTTTTGCATGCCGGAAATGTATTCAAGCCACTGAATGGATGGTGTTGAGAAAGATTTTTGTCTGTTTATGTAATTGTCAAGCGGTGGAATAGCTAGAGTGTTATGGGGGAGAAACATGATTCTAAAGATTTTCATGCAGACAGATGCGATGGTTATACATTTAAAAGGGTCATCTTTTGTACTTTCTAGAATTTCATTTCTGAAAGCTATGCACCCTTGTCTCAAAATGTCAACATCATTCATGCAGTTTTCAAACATCTCTTTGTTAAAATTAAAAACTTTATCAGTCACCATTACGTACCACTTGAAAAAATCTTCCCTGTCTTTAGGAATCATGTAGCGAAGCTCCGCCGGAGGCGGAAGTGTCCGGATCCATACGCCGAGCCGGCAGTAGGGAAAACACAGTATCGGAAGTCGGGGACAGGCAGAAAGTCGGCAACAGTAAATCCACAGTCCAAGCAATATAATCCAAAAGGGTAATCCAAAAGGGGGAAATCATAAACCAGTCCAAAGTCCGTAAACCAAACACAGCAATATCACAGAGAGAGAGAGAGAAGAAACAATAAACAATCCAAATCAAAACCAGTAATCCGTCAGAGAAATGCACAGGGCAAACGCTCGGTATAAACATCAAGAAGTAATACTTCGCGTTGAGCAGGAAGTGCGCACCGTATTTAAATCCCCCGGTGATCCGGAAGTGGAATCAAAACACGGGCGAGGGCTCCCTCTCGCGGTCACCTAGCACGAGTCGTGACACATCATGCTATCCACACCGTAAAACTTAGGCTCGGGATATGGCCCTACGTAGTTTTGGTGTTCTAAGGTGTTCCAGAAATGAGGAAAATATCCTTTCATTTTTTCTGAGAACCCCATGGCTTTAGGAAGGCTGCTAAGCTTTATGGGTAAGAAAGACAGACTATCAATGTAGTTCTGTTGAAAAGCAGAATCTGTGAAACACAGAATTTTTCCACCTTGTGCAATGATATCAGGTATGATTCCTTTTTTCATTAAGTGATTTATCAAAAGGTAGTAATCGAACTCTCTAGCATTATGAGCGATAAAAGTGTAGCCTTTGAAATGGTTATGACGGAAAGTCTTAAAAAACGCAGCTACACACCCCTCCCCTTTGAACACCCACGCCTTACCACGATAATTCATACAACATAAGAAATTAGCAGTATGAGTTCCTGTTTCCTGTCTAGTCTCAAAATCATAAAAGATGTATTTCGTATTAGCCGGTTCTTTCTTTATCGGTTGCATAAAGCAGTTATGCTCAGGATCTGAATCCAGTTTTTCACCACAGAGTTTACACACCCTCTCACTGCATACATGTTCTTTATGATTAACGGGGTCCTGATACTTCACGATATTACAGATACTACAGTAGAAGCCTGTTTCACACAATGAATATTCGCCTTTCTCCGACTGGATTTTTGCTTTATGTATGTCAAAACTATATTTAACCTTACATAACCTCGAACAATCAGGGCATTTAGTTATAACTTGACATTGTTTGTAACAATCAATGTCACGACAAACATTAAAGCTAAATTCACAACGGTGAATCCGTGCATCCTCATACCCTGAGTGGCAGAACGACAGACGTAGCTACAACCCAAAAGGCAGGTGATGCTTTTAACCCTGTAATAGTGGTTGTCATGCAAAAACATGTAAATAGTTTTTACATGGGGAGTGTTGCTGGTTTGAAAGAAAGAGTAGATTACTATATGATTACTATTTTACATTTCAAATATGTCTCAAATTTAGAAACATCAGCAAATGTGACAGCTGTGTTTTCAGATAATCCTACATCGTTTGATTTGAAAAACATTTTTTTGGGGGATCAAAAGTTGTGTAACGCATAGTGCAAAACACATGTTGTCTTTATTATGAAATATATACAAGTGCCACATCTTCTGTGCAACATCTGAACTGAATAATGTGTCTACTTTTCTTCTTCTAGCTGAACCACCACGTGGTGGTTGGACTATTTGGATTACTATTTCAAGTGTATTATCAGTAAGAATTTCACGTCTACTTTGAACTGAATTTTTGAGCATGGTCAGAAAAGACTGTAAATCGATGGACCCATTGACTAATTGAGTGTATCGACTCTAATTTCAACGGTTACCAGGTCCTTAGGTGAAATCATTCCATTAGCCACATCTAACAAACTGTTTAAAATCTATAAAACATAATTATAAAATTATACATTAGTAATCGATGAAAAATTTACTCTTCTCTTAATTTCGGTGTTATTAAATCTATCACGATTAAATATTCTAATATTAGGATCTAGCCCGTTACCAGCTTGCACATTTTCGACATTAGGAGGGGGTCTCTTTTCAACGTTAGGAGGAGGTGTTAGGTTCTCAGCATTACCTAATTGCTCGTTTTCAAAGCTAGGAGGTGTTATGTTCTCAGCATTACCTAATTGCTCGTTTTCAACGTTAGGAGGAGGTGTTAGGTTCTCAGCATTACCTATTTGCTCATTTTCAAAGCTAGGAGGTGTTATGTTATCCCTGTGAACATTTACCAATTCAGATTCAGGGTTATGTGGAACATTGGCAGCGGAAAAGTTTTAAAAACTTTCATTTAACAAATTTCATTTAACATATTAAGACTTTGATTAAGATCATGAAACAAATCATGCGGAGATACCAGTCTATGATGTTGATGTTCATTTTCTGAAGTAGAGATGACGTTGACGTTTTGTTTGGTTGATAAGACCAAACTTTCATTCAACTGATTCACTGCATCTATCAATGCAGGGTTTAACTGCGTAGATTAACCTTGTTCATTTAGACTATTTTGTAATGCTAACAGACTCCGATTTAGTTCACTGAATATGTCGCATGTAGTCTGTGTTGTGTTTGTTACATTTTGATTGGAATTATGACTGGAATGTTCAATATGAGTATTAACCAGATCCATATTAGGGCTCTGACTAACAAGCTGTTGTGACGGTCCTAAACTCTTGTTTAGTTGGTTGATAGCATCGGTTAAATAGGAGTTCAGAGTTGTGTATGAGTCGTGATGTACTACTTGAAAAGTAGACTACTTGAAAAAGTCAGGTTTTCATCAAAGCTGAAATCTTGAGGTGATGGAATATTTTCAACACGTATTTTTTTAGCTTCTGAAGCTACCACGAGATTCAACCGCTTCTGCGCCATGTCTATTGTGAAATCTTCTTAACAATTCTATATTAACTGTAACACACCTATTCAAACATTCAAGAAT
Organism: Hemibagrus guttatus; assembly: GCA_033459395.1. Lineage (NCBI taxonomy): Eukaryota > Metazoa > Chordata > Actinopteri > Siluriformes > Bagridae > Hemibagrus > Hemibagrus guttatus. Next base: position 17,556,759 of record JAUCMX010000004.1, read on the forward strand.
ATCATACGAAGTTTATAGATATTCTGTACCTGATGTGTTTTCAAGTGTATTATACAGATGATCAAAGTTTCCCAATTTTCTGTCCCTTAGATAGAAAAATCCAATTAGTGCGTTGTCATGCTTCTCATCTAGGACGTTATTCGCACCTTGAAAGTCATTGTCATCGTCTTGTTCTTTGTTGATATCAATCACATCTGAAATAGAACAGAAAACACTGAAAATTTAAGGGAGAGCTTTTACACCCCTTGAAGGGGTCGGGGGAAATTGTTAGAATTTTCAGTATTCATATTTTACGTTATGACTTACCATCAGTTTGAGGGTTTATTCTAGTTTCATCTCCATGAAAGTCGTTGTAGTCTTGTTCTTCTTCGATATCACTCACATCTAAAATAGATCGGAAAACAATGGAAATGTAAGGGAGAGCTTTTACATCCCTTGAAGAGGGGTTGGTGAAAATTGTTAGAATTTATGGTATTCATTATTTTAGGGTGTGACTTAATATCAGTTTGTAGGTTTGATCTAGGCAGAGGTTGTACTACAACTGTAGGTCTTTGGACATAAGTCGAACGTTCCGTCATTCTTAGGCCTTGCGCGGATGTTTCAGGAAACTCGTCGTCAGAAATAATCACTACATTTTTGTCTAAAACAAAACAGGTAAAATGTTTCTCTTAGTACTATGAGTTAGACATTTTCATCTTAAATCAATGTTCTAAGAGACAGAATGAAATTACCTAGTAGGAATGTTTTGATTTCCTAGACACTAGCGTCAGATAGGTATACTCAGACCTTTTTCTGGCTTTATGTACCATACAGAAATGAAGTGTATGGTAATTGGTTAGGTCAGTCAAATTGTATGATTTATGCCATTTCATTTAGGCTGCCCTGCTTGGTCCAGCTTGGTCCAGCTGGTGTTTTGGAGCAGATGCTGTTAAGAGAAGAGGTTAGACTGGAGCATAGCATGTCTGTTGTGCTGTTTATGTTTATGGCCATTAGATGGCCATTAAAGAGAAGTGAGTTTGCATCAATGGAGGATAAAGGTGTCAAGGAAAGGGAGCAAAGATTGCCATGAAAGGATAATAAAGGTAGAAGAAGTAAGGTAGTGAGGGGCATGAAATAGAAAATTGGATAATGAAATGTTCAGAGGTCTGGAAAGGGTTAAAAAGGTTTTGTGTGTTACATGTGAGGATGAGGTCTAGCTGTTTGCCAGCTTTGTGAGTTTCTTGGGTGGGGAACTGTGTGTTGTGGGAAGGAGAAGAAGAATGTCCTATCCTAACTGGTGCTGTTCCCAAACCAGGCTGTGATGCTTCCCATCAGGATGCTCTCAATGGTACAAGTATAGAAAGTCCTTATCACCTGAGAGAGCAGTTTAAAGTCCTTTAAGCATCTAAGGTGGCAAAGATGCTTCCAGGCCTTCTTCACCTCAGTGTAGATGTGACAGGACCATGACAGGTCCTGCATGATGTTAACACCTAGGTACTGGAAACTGTCTACTCTCTCCACTGGGGTCCCATTGATTGTAAGTGGCTGGTATTTCGTCTTGTGCTTTGTACCCCTATTAACTCCTTTGTCTTGCTGACATTCAGAAGGAGACATTTACATTTACATTTTTGGCATTTGGCAGACTCTTTTATCCAGAGTGACATACATTAACACTCTTTCAATTGGTCAAAGACTTAGGATACCATCTACAAAACTATGTTTTGGAGTTTTTTTACACACAACATACACAAATACATAAAACAAACTATAAAACAAAACTAAATAATAGTTAGTTTAAGCGTTTCAGGAAGAAGTAGGTCTTCAACCATCGTTTAAAGACAGCCAGTGACTATGAACATCTAAGAGAAGTTCATTCCACCACCAGAAAAGAGAAGAAAGATGAGTACCTACCTTGTACCCTGAGATATGGTGGGATCAGGTGAGCAGTGCTGTTAGATCATAGGGAGCGTGGTTCAATGCGAGGGGTAATAAGAGCTTCGAGGTAAGAGGGTGCTGGTCCATTCTTGCCTTTGTAGGCAAGCATCAGTGTTTTGAATCTGATGTGTGCAGCAATAAGAAGCCAGTGGAGGGAGTGCAGCAGTGGGGTTGTCTGTGAGAACTTAGCCAGGTTAAAAAGAAGTCACACAGCTAGATTTTGGATCATTTGCAGAAGACAGATTGCATTCAGAGGTAGACTTGTGGTGTTGGATACTGCTGGGTGTCGTACATGGTAGTTCTGGATCCTCAACAGTATTATGAATGAAGGGTGGTCAGTGGAGAGGTATCCTTGCTTGGCAAGTTCCTTTTGATAGGAATACCTTGTCTAAGACCCTGGAGTAGGAGACTCTACCATCCCTTACTAAAAGTTTTGAAGTAGACTAGAGACAGCTCTCTTTCACTTTGTTTATTTGCTGTATATAGTTGAACATTCATATTCATAGTTAAGCATAATGGCAGCAGAGCCTATTTATGTCTTGTTCCAAGTAAACCATTCTCCTTTCCTCAATCATACTTTTTATTTTCTATCCCAGTTCTGCCTGCTTCTATCTCACCTGTCTGATTTCAGAGATCAAGCCTGTGGGAACCAACAACAGACTAACAAAAAGTACACTCAGCACACTCAACCAAAGGTTAACAGTCAAATTTTCTGAAACAACACTTTCTTCCCTAACATTCTAATGCTGTCACACTGCATTTAGGCTCCAGTACACTGTAAAGATCTGAGTCAGTTTCAACTCCATGTTTTCCCCATAGGACCTTATTTTGACAAACAGCATAAGAGGACTAATGATTTTGGAGCTTGCCAAAATCACTGGCTCCATAAGCCACATCCTTCTAGCCCAACTGAAGCTGAGTGACCTTCAAAGAACTGATACATGCCCAAAGGTGCATCAACCAGATAAAAGTCAAGGACAAGCTCAAAAATTCAAATGAAATGAGTGGCTAAAAAAGAAAGAAACACTGGCAGCTACCCATATTGAAAAGAAGGAAGCAAAGGCTGCCCAGAAGGACCTAGAAAACAAAATCTGGTATGCTGAGCAGTTACAAGAGAAAGCAAAGTCTTTGGTCAAGAACAAGAATTTCAAATTCAAGGCATTGGAAGGCCATCTGGAGAAGTTTAGATATGAAATCAAAAGTCTGACCCAGCAGCTACAATTCTAGCCACATTTAGGACTGTTTTTTTAAACTTTTTTTATATACAAGCATATACAATCAATATATGAACTCATACCTTAAGGATAAGTTGGATAATGTGCAAAGGTTTGGTGGATGTAAGTTAAAAGCTATAGAATGAGATATGCTTTGAAGCCCTCACTGATCTTGTAGGGGAAAAAGTGAGTTGCAAACACACCACTTGAAATTAAAGTAAAAATGTTAACATGCCCTGCATTTATGAACTGCTTGCAGAGCCACAGCAATGTTCCAATCAACAATGGACAGAATTTTCAATCTGTACAATGATTATGCCAATATCAATATCAATTCCAGCACACCTTATCCAAGAAGGCATAAGCTGCCCTGATCATCCTGCCTCCATTATTGCCATACCTTGTGAGAGGGTTATTAAGAGGGCATGGGTCTGGCCAGACCCTTCCTAAAATCCCACTGGGCCCACAATTACATCCTGGTCATTGTCGACTATACCATCCAGGTACCCAGAGTTAGTACTCTCTCAGTACTCCTCATTGACCAAGGTACGCCTTTTATCATAGTATCATGTCTTTATTTCTCTGTTTCCATGGAAATTGCTGAAGTCAAATAAATTATTATTTGTTTATTTAATGTAATATTGATGAAAAATCTAGTCATGGGAGTCACAGTCCAGTGACTTCTGTGCCGGTCCCAAGCCCGGATAAATAGTGAGGGTTGCGTCAGGAAGTACGAATTTCATACCGGATCGGTTGAGGCCCAGGTTAACAACGACCACCATTGGCGCCGTTGACCTACAGGGTGCCGGTGGAAATTGGGCTACTGTTGGTCGAAGAAGTAGAGGAGGGAGGAGAGTGCACAGACAGAGAGTGAAGAGGAAAGGTAAGAGTGTAGGACTGAGAATAGGAACTCTGAATGTTGATACTATGACAGGGAAAGGTAGAGAGCTGGCTGATATGATGGAGAGAAGGAAGGTGGATATACTGTGTGTACAGGAGACCAGGTGGAAGGGTAGCAAGGCTTGTAGTATAGGAGCAGGATTCAAGCTGTTTTATTATGGTGTGGATAGTAAGAGAAATGGGGTAGGTGTGGTCCTGAAGGAGGAGTGTGTGAGGAATGTCCTGTAGGTGAAGAGAGTGTCAAACAGCGTGATGGGTCTGAAGGTAGAGATTGAAGGGGTAATGTTGAATGTTGTTAGTGGTTATGCCCCACAGATAGGTTGTGAGTTAGAGGAGAAAGAAATTCTGGAGTGAAGTAGATGAGGTGATGGAGAGTATTCCCACGGGTGAGAGAGTGGTGATAGGAGCGGATTTTAATGGACATGTTGGTGAGGGGAACACAGGTGATGAGGAGGTGATGGGCAAGTTTGGAGTTAAGGAAAGGAACCTTGAAGGACAGATGGTAGTGGACTTTGCTAAGAGGATGGACATGGCTGTGGTTAACACTTATTTTCAGAAGAGGAAGGAGCATAGAGTGACTTACAAGAGTGGAGGTAGGAGCACACAGGTAGACTACATCCTATGTAGAAGAGGCTGAAATCTGAAAGAGATTAGTGACTATAAAGTGGTAGTGGGAGAGAGTGTAGCCAGACAACATAGGATGGTGGTGTGTAGGATGACTTTGATGGTCTGTAAAACAAAGAGGTCAAAGATAGAGATAGAGAAGAAAACCAAGTGGTGGAAGCTGAAAAAGGAATGTTGTGAGGAATTTAGACAGAAGTTGAGGCAGGCTCTGGGTGATCAGGTAGTGCTGCCAGATGACTGGGAAACTACAGCAGAAGTGATCAGGGAGACAGGGAGAAAGGTGCTGGGTGTGTCATCTGGAAGGAGGAAAGAAGATAAGGAGACTTGGTGGTGGAATGAGGAAGTTCAGAATAGTATCCAGAGGAAGAGGTTAGCCAAGAAGAAGTGGGACATGGACAGGACTGAAGAGAATAGACAGGAATACAAGGAGTTACAGCGCAGAGTGAGGAGGGAGGTGTCTAAGGCCAAGCAGAAGGCATATGACGAGTTGTACACTAGGTTAGACACTAGAGAAGGAGAGAAGGACTTGTACAGGTTAACTAGGCAGAGGGATCGAGATGGGAAGGATGTGCAGCAAGTTAGAGTTATTAAGGATAGAGATGGAAGGGTGCTCACAAGTGAGGAGAGTGTACAGAGGAGATGGAAGGAGTACTTTGAGGAGCTGATGAATTAGGAAAATGAGAGAGAAAAAAGAGTAGAAGGGGTGAACTCTGTGGAACAGAAAGTAGATAAGATTAGAAAGGATGAAATCAAGAAGGCTTTGAAGAGAATGAAAAGTGGAAAGGCAGTTGGTCCTGACGACATCCCGGTGGAGGTCTGGAAGTGTCTAGTTGAGGCAGCAGTGGAATTTTTTAACTAGTTTGTTCAACAGGGTTTTAGAGAGTGAGAGGATGCCTGAGGAATGGAGAAGAGGTGTGTTAGTGCCGATCTTTAAGAATAAGGGTGACATGCAGAGTTGCATCAACTATAGGGGGATAAAGTTGATGAGCCATACAATGAAGCTATGGGAAAGAGTAGTGGAAGCTAGGTTAAGGAAGGTAGTGGAAATTTGTGAGCAGCAGTATGACTTCATGCCCAGAAAGAGCACAACAGATGCAATTTTTGCTCTGAGAATTTTGATGGAGAAGTATAGGGATGGTCAGAGGGAGTTGCACTGTGTGTTTGTAGACTTGGAGAAAGCGTATGACAGAGTGCCAAGAGAAGAGCTGTGGTACTGTATGAGGAAGTCAGGAGTAGCAGAGAAGTATGTCAGAGTGGTGCAGGACATGTATGAGAGGAGCAGGACAGTGGTGAGGTGTGCTGTAGGTCAGACAGAGGAGTTCAATGTGGAGGTGGGACTGCATCAGGGATCGGCTCTGAGCCCCTTCCTGTTTGCTATAGTGATGGACCAGTTGTCAGAGGAGGTCAGACAGGAGTCTCCTTGGACAGTGATGTTTGCAGATGACATTGTGATCTGTAGTGAGAGCAGGGAGCAGGTGGAGGAAAACCTGGAGAGGTGGAGGTTTGCGCTGGAGAGAAGAGGAATGAAAGTCAGTCGTAGTAAGACTGAGTACATGTGTGTGAATGAAAGGGAGGGAAGTGGAACAGTAAGGTTACAGGGTGAAGAGGTGAAGAAGGTACAGGAGATTAAGTACTTGGGGTCAACAGTGCAGAGTAATGGAGAGTGTGGGAAAGAGGTAAAGAAGAGAGTGCAGGCAGGTTGGAATGGGTGGAGAAAGGTGTCGGGAGTTCTGTGTGATAGGAAAATATCAGCGAGAATCAAGGGGAAGGTGTACAGGACAGTGGTGAGACCGGCCATGCTGTATGATTTAGAGACAGTGTCACTGCGGAAGAGACAGGAGTCAGAGCTGGAGGTAGCAGAGCTGAAGATGTTGAGGTTTGCTTTGGGAGTGACAAGATTGGACAGGATTAGGAACGAGTACATCAGAGGGACAGCTCATGTTGGACATTTGGGGGACAAAGTTAAGGAGGCCAGATTAAGATGGTTTGGACATGTTCAGAGGAGGGAGAGTGAGTATATTGGTAGGAGAATATTGGACATGGAGCTGCCAGGCAGGAGGCAAAGAGGAAGGCCAAAGAGGAGGTATATGGATGGAATTAATGAGGATTTGAAGCTAGTGGGTGCAAGTGTTGAGGATGCAGAAGATAGGTATAGGTGGAGAGAGATGATTCGCTGTGGCGATCCCTGAAGGGAAAAGCCGAAAGAAGAAGAAGGAGAAGAATGTAATATTGATGCAAGTCTATTTTAATTCATTGAGTCATTTCATTTTTAATTTTGGTCAATTTTGACCAATTCTAACAAAATATGTCATAGATATTTGACTGTTGTTGCAGAACATATGTACCGTAGAAAATCAGTTGGAGTGACAAAACAGACATGCTCTATAAACTTAGCTGAAAATTTCTGGCTATTGTTGTCATTGCCATCATATACGAGTGCACGTAAAATCAAGCTTTACTTTTTAACCACATTCAAGTACACAGTAAAATGAAATAATGTTCCTGTTTGCAGAATGGGAAAATTAGTGCAAAATTACAAACACAAAAGGGGTCAGTACCATATAGTAGCTTTCCAAGTTAAAGTTCAACGTCATGTTTCATGCTTGCTTATGTGTGTGCATGATGCAAGTTCTGACAGCTATGAAACTATTTCTCTTGCTCATGGTCACTGAAACTTCAATTCAGTTCAATTTAATTGATATATTGATTTTAACAATGGATATTGTCTCAAAATAGCTTCACAGAAATATAAAAATTCTGAATAAAACTAAAAAAATTTTAAATTTATATTTACCCCTAATGAGCAAGGATGAAGCAATGGCAGCAAGAAAAAACTCACTGAGACAATATAAAGAAGAAACCTTTAGAGGAACCAGACTCAAAAGGGAACTCATCCTCATTTGGTGACACCAGAGAGTGTGATTATACTACACTGTATATAATCAAGTGGAGTTGGATTAAGTGTTAGGTCCAAAGAGCAAATTCTTCTAGAGAGTAAAGTTTATTGAGAAGCACAAAGTGTCATGACTCGCGTTAGAGGTGACCACGAGAGGGAGCCGTCGCCCGAGTTTTGATTCTACTTCCGGATCACTGGAGGATTTAAGTACGGTGCGCACTTCCTGATCGACGCAAGTATTATTCATGGAATATACCAAGCGATTGCCTAATGCTCTTTTTGGATTGATTACTGTGTTTGGCCTGGACCTGGATTACTGTCTTTGACCTTTATTGTTTATTCTCGTGCTTTTCCTTGGATATATCGTTGTTTTGATTATCGACCCTGGACTGTGTTTCGACTTCCCCTTTTGGATTTACCCATTGGATACTAACACTTGGTCTGTTGTTTTTCTGTTGCCGACTTTCTGCCTGTCCCCGACTTCCCGTACTGTGTGTTTCCTACCGCCGGCTCGGCGTATGGATCCGGCGGAGCGCTGTCACAGAATACTTTGCCCCTCACGGATCCAGCAGAGCTGCGTGAGATCATCGTGCGGCAAGGAGCGATCATTCGCTCCTATCAAGATCAGCTGGAGGCTCTGCAATCCAAGCTAAGCAGAGCGAGCATCGCCGCACCACGTGATTCACCATCAGCACACGGTGATGTCACCCCGGCTGGCCCTGCCAGAGAAATTTGATGGGTCTGCTGACCGTTGTCGTGGGTTTTTACGGCAGTGCGAGGTATTTTTCTCGCACCAGCCAGGGATGTACCGTGAGGAGGGGACTAAGTGTGCTTTTTTGCTATCACTGATGACTGATAGGGCCTTAGAGTGGGCCTCGGCAGTTTGGGACGCCGACCCACAGGTTAAATCATCTTTTGATTATTTCGCCGGTATGATTTGGGAAGTTTTTGAATACCCCGCGGGCGACAGGGACATTTCCATCCAACTAATGGAGTTCCGCCAGGGTTCTGAGGCCGCTGCTGATTATGCCATCAGGTTTCGCACCCTAGCACCCTCGCACCATAGCAGTCTGGCTGGAATGACGCGGCTCTATGGGCCGTGTTCCGCGCTGGATTAAACCCCGCACTCCAGGCATAGCTAGCATGTCATATGGAGGCAACCTCCCTCTCTCAGTTTGTGGCTACGGCCATCCGGTTGGACAATCTGCGGCACCAACGTCAGGCGGGGACCCAGGCCTCTGCCGCAGCTCGCCACCAGGTGCGTATGGATTACCATGATCATCAGGAGGAGGTGCCTGAACCCATGCAACTGGGGAGATCTAGGTTGGCAGCACAGGGACACCGGCCCTGTGGCCAGATGCGGTTGTGCTACCACTGCGGGGCCTCCGGACATCTGAGTCCTCGGTGTCCAGAGAGGCCTTCTTCGGCTCAGGTGGGTGGCAGTTCCTCATTTTTTAACCTATCGGTGCCGGTGACATTACAGTTTTCTGACCGCTGTGTCCTCGTTTCAGCGCTAATTGACTCTGGAGCGGCCGTCAACCTCATTGACGGGGCGTTGGTGGAGGAGCTTGGGATCCCCACCTTCCCCTGCATACCAGCTCTGATGATTATGGCCATCGGCAGTCAGCCCATTGGGGAGGGCTACCTGAGGCGCCAAACCGAGCTACTGGAGGTCCAGGTGGGGCTCTTTCACTACGAACAATTGGCGTTCTATGTCACCTCCTCACCAGTTAACCCCGTGATTCTGGGCTTCCCTTGGCTAAGGGAGATCCTCAAATCTCATGGCGTTCGGGAGAGCTGGTGCGCTGGTCTTCTACATGTCTGAGGGGGTGCCTGTGGGATCCAGTGTTAAGGCCCTGCAGGACTTCCTGCGTGGAGAGAGCGACCCCTGCAGCATGTGGACATCTTCCCCACCCGTACACGGACTTCCGGGAGGTTTTCAGTGAGGAAAGGGCGGCTCGCTTACCGTCTCACCAGGTCTGGGACTGTGCGATAGACCTACTGCCCAACACCTCTTCCCCCAAGGGGCGGATCTACCCCTTTCTCTTCCGGAGTCCAAGGCGATGGAGGACTACATCAAAACTGCACTGGCAGCGGGCCACATTCGGCCGTCCACGTCCCCAGCGGCCGCAGGGTTCTTCTTTGTCAGTAAAAAGGATGGAGACCTACGGCCATGCATCGATTACAGGGGATTGAACGCCATCACAGTTTGGTACCCCTACCCTTTGCCCCTAGTGCCCTCAGCGCTGGAGCAGCTGAGGGGGGCAAGGGTGTTCACCAAGTTGGACCTCAGAAGCGTATACAACTTGCTGCGTATCCGCAAGGAGGATGAATGGAAGACCGCATTCCACACGACCCGTGGACACTACGAATACTGCGTGATGCCCTTCGGCCTCACCAACACCCCAGCAGTGTTCCAGGCTCTCATCAACGAGGTTTTCCGGGACCTGCTGGGAAAAGGGGTCATAGCTTACATTGATGACATACTGGTGTACTCTACCTCTATTGAGGAACACGTGCGTCAGGTTCGGGAGGTCCTAACCAGACTGCAGTGGCACCACCTATACGTCAAGCTGGAGAAATGCGAATTCCATCGATCCACGGTGATCTTCTTGGGGTACGTGATTTCCCACCAAGGAGTGGAGATGGACATGGTCAAGGTCCGGGCAGTCACGGAGTGGCCTGCTCCTACCATGGTGAGAGAGTTACAGTGGTTCCTGGGCTTTGCAAACTTCTACCAGAGGTTTATACGAAACTACAGCTCGGTAGCAGGCCCTCTGACGTCACTACTCAGGGGGAAGCCCAAAAAACTGACCTGGACGGACCAGGCCCGGGCGGCCTTTCAGCAGCTAAAGGGCTGCTGACCCTGATCTGCTGTTTATGGTGGAGGTAGACGCCTCCTGCAGTGGGCTGGGGGTGGTACTCTCACAACATCATGGCGAGCCGCGGAATCTTCACCCCTGTGCTTTCTACTCTAGGAAGCTGATGGTCGCGGAGGTGAACTATGTGGGTAACCGGGAGTTATTAGCCATCAAGGCAGCACTAGAGGAGTGGTGACACTGGCTGGAGGGGGCTCGTCATCCGTTCCAGGTTCTTACCGACCACCGCAACCTGGAGTACCTCCGGGGAGCCAAGCAACTGAATCCTCGGCAGGCCCGGTGGGCTGTTCTTCACCTGATTTGTGTTCACGGTGACGTACCGCCCTGGGTCCAAGAATGGCAAGATAAACGCTTTCTCCAGGCAGTTTGAGGCGGCCAACGAGCCCGGTCAACCTGACCTCACCCTGCCGGCCGCTATTCTGGCGCCAGTACAGTGGGACCTCGTCAAGGAGATTTGGCGGGCCTACGCCGATGAACCACCACCCGCCAGCTGTCCTACTGCTAGGATCTTCATACCGCAACAATTCTGGCAGCAGGTAATGCAGTGGGTGCATGAGGCTCCTAGTTCTGGGCACCTGGGGATCCGCTGGTCAACCCAGCTCACTTGCCGCCGATTCTGGTGGCCCTCCCTGGGCCCGGATGTGGAGGGGTACATCCAGGCAAGCCCCACGTGTGCGCAGGCGTGGACCAGTCGCCAACTTCCGGAGGGACTGCTGGAGCCACATTTGTTAAATGTGAGCCAAAATCATCACAATTAAAAGAACCAAAGACTTAAACTACTTCAGTCTGTGTGCATTGAATTAAACACAATTTGAGTTGAATTACTGAAATAAATGAACTTTTCCACAACATTCTAATTCATTGAGATGCACCTGTATGTACTGTACAAAAGGAAATGTGAAAAACAGTTTATTTTTTATCCTATTAAAACTGAAGCATCTTTTCTAGCTTGAATAAAACATGCCAAGAATGAGTACATTTTAAGCAATGACAATATGTATTTGAATAATTCTGGTACCAAAATATAGGAAACACGTGAGATTGCTGCAGAAGTTAGAATCAGAGAAGATGGGGGAAAAAAAACCCCAAAATTTAGAGAATATATCTCTTTGGATTCATGCAGTAAAGGCTTAAAACTTCCAGAAATCCTTTGTAAACATCTCCCCATTAAATGTTTTAATTATTGTGTTGTTTTTTGAAGAGGAATGTTTAGGTATGTGAAATTGGCCAGTCTGTGGAACTTTTCCTAATCCTTATTAGGCCACTGCTAACTATTCAGCCATTGGGGGCCTAGATGTACACGGGTATGTAGCGATACCTAGGGTTGAAGGGACACTTGCGAGCTATCACTCCACTTCATTGGCTGCATGGAGAAAGTCTGTGCTACCATTGAAGCCCTGTCGGGCCATGTTGGCCCTTATAGAGAAGGCCTACATGGAAGTAGGTCAAGAGAGGTCAGCCATTTCCGCCTGATGGGCCAGAAAGGAGTTCTAACACCCAAGGGCTAGGGTTTCCTTTGATGTTCCTTTAGGGCCATCTCCACTGCTGTCTACCCTGACACCTCCGGTGGTTAGCCCTGCCAGCTTGCTGTTTCAGGGCACCAGGCAAGGTGAGAACAGCAAGAGGCTAACACCTCTCTCAGACCACCTGTCAGCATGGAAGATTCTGCCAGGTGTGTTGCTGTAGGTTCTGGATTCTGTGGGAAAAGGCTACAGTATCCAGTTCACCTCCTGTGCTCCTTCTTTCATGGTGTGTTATCCATTGTTGTTGACACAGACCAGACTTCTCTCACATGATCTGGAAGCAGGCTTCCCGCTGAGGCATGGGTTGAGGCCCAGGGAATGGCATCTCCACCAGTAGGTTGTGGAATGTATCTGGCAAGTTATGGCCAAGTGGAAGTGGCTTTGTTTAACTTTGAGGAGTCAACCCACTGTCTCTTGTGCCTTTCTATTTTCACAAGTCCCTCTGTGGCTGGATGGCATGATGCACTATACACTTTCCCTAATAGCTTTCCTCACTGGGGTTCTAGCCAGGTTTCATCATGATTGAGTCCATGTGTTACTGGTCATTCTTCATTGTACCACCTGAGTTTTGTGGACATAATCTCCCTTCTGGTCAGTGCTATTTGGGAGATATCCATCAGGAGGAACCTCATTTCTTAGGCTCAGGGGGCAATTTTCCACACTTGCACTGAGATATGGAACCTCTTGGTCTGACTCATGAGTGGGACCTGCTCCTAAACTCCCAACCAAGGTTGTAGAGACTATGTTGAACTTTTGCCTCTGTTGTAATTGTGTTTCCCCTCCTGGGACCTACCAGTGGTCCTGGAGGGGCTGCTCTAAGCCTCCTTTCAGCCAATGGAGTCAGCCTCTGGGGAGTTTCTGACCTTGGAAACTGCTGTGCTATTAGCCTTGGCCTCTCTAAGAATAGTAGGAGTTCAGGCCCTGTCAGTAATCCTCACCTGCCTAAATTCTACTCCTAGCATGGTCAAAGCTGCCCTGCAACTACGGCTGGGATATATTCCTGAAAAAACCCTATTACAGCCGGATGTCTTGTCTTCCTGCAGGCCTTCTGCCCTCTGCCCCCACCAAGTCAGCAGAGCAGGAGAGACCGCATCTGCTGTGCCCAGTTGCTTGAGCATGTTGGTGTAAGTCCTTTTCCCTTTTTGTCTGCTTTGGTGGCCTCAACAAAAACAACCCAGTTTCCAAGTAGTGCCTTGTGCTGAGTAGTGGTGGATCTCCTAGGCCTATGATCCATGCTGTGTGCCTTTGACTCTTGGGATTAGTACTTACTCCACTTTGTGTTGCCTTGTCCAGCACTCTGGCTAAGGGCGTTTCCCTCCAGGATATTTGTGCTGAAGCATGATGGTCCTCTCTGCACACCCTCATTTCCCAGTGTGTGGCAGCATTGGTATTAGCGTTACCATACCATCAGCCATGATGCACCATCAAGTTCCCTTGAAAGGGAAGTACACCAGGTTACGTATGTAACCCAGTTTCTTGAGAAGGGAACAAGATGCTGCGTCACTTTCCACACTCTGGGCATCCACTCATGCTTCCTTCAGACAAGTAGAAGCTGGAGTAATGTGACATATATGCTGTTTTATAGTCTTGCTGGTGCACATGACATACCCAATCTGTTAGTTTGCATGACTTGACCTAGAGCTTCAGACACAACTTCCACAAAGAAGGGTTCCCATAGCATCAGCCATGACACAAGTGCCTTGATCCCTTCTTAGGGAACCAGGTTACATATGTAATTTAATAATAACACAATAATTTAATTAGGGCATATTACGTGCCATGGCACATATTTTGGTTAGTGTTAGGATTGCTTTGTTTTTACAGTGTGACAGACTGGGGAAACGTGATGCAATTGGCCATTTGCCCAGATCCTGCCATTGACGGGAGGAGCCAAGTCACACGGACGCTGCCCTGGAAGAGCATCTGGAAGAAGTTGGAGACCATAAAAGAGAGAGACTGGCGCCATGTCCGGAGCGACAGTTTTTGGTTTCACTTTTGTTTGTAGATAAGCACATATGTTACAACGCGGCATTAGGGCAGTATCTTTTGTTTTACTTGGTTTCTTTTCTTTAGCCCCGCCATTGTCCAGCCCAGCATTTGGTCTGTTTTCTGAAACTTGTAAATATTGTAAATACGTGTGTTTTTCTGTTGTACAGCACAGTAAAACTGAAATAAGCACTACGTGTTGTGTCGAGAAACATTTTTCCTTCTTCCGTATAGGTTTACCATGCTTATCACTGTTTATATCCGGTTGGTTTCTTTCACCCACTGTCAGCTTGGTAATCCACCAGTTGCTGGCCCTGAGTCTCCCACAGGCCTACCTCGGGGTCATAACAAGTTGGGGCTTGTCCGGGATCTAAAACTTGTTTAAAACTTTCCCATATTTTTGGTGGTTATCGTGCTTGGTGTGTGGTTAGGCTTAGTGGGTAACGTGTGCTTGTAGTTGCTAGTGCTTTAAAAATGGCTACATTTGATCTACAGGCCTTCTTGTGTGCTCCCACTCTTGAGTGTTTGGATAATTGTATGAAGGACAATTTGTTAGAAATTGCAGACCATTTTGAAATTCCTGTCTCAAGGCAACTGGTAAAGAAAGAAATTAAAATGCTTGTATTGGAAAAACTTGTGGAGTTGCATCTTTTAGGTCCTCCATTTGACCCTGTAAATGTAGTTGGATTAAGCACCCATGTTGGGGCTGGTGAATGGGAGTCTGTACTTCAACTCTCTAAAACTAAGGCAACTTTACAGAGGTTCGATCCATTGTCTCCACAGACCTCTGGGTCCCGAGAGGATGCCCTTAAAAAGGTGCACCTTAGGCGCTTGGAGCTGGAAAAGGAGGAGCGCGCAGAGCAAAGGAAAGCTGATCATGAATTTAAGCTTGCGATCCATTGTATGGAGCTGGATATGGAGAGGGAAATTTGGTTATGGGAATTAGATCTGAGGGTGAAGGAGTTCACTCCCATGTCTTCTACGCAGCTGAGTCTGCCTCCTCTCACTGTTCCTAAGCCTGAGCCTCCAGCTCCCACTCCAGTTATACCCACTCCTTTATTTGCCATTACAAAACACATTGCCTTAGTGACACTTTTTAGAGAGACTGAAATTGACACATACTTTAGTGTGTTTGAGAGAATTGCTAATTCTCTAATGTGGCCAAAAGAGTTGACATTTTTACTCCAGTGTAAGCTGGTTGGAAAGGCTCAGGAGGTTTGTTCTTTGTTGTCTGTACCTGATAGCATGGATTATGACACGGTAAAAGCTGCAATTCTTTGTGCATATGAGCTTGTACCTGAAGTTTATCGTCAGAGGTTTCAGATCTTCTGAAAAACACAAACAAATACTTATGTGGAGTTTGCTAGGGAGAAGACTCTCCTTTTTGATAAGTGGACTGCAGCTAGTAAAGTTGACAGTCAGGAGGCAATGAGGGAATTAATGCTTCTAGAGGATTTTAAAAATTGCCTGCCTGAACGAATTTCTGTTTATTTGAATGAGTGCAAGGTTACTGCTCTTTCCCAAGCTGCTGATGAATTTATACCAACACCCAAGACATTGTTCTTATCTAAGCCTAAGCAACCAATTCCAGGTGAACAGTCCAAACCAGAACAACCTGGATCAGTGAGTCCCCCTGGTCGTACCAGCATCATTAACTGTTGAATATTTTTATTGTCACAAGCCTGGTCATGTAGCTGCGGATTGTTTTGCCTTGAAACGAAAGCAGGAGAGACAGTAAAAGAGTTCTGGCCTTGATGACAAACAACCAAAAGGTATGGGGTTTGTGAAAGCTATTTCTCAACAGTCTGTGGCAAGTGCAGATGAATGGTACAAACCATTTCTTTCTCATGGTAGTGTGTCTATTTCGGAAAGAGAGGTACAGGAGATTGTAATTTTATGTGACACTGGAGCAGCTCAGTCGTTTATTCATGAAGGTTTACTTCCTCTATCAGAACAAACATTTAGTGGATTTTATGCTCTTTGCCAGGGCTTAGAGTTGGGGTATGTTCGTGTTCCCTTGCATTATGTATCTCTAAAGTCTGGTGTTGTGGCTGGTTCTGTTAAGTTTGGAGTTTGGCCGGTTTTTCCAGTTACTGGCGTAGATTTTATTCTAGGTAATGACATAGCTGGTGAGAAAGTCATTCCAGTAGTAGAAGTATCTGAAGTCTGTGCTGATTGCCAAGCTGATGATCTGGCAGAGAAGCTTTTAGAGGTTTTCTCTTCATGTGTTGTAACCTGGTCCCAAGCAAAATATTCTGGTGATGTTTTGTATCTTTCTGACTCATTTTTAACACAAGAAGCCTCTGTGGAATTAATTAAACCAGATATTAAAACCCAGCTGCTTACAGACCCTTTGTCTCATAAGTGTTACTAGAAATGAATTAATTTCTGCACAACATTGTGACGAAAGTTTACGCTCCTGTATCTGACATGGAGAAGAAGCAAGTGGCATTCTTTCTAGATGACGGTTTGCTGATGTGAAAGTGGACTTCTAGAGTAAATGAGATTAAAGATGTGGTTTTTCAAATTCTTTTTCCTTTAAGGTACCGACACTTGGTTCTGAGTGTAGCCTACGAGCATCCCTGGTCTGGACACTTGGGGATCACCAAAACATATAATCGAGTGTTGAAACATTTTTTCTGGACACGGCTATGCCAGGACTTAGTTGAATATTGTGCTTCAGGTGAGACATGTCAAAAGGTAGGAAAACCAAACCAGGTGATACGTCTGCTCCCTTGCACCCTATTCATGTGATGGGAGAACCTTTTGAAAAGGTGTTGGTAGACTGTGTAGGTCTTTTGCCCAAAACAAAAGCAGGAAATCAATTTTTGCTCACTATTATGTGTACTGCTACAAGATTTCCAGAAGCAGTTCCACTGTGCCAAATTACAGCACAGACTGTAGTAAAAGCACTTACAAAGTTCTTTACTACATTTGGCCTTCCATGGGTAGTGTAAACAGACAGAGGATCTAATTTTACTTCTATGTTGTTCTCACAGATCATTCAAATGCTAGGGGTACAACATCAAATGTCAAGTCCATACCACCCAGTCACAAGGCGCATTAGAACGATTTCACCAGTCCCTTAAATCTATGCTGAAGAAGTTTTGCATGGACAGTGGAAAAGACTGGAACGAGGGAGTGCCGTTGGTTTTGTTTGCTGCTCAAGAAGCAGTTCAGGAGTCTTTGGGGTTCAGCCCAGCTGAGCTAGTTTTTGGACATTCTGTGAGAGGCCCATTAAAGTTATTAAAAGAGATGTCTAATAAGATAGAGCCACATAAGAATGTCTTGGATTACACCAGTGCTTTTCGTGAGCGGTGGCACAGAGCATGTGAGCTAGCAAAGAAAATGCTATATAAGTCCCAAGCTAAGATGAAGCGGTGTTATGACCAAAAATCAGTGTCTTGTGAGTTTAAAGTTGGTGAAAAAGTGCTTGCTCTTTTACCTGTTCTTGGGTCTGCTTGTTGTCAAAGTTTTTAGGCACATATGTATTCAAGAAGAAGTTGAGTCAAACTGTCATTGACACGGCAGATCGGAAACACAAGAGACGTGTCTTCTTCTTTCTGCTTTTCCCTTCAGGGGTTGCCACAGCGAATCATCTCTCTTCACCTATCCTTATCTTCTGCATCTTCAACACTTGCACCCACTAGCTTCAAATCCTCATTTATTCCATCCATATACCTCCTCTTTGGCCTTCTTCTTTGCCTCCTGCCTGGCAGCTCCATGTCCAACATTCTCCTACCAATATACTCACTCCCCCTCCTCTGAACATCTTATCCAACCAAACCATCTTAATCTGGCCTCCCTAACTTTGTCCCCCAAATGTCCAACATGAGCTGTCCCTCTGATGTACTCGTTCCTAATCCTGTCCAACCTTGCCACTCCCAAAGAGAACCTCAACTCTGCTACCTCTAGCTATGACTCCTGTCTCTTCCTCAGTGACACTTTCTCTAAACCATACAGCATGGCTGGTCTCACCACTGTCTTGTACACCTTCCCCTTGATTCTTGCTCATATTTTCCTATCATACAAAACTATCGACACCTTTCTCCACCCATTCCAACCTGCCTGCACTCTCTTCTTTACCTCTTTCCCACACTCTCCATTACTCTGGACTGTTGACCCCAAATACTTACACTCCAATGCAAGAGTCGTGTGTGTCATATAAATATGTTGAAGCCATTTGTAGATCGGGAATTGCCTGTGGATGGTCTTCCAGTTCCTGAGCTTGTGTAAGGTAGACAGAAAGCTGCTCTAGCAGTAGTGTCTATTGCTGAGTCTTTGGAGTCTGACGAACACTTGGTTAAGTGCTCTTCAACCCAGTTAGGTGCTCAACTGATCAATTCAAACTCTTGAGTCTGATAGTCTCTCATTGGTTGATCATTTACCTGACCATCAACACAAAGATATTGCGGCTTTAATTAATGAGTTTCCCTTTATATTTAGTGATGTACCTACACAGACATCTGTCTTACAGGATGATATTAATGTGATAAAGGATAGGCCATTAAAACAACATCCCTATCATCTTAATTCCGCTAAACGTGAAATCATGCATAAAGAAATGGAGTATCTTTTGGAACATGGTTTAGCCATTGCTAGTTGTAGTTCTTGGAGCTCACCTTGTGTTGGTGCCAAAGCCTGATGGTACTTTTAGACTTTGTACAGACAGAACAGAACAGAACAGAAAACTAAATGCCATAACTGTGACTGATTCTTTTCCCCTGCCACAAATCGATGATTGCATTGATATGGTAGGTAAAGCATGTTTTGTCACCAAAGTAGATCTCCTTAAAGGATATTGGCAGGTTCCACTGACTCCAAGAGCTTCAGAGCTGTCTGCTTTTTTTACAGTACACAGTGATGCCTTTTGAGTTGAAAAATGCACCTGCTACTTTTGCAGAGACTTGTTAATATGGTTCTTGCTGGTGTACCAAATTGAATAGCCTACCTGGATGATTTGGTCATACATTCTTGTGATTGGCATAGTCATGTGAAGTCCCTTCGAACTGTGTTTAACAAGTTAAAAGAGGCTAATTTCACACTAAACTTGGCAAAATGTGAATTTTCACATGCTACTGTGATTTATCTTGAGTTATCTTGCCCACTGGAAGCTAAAATTAAGCCATTGTTGACTTTCCTGTGCCCACAATCCGATGTGAATTACGTAGGTTTTTAGGAATGGTTGGTTATTACCGCGGTTTTGCAAAAACTTTTCTTCTGTTGCAGAGCCTCCGATTACTACCTTCATGTGATCTCATGACTGCCAACATGCTTTTGATGATGTTAAAGCTTTGTTGTGTTCTGCTCCTGTTCTAGTTGCCCCTGACTTTACTAACCCTTTTAAGCTGGAAATTGATGCAAGTGGTGTGGGGATCGGAGCAGTTTTGTTGCAGGAAGATGAAAACGAAGTAAATCATCCAGTTTGCTACCTCTCACGTAAGCTAAATAATCATCAGGTAAAGTATTCTACAATTGAGAGAGAAGCGCTAGCATTACTTTTGGCTCTGCAGAACTTCGAGGTATCTGTTGGCTCAAGCCTGTGGTCTGTAGTTGTGTACACGCATCATAATCATCTGGTATTTTTATCAAGAATGTACAACCACAATCAAAGGTTAATGAGGTGGTTCCTGGTTATCCAAGAATACAATTTGGAGATGAAACATAAAAAGGGTGTTGAAAACAAAATAGCTGATGCTCTTTCTAGAGTATAAAATATCCTAGTAGGATAGTTTTGTGGAGGGGCGTGTACTTTGGTTAGTGTTAGGATGGCTTTGTTTTTACAGAGTGACCAACTGCGGAAATGTGATGCACCCCCTGTATTTAAGTTTGTGAGGGAAGTGCAGCGTATTTAGGTTTTTAGTTTCACTTTTGTTTGTAGATAAGCACGTGTATTACAAAGCGGCGTTAGGGCAGTATCTTTTGTTTTAGTTGGTTTCTTTTCTTTAGCACCGCCACTGTCCAGCCCCGCGTTTGGTCTGTTTTCTGAAACTTAAATATTGTAAGTACATATGTTTTTCTGTTGTACAGCACAGTAAAACTGAAATAAGCACTACCGTGTTGTATCAAGAATTTTTTTCTTCACTATTCGTTTGACGTGCTTATCATTGTTTATATCATGTTGGTCTCTTTCACCCACTGTCAGCTTGGTAATCCACCCGTTGCTGGCCCTGAGTCTCCCCTAGGCCTACCTTAGGGTTGTAACAGGTCAATAGCTTCAGACAGAAGAACGTGAAGATGTTATCTATGTAGGTAATCACAAGTTTTCTGAGCATATCTTGTACAACATCATTAATGAGACATTGCAAGACCAAGGGGATGCCAGAGATCCCATGCAGATTAAATGTACCCCTGAGATTTTAGCAAATTGTATTTGTTCTAGAGCTGCAGGGACATGTTCTAGAACATGGGCATAGTATGTTTTAGTAAACTGGGACTTTGGATGCTGTCAATCACCCCCTCACTCCCCCCATGTGTTTAATCGGGTTTGTCACCTTCAGGTTCTTCCTTTTAGTTTTGCTGTCATAGTAAACAATATACATTGCTCTTATCCTTTTCATTATCACAAGTATACCTTATGTTCTCTCTCTCTCTCTGGCCATGGCTATGGACATCCTTGAAATATATGGGATTGCTGTGGATATTACTACTTGAAGGCTTGCATTTTGTTGACCTGAATATTAATGCCTGATTTTTTTCAACCTGAATTTATGAGATTGAAAAATAATGAAGATTGTAATTTTTTGTAAATGCTGTAAGGATTTTTTAAGTTAGTCAGAGATTGTCAAGCTCAGAGCACACATCATGTTAAGCTTAGCAATAGAACATGTGATCAGCTCCAGGAGCTTTTTAAACACCACAGAATGTGATGGCAATTCGATTGCTGTTTACTCCTTGTTGCCCACATTAAACTCCTCAGAGTCAGATGAAGAACGCTTTATATCCTCATCTAGGTCGGGAGAAATCACAAAGCAAGCTCATGGAGCAGAGGTATTAGAGTCAGTGGAGAGGACGAAAGGGATTCATGAATCCATGAAACCACGACTGAACCTGGCACGCTGCCTCGACAGATGAGGAACTTGAGCCCTGTGGCTCAAGCACTTGGCTGGAAATACAGGCAAGCGAACATGGAATGAGTTTATCAACAGTGTGCAAAATTCACTGGCATACTGCTCATCATCACCCACATCAAGCTGTTGTCCTGTAGTCTCGTCATCAACTAATCCTCTGCCACCTTATTTACTAATCATGGATCTAATTTCCATCACTAATGCACCCTCTGTCACTAGTCCCCCACTAAGGATGCAAATTGTGCCTTTTGTGCAAGTTATAATATAAAATTTAAGCTATAATATTAAGCCACATAGTGATACTGAGATAAAAGATATTTATGAAGCTTTGCCTTCACTAGATAAGCCAGAATGCTTTATCGACTAACTCAGACAACAAACACAACATGCACAACTTACTGGCCCTGTTTTCTGCTGTATTTCTTTTTACATCACAACTACTAAAGATGCCCTCATGGTGGGCATTCCCATAGTAGTCCAGATGATCCTAACCTCTTATATTACCATACCTTTTGTCATTCCCTTGTCCATGTTTAAGATACTAGACTGATGTTTTGTCTAAACTGTGTTGTTCTCTTTCTTTTTAGCAGGGACATTTGTCAACCAGTGCAGAAACCTAATGGTAAGGGTTGCTGCTTCACCCAGGATATTAGACATATTAATGATTTGCTTATTCCAATCAATCGATGGTACTTGTTGTCAGTTCACTCACATTCTCTATACCACATGAACACACACACTTTAATTCAATTCAATTCAATTTATTTTTATAGTGCTTTTAACAATGGACATTGTCCCAGAGCATCTTTACATGAGTACAGAAACATAGAATACAAATTAAAAGGTTTAATATTAAGTTAATATTTATGTTGTAACTTAATATTAAACCTTTTAATGAGCAAGCCTGAGGCAACAGTAACAAGAAACAACTCCCCTGAGATGATATAAGGAAGAAATCTTGAGAGGAACCAGACTTAGAAGAGAACTCATCCTCATTTGGGTGACACTGGACAGTAAATGATTTAAATGTTCATTATATAGATCCTTATAGACTTAACACTAATTCATTCCTGCCAAAGTCTTCAAATGTTCACTGATAAAGACCCGAGCACAAAGCTGACTGATGCAACAGCAGTTCAAGGATGGTGGGATGGTCTCCAAGTGGTTCCATCCATATCAGTCCCCTGGGTCATGGGCTGTCCACAGAGACCTAACCCCAGCAGCACCACCAAGGGAACTCAGAACACTGGGAGCTTGGAATTGGCATGTATAGCTGAACAGAGGGAGAGAGAGAAAGAGAAAAATATTATGTAGGTTTGTAATTATGTGTTTAAGACAATGTACATTTAGGCACAAAGGCAGGGAATCTAGCAAGACTAGCTATGACAGAATAACAAAAATGGAAAGCCAGAAGGTGACACAGAAATGAGGGCTTCCTACGTTACAGTCAGCATAACTGAGCGACTTGCAAGAGTGGTAAGGTAACAGCATCCAAACCTTCCAGTACACCAAACACTCTATGCCCATAAACCCTTCAGAGAAAGGAGCCCTCATCTGAATATTGAACCTCTTCCGGTTTACCTCCGGATACTTGGACATTTAAGCCATACTCACGCAGCATTCAAGGTGAAATATTATTCTTAGTTTTTGTGACATACCGAGCCATTGCCATCCTAACTTACATTTCCTGTGTATGACTTCATTTTGTTTTATCGTTGCTGTGTTCTCATTTTTGTGAATCAGATTTGTTTGCCAGTGCTGTTGCTTTCCCTGTTTTGACTATTAGTGTGTTTACTTTTTATTGCCTTTGGATTTACTGCTGTGTGTTTATTAAAGGTCTGCATATGGATTTGAGTGTTCCATAAAAGAATACGTCACCAAAAACTTAATAAATAGTTTTTGTACCAGTGCAACATTTTTTTTTATCTAGTATGTCTTTTCCTGTTGAAAAATGCCATGCTCATAAAATCTATTGTCTTGTAGCCCTAGTAGACTCAGGAGCTGCAGTTAATTTGATTGAGGAGCTGCGGCTGGCCACACTGTCCGTGTGCTTTGTATCACTGCTGTCGACAGTGATAGTCAACAGACCCATTGAAGAGGGCTATATCGCCCATCAGACTGTTCCAATAAACCTCAAACTGGATGTTTTCATGTTAAGGAATGCTCCCGTTACATCATTACATTCCCATCTAATCCCATCATCCTGGGGTTCCCCTGGTTACAGTTACGTAACCGTCATCTGTCCTGAAGGGACAAAGAACTGGTCCACTGGTCCCCCTACTGCCTACGGCAATGTTTAATCACATCAGAGGAAAGCCCCAATGCCAGCAGACTTCTAAATATCCCGGAGGATTATTACAACCTGAAGGGGTTTAGTCAACCTTTTGTAAGGAGAAAGCCACTAAATTACCTCCCCATCATCCCTGAGATTGTTCTTTTAGAGTTACTGCTCAACATGCCCCTCGAATATTGGGTTTACCCCCCTCCACTCTTGAAAACCAAGCCATGGAACTATATATTGAGGAGGCCCTGGATACATCGAGTCCTCCGCATCTCCAGCTGCTGTGGGGTTTTTCATTTTGAAAAAAAAAGATGGTGGACTTCGACCCTGCATTGACTATCGGGGCCTTAATGCCATTACCATACATTATCCGTTCCCTTCCCACTGGTCCAAGCCGCCCTAAAACAACTGTGAGAGGCGCAAATGCTTACAAAAATAGACTTGCTGAGTGCATACCAGTGTTAATTTTGTTAACAAAGACGATGAAGAAAAATATTCATTAAAGACCATTTTTTTGTGACTAAGATGAAACTAATATCTGATGATAAAAACTATGACAAAATTTAAGACGTTTCTTCATTGACGAGATGAGTATCGGACATTCATAATAAATGATCTCTTTGTATCGGCTAACTGACTTTAAAAAATCCCTGTAATTGGATTGGTTAAGGGGCATTTGCATCTCAGACAGTTAGCGGGTTGGCTAAATAAACTCCAACTGGCTTGGCGAGCTGCAGTGTCTTCAGCACCTGAAGCTTTAGGAAGAAAACAAATAACTGATATATGGAAGCAATTCCTTAAAAAAAAAAGTTAAGTTGCCTTTATTTGTCACATATACATTACTGCTAGGTGAAATTCTATCTTCACATATCCCATCCTTGGGGTTCGGGGTCAGAGCACAGGGTCAGCCTTGCTCAAGTGCCCAACAGTAGCAGCTGGTTAGTGCTGGGGCTTGAACCCCTGAGATTCCAGTCAATGACCCAGAGCCTTAACCACTTGAGCTGCCATTCAAGTGTTACCACTCAAGCCTTAACCACTTGAGCTACCACCGCCCCACACAAACCATTGTGCACTGTCACTGAAAATGGAGAGAAGCCCTGTAGCTATAAAATAGGAGGAAAGGATACCATGAATCTTAAGAGGCATCTGAAGGCGTGTCACCCTGTTATTTACATTTACATTTCTGGCATTTAGCAGACGCCCTTATCCAGAGCGACTTACATTTTCATCTCATTTTTTATACAACTGAGCATTTTTGGGGTTAAGGGCCTTGCTCAGGGGCCCAGTAGTTGCAGCTTGGTGGATTCACACAACCTTCCAATCAGTAGTCCAATGCCTTAACCACTAAGCTACCACATCCCCCACATATTTATAGAAAGTGTCACAGAAAGTGTCACAGAAAGTGAACTCTTTAGTCTTATTTAAGTACTTTTTCTTAACGTTAGGTCAGTGTTACTGGATGCGTCAACAGGTAAATTCGCTAGCAAGTTTTAAGTTTTTACGTTTTAGCTTTCTGTTAACCAATGTCAGTTAGCTAACCTTACTGCATAGTTCTGAGCCAGTCTTTCATAAATGTAAAATGCTTAATTATATATTGTACAACAGTTCAGCTTTTCTTCAGCATTCAGTTCTGTTTCTAACGAAATCTGAATCATGTGCTGTAGCAAGATTATTTAGACCATAGCCTATTTGTTTTACTAACTTTATAGCATGCAGATAGCAAGCTGTTTCTAAAATGACAGAGGGATTTAAAAGTTGCTTAAGTTATTGCCCATGTACGTATGCTTAAGGCTGGAATACACTACATGATTTTTGCCCCAATTTTTTACCTATTTACATTCTGGATAAGTTGAAAGATTTCATAAAAAAATTGAGTAGTGTATGATGGTAACAGACTATAGATTTCATCCAGTCGGAGGATATGAAACGTTTGAGCCGATTTTAGAACGCATATTTTTTTCATCTGTCATGCGTCTCCTAGCAACAAGGCACATGTTTATGCTATAGTTTGTTGTAATCAGATCTGCTAGTGTGTGATACTCAGTTGTTTAGTGCATGTCCTCTGTGACTATTACAAAGTTGGTAAGTGTATGATCCTGGTTATTATACAGTAAATACAGTAAATAATCTATTAACTTGAAAAAAATGCAATGACTTTTCATTGACTTAAACTAGACTAAAACTATGAAAGACTAATAACCATTTTCATCTGAAGACAAAGACTAAGACTAAATCAAAAATGGCTGTCAAAATTAACACTGGTGCATACAATTTAATGCAGATAAAAGAGGGGGACAAATGGAAAACTGCATTGTACACCACCAGGGGGCACTATGAGTATACAGTAATGCTTTATGGCCTGACTAACATGCCCACTGTTTTTCAAGCATTCGTCAATGAAATATTCAGAGACTTAATTAATGTTTGTGTCATAGTTTACATTGTTGATATACTTAGTTATGCCCCCACCCTCCAAGACTACATCCAACACGTCCATAATGTCCTCACTTGTCTTCTCCAACACCAACTTCATGTAAAGGCTGAAAAGTGTGAATTTCATATAAATACTGTAACTTATTTGGGATATGTTACCCCTGTCTATTAAAGAGGCTTTTGAAGAATGGAGACATTGGCTAGAAGGAGCGAAACATCCAGCCCAAGTCATGGATCACAAAAATTTAGAATATATAAAAACAGCCAACAGGAACCTCTGTCAGTGCCTCAATGCCCATAGTCACACCTCTCTATAGACTTTATCACGGATCTCCTGTGTTTCAAGGGTTACAACACCATTCTGGTAACCATAGACCGTTTCTGTAAGGCCGGACATCTGATACCCCTCAAAGGCCTGCCCACTGCCATGGAAACTGCAGAATCACTGTTTCATCATGTCCTTCACTACCATAGGACATAGTGTCAGACTGGGGAACTCAGTTCACCTCACGAGTCTGGAGAGCATTCTGCATGCAATGGGACATCAATGTGAGTCTAACCCCCAGCTATCACCCTCAATCTAATGGGCAAGCAGAAAGATTGAACCAGGAAATTGGACCTTATCTAAGGTAATATTGCAGGCAGGAATAGCACAAATGGAGTGAGTTTCTCCCATGGGTCGAGTATGCCCAAAACTCTCTCATGCACTCCTCCACTGGGCTAACCCCATTTCAGCCTCCCATGTTCTCCTGGTCTGGCACACCAGCCAACATCCCAGCCATGGATGACTGGATCAACCAGAATCAGAAAGAGCTTTATTGCCAAGTATGTTTGCACATATAAGGAATTTGTTTTAGTGTCACATTGGGTCACATTGGGATGGGGCAAGAGCATACTACAGCCTCTGCAATATTACTATTAGTAACCTCTGACTGACAAAGGTGTGTATAATTGGCCCCTACATAGAAAACTACTTTTGAGAACCTATGCTTGCCTAGGACCCTAAGATTACCTGCTATGTCTGGTGCCCTGGCCCCCGGAATACCCCTAACCAGCGCTGGTCTAGCTAATTTCACATGCCTTAAGACAGAGTATCTTATAACCAGAGCTCTTTCAAGTTTCTCAGAGGGTGCTTTACTAAGGAGAGCAAACCTGTTATAAATGTGAAGCGGAGAGGAGTGGTGGTCCCATGGGTGAACCTTAGTGTTAGCTTTGGCTGTGCGACTATACAGCTGAGTCATCACCCATTTGCTCCACTGTCAGGGCTTTAATGCCAGAGTTGGGGCTTAACTCTGCCTAAGGCATCCAGATTTTCTCCTAGAGACATTACACTACTCTTGCTATCACTATCCCTCTCTAGCATCTGGCTGTGCACCTCTAAAAGAAAAAGTCTTCTACATCAGATAACTAACTAAAATACCATTATCACAAGTAAAATTAATGCTAACAACAGAGTAAGAATTACTAAACATTTTGCAGCACACACACTGTACATGTTGAAAGTTATACATAGTTAATGATTATGTAACTTTCACTGAATGAGCTGGATATCGAATAGATTCAAAGTGGGTTTCCTTTGCTTGCTATTTGAAGACAAGTTGGAGTCTTATGCTGTAGACTCGTTGGAGTCTTATGCTGTAGACATGTGGTTGGAGTCTTATGCTGTAGACATGTGCCTCAAACCCCTTTCTGTTGTCTCCTCTTAACTGGCACAGGCACTCTCATGTAAAGAGGCCACATTTATTCATGAGCCTCATCTATCCTCTGCTGTCTCAGTCTCAAACACTGGCAGTAGATCTGCTCTGGAATTGCCAGTCTGGTGTAAGGAAGCTGATTTCATCTCAGCTTTAACTTCCCATGACTCCTTTGATTTTCTGGCACTAACTGAGCCCTGGATATCTCCATAGAACTCTGAAACACCAGCCGCTCTATCCTCTGCCTATGCTTTCTCTCACATACCACAAGAAACTGATAGGGTTGGTGGTACATGTCTGCTGTTGTCATGAAGATGGTGTTTCGCACCTCTCTCTCTCATCTAACCATCTCTCCTTTTGAATTATATGCTGTTTCAGTTACCTCTCCAATCTTTTCATCATCACCACACTCCTGACCCTTAGGAGACTTTCTAGAAGAAATGGACACTCTCTTCTGTGTTTTCCCTACAGAAAGCACTTCTCTGACAATCTTTTGATTTCAACCTCCCCTTTTCCTTGACATTATAAGCTTCCCTCCCACACACAAGGGAGGAAACATCTTGGATTTGGTCTTTACTCATCCTTCCCCAGCTAATCCAGAGAATCCTTTGGCCTGCCCACTGGATCCAGTCTCTTCCAAAATGCTTCAGATTTCATAAGACTGCTTTCCTTTCATCACAACAAGCATTTATGGTTCCATAACATCTAATCCTCTACCAGTTACCTTCAAGAAAGCTCAAATTGTCAAAGCTCAAAACTCAAATTGTCACAAGTAAAATTAACACCAACGACAGAGGAAGAATTACTAAACATCCTGCAGCCTACACACTGTACAAGTTGAATGTTATACATACTTAATGATTAAATTCAATTAATTAGATTAAATTAATTTCCAAACCAACGACTCTACCTCTGTCTGGAAAGGGCTTAAAGCAATCACCAATTACAAGCCTAGAGCCCCCCACTCTGTGAACGACCTGTGACTGGCCAACAGCCTGAATGAGTACTACTGCCGCTTTGAAAGACAATGGAACAATCCTGATCCCCCCAATCTTCCCCCCACCAGCTATTGATCAGCAGCAGCTCCTCCTCCTACACTTTCATACCTGTATCACCCACACAGCTCCACACCTTAGCGACACCCCACCCCCCACCCCTCATACCTCTCACCATCAAAGAGGAAGAGGTGAATAGACTGTTTAAATGTCTGAACACCCGCAAAGCTACAGGCCCGGACTCCATCTCCCCCTCCCTCCTGAAGCACTGTGCCAAACAGCTGTCCCCAGTGTTCACAGACATTTTTAATACCTCACTGGAGACCTGCCATGTGCCAGCCTGCTTCAAGACCTCAGCCATTGTCCCAGTCCCCAAAAAGACAAAGATCACAGGACTTAATGACTACAGACCTGTCGCCCTGACTTCTGTGGTCATGAAGTCTTTTGAGCACCTCGTGTTGTCCTACCTCAAGGACATTACAGACCCTCTCCTGGATCCACTACAGTTCGCCTACAGAGCCAACAGATCTGTAGACGATGTTGTGAACATGGCCCTCCACTTCATCCTTCAGCATCTGGATTCCCCAGGATCCTACGCCAGGATACAGTTTGTGGACTTTAGTTCTGCTTTTAATACGATCATCTCAGCTCTGCTCAGAGACAAGCTCTTCCAGCTGAATGTGCCTGACTCCATGTGCAGTTGGATCACGGACTTCCTGACAGACAGACGCAGTTCGTGAGGCTGGGAATGCATGTCTCTGACCTCCAGCACATCAGCACTGGATCCCCCCAAGGCTGTGTCCTTTCTCCTCTGCTATTCTCCCTTTATACCAACGGCTGCACATCTGGTCACCAGTCTGTCAAACTTCTGAAGTTTGCTGACGACACCACCCTCATCGGCCTCATCTCTGATGGGGACGATTCGGCCTACAGGGGTGAGATTGATCGTCTGGTGTCATGGTGCAGCATGAACAACCTGGAGCTCAACTCCCTAAAGACAGTGGAGATGATAGTGGACTTCAGGAAGGACCCAGCCCCCCTCCCCCCTGTAATCCTCTGTAACTCTCCGGTGACATCTGCTGAGTCCTTTTGTTTCTTAGGCACCACCATCACGAAGGAGCTCAAGTGGGAGCAGAACATCAGGTCTCTCACCAAGAAGGCTCAGCAGAGGATGTATTTCCTGTGGCAGTTGAAGAAGTTTCTCCTCCCTGTGAAGATGTTGGTTAACTTCTACACTGCCATCATTGAATCTATCCTCACATCCTCCATCACAGTCTGGTTTGCTGCAGCTACAGCCAGGGACAAAGCCAAACTGCAGTGTGTCATACACTCAGCTCTCAGCACTCAGGTGATTGGCTGCAGTCTCCCATCTCTCCAAGAGCTGTACATCTCCAGGTCCCAGAGACATGGAGCCAAGATCGCAGGCGACCCCTCTCATCCTGGAAATTAACTCTTTCGGTCCCTCCCCTCTGGAAAGAGGCTCCGGTCCATCAAAACCAGGACCTCACGCCACAAGAACAGTTTCTTCCCCACTGCAGTCAGCCTGCTGAACAGTGCCCCACTTACCCCCAGATGACCCCCCCCCAAGAACTTACAGACAACCATGACATTTTCACATTCTAAATTGCACTACATCTTTTGCAAACTCAAACTTCTGTATACAATATTTATTTCATTCTCGATTGTACATACTGGATATACATATTTGGACAGTCACTTTCACTCAACTTTACATTCTAAATTGCTCTTCTTTTCATGCACATTCAAACTTCTGTGTACATATTTATTATCATTCTCATTTGTGTACATATTTTATCTGTATATATGTTTGGACAGTCTCCTTCAATTTCACTTACACTTTTACATTGTAAATTGCAACATGTAACAATTGCAACTTTATTTAATTTATTATAGTTTATTTTATTATTTCAAAATTTTATCTGTTTATATGTTTGCATCTGACACCAAGACAAATTCCTAGTACTGTAAAGTGCTCTTCGCGAACCCTTTGCTGTACCTGGCAATAAAAACTTTTCTGATTCTGATTACATACCTTTCACTGAATATGAGCTGGATATCAAATAGATGCAAAGTGGGTTTCCTTTGCTTGCTGTTTGAATACAGAAAACAAAAACTGCAATAGGAAAGTAAAAAATTTAACAAATGAAAGCGACAGCTCAAAATCTTGAGGAATAGGAGCAAAATGCCATTAAAATGCCAACACAGGCAAGAAACGTGCAATAAACATTTCAGTCACAGGAAGTGATGTCAAGGTCTTTACCACTGTTGATCTTTGAAGTCCCTTTTCAGTATCCCAATGAGCAGAGAGACACAGCCCACCTTTGCATTTATATTTTGGCAACATTAGTACACCTGGTCCTCCCTTAAGGGATCATTGAGTCACCTGCTGTGTTCTCCTTGATGGTGCATGCTACTCTGCCCTCCGTTTCTACCAGATGGATGTACCCTCATCCAGTATATTGATGACATTCTGCTATCAGCAAAAGGTAAACAAAATTGCAAAGAGGGGTCCCCGGCCCTCCTGTCTTCATTCATCCTTCCCTATCTACAGACAATCCTTTGGCCTGCCCACTGGATCCAGTCTCTTCCAAAATGCTTCAGATTTCATAAGACTGCTTTCCTTTCATCACTACAATCATTTATGGTTCCATAACATCTAATCCTTTACCAGATACTTTCAAGAAAGCAAGGGTCATCCCCATTCTGAAGAATGCACTGTATGTAATCAACGTTTTCTCCATTTCTCACATAATAATCTTCAAGATCAGTCTGGCTTCAAAGCAGCACATTACACAGAGACTGCTCTTTTGGCTGTCACTGACAAACTATATGCTGCTAGATCATCCATCCTCATCCTCATTGATGTTTCGACAGAGTTTGACTCTTGTGCACTTTCAAGAGTCTTGGAATATGTGGAGCAACATGGAAATGATTTGCTTCCTGCCTGCAGAGTTGCTCGTATCAGGTAACATGAAGGGGATCAAGATCTTCTCTACAGACTCTCAACTGTTGTCCCACAATACTCAGTACATGGCCCTCTTCTTTTCTCCCTCTATACTATATCTATATATTCAAAGTTGCTGATGCAGAAGTGTACACTATACTGCAATAATCTACTGCAGGTCATATCATGTCATAATATATTCTTTTTAAAGCATACCCCATTCTATCCTTTCCAGGCACCTGGAAATGTTTAATTATTTTTTACTTTGATTTTTCATGGAGTGTGTGTTTTAAAAGTCTATTTCAAATCCGCCTACACCCTTAAAAACCTGATCAATGATACTTAAAACTTGATTATATAATTTCAATTTAACTTTGGGAGATGCTGCAGGTGTTCTGCCATGCGGAGATCCTTGCGTTTTTGTTATCCACAGATTTTAGCCCAAAACCACCTACTCCCTCCTACATTTCATCCTCTCTTACATTAATTCATTTTGTGACTACGGCACTGCCACCCACACACAACCAAGACACGTCCTCACTTGACTTGATCCATTTCTAAATATTTGATTTAGCACCCACTTGTTGTGGACAGCAAAAAGGCACATGGCTACAAGGCAGGGGAACAGAAGAACACATGGCTGGCAGGCAATTAGTGCAGTGGCAGCTCCAGGCCCTGCAGCACCTTCTTGATGGAAAGATTTGGCAGCATGCAGTAATCCAGGGCTGGGTCAATAAAGACATCTATATCACTAAAGAAGATCTCCTGGACCTATCACTGCACCCATTCTTCTTGTCAACCCCTGACAAATCACCCAGCACCTAATCACCAAGCTAAGCAGCGAGGATGATGTTGAGGCAGACCTGCAAACCTTCAAGTAAGTCATCCTCAATGAAAAGTGGAGTAAAGATGACCCATCGGCCCACATACTCATTCCTTTTCTCTTTGGAGAGACTCACTGGCCTACTATGTGCTCTTGCCAGCAGTGGCAGCCAACTATGAAGTAATCCAAAGCAAGATTCTGGTGAGTTTCTGGTGAGATTCCGGGGACCTGCTGCTCCTCACCGAAAAAGCAAGAGGGAGAGGGTGCTGGCAGGTGAATTTTGGAAGCCTGTTTGTCTGTGTGTTTCCCTGCCCATTGTTCTCATTCCTGATTGTGTCACCTGGATCCAATTAGCCCTAATGTTTAGCCTTATAAATAGGGATCCTTTTGTATCTGTCTTTGTCGGACATTCCATTTTGGACATCTTTGTCGGACATTCCCATTTCATGTTCTAGGTTTCTGTTTGTCAGGTTTTGCTTTATAAGTGTCATGTCTAGTGTTAGGTTAGTTTTCCCCATGTCTCGTGTTTATGTTAATAAAGCAGCGCTTCGCTGAATCCCGTGTATGGGTCTTCCTTCCACGGTGTGCAGGCGCATGCACATGGCAACCATGGAGGTCCGGGTTCGAGGGTGGGTGCCCAGACGTGACACACGCAAGCACTTAGGTCATTGAATGGTTGATAATAGACCAGTTCATGAAAGCTCAGGCCTCAGGATGTGAAACCCCAACAACCACGTAGATATATTAATTATTATTATTATTATTGTTGTTGTTGTATTGGACATGTGATTTTTTTAAGTGATTCCATGAGTTTTGATGAGTCTTAGTTATCTTCTTTCTTAGCACTCATGACACAGATACCACAGCTATCGTTATCATGGTTTATTTTCCCAAGTCAATAAAGGGTTACACTTCATCCATTCATTTTGCAGCATGATCCTTTTGAGCAATTAACAACTTATTTCTATGATGCTCTACTTGTATGTTAACTTATGATAACAATAAACTCTAAATGGTTAATGATGAAAGCTAAATGCTTTCATAGAAAGTCAAAAGCTTTTGTGCTCTCTTAATACTAGTCTTCATCTTATAATCTTTTCACATGCCGCCAGCAAGGCTTTTCTATGGTTTATACAAGTGGCTTCAGCATCACTTGCCTGTGAGCTACAAAATACAGTATGACATTACTAAACATGCACAGTAAAACAAATATAAACTAAGGAAATATATATGAATAACAAATAAAAACAATTATGATTATACATTTATGCAATGAAAAGATGAAGTATGGTTTCTACATTTCCAGCCCCTAATTGACAGGCAGGCAGACTGATCTCACTTTTTACACTCAATTTACAGTGCTTGTATTAGCAGAAGTTTGGAGTTTACAGTCATTGTGAAAAGCAGTCATCTTCTCCACTTAGGTAAGTAAAAATATCTGGGGGAATATAGCAATAAAATACAAAGAATGCAAGCTATAAAGCTAAATTTCATTTAACATCTAAGTCAGAAACTGACCCATGCCCATTTCTTTAGGATGGTTAAAATCCTTTGTTAAACCTCACCTGTGCTAATGGTGCCAACCTGCTCTTCAATCTTAACAACTTTCTCATCCCTAACTTGAAACTGAAAATCATGCCTCTGTCTAAACATCTGCACCACTTCCACAAAGTTTTTACCTTTACACAACACATTTATTTAAAGCCAAAAACATTGCTCTTTACTAAAATACCTAGATCTTTACACAGTTTGACCTTCTTTCCACACAACTTATCTAGCATTTGCCCTAACAAACTCTAAAAACTGATATCAGCAAAAGGCCCCATCCTGCAAGGGTTATCCCCATCCTGAAGAAACTGGCTCTGGATCCGTCAGACATCAGCAACTACAGACTGGTATCACTTCTCTCCTTTCTTTCTAAAATTTTTGAACACTGTTTATAATCAACTATCTGACCCTCTTGCAGAACAACCTCAAAGAACCAAACCAGTCTGGCTTTAAATCAGCACATTCCACACTGTCCTTTTGGCTGTCACTGAGAAGTTACATGATGCTAGATCAGCCAAGCTGTCATCTGTCCTCGTCCTCCTTGACTTTTCGTCAGCATTTGACACAGTAAATCACAAGACTCTCTTGTCCACCCTCAGGAGTCTTGGAAATCGTGGAACAGAATGGGAATGGTTTGCTTCCTACCAGGATGGTCACTCATATCAGTTACCATGGAGGGGATCGACTGTGGGGATCGACTCTTACTGTCAGCAGGCATCAGGTCTTACGTCACTACCTGCTTCATATGTGCCCAAGTGTGTACCCCACACCAGTTGCCAGCTGGATGCAAAGACTGACTGACCATTGCCTGATTATTCACTTTGCCAATTGTCTCACATTTTGGATCTGTTTGCCATTGTCTACATCGGAAGCTTCCTTACCTGAAATTGTGTCTTCTTATTCTTTTAACAAATACTAATTTAATGTACACTACTTAACATTCCTAGGATATTATCAGTTAGGGAAACAGCCAGAGGGGGAACTCATGGACCAAGTCAAGGTAATAAGAGCTGCAATATTTCCTGGGCTTCAGAAACTTCTATAATCATGTCATCTGTTGTTTCAGCATCATAACTATGCCATTGACCACCCTACCAAAGAAAGGAAGTAAATGCATGCAATAAACCCAATTAGCTCAACAAGCATTCACTTAATCTCCCACCCTGAAGCCCCTGATCCATGTAAACCTTCTGTTCCCTTTTCAGGGAACTCAACACTGTGTCATGACTAATGCTATGGAAATGCTTCATTGAGGAAGTTGTGTCTGAAGCTCTGTGTGCACACACACCAATTTAAAGGCTTGGATAGGACACATGACGAAAGGAATATGTGCCAATAAGTCCATATAAGTCTACATCACATTACTCAAGCTTCTTTGTCTTCAGAAAGTGCTCTGCGTATGTCCTGTCTGTTGTATGTATGTCCTGTCTGTCCAGACTATGGAAAAAGAAGAAGATAGCCCTTAGTCCTTAGCCCCAGGGTACTCAGAGGATGTGTTACTCAGCTGTGTGCAGTTTTTTAGCACATATTTAATCTGAGTATAAATACTGTACCTGCCCTCTGAGAAACAACATACCTGGTTCCTGTGCAAAAAAAACAAAAAAAACAATGAAACACAGTGACTACAGGCAAGTGGCTCTGAGCTCACATGCCATGAAACCACTGGAGAGGCTGGTCCTGAAACACCTAAGAACAACAATTGAACCATCTCTGGATCCTCTGCAATTCACTTATCAGCCCCATACTGGAATAGAGGACGGAGTTCCTGCTGAACAGAGCTTACACCCACCTTGAGGAGGCAGGTAACACTGTGAGATTCATGTTTTTTTTACTTCTCCAGTGCTTTCAACACTATACAACCTGCACTGCTCAGCAATAAGCTACTGGACATGTGAGTGGATGCTCTTCTGGTGACCTGTATGATCATCTATCTCACAGGTTGAGCACAGTATGTAAGGCTGCAGAACACCATCTCAGACATCATAGAGAGCAGCAAAGGGGCTCCTCAGGAGACAGTCCAGTCTCTCTTTCTACACTCTACACATCAAACTTCAGACATGGCTCACATTTCTGCCACCTGCAGAAGTTCTCTGATGACTCTACCATTGTAGGCTGTATTAGGAGAGGTCAGGAGGCTGAGTACAGTGTGGTGGACAGCTTTGTGGAGTGGTGCGGACGAAATCACCTGCAACTCAATATCTCAAAGACGAAAGAGCTAGTGGTGGATTTTAGGAAGCAGAAGACTCCCCCTAGCCCAATCAGCATCATGGGTGATGAGGTGGACATTGTGGACAACTATAAGTATCTGGGTATCCACATAGACAACAAGCTGGAATGGACCAAAAACACTGATGCACTGTATAAGAAAGGTCAGAGTCGCCTGTACTTCCGCAATAAACTCAGGTCCCTCAATGTCTGCAGAACCATGCTACAGGTGTTCTGCCACTTGGTGGTAGCCAGCATCATCTTCTACGCTGTAGTGTGCTGGGGTAATGGTTCAGCTTAGATTATGGGGTTTGCAAGTTGAGTTGGCAGAAGCGAAATAAGAGACAGGTCCTTCGCTTTGGTTTCAGAAGCTTGTGCTGCAATTTCTCCCAACCTGGAAGAGGATATGTTGCGTTGGGCTCTGAGGAGCTTGAGGTAGGTGAGGAGGGGCATTCCTTTCTCGATCTACCACTGCAGTCAGTGGCATTCGAGGAGCTCCTTGATGTTTTAATGTTAGCTGTCACTAAATTAAGGACAAAGACGACTGAATTCTCTCCGCAAATCCTCTGAAGTGATTTTGATTGGGGATACAGGCGACATGTTAAAAGCGACATGGTTATGAAGGCACTAGGGTGCAAGGTCTGAAATCTCGCTGTTGCAGTGTTGATGACGTGAGCAGCCCACACCACATTGGCAGTAGAAGGAATGTATACAGTGATAACAGCATGGGAAATCTCTCTGGGCAAATAATTTGGATGGAGACTTAATGCTAACAGTTCAATGTCAGGGCTGCACACACTTTCCTTTACTGCAATGTGTCCACAATTGCACCATTTATTGTTCACATAAATTGCAACTACTCCTGCCTTTTTCCTGCTGCTCAGGGTGCAATTCCTGTCTGGAATTAACTGAAAGCACTAATTGAAAGCCAGCTAAACTCACAATAAAGTCTGTAATGTAATCATAAAGATAAGTTTATGTGAAGCACATAACAGAAGCTTTGCAGAACACACTCTTGTGTTGTTAAAAGTGTGTGCTTGTGTTGCTCAAAGTGTTGTTAACATCATCCATTTCCCATGATGATCTGTAGCTCCTCTTTCTTAGCTGTCGCCTTTTCCCCACTCTGCATCCCCAATATTTCCTCCTTAGCAGTACCTCCTTGTCTGAGCATGGTTGGAAGCTAATCAGCTGATCCTTGGTGTAAACAACGGACCCCAGGCACATCTCCACCAGAACAATAATAAAAAAGAACATGCAAAAAAGTCGCATTGCTGCACAGTGATACACTGTTTATGGAAAACTTTCTTAAAAAAAGTACAGAAAATGAATAAAAGTACTGGAAGTATACACCACACCATTGGGGGTACCATCCTCAAAGGAAGAAGCTAAAAGTAGTATTTGACTATGCTCTCAGGTTCTAAGAAGTATTATTGAGTAGTGAGCTTCTACAAGGGCCAGATATAACAAATTCACTCATTGGAGTGCTTACACATTTCAGACATGAGTCAGTTGCCATGGTGGCAGATGTTAAAGTGATGTATCAGGTGAGAGTTCCTGAAAAAGACAATGACCTGCTATGCTTCCTGTGGCAAAAAGTGAAATGGAATTAGACTTGAATCTGTATTCTGGACTGACAGTACAACTGTTCTGAGATATATTGACAGTGAAAGATTTTGTATCAAAACTTTAGTTGCCAAAAAAGTTGCTACTATAAGAGAGTCAACCAAGTCACAGCAGTGGAGATATGTCACTACCTCACAAAATGATGATTCCTAATGCAAAGGTCTTTAATGTGAATTGTTCATGAAAAACACAAACTGGATCCATGGTCTTTACTTTCTCAAAGAACCAGAGAATGACCTATTAATGACTTATCAATAAAAAAAGGTAAAAAATAAAAGATTAAAGTAATGACACCAACCCCCGGCACAGAACTACAAGCACTAACAACGTAGGAGGTGACAAGTGCAGAAAATGGAATTAAGTTCAATAAGTTCAAAAATTCAAAGAAGAAATTTCTATGTTTCAAAATGATAATTCATCTGTAAAAGAACAGTAGCCTTTTCAAAATTGATCCAGTGGGAGGATGGAATTATGAGGTTAGGAGGACATATTGGTAAATCTGCAATGCCTGAGTATGTAAAGCATCCAGTCATACCTAAATTCTCATGTCACTACTTTAAATTTAATTTCATGAAAAAATTAAACATTGCAGAAGGAATTATATGCATCTGAAGACTCTGTTGTGAGGTAATTACTCTCCAGTTGGGTGGGTAAATTATTTTGGACCATCAGAAAAGTATGTTAAAAAGTATGGTTTATTGTTTACTTTTATAACAACAAGAGCTATGCATATTGAACTTGCACATACATGGGACACAGACTCCTGTTTGAAAGCCATTCAATGCTTTGTGTGCAGGGGAGGTCTGGTGTCAATCAAAAATGACAATGCTACTAACTTCATAGGAACTGAGGCTTGAACAACATAAAGCCATTCAACAGTGGAATCAGTTAAAAATTAAAAGCACTCTCATGCAAGAAGGAATACAGTGGATATTGAACCCACCATCTGGGTCTCATTTCGATGAAATATGGGAAAGACAGATAAGATCAGTAAGAAAGATTCTAAGATCTGTGCTGAAAGAGCAAACACTTAAGTGATGAGAGCTTGCATACATTCCTATGTGATGTGAAAGCAATAATGAATGAATGGTTATATGTGAAATGGACTGTTAACTGTGTTACAAATATTTAAGGCTACTGCAAAGAATATATACATTTAAGAAAATACAAAATGGGCATTTAATATGTTTAAAATTATGCATATGTGTGATAACGTCTGTAACAATACAAGGCTTGGTGTACATGACTATGAATTCCATTTTCAGACATCTGCCTAGACAATACAGTAGTATCATACAGCCATTTGTGTGAAACTCAATTCTTATACTCAATTTGCATTCAAAAGCTCAACTCAATTTAAATTACAAACAGTATAAAATGTTTGAACAGAATTTGTCCTGCGTTCTTCTTGACTCTTATGAACCCAAAGTACTTCATGTATTTTGTCAATGCTATGCTGTAATAAATCTTTTCTTCCTTAAGATTTTTGACACTCTCATCATTTTATTTTCTTACAGCATAGTGGTTAAAATATTTTGAGCGCTAATCAGATAAAGATATAAAAAATGGTATTGTGTTACACCCCTTCAATATAGATAACAGCATAAATACATTTTCAAATGATAGCAATGAAATGGAAGCCTATATAAGAGATTTACAAATACACAAAATTAAAATGTATCTTTTATGACAAAGAGTGACCTTCATTAATTTGTAAACCTTTAGTAGCAAATAAGTAACTACCCAGCAATGGCTAGCTATCTTGCTTAACTCCCCCTCACTGTACAAATCAAAACAAACTGACAGATTTTCCAGATGTCACTATGGCAATATATATTATGTGTCTCACTGTTAGATCCATGCTTTTGCTGGCTTGGTGTGATGGCCCACTCTTAAAGTAAAATAACATTGCCTGAATATAAATGTGTATGGGGAAGGTATCTTAGCTAACCCTTGCTTGTTAAGGTTTTAAATGACATACATCCGTGTCCCCCCAACCCCCAACTCCTACCCTATAAGCCATAAAGGTAATAAGAGTCAGTCATTTTTATGTTACTAATTGGCATGTGCAAGCCACACAGCTGATGTACACCCTAAGGCACCCGGTCCCTTTTTTTCTCCAGACACCCACACCCCATATTTTACTTTGATTTGTGCTGTCAACTGTATAGCCTCCATGTTCACATTAGAGCCCAGTGAATGACGAGGTGACATGCATAGCCCCTCCTCCCCATCCCTGTCTCCTCATCCCTGGAATCTCTTACCCCTTTTGTGTGTCTTTTCTGCCTGGTTTGGCATGCAGCCTTATAAAATAGATTGGCAGTGGTTGTGTTAGTGGAATTAGAGGGGGAGGGGTCTTAGAGGAAAATTAAGCGAATAAAAGCTTTTTGCAACCTTTATGTGGAAATAAATAATGCATAATTGACCCAAGGCTTTGGCTTTGCATGGTTTAGGAAAGATACTAGTGAGAAATATATAACAATTCATTCCCTTTGATTTGTTTTCAACACATTATATTTCTTTACCTATGTATAGGCTGCAATCCTAACAGCATACTACACTAATCTATCATTAAAACCAATCTTTTTGGGAACATTGGCCCTCATTTATTAAGATGGATTTGTTTGTAAATCATTCGTGTGAGCAATTGGTATTCATGAAGTCTTGTAAATTAAAAAGAATATTTGTATCTTACTCATGCTCCTAAGCGTGTGTATGTTTATGTGTTAGAAGACTTACTAATGTAAATGTTGACTTGATCAACATTATATAATTTGCATGGATTACTGCACTTCTATATATAAATTATACTGTCAAGTTAAAATAGCTTATTTTTATTATGTTTACAAAATGTACCTGTTACGTGTCAATGATTATGTTCTTTATTTATAGTGGCCGTCTGTTTGTGTTCATTGCTAGTCCTCGTCTGAGTGTAATGTCTGTGTGGATGTATGTTCTTCAGTTGAATAAACCCCTGTCTGCCGTCTATCTCCGTGTTGGGTCTGATGCATCTAAACCGACACAACTGGCATTTCTGACAGTACCCTTGCACACACTCTTATCCTGAGCAACTTAGGCGATTGAAGTGATTTTGGAATCTTTATTATAAACACATCTTCTTACCAGTTCACCAGGTTCTTGCTCTGTCTCCAGCCTTGTATTGTCATTGGTTGTCTCACTCATGTTATACCTATTTTACAGTTCACCCTGTAATTTGTATTTACATTTAAAACCTTATGTGTCTTTTGTGTTTACACACCTGTCTATACCATGCTGTTTTGTTCTGTGTCACGTTTCTCTGATTATTGCTCTTGATGTTTGCTAATCTGTTATCTGTTCATAATTTGATTTGCATTTTTCTTTAATAAACACTTTCAACTGCAACTGCATCCATCTTAGCCTCAGTTACATAATGGAATACTTTTCCTATATCATGGATGCAGCAGGGAGACAAGAGGGGTGCAACACCAGGGTGACCATACTCTTGTTCAATTTGGTCCATTTTATTCAGTGGACTTCCTTACATCCCCTAGAATCAATCAACCATCCAGAGGCCAATGACATGGCCTCCCAAGCCCTGATCTCTGCTGAGATTGTTGGTGGCCAAAACCTCCCTCTTGCACTGGGTGCTGTGAGGAAAGATGTGTTTGTTTTGTTTACATCAGCACATGTGATTTGTTTTGGTTCTCGTCTGTCTCCACCCCTGTATTATCACTGGCTGCTGCCCTCATTTGTAACGATTATTCTTACCTGTTATTGGTTTACTTCCTGATTGTATATAAATACTCTATTTCATGAACTGAAAGAGGCTGCTTGTTGCCTCTTTCATAAAGTGCATAAACCTCCTAAAATATTTTTGAAATGGGTGTGAAACCTGTTACCATTACACCATCCCATGAACCCAACCTGGCACCTCGTACTTGTGCTAGAGTGAGATCCTCCCCTTATAATCCCATTCATGGTATTAAATTGAAATAGATTTCTTTGAAGACTGCATTCTTGCAGAAAGTAATAGTGAATAGTTATTCAATTGAAAATATTTATAATCACACTAGCCAGTATCTCTCAGCTGAGTATGGGTTCAATTTTAAGTCTGGCTCTTTTATAGTTTTATTCTTTCTCCTTTTTACAGCTGAGGTCTTGCTCATCAGGAATAAATTGAAATTTAATTTTATTTTCAGATTTCTGTAAAGCAGCTTTGTAACAACGTCGAGTTTTAAAAGCACCTCTTTTGGCAGTTTTGGGGAGGTAATAAATATGGTAGGTTGAGTAAGTAACCATGGTTCTATGAACAATGGATAACCACCAGGCTTCCCTGTCAATTGAAACAAAATCTAATCTGGTAGTAACTATCGACTAGTAGGTAGGCATGTAGAACACCCCCAGGCATTTATCCTTTTTTCATAGAACCAATGTGATTAGGTAACCTAATGTTTTGTTTAATCTGGGTTTTTATTAATTTAACTGGAAAAATGATGTAAGCTTATGGTCACAGGAAGTAAGTGAGGCAAAACTATTTTAAAGCTAAATGAACAGTGTTTGTGAATTTTAATGATTCATGACTTTTTCTAAAAGTCATGAAGGAATGTACTATTTAGAGGTTGAAAATACTTAATGGACAATTGGCTCAAATAGGGAAAATTAATTACATGTTTGCAGACTAAAATGTGTCTGCTAAGTTTGATGGAATTTTTCCTGTTTTTGGATACGAAGAGAGTAGATTAACTTGATATGCACTGTATATTCCAGGTCAGACAATAGCAGAGTGCTTGGATCCTTCCTGTCTGTATGTGTATTTTTAATAATATATAGTTTATACTAATACGATTGCATTTACTATATAAAAATGAAAAAAAAAAAATAAACAACAACAATTAGCTGTAAATGATAAAGTACTAAAATTGGCATTAATTTATTGGCGTTCAGGACAACAACATATTGTCACTTGCTTTGTAAGATGGAGTGGTTCAGAGATCAGATGGAATACAGAGAACAGAAACAAATAGTAGGTGAGGAGGAAGGGAAAATCATACAACTGGGCATACAGATGCATGAGAAATGTATCTGAAAGACAGAGGGAAGGAAAAGAGTCCTGTCAGACTGTTGGGAGGAGGGGAAGACAAAATGGAAGAATGGAGGGAGGTGCAATTCTGGGTAGTAATATGGACAAAGCCAGCTGGGGGATACAGAATTAAAAAAAGAAAAAAAAGAAATAAAATGATTTTTTGTGGGGGGTTAAAATGTAAACAACAGTAAGATAACAGAAAAGGACAAAAAAAGAGTCTAAAAAGATTGTCTCTAAGAGTGTGCAGCACGTGCATGGCTGTTGCTGAAAAAGGAGGGAGGGATAGAAAGCGAGGGAGGGAGAATGGGTGGGAGGAAAGAGAAAGTGAGGGAGGGGTTGGTATTTAAGTGCTGGAGCAGGACAGCAGAGGCATGCTCTGAACTCCCTGAGAGTGAAGGGATGAGAAAGAAGAAAATGTAAAAAAAAAAAAAAGAAAAGAAAGAAAAAAAATTAAAAAGGAACAGGGCAGGCAATTTAACCAGCTCTACAAGCACTCACCAGCACACACGAACACACATGGTTGACACTGCCAGACTGCTTGACCTCTGGACTGTATCCTTCTTGTAGGACTGAGCATCCCTTTGCATTCATCCCTCTCCCTCTTTCTCTCTTACACGCACTTCTTTTCTCCCTAACTTCTCCTAAACAAAGTGGGTATGTGGCAGGCCTCATTCAGGGGTGCCTTTAGCTGTGCCCTCCTAGCCTTGATGTTGGGGGGAAGCATAGATCTGGGTGCTTTGCCAGTCGGATTTTATCCCCGCTTCACCCCTTTTTTCTTCCTGTGCACCCATCGTGGAGAAGTGGAGCAAACCAGGGGAGCTGAGGGTGGGGGAGAGATGCTGCTAACCTTACAGATTTCCAACAACCCAACAGCCTACATCCCGGGACAAGAGTATCAGGGTGAGTGTACACCATTGGGGTGTGTGTGTGTGTGTGTGTGTGTGTGTGTGTGTGTGTGTGTGTGTGTGTGTGTGTGTGTGTGTGTGTTTTGCTTTGAGAATCGCAATGTAAAGGTTTAGACTTTGCACAAAGAAATATTTAGATATTTAGATGTCAGTATATGTCAAATGTTTTAGAAGCAAAATTAATGTTAGATACATATTGCCAAATGTTTTATATAATTTGGCAACAATGACATTGTATTTGAGAAAGTAACATTTTATTTTCTAATAAACAAACAAAAAAATGCCTCTTATAGAGGTTGCAACTTGTCTTTGTATGCAACTGTATTGTCAAGACAATAACATTAGTTGAATTTTTTTTATTAGTTAATTAATTAATTATTATTCAGTTCTCATTATTTATTGTAAAGCAACTTCTGTTAACTATTCCATAAAGATAACTAACAAGACAAGGTTTGTAGTTAAAGGTAGGTGAAGACAGGGTCTAGAGAGATTAAGGGGTTAAAAACCTTCCTTAATACAGTAAACAACTCTGTCAAAACATTTTTTTTGTACTACTGATGTACCAGCATGCTGCTATGTGTGCATACATATATGTGTAGATCTTATGTTCTGAAAGTCAAATGTTTTAGTATTTTGTGATATATATAGGTGTGCATTTATGTAACTGTATAAGCACTGGTGCAAAGTGGGACTGGCTGCTTTTAGTTCTTTACTGTGTGATCCCGCTGCTCTATGTGTAGGTGGTTTATCCTGAGGACAAAACCGACAGATGTCTCTTACTCCCTCTTTCTCTCTCTCTCTCTCTCTCTCTCTCTCTCTCTCACACACACACACACACACATATACAGTGGACTGATTGCAAAACTGTCTGAACTGCCAGTTGCAGAAAGAAAGAAAGAAAGAAAGAAAGAAAGAAAGAGTGGGAGATGGTAGTCAGAAGGCCACAATGATGATGCAGGCTTGTTCCCCACTATAATCAACAGAAGCTCTAAAGAACCATTTTGAACAACATATTAGAGTCGCAGTGACATGCAGGCCACTCACCCAGAGAGTGGATTGAATGAACGAGTAAGTGAGAGTGAGGGAGTGGGAGGAAGGGAGGGTAAGAGGGAGCAAGATGGACAAACAAAACAGAATAGGGAATGAAATGGGATGGCTGTGAGATACATTATATTTTTAGTACAACTACAGAGAAAAAATATTTCTGGACTATTTGGATTACTGACCTTACTGTAAACAAGTGTTCTTATTGCAATCAGGAAAATAACA
Source organism: Hemibagrus guttatus (assembly GCA_033459395.1). Taxonomy (NCBI): domain Eukaryota; kingdom Metazoa; phylum Chordata; class Actinopteri; order Siluriformes; family Bagridae; genus Hemibagrus; species Hemibagrus guttatus. The sequence continues at coordinate 17,601,571 of JAUCMX010000004.1, forward strand.
TAATATAAAAGCATATAATAAGTGATGGATATTGTATACCTTGCATTCTTACTGTTTATATCTCTTTTTCAGCCTATTCCCCACTAATGAAAGGGTATTGATACTAAGTATATCAATCTTTTTCAGGCCATTTAGGATACGCTCTCAAAAGGTTTAGGGCACTGGCACTGAAAGGCCAGTGTGGTACTGGTCTTCATTGTGCATCTGAGAAAAGAGGGCCAGCTGGCCCTGCCTGAGTAGTCATAGCCTAGAGGAGGTGGTCTATCCTCTCCTGCTGTGCTCTCACTCTGTGCTGTGCTATGCTTCTACATCCCTTCAACCTTCTGTTTGATTTCCCTCCAACTGCTGTCTGTTTTTTACACACATTAAACAGTAAAGTCTATTTTTCACCCTTTCACCTGCTATTCTCTTTGCCTGTGTATTTAGAATTTTAAGTATGGCATCAATGGACTTATTTGGCTCTAGCCACCTATACAACTGTGCAAGTGTGAGACAGCAATTGGATGATATAAAACAAATCTTTTTTTTCAAATGTGTAGATAGGGGTATGAATGCAATTTACTTTGAAATCCTGTGAACTTCTCAACTATCATCACAAAGGGGGAGGTTAAGCCATGCAATATCATCCCCATTTTATTCAACAGACCCACAAATCCAAAACTAGACATCCAAAACAGTTTTTCTTTCATTTTTGAACATGCCTATTTGTGTGATATTATAGCAAAAAAGATGCAAAGAGTGATGAAAAAACACTCTCTGCACACCCACAAGATTCAGAAAATAGTAGATACTTTTAGACCTACAAGCGTGAATCAACTCCCCCCTTAACTGGCCAAACTCCCAACCCCCACCCAAAACACTCTCTCTAACACACACACACACACACACACACACACACACACACACACACACACACACACACAATATTCACCACTACGACCCATTGGGCCCTGCTTTTTGAGAGACTTTTGAGAGTAGGATTTGAACTCATGATCTTTCAATCAGTAGTCTTTAATTAATTAAATATAATTAATGATTGATAAATTCTTCTATTAAAATTAAAACCATTTTTTATTTAAATCATTTTGCATTTTACTCTGTTAACACTTAATTAAATATACCTTAGAAATGGAGAATTTACAGAATTAAACAATTTAATAATTTGTTTTAAGGGAATTATGACCTTGATAAAACAGATTAAAAACTGGCCTGTAATATACAGTGTATAGTTTGATTTATTAATTTCATTTATGGCATTAAGAGAACAACCATGACATCTCATCAGGGCCATGCAGAAGAGGGCATTACAGGTGGATGTAAACAGAGTTTAGTGCTACAGTTATGCTGACTTGGTCCCTCAGTACTGTGTAAGTACTGTTTACTAGCAATGATGACTGATATCAGGCAGGAGAGATCAAATCTAAAGATTTTTTTATATAAAACATTTAGATAAAATAAATGGTACTGAATACTAAATACTACAATTTTGCCAATAAGAGCAAAGTATACTTTATTTTGATGGTATACTTTTGACTAGTGGTAACTTGCAATAACCTGGCAGCTTACTGCCAGTAGGCTAATGTCTATAGCATTTAAGAACATACTTTGTACTTTCATCACTAGTGCTTTATAAATGTAGTCCCAATGCAAGTAGATTTGTTGTATATTTAATGGTTGGTGCTTAACCTAGTTAGAAATGACAATATATTGATAATGCATTTATATACTCTAACATTGTTTCCCAAGATCTTACAACCTACATCACTTGGTAACAAAAACTCTTTTTAAAGATCCTTAGCCATATGAACAATTTAAAGACCACTTAACCTAATTTATCACATGAACTGTATTACCATTCACACCCCTGATTTCTAACCATGCCCAATTTCTTCCAATAACACTTTTTTACTTTAAATAAACTTAACAAGTCATGCACATGCTTTCTACCACTGTTGAACCTTATACATTTGTTCTGATTGATATGGCTTTTACTATCACTTGACTAGTGTACCTTAGTTCAGCTTTGCATTTTGAGTTTCCTTCAGACTCTGGATTGGCTTTTTAGCAAACCTGCATTTACATCCAAACTCTGGGTAAATTCCTGTCACACTTCAGCATCCTAAGAGTGAGCTGACATATTATTGACACATTACTACTATAAAAAACAGGACATCTATTGATAGAAGAAGTTGCTTTCGGCTGCTCCCTATTCGGGGTCGCCACAGCGGACCGACCGGTCCGCACAACAACTTGGCACAGGTTTTACGCCGGATGCCCTTCCTGCCGCAACCCTCCCATTTTTCCGGGCTTGGGACCGGCACTGCATCCAGTGGCTGGGGTTGAGGCATTGGCTGGGAATCGAACCCGGGCCTTCCGCATGATAGGTGAGAAGCCTACCACTGAGCCACCAATGCTATTGATACACTGCAGAAATTATATCTTCTTAGCAGGTGAAAATATCTTGACTATGAGCAAATTTATTAAATAATTCTTATGTGATTATTATGATTATATATATATATATATATATAATATATGTATATATATATATATATATATATATATATATATATATATATATATATATATATATATATATATATATATATATATATATATATATATATATATATATATATATATATATATATATATATATATATATATATATATATATATATATATATATATATATATATATATATATATATATATATATATATATATATATATATATATATATATACCAGCATGATCATTCTTCTTCTGTGTGTGTGTAGTAGGATGAAAAATAATGTATAATAATGAATAATGTATAAATAATGTAATAATATATCTATTATACCATTACATTATTTTTCATCCTAGTACACATGGTACAGCGTGTGCAGGTTTGCAGACAGATATTTCACCTAAAAGTTTTATTTTTGTTTATTCACTCACAGACATCCCTACAAATTGCACAAAACCCCAAAAACAAACATCCACCTGACCTCTAACATCATCAAGTTCTCCCATCACTGTTAAATACATCACAAAATAAATATCCCCCTCAATGCTTAATACCCCCGCCCACCCACGTAACAAAAAGACCCTCATGACTTCATGACCTCATAACTCCCCCAACTAAAATATCAATAACTGAATAGTGCCCCAAAACCCAAAAATATATATCATGACTATTGATTTCCAAAAAAGACAAAAATAAACACATCTGTAAACTGTAAATGTCCCATAAAATCGCCCTGCCTTTTAACTGCCCTAATCCCAAATTTAAATAACAGCTAGTCGCTTTTTTCTCTCCCAAACCCAACACTAAATATTGGCATGACTTGTAATTGTCCCATAACTCAAAGATAAATGCCTGCCTAATATCATAAATGCCCCATGAACTGCTAATACCATAAAATCAGATATCATTAATACCCAATGAACTGCTGAATAAACTAAAAAACAAAAATAAATAGACTCAAATGCAAATGACAAAAAAAACTAAATGTACCCATGCATAAATGTAAAAATGCTTCCCTGACTGCCGTTTGCCCCAAACCACAAAAATAAACACACACACCCACACAGTGCAGTTGTTATATTTAATTAATATAGAGCTGTGCTGTTATAGCATGTGCACAGGGTCGAACATATTGGAATATTTGTACAAATTTTATGGGTTGTAGTTTTTGATATAGAGCCATGAAATTTAGCACAATAGTATATTCCATGTGTCAACAGGGTGCTTGTACTTATGGGAAATATCAGACGTATTGTTGCTGAGTAGAAGAGTAGAAATGCAAAGTAAAAAATCCATAGTGGGGGTTTTATTTATTTATTGGCAGGATTCACAGACATAAAAATAATTCAATATGTAGTACATGGGGCACCTCGTAACACCCTAGCAACCAACTGGATTATCATAGCAACCTACTAGCAACACCATAGCAACTGCCTGGAATATCATATTTTATCCACCTAGCAACAATCCAGCCTCTGGATCTAGAGGAATCTCTTAGAAAATCTGTAGTGACCAACTTAAACCCCATAACTGCCACCTAACAACACCCAAGCAACCATGACTATGACATGAAGAAGTGGGGGCATGAAGCCTTTATTATTGCCACACATACATTACAGCATAGTGGAATTCTTTTCTTCGCATATCCCAGCTGAGGAAGTTGGGGTCAGAGCGCAGAGGCAGCTATGATACAGCGCCCCTGGAGCAGAGAGGGTTAAGGGCTGCCCAACAAATTGCCCAACAGTGGAGCTTGGTGGTGCTGGGGCTTGAACCCCGATCCTCCGATCAATGACCCAGAGCCTTAACCACTTGAGCCACCACTGCCCCAAACCAATGTCAGAAGTGGGCTTCAAACCCACACCTCAAGGGGAGGCTGCAACCTGAAGGCAGCGCCTTAGACCGCTCTGCCATTCTGACATGATGGCATAATAACACTCAAGCAACCAGGTGAGTTTCTAAATCAGCCAACGAGCTACAACCTTGCAAGAAATTAGAGTCATATACTACATAAAAAACATAAAAAATACATAACAATATCCAAGCAATCAGTTAAGTACTCTTAGTAACTGACTATAGCCTTGCAACCAACTGATATCATATTACAACCTGATAGAAACAAATTAGCAAAAACCGGGGACCCTATGACACAATAGGAAAACTCTAACAACCAGCTGAATTTACTCTACAACCTTTCAACCACTTAGGATCATATTGACTCCATCTTTAAGCACCATGCTAATCACATGGGACCCCATAACAGCCAACTGGCAACCAGCTAAGTTTCCTTAGCAACCATCTAACTACTAACATACAGACAAGAAACACAATAGCAACCAACTGGGCCACATAACAGTCACATTGTCACGTACGGCTCAGCCCCCGCCCTATGCAGGCTCGAACCCGGACCTTCATGGTGCCACATGCTCCAGCACGCCGTGAAAGTGCAGACCCAAAAGCAGGATTCAGTGAAGCACTGTTTTATTTACATAAACACGATACAGGGGAAAGACGAACATAACACTCAACTTGTGGTTACGTCAAACCATAAACCCCAACCCGACATAACACCCACAGGACAGCTATACACAAAACATTGACCCACGCCACACATGTACACCAGGATCCCTTTTTATAAGGAAACACAACAATGTAATCAGGGACAGGTGACACAATCAGGGTGGAGAACAATGGGCAGGAATCACAGAGACATAAACAGGCTTCCAGGATTTTCTTGCCAGCGCCCTCCCTTTTTATTATTATTATTATTATTATTATTATTATTATTATTATTATTATTAATAATAATAATAATAATAATAATAATAATAATAATAATAATAATAATAATAAAAACATATTGTCTTGAAAAATTGGTACACCAAAACACATCATGCAAAATTACAGACAGATTCATCTTTCTCTTTCTATCTATCCTTTATTTTTCTCCCATTTATTTAAATTATTATTATTATTATTATTATTATTACTATTATTATTATTATTACTACTACTACTACTATTATTGTTTATTTTTTTATTTTTATTTTTTTCAGATTACTCTATTTCATAATCATTCATCTCTTGAATGTTTTTGGCAAAAATATCCTGTAAAAAATGTCAGGTCCTTTGTCTGATGCATTATTTCTGTTAATCTTGTGTCAAACCATTTTTAAGTAATCTCTCCAAAATCCAATATATAATCCTTGCACATATACTAATTTGCACATGGTGCTGTGCCTGTAAATTCTGTTAATAGCACAGTCGGTTACAAGATCAGTCAGAGAAGGTAGTTTGCATAAAAATGTTGTCACTTCAGCATAGCCAGTTGTAGACTTTTATAATTCAGGGATGTCAGCTTGTTTATTAGTTCATTCCAATCTGTTGGTTCGCACAGTTTCTAGATGATTCAAGTAATTTGTCGGAGCATTGTCCAGGCATCCTCAAGTGGGCCTTTCTGTTCAAAAACCTTGATTAATTGCTTAATGTCATAGTTGTGTTTTTCATATTTTGTTCTCTTTTCTTTAATAATAGTGCACACAGGCTGAGATGTGTCTACATTTGGCAATGTTACAGATACAAATGCAAAAACAACTGTGTATTCCTAGAATGGTGTAAGCCAAATCAATATGGTAGATAAAGTTTAAGTTGTGTACTAAAATATTTGTTTTTGTGTTTGTGGTGGTCAGAAAGAGGCTTAACAGAAAACTGCATGTTTTTTTCTTGTAAGTTTCTGGATGAAACCCATTTCATTTTGGAGCTATAGGACCTTTTTACAAATGTTTTTACAAAATTTTCTGTCCTCTATAAACAATTTTGTATTCACTCAAAAATTCTGCCAACATGCTCAGACTCAGGTATTAATTTTTGGCAGTCCAGTCATCCACATATTTTCTGAATAGTATCTGTGGGGATAAAAAATACCGCATTACTTCAATTTCAAACTGCAAGTTCTTGCTGCAGCTTTCCTTTTGTTGTTTTTTTTTGCATAGGCATGCACAATATGCTTCATGCATTTACATGTATATGTATGCATTATACATACAACTGTATGAGTTATAAATAATTGCATATCCATGTTTCTATTCCAAGCTCTTAAAAATGTAGGATTATAACCATTAACCCAGCAGTCTATAGGTAACATAACTTCCACCATTGTAGCTAACCATGGTTAAAGATTCAACACATATTTATGCTTTATTCCTGCTTTTTAAAGCAGCTGTGCAATCTTTTTAGTTGACTGGAATGATTGACATTCAGCAGATATCATACTATTTACAGTTTTGTCTTTACCTGTGTAACTGTGTCTATGTGCTCACAGAATACACTTTCCTCATCAGACTGTGGTTCTGTCTATGGGTGCTTTTGAAAATCCAAATCTGCCATATTTGTGGTTCTTACAGCAAGAATTTGGATATGTGTTTGCACCTATGTTAGAATTCTCTGGTTACTGGTCTTCATTTCATATGGTATATATAGAGATGTTAAACACCTGTGAAATCAAACACCTTGTGGTCTGAATTGTTTTTTTTTAATTTTGAAAAAAGTTCTAACTCTGGTGAATATTTTGGACCAATAAGCAGTGATGTATGCTGAGCCTTGTTGATGAAATTCTATACCTTAAAAGAGATCTATGAAAAGACTCACCTGTGGTCTCTGCAGGAGAGTCAAGAGTGATTTCTTTTTTTTTCAAAAATTCTTCTGCATCCTGCATGATTAAACCACATTATTTCAAACATTTAATTTTAAATCAGCAAACTTCAAAGTTTTCCCTTGATGTGCTTTAATTGCTAATATTACATATTATTACATATCTTTGCAGTACTGTACACAAGTATGGGGGAGTTCCTAGCTGTCTGCACAATTTAAATAGTTTTTTCTTTTAGTTTTTTTTTTTAGGATTTCAATTTGAACTGCCATGCCTGAAGAACCAAGATGCATTTATGTTAAAAACTGGACAAAAATATATACAGCTTATATTTCTAGCAAAATGATTAAAAGTAACTTTGCATTGAAAGGGCTGCTTGGTGAGATAATTCTTCTTCTTCTTCTTTCGGCTTTTCCCTTCAGGGGTCGCCACAGCGAATCATCTCTCTCCACCTATCCCTATCTTCTGCATCCTCAACACTTGCACCCACTAGCTTCATATCCTCATTTATTACATCCATATACCTCCTCTTTGGCCTTCCTCTTTGCCTCCTGCCTGGCAGCCCCATGTCCAACATTCTCCTACCAATATACTCACTGTCCCTCCTCTGAACATGTCCAAACCATCTTAATCTGGCCTCCCTAACTTTGTCCCCCAAACGTCCAACATGAGCTGTCCCTCTGATGTACTCGTTCCTAATCCTGTCCAATCTTGTCACTCCCAAAGAGAACCTCAACATCTTCAGCTCTGCTACCTCGAGCTCTGACTCCTGTCTCTTCCTCAGTGACACTGTCTCTAAACCATACAGCATGGCCGGTCTCACCACTGTCCTGTACACCTTCCCCTTGATTCTCGCTGATATTTTCTGATCACACAGAACTCCCGACACCTTTCTCCACCCATTCCAACCTGCCTGCACTCGCTTCTTTACCTCTTTCCCACACTCTCCATTACTCTGGACTGTTGACCCCAAGTACTTAAACTCCTGTACCTTCTTCACCTCTTCACCCTGTAACCTTACTGTTCCACTTCCCTCCCTTTCATTCACACACATGTACTCAGTCTTACTACGACTGACCTTCATTCCTCTTCTCTCCAGCGCAAACCTCCACCTCTCCAGGTTTTCCTCCACCTGCTCCCTGCTCTCACTACAGATCACAATGTCATCTGCAAACATCATTGTCCAAGGAGACTCCTGTCTGACCTCCTCTGACAACTGGTCCATCACTATAGCAAACAGGAAGGGGCTCAGAGCCGATCCCTGATGCAGTCCCACCTCCACATTGAACTCCTCTGTCTGACCTACAGCACACCTCACCACTGTCCTGCTCCTCTCATACATGTCCTGCACCACTCTGACATACTTCTCCGCTACTCCTGACTTCCTCATACAGTACCACAGCTCTTCTCTTGGCACCCTGTCATACGCTTTCTCCAAGTCTACAAACACACAGTGCAACTCCTTCTGACCATCCCTATACTTCTCCATCAAAATCCTCAGAGCAAAAATTGCATCCGTTGTGCTCTTTCTGGGCATGAAGCCATACTGCTGCTCACAAATGTCCACTACCTTCCTTAACCTAGCTTCCACTACTCTTTCCCATACCTTCATTGTATGGCTCATCAACTTTATCCCCCTATAGTTACTGCAACTCTGCACGTCACCCTTATTCTTAAAGATCGGCACTAACACACTTCTTCTCCATTCCTCAGGCATCCTCTCACTCTCTAAAACCCTGTTGAACAAACTAGCTAAAAATTCCACTGCTGCTTCTCCCAGACACTTCCAGACCTCCACCGGAATGTCATCAGGACCAACTGCCTTCCCACTTTTCATCCTCTTCAAAGCCTTCCTGACTTCATCCTTTCTAATCTTATCTACTTCCTGTTCCACAGAGTTCACCCCTTCTACTCTTTTTTCCCTCTCATTTTCCTCATTCATCAGCTCCTCAAAGTACTCCTTCCATCTCCTCTGTACACTCTCCTCACTTGTGAGCACCCTTCCATCTCTATCCTTAATAATTCTAACTTGCTGCACATCCTTCCCATCTCGATCCCTCTGCCTAGCTAACCTGTACAAGTCCTTCTCTCCTTCTCTAGTGTCTAACCTAGTGTACAACTCTTCATATGCCTTCTGCTTGGCCTTAGACACCTCCCTCTTCACTCTGCGCTGTAACTCCTTGTATTCCTGTCTATTCTCTTCAGTCCTGTCCATGTCCCACTTCTTCTTGGCTAACCTCTTCCTCTGGATACTATCCTGAACTTCCTCATTCCACCACCAAGTCTACTTATCTTCTTTCCTCCTTCCAGATGACACACCCAGCACCTTTCTCCCTGTCTCCCTGATCACTTCTGCTGTAGTTTCCCAGTCATCTGGCAGCACTACCTGACCACCCAGAGCCTGCCTCAACTTCTGTCTAAATTCCTCACAACATTCCTCCTTTTTCAGCTTCCACCACTTGGTTTTCTTCTCTATCTTTGACCTCTTCGTCTTACAGACCATCAAAGTCATCCTACACACCACCATCCTATGCTGTCTGGCTACACTCTCTCCCACTACCACTTTACAGTCACTAATCTCTTTCAGATTGCCTCTTCTACATAGAATGTAGTCTACCTGTGTGCTCCTACCTCCACTCTTGTAAGTCACTCTATGCTCCTCCCTCTTCTGAAAATAAGTGTTAACCACACCCATGTCCATCCTCTTAGCAAAGTCCACTACCATCTGTCCTTCCAGGTTCCTTTCCTTAACTCCAAACTTGCCCATCACCTCCTCATCACCTGTGTTCCCCTCGCCAACATGTCCATTAAAATCCGCTCCTATCACCACTCTCTCACCCGTGGGAATACTCTCCATCACCTCATCTAATTCACTCCAGAATCTCTCTTTCTCCTCCAACTCACAACCTACCTGTGGGGCATAACCACTAACAACATTCAACATCACCCCTTCAATCTCTAACTTCAGACTCATCACCCTGTCTGACACTCTCTTCACCTCCAGAACATTCCTCACAAACTCCTCCTTCAGGACCACACCTACCCCATTTCTCTTACTATCCACACCATAATAAAACAGCTTGAATCCTGCTCCTATACTACGAGCCTTGCTACCCTTCCACCTGGTCTCCTGTACACACAGTATATCCACCTTCCTTCTCTCCATCACATCAGCCAGCTCTCTACCTTTCCCTGTCATAGTACCAACATTCAGAGTTCCTATTCTCAGTCCTACACTCTTACCTTTCCTCTTCTCTCTCTGTCTGCGCACTCTCCTCCCTCCTCTACTTCTTCGACCAACAGTAGCCCAATTTCCACCGGCGCCCTGTAGGTCAACGGCGCCGATGGCGGTCGTTGTTAACCCGGGCCTCGACCGATCCGGTATGAAATTCGTACTGACGATTCGCATGGTTAAATTTGGCAATGTTTTACGCCGGATGCCCTTCCTGACGCAACCCTCTCTATTTATCCGGGCTTGGGACCGGCACAGAAGTCACTGGACTGTGACCCCCATGGCTAGATTGCTTGGTGAGATAATAATCTGCTCTTAAGGTTTATTATATTTTACCATCAGGGGATTGTACTGTATATGCTTCTAACTTTAAACTTTATACAGCTTATACAGAAATCTCCTTTATTATAATCACAAGATTTTCTGTGCAAGGTCTGGAGGTTGTAAACATTCAAGACAAGGCCTGTAGGCTCTGCTGTCATTGTATTGTCTCTCATTTTCATCACAATGTTCATTTTTTAGTATTTCCTCCTGCTCACTAATTTATTGTTCATTTCCTTATCAGTTATATTGTGCTCATAATTACTGCATGAAAAACCCTTAAACATTGTCTCTGCAATGTGAACTATGTACAACCCGTGAGGTATGTGTACGTGTTGTGTCTTCTGTACGTGTTGTGTATTCTGTATGTACAGTATGTGTGTGTTTAGTCCTACATCAAAGATACAGCAAACTCCAGTTAAGACGGTTAACAGTGTGGATGTATTGTCAAATGTTTCTGTATCCCAGTCTACTGTTGAGTCTGTGTTTATATCATTTGTTCATGATTATGTGTCATTAGGTGTCTGTAAAGTTAAGCATCCTGTTAAGATTTTAAGAGACACTTGTTCGACTCAGTCCATTATTTCAGAAATTCTATTACCTTGATGTATTGATTCAAGGCAGTGAACTGACTGTAATTCATATGCCCCTGCACAATGTATATTTGGAAACTGAGGGTTTCTCAGTTATTGTCAAGGTGGGTGTTTGTGTACAGCTTTGCCAGTCAGTGGTATTTCCTTCATTCTGAGAAATTATATAGCTGTCTATAAAATTTCTTCTTTACCTGATGTTGTGTCTGATGCTGTGAACAACAGTCCTGATGTTGCCAGCCAGTAAATCTCTTTGTTCACTAGCCTGTCTGTTAACACATGCCCAGCAGTAAAAGGTGGGTGATGTGGTATATTTGTGTTTCCTGTGTCATACCAGCACCTTTTTATCTGAAACTAGGACTGTTATATGATCTCTTGCATTTAAAGCAGTTATTGCTAATGAAATTATTACTGATCAAGAGTTTAGTGTTTTCTCCGCTTAACTGAAACATGGATTAAACCAAACAGTATGTGGCTTTAAATGAAGCTTGTTCTTTCAGTTATAGTTACGGTATATGCATCAGCCACACCGAACATGCAGGGGAGGAGGTGTCAGTTATTCATGATGATAAATGAGGTGCCATGCAAAAATCTAGAAGTAAATTTGACACGTTTGAATCTCTTTATACTAACTTAACATATATAGCCAGCAAACGTTTACTGAGTTGATTCGATTAATTTACAGACTTTCAGAGCTATATTATGAAAAAAGTAAGCTTTCTGACGCCTGGAGTCTCATCAATTGGTGGTGCACACTGCTGCTGGGGATGGATCCACATAGACAGCCCATGACCAATGAACTGCCATGAATAGAACCACTTGAACTCAGAAACTACCTTTTAATTCCTCAAGAGTTCTTGGTTGCTGTTGTAGAAAGGACATGATCAACAGTTACATTATTTACTGTCCAGTGTCACCTAAATGTGGATGGGTTCTGAGCATGGTTCCTCTCAAGAATTCTTCCTCATATCATTTCAGTGAGTCTTCCTTGCCACCTTCACCTCAGGCTAATTAGGAATAAATGTTAGGGATAAATAGTAACTTAACTTAAAACTTTATATATTTTTTTCTATATTTCTATACTTCTGTAAAGCTACTTTGAGACAATGTCCATTGTTAACAGCCCTACACAAATAAATTGAATTGAATTGAATTAAATTGTGAATTCAAAAATTAGACTGACCTGAGGTTGAGTTTCCCATATCAGGTGCCTAGTCAAAAATCAGACCCCTACTTAGCAAACTGTTTCAAATCAGTTCTGGATAAGTCCCTTAAAAATTGTCTCTTCCAAGTTCAACTGATTTTTGCCTGAAAATATTCCAGGTGGTGGTTCCCTGTTCTCTCAGAAACTAGATTTTAAACTTATGACCATCCCTGCACTGGACAAGCAGGGGTTTATTAAAATACTTACTGGAATTTTGTTTGGACATATTGTTAAACTTGTCACACATATCAGACAGTGGGTAAACCCAATCAGGTTATTCCACCTACACCACTGTAGGCCATTTCGATACAGACTGAACTATATAATAATTGATTGGGTTGGTCCCTTGCCAAAGGCCCTTTGACAGTTGTTATTTGATGACACTCATGTGTGCTGTCATTCGTTTTACAGAGCTTATTCCCATGTGTACAATCAAGTCAAAGACTGTCATCAAAGCACTGGTAAAATTATGCAGTAGTGTTTACAGACAGATTGCGGCTCTAAATTCATATCACAGCTGTAAGTAGTTAGAGAGTTGAAAATTAGCCATCAGGTCTTGAGCCCCTAAGACTTTTAGCCACAAAGTGCCCATCAGACATTTAAGAACATGCTGCACTTATATTATATGGAAACTTGGGATAATTGGAATGAGGGTGTTCTGTCTGCATAGCATAATGTGATGGCGCGCCGCCAGCGCCGGAAGAAGCCGGATCCATTCGCGGAACCGGCGAAAGGGAGAGAGCAGAAGAGAAAACAGTCAGAGAGTCGGCAACGGGGAAGCGGTAATCCAAAGCGTCAAAACAGAAAGGGTAATCCAAGAGAGTAATCCAGTAAACAAGCAAAGTCCAATAACCAATCCACAAAGTGTCATAGAAAATCCCAAAGAAGAAACGAAAGCCAGTCCAGGTCATACACAGAAATCCAGCCGATATATCACGAAGATAGCGCTCAATACGTCCCATAAGAAAACAATATCTCGCGAAGAGCAGGAAGTGCGCACCCGTATTTGAGCCCGCCGAAACCGGAAGTGGCTCAAAACGCGGGCGACAGCTCCCTCTCGTGGTCGGATCTCGGCCGAGTTGTGACAGGTAATGTAACCCCTTCCGAATACTTCCCAGAGATAGATGGTCTATCTGGTGTGTCTTTCTTTTCATCTACCTAACTTTGCCTGTGTCACTTCAGGAAGACATCAAATCCCTGATTATAAAGTTGTTGGTTTGCTGATGTCCCATCTCGCACAACACTAATAGAACATGACATTGACATTGGTGATCATGCCCCTATCAGTCAGTGTCCATATAAAGCAAAACCTGCTAAGCAAGCAATTCAGAAGCAAGAGACAGAGTACCTAAACATGAACTAGCTGTCCATAGTGTGAGCCCATAATGTTTACCCCGTATTTTAATGCCAAAATCTGATGCTATGGTTGTTTTTGTACTGATTCTTAAAAAACAATAATGCCATCACTAAACTTGACTCCTTGCCTCTTCATAGAATAGAAAGATTGTGTAGATTGTTTTGTCACAGCAGATTTACTAGCAAGCTGGACATTTTATTGGCAAGGTTATTGGCAAGTACCCCAGACCATGTACATTTTAAATTTTAGCTTTTGCTACCCCAGACCTTATTCCTCCAGTATAAGGTCATGGCTTTTAGGCTCTGTAATGCACCCTCCACCATTCAGAGACTCATCAACCGGGTACTGATCTTCATTTTTTTTTTTAAATTTGTATAGCAATTCTAACAATGGACATTGTCTCAAAGCACCTTTGCAGAAATATAAAAATATAGAATAAAATTTTTATTTTACATTTTTAAAATATAAAACTTAGTTTTAAATATTTTAAAAAGTTTAAAATTACATTTATATTTCTACCTGAAGAACAAGCCTGAGGCAACAGTGGCAGGAAAAAACTCCCTGAGATAATATGAAGAAGAATTTTTGAGAGGAACCAGGCTTAAAAGAGAACCATGCTTATTTGGGTTATAAGAGAGAGTGAGATTATAAATAATGTCCTTTCCTATAGCTGTATATAGTCAATTGGATTTGTGCAAACAAGAGCTCATGAGAAACTTATAGGTCAGCATAATTTTCGAGTTACTATAGATTTAACACTAATTCCTTCCTGCCAAAGACTTTAAATGTTCAATGATGAATACCTGAGCCCCAAACCATCTGTCACAACAGCAGTTCAAGTCAGCACCAGTGAGCACCACCAAGCAATGAGACTCCAACCAGAAGTAGGGCTTCAGGATGGATCAGGCATGTCCGGAAAGGAGAGAGAGAAAGAGAGAGAATATCAGGTATGCTTGTGATCATGTAATGGTAAGTCAATGTGTGTAAAATGTAATGCTAAGTGCATTGTGTGTAAAACACTCAGCCACACCAACACAAACCTGAGTAAGACATGCCGGACACTAAAACAGTGTCTGAACCCTGAATACTAAGGCTGTTCCATAACTGTTGGGCTTTGTAAGAGAAAGCTCTGTCACTTGCTGTTGTTACGGGACAGAAGGCACGGAGACAGAAATACACAGTTCTGATGTTTTATTATGACCAGGTAGCAGAGAGCAACTGTTGGATGTGAAGGGAGTGAATGAAGAGGTAGAGAGAGAGACACTGCCCTGCGAGGAATGCTGTGGATGATCCGGGAGAGATGACGGGAACGGGAGCGGATCTGGAGCAGGGAGATGAGCGCGCGGGCGCACACACACACACAGGGAAACACGGGAAGCAGAGAAACATAGAAGACAGACGAGCATAAGGGAGCGTGGCTTGTGAATGAGTCCTTCAGTCTGGAACGAGATCGGACGGTGAGTGGGGTGTGTGTGTGTGAGTCTTTTTATGGCTGAGGTGATTGGGAAGAAGATTGCGTGCAGGTGTGTGAGATTAGTACTCGGGAGAGTGAGTGTGCTGTGATTGGTTGTCGTTGGAGCCTGGCGTGTCTGTGACAGTACCCCCCTCCTCACGGCCCGCTCCTGAGGGCCGCGGACCCCGACGTCGTGGCGGTCTACCCCTCCCACGCGGAGCAGGTCTGTGGGGGTGCATTGCGTGGAAGGACGTCAGAAGGTCTGGGTCGAGGACGTCATCCCGCGGAACCCATGAGTGTTCCTCCGGGCCATAGCCCTCCCAGTCCACCAGGTACTCGAGTCGACCGCCACGGCGCCGGGAGTCCAGGATCTCCTTCACCCCGTAGGCGGTCCCGTCGTCCAGTAGGAGTGGGAGGGGGGGTTCAGCTGCGTCCTCGCCAGGCTCTGTGGAGGGAAGAACAGAGGGATGGTGAGGCTTGAGGCGGGAAACATGAAATGTGGGGTGAATACGGTACCCTCGTGGTAGCTGGAGCTTATATGTGACCGGGTTGACCTGCTTCAGGATGGTGAATGGCCCAATGAACCTGGGGCTCAGCTTGCGGCTGGGGAGACGTAGCCGGATGTCCTTGGTTGACAACCAGACCTTCTGCCCCGGTTGATAGGCCGGGGCGTCGGATCGGCGACGGTCGGCTGTCAGTCTCCGTCGGCACAGGGCGCGCTGCAGTTGATGGTGTGCTGAGCCCCAGACCCTCTCGCGGAACCAGTGGTCGACCGCCAGTACGTCAGACGGCTCCCCGGTGGCTGGTAGCCGAGCACACACTGGAAGGGAGTCAGACCGGTGGAAGGTTGACGGAGGGAATTCTGCACGTACTCGGCCCAGCCCAGGTACTGGCTCCACGAGTCCTGGTGGCCGTGACAGAAGGTACGGAGGTAGCGGCTGATCTCTTGGATCTTCCGTTCCGTCTGCCCGTTAGTCTGAGGGTGGTACCCTGATGATAGGTTGATGGCCACACCTAGGCGCGTGAAGAACGCCCTCCAAACTCTGGACACGAATTGGGGGCCCCGGTCAGAGACGATGTCCTCCGGGATGCCGAAGTAATGGAAGACCTGGTTGAATAATAATTCTGCCGCTTCCATGGCCGTGGGTGGCCCCTTCAGCGGCAGTAGGCGGCACGCCTTGGAGAATCGGTCGACGATGACGAATATGCAGGTGTGGGTACGAAAGTTCGGAAGGTCGGTGATGAAGTCGACACCTAGGTGTGACCAGGGGCGGTTGGGAACGGGCAGAGGAAGGAGCTTTCCTGAAGGTAGCTGGCGTGGGGTTTTCGCCATGGCACACTCTTCACACCCCTGCACGTACCTTCTGACATCGGCTGCCATGCTGGGCCACCAGAAGCGATCTCTCAGCAGCGAGAGAGTTTCATTGATCCCTGGGTGACCAGTGCCAAGTGAGGTGTGGGCGGTGTGGATGAGGGAAGTGTGTCGTGCTTGGGTGATGTACTGGGATCCTGGTGAGCAGCCCGGCGGAGTGTTGGTGGAGACACTGGCAGGCGGAAGGGTTTCCTGGGACCAGGTTATGGGGCTGACGATCAGGTCTGCTGGGAGGATGGGCTCGGGTGTTTCTGGGCTCTCTTCAGGGGCGAACATACGAGAGAGGGCGTTTGCCTTGGTGTTCTTGGACCCGGGCCGGTATGAGATGGAAAACTCAAACCGGGTGAAGAAGAGGGCCCAGCGAGCTTGTCGGGGGTTGAGCCGTTTAGCGGCTCGGAGATACTCCAGGTTCTTAGAGAACCAGAAATGGGTGCCTGGCTCCCTCCAGCCAGTGCCTCCACTCTTCGAGGGCTAATTTGATGGCCAGTAGCTCCCGGTTACCGATGTCGTAATTCCTCTCCACCGGGTTGAGCTTGTGGGAAAAGAAGGCGCATGGATGGAGGCGGCTAGGATCCATACTGCTGTGGTCCGATCTTCTGTTACGGGACAGAAGGCACGGAGACAGAAATACACAGTTCTGATGTTTTATTATGACCAGGTAGCAGAGAGCAACTGTTGGATGTGAAGGGAGTGAATGAAGAGTTAGAGAGAGAGATACTGCCCTGCGAGGAATGCTGTGGATGATCCGGGAGAGATGACAGGAACGGGAGCGGATCTGGAGCAGGGAGATGAGCGCGCGCGCGCGCCCCCACACACACACACACACACACACACACACACACACACACACACACACACACACACACACACACACACACACACACACACACACACAGGGAAACACGGGAAGCGGAGAAACATAGAAGACAGATGAGCATAAGGGAGCGTGGCTTGTGAATGAGTCCTTCAGTCTGGAACGAGATCGGACGGTGAGTGGTGTGTGTGAGTCTTTTTATGGCTGAGGTGATTGGGAAGGAGATTGCGTGCAGGTGTGTGTGACTAGTACTCGGGAGAGTGAGTGTACTGTGATTGGTTGTCGTTGGAGCCTGGCGTGTCTGTGACAGCTGTAGCCTTTACTACTTGAGGTACTACCAAATAGTCTGCACCTTTTGATCAAAGTAGGAGTGGTGTATAATTTACAAAAAGTTTGCTAAGGTACTGCAGCACAAGACCATTCAGTGCTTTCTAAGTCAGCAGTAGTATTTAAAAATCAATGCAAAATTGTGGATAAAATAATGTGTTCATATGTTCTCCATCTAATTAGGGCATTCTGGACTAACTGGAGCTTGCTTATGCACCTACTGGACCATCCAGACAATAAAGCAAGACAGTAAAATTTTGTTAGTTTTAATTAGTGTGGAAATATTTTCTGATCACCCAGGACTAAGAGATTTTCTGGATCTGAGGAGGCTTTCCTTTTATGCTACTTGAAATATTAACAATTTAGTTTCACATCATATATTTTTTATAATATCCTAGTGGTCTGCTTTAAGGAGCATGTGTGGTCATTATACCAGGGTGCTAGTTTTTTTCTATCTATTTATTTTGTATACATTATACATATACATATACATATACATATACATATACATATACATTATCAACGGTGTAGCAAAATGTTAACTCTTAGTAATCAGTTGACTGATAAAGTTCTGTGGGGTCATACAGTGGTTGATAATTTTAGGAGACTATTAGTGAATCTCTCTGCTGTAGCTGACATAAATGTATGTTCAACATGATAACATGTGCAAATGTGAAATGTCAAAGACACATTTTAAATTAGACAATTAAAAATAATGGTCTGCGGTAGCTTCAGACTATGGAATTGTAACTATATTTTCTATATTTAATCTGAATGTTAGATCTAGTTTTATGCTAATCAAGTTACTAAAACAACACAATACTGCTCTCACTATCATGTGACTCTCTCTAATGTCTGGATGCACACCTCTAATGTTGCATTCTTCTCTGTCAGAGTGCTAACTAACATACACTTATCATATGTAAAATTACTGCTAATTATGGAGAAAGGAATTGCTAAACATTTTGCTGCACTGGACAAGCTGAATGTTTGTCATACTTGATTATGTACCATTGGTTGAATGTGGGCTGAATATTAACCCCTTCTACCCTGCGTCCACTGGAATAGACATCATGTTTTCTTTAAACCAATATAAATATATGTTCCCTTTTGAGGGAACCAGAAGCTGTATCATGGCTGATGCTATGGGAATGCTTCATTGAGAAAGTTGTTTCTAAAGCACTGTGTGCACACACAGCATTTATTAACTCAGGTAGGACACATGATGAAGGGATTATGCAGCAACAAGACGATATAAGGGCATCTATGTCACATTACTCCAGCTTCTTTGTCTTCAGGAAGTGCTCTGTGTATGTTTGTGTCGATTTTTTGTCCTGTCTGTCTAGACTAGGGAAAAAATAAGATAATTAAAAGATTAAGAAAGAAAAAAAGATATTATGGTGAGCAAGCAATTTAAGAGGCATGCATCTGTGCCACCATTTTATCACTGAGGATGACATGTATGCTCTTTGCGTTGTTTGTTTGGGAGAGGAGCATGTCTGTTCGGCTCTCGAGGGAGCCGACTGTGTGCATTGCGAGAGGCTTCCTTTTTGCAAGCTCCGATCCCACTTGGCTCTAGCGCAGCGGCTTAGAACATGGGGTTTACAGGTTGAGTTGGCAGAAGCAGAGCAAGAGAAGGGTCCTTCCCTTTCTCCTGTCCTCTGCCCTGACTCTGATATCTCCTTTTCAGAACAATATCTTTGTTTTTGGCGATCCGGGAAGAGGATACGTTGTTGTCTGCGTTGGGCTCTGAGGAGCTCAGTGTAGGTGAAGGAGCGTATTCCTCTCTTGATTTGCCACTGCAATTAGTGGCGTTTGAGGAGCTCCTCAAGGCTGTGCTAAATTAAATTGAAATTGGCCTGAAGAGGAAGCTAGGGTTGTTCGCTCTAAGCTTGACAACCACTTTCTGACATAAGGCCATGTGCCACCACCATGTAGGCAATGGGGTTGAAAAGATGCTTGCAAGCTATCTCTCCCCTACATTGCCCACATGGAAGAAGCCCACGCTCCCTTCTAAGCCATGTAAAGTCACTTCAGCCCTTGTGGGAAAGGCCTACACAGCAGCAGGCCAAGCTGTTGTGTCCCTGAACATGATAGCAGTCTTACAGGCCTCCCAGGCTTTCAGGGCTAATTGATGATCTGTTCCCAGTTCACTAGTGCTCTCTCACAGCATCTGGGACAGACATTGACCGGTCTGTGCTGGCGTGGGTAATGATGTTCCCATAGTGTCAGCCATGATACAGTGTCATGTTCCCTTAAAAGGGAACTACATCTGGGTTACCTATTTCCCTGAGAAGAGAATGAGACACTGCGTCACTTGCCACACCCCAGACATCCACTCGGCTTCCTCCAGACAAATAGAAGCAGAAGTAATGTGATGTAGATGCCGCTATTTGGACTTATTGCTGCGTATTCCCTTCGTCATGTGTCCTGTTTGTGCTATTAAACGGCATGTGTACACACAGAGCTTCAGACACAACTTTCACAATGAAGAATTTATGGACCTCTATGGTTTTATTTCTTGACATCTCTGGATTGCATGGGTTGTTACAATTATCTGGTGAAAACATTATATCAATAGCACCTTTAGAAATATATTTATTGAGAAAAATGGTGACAGGTTCAATACTTAAACCGATCAGCCATAACGTTATGACCACCTGCCAATTATTGTGTTGGTCCTCCTTTTGTTCACAAAACAGCCCTGACCCATCAAGGCATGGACTCCACTAGACCCCTGAAGGTCTGCTGTAGTATCTGGCACCAAAATGTTAGCAGCAGATCCTTTAAGTCCTCTAAGTTGCAAGGTGGGGCCTCCATGGATTGGACTTGTTTGTACAGCACACCCTACAGATGCTCGATCGGAGTGAGATCTAGGGAATTTGGAGGCCAAGTCAACACCTCAAACTTGTTGTTGTGCTAATCAAACCATTCCTGAACCATTTTTGCTTTGTGGCATGGCACATTTTCCTGCTGAAAGAGGCCACAGCCATTAGGGAATACCTTTACCATGAAAGGGTGTACATAGTCTGCAACATTGCTTAGGTAGGTGGTTCATGTCAAAGTAACATCCACATGGATGGCAGGACCCAAGGTTTCCAAGCAAAACATTGCCCAAAGCATGACACTGCCTCTGCTGGCCTGCCTTCTTCCCATAGAGCATCCTGGTGGCATGTGTTCCCCAGGTAAGCAACGCACACACACCTCAATCAAGTCAAAGTCAAGTCAAAGAAGCTTTATTGTCACTTCAACCAAATATAGCTGATGTAGTACATGGTGAAATGAAACAACGTTCCTCCTGGACCAGAGGTGCTACACATAACCAAAACAAAACACATGGTGATGCAGACAAACATGAAGCTAAACTAAGGTGCAGATTTTTAAACTAAACATACAACATAAGTGCAGGGAATAACAAGACAGTGCAGACAAGACACATAATGCCGACTGTGTGCAAAAAAGAACAGTAATTTACAATGAGTGCAAAAAACGGTGTTGTGCAGTGAGTGCAAGAGTAGCAGCAGAGGTAGTTAACACAGATATAGTATTCCAAGTTATGGTACAAATATTAAAGTGACGTGTGCATGTAAACAATATCAGGTGTGTGTGTGTGTGTGTGTGTGTGTATGCCTATGTGTGTGAATTCTGATCAGTGCAGTTCAGTTCAGAGTGTGTGTATGTGTGTGTGTGTCCATGTTCCTCAGTTCAGTACAGTTCTCTGTTGAGACACCTGATTGCCTGAGGGAAGAAGCTGTTCAACAGTCTGGTTGTGTGGGTCCGAATGCTGCGGTACCTTTTTCCAGACGGCAGGAGGGTGAAGAGTGTGTGTGAGGGGTGTGTGGGGTCATTCACAATGCTGTTGGCTTTGCAGATGCAGCGTGTGGAGTAAATGTCCATAATAGAGGGAAGAGAGACTCCGATGATCTTCTTGGCTGTCTTCACTATCCGCTGCAGGGTCTTGCGATCCGACACAGTGCAATTCCCAAACCAGGCAGTGATGCAACTGCTCAGGATGCTCTCAGGATGGTCTCTCTGTAGAAGGTGGTCAGGATAAGAGGTGGAAGATGAGCCTTCCTCAGACTTCGCAGAAAGTGGAGATGCTGCTGGGCTTTCCTGGTGATGGAGCTGGTGTTGAACGACCAGGTGAGGTCCTCTGCCAGGTGAACACCGAAGAATTTGGTGCTCTTGACGATCTTCACGTTGGACCCGTGATGTTCAGTGGAGAATGGTCACTCTGTGCTCTCCTGAAGTCAACAACCATCTCTTTTGAGCCTCTCGAAGCACTTCATCATGATGCGTGTGAGTGCAATGGGATGGTAGTCATTGAGACAGGACACTGGAGACTTTTTCGGCACGAGGATGATGGTGGTAGTCTTCAGGCATGTTAGGACGATGGCGCTGCTCAGGGAGATGTTGAAGATGTCAGTGAAGACATCTGCTATCTGTTCTGCACATTCCCTGAGCACTCTGCCAGGAATGTTGTCTGGTCCAGCAGCTTTCCGTGGGTTAACTTTGCATAGAGTTTGCCTCACGTCGGCCACGGTGAGACAGAGCACCTGGTCCTCTGGAGGAGGGATGGTCTTCCTCGCCATCACGTCATTCCATGCCTCAAACCAAGCGTAGAAGTTGTTCAGTGCATCTAGGAGGGAGGCATCACTGTCACAGGCAGGTGGAGCTGGCCTGTATTTGGTGATGGACTGGATGCCTTGCCACATGCGCCGAGTGTCACTGCTGCTCTGGAAGTGGCCGGGGATTCTCTGGGAGTGTGTATGCTTTGCCTCCCTGATGGCTTGAGACGGTTTAGCCCGTGCTGTTCTTAGGGCATCCTTGTCTCCAGCTCTGAAGGCAGAGTCCCTGGATTTCAGCAGCACATGCACTTTTGCGGTCATCCAAGACTTCTGTTTGGAGCGTGTGGTGATGGATTTGGAAATGGATTTGGAGATCATCATCGATGCACTTGCTGATGTAGCTGGTCACTGATGACATATATTCCTCCAAAACTGTGGTATCGCCTTTAGTTGCAGCCTCCCTGAACTTGTCCCAGTCAGTGCACTCAAAACAGTCCTGAAGAGCCAAGATGGCTCCTTCTGGCCAGGTTTTATCCAGTTTCAGAACCGGTTTAGAGCGTCTGACGATTGGTCTGTATGCTGGAATCAACATAACAGAGATGTGGTCTGAGAAGCCAAGGTGGGGGCGGGGCTCCATGCGATATGCGCCGGGAATATTTGTGTAAACAGTGCGTTCACTCCTCTGGTAGCTAAGTCCACATGCTGGTGAAATTTAGGGAGAACAGACTTGAGATTTGCATGATTGAAATCTCTGGCGATAATGAACAGTCCGTTAAGGTGAGCATTCTGCAGCTCGCTAATAGCTCCGTAGAGCTCACACAGAGCCTCTTTAGCATTAGCACTGGGGGGAATGTACACTCCGACAATGAATACGGTGGTGAATTCCCGTGGTAAATAAAATGGTCTGCATCTAACAGTCACAAACTCCACTAGCGATGAACAGAAACTAGAAACAAGCAAAGAGTTCTTGCACCATTCCACATTGATGTAAACACATAAGCCACCTCGACGAGTCTTACTGCACAGAGCTGCATTTCTGTCGGCATGAAACACGGTTAGCCCATCTAGCTGAATGGCGGCGTCCGGAACTCTGTCACTGAGCCACGTCTCTGTAAAAACAAAAACACAGCAGTTTCTATACTCACACCGTGTAGTTTGCTGGAGTTGGATGTAGTCCAGTTCATTATCCAGGGAGCAGACATTTGAAAGTAGAATGGAGGGGAGTGCCGGCCGGCTAGGGTTTGTTTTTAGCCTAGCACGGACACCTGCGATCTTACCATGTTTCTGCTTCCTTGCACACCGCTTTCGTCGACTCCTCTCCCGACCACCGACGTTGGGTGATGCCGAGGACTCAGGGCATGGTCTCTGCAGCAAGCCGAGGTCAAGCCAAAGCAAAGGCTTTTTCGTAGTTCATCATGCACGTTGGCTGGTGCATGACTTCCAAGCTCTAGTAGTGTCTGGCGGTTGTACACATGGACACAGTTCTATTTGGTGTCCATATGCTGTGGTAGTCGGGCTATATGAGGACAATAGCACCATTTTGGATCCAGAGTGGCCACTGCGAGCTACTGCCGCACCGCCATCTTGGAGAACCCATCAACCTTGGAGACCTGGCCATCCACATGCTGTATAAGAAAATGCCATTCATCAGACCAACTGGTATCTCCCATATTAAGTTGAAACTGTCAACACATTTTTATCTCCAACAGCATTTTCTATTATGTCATTCTATTCTACTTAAATAAAAATGTAAATATAATTTAATAAGCATCCACTGTCTATAGTTGTTTACAAATTCCACAGTTTTATTAAGATGATGCATCTCATTTTATATACATGGAAAAAACAGTGGTCCTTAAAGAGAAACTTGCAGAACAACAAACTTTACTTTGGTATGCATTAAGAAGTCTACAAACTAATAACAATCAGTAAATAAGACCTGACAGAAGCATGGAGACACACCTCTGATCAGAGTCCAGTAAGGACATTTACTACATAAACTGTGCTGTCTCTCTGCCTAAATCCTGACTCATGAATGTCATTCCTATGTATGCAACCTTTTCTAGGATCTTGGATATAAAGGGGAAGTTTGATATTGGCCAATAGTTGGATAGCTCTTATGACCACATTATGACCACTGGCAAGTGAAATGAACAACACTGATTATCTCCTTATCTTGGCACCTGCAGGGTTGGGAAGGTTACTTTGGAAATGTAATAGGTTACAGATTACAAATTACACTATTTAAAATGTAATAAGTAGTGTAAATTTTCAATTACTTTATGAAAGTATAGTAACTGATTACATTTGATTAATTTTAAGTTTCTAATGGATATTTTCAACAATCATTTCCAAACATTTATACTAGGCAGGGTTAACCTTACAGTAGTACTTAACTCTGTTTAGTGTTAGAATTTCAAAATCTTTCATCACTGGAATTAAGATTATATTCATTTAATTTAAGCACAGCCACCACAAAACCAGACTTCGTAACAAAAATTGTTTTAATACTGTTTTAGGAATCAAACCTTTGCATAGCTATGACAGGACACACTGGAAAGTAACAATGCCTTGAAAAAAAAACATAATCTGAAAAAATAAAGCATATACATAAACCGAAATAGGCAATAAAACAGTTATTAAAACAGTTAATAAAAGAAAAACATTGGTGTCTCATAGCCATTAATGCAATTACGGAAATAAATTAATTAAATTTGTGTGTGTGTGTGTGTGTGTGTGTGTGTGTGTGTGTGTGTGTGTGTGTGTGTGAATTTCACAACTCGATGACTTTGTGAGTCATCATAACGCATGCTACAATGCTAAAATAATTAAGTTATATTAGATCTGATATTACCAACACATTTTCAAGGAGGAAAAATGTGAGCTATATATTTTCTGTCAAAGGGTTCATAAACAGAAGTGTGTCTGGTAAAGGTAGCTAGCAGAGTAGTGTCACATAATGCTGGTCGTACCAGTTTAGATGGATCAGACCTCATGCAGGGATAGACGGCAGACAGGTGTTTATCGAAAATAAGAGACATACATCCACGAAGACACAGACGAATAACATTCAGATGTGTTACATACCGACAAGGACTAGCAAAGAAACCAAAGCACAAACCCCACTATAAATAGGGAACATAATTAAAGGACACATTAGGAACAGGTGAATCCAGACAGGAACGATTAGGAATAAGGCGGGGCTACAACAAGCACATGACATACGAAAACAACAATACAACACAATCCCTGCTGGAAACCCCCCCCTAGTGGTCCGCATTGGACCTGCCACCCGTAACATTTCCCCCCTCTCTAAGGCCGAGCGACGTCCACAGCCGAGCAGCAGAGCCGAGCAACGTCCCCCGCCGAGCAGCAGCGCCGAGCGACGTCCACAGACGACCGGTAACGCCGAGTGACGACCTCAGTCCCGCTAGAGCTGGAAACCCCCCCAAGGGGCGGGAGGGCGGGAGACAGGTACAGGCGATGCCCTCCTCCGCCGACGAGGGGTGAGGCGGCGTCCCCCACGGAAAACCAGAGAGTGGAGCGACGTCCCCCGCAGAAATAGAAGCGGAGCAAGGGCTGGAACAAAAAACAGAATCCGGAAGCCTCCTCCACCGATGGAAGTGAGGCGGCGTCCCCCACGGAAAACCAGATGGTGGAGCGACGCCCCCCACGGGAACAGGAGCAGAGCGAGGGCCGGAACAAAAAAACAAAATCCAAATAATTCAAGCCGGAAACCTCCTTCGCCGAAAAAAGGTGAGGCGGCGTCCCCCACAGAAAACCAGAGAGTGGAGCGACGTCCCCCACGGGAACAAAAACAAAAACCGGCAAAAGAAAATGACCCGGTCAGGGAAAAAAAAAAAAAGTCCTCGCTGAGCTATCCCGCTGGGTCTGTTCGGTGTTGGATAGTCCTTCTGTCACATAATGCGGGTTGTACGGGTTTAGATGGATCAGACCTCACACAGGGATAGATGGCAGACAGGGATTTATTGAAAATAAGAAACATATATCCACGAAGACACAGACGAATAACATTCAGACGCGTTACATACCGACGAGGACTAGCAAAGAAACCAAAGCACAAAACCCACTATAATTAGGGAACATAATTAAATTACACATTAGGAACAGGTGAATCCAGACAGGAACGATTAGGAATAAGGCAACAAGCACATGACAAGTAGCTCATTTGTTATGAATGATTTGAATACAGGTCTTGAATACACTTTGGGGTCGATGAATGCGCTGGTGTGTTTTGGTGGATTTTTTGCACATAGCAGCTACAGTAACTCGGCTGACCACTCCGTCACTTTTTAGGATACAGTAAAAAAAAAATATTATTCGAAACTAAAGGGTCTGTTTTTATTTCCGTGAACTCACAATAATGGTAAAAACTATTTATAAAATTTATAAGCTTTTATAAAATAAAGAAAGGCTAGGTTACATACCTGCAGATGCTTCTTCAGGTTCGACATTGAAGCCTTTGATGTTGAAAGCATTTTAACATCTGGCAAATAAATTTTGCACTGAACTGTTAGATTTGCGCCCTGATCGGATTTCAGGATGAAATGATGATTTCCAGCATTTTTATCACTCGCCATGGTGGCAACTCTCAGACAGGTTGCAGTAGCCTAAAGCTTTCAGCGGCAATGTGGATGAACGTAATTGGCAGACTTGGTGCCACAAATTCAGACCAGAGAAATCATCAAAATAGCACCGCTTTAACAAATTCTAGCAACACATTAATATTATTCAACATATCCTAGTTTTTTAAAGAAAATATTCAGATATAACCCTATTTGTATTCTTTAACATTTTCATAAGTAACTAATTTAATTACATATTTTTTCACAGTAACTGTAACAAATTACTGTTACATTTATTTTGTAATTAAATTACGTAACGCCGTTACATGTAACTAGTTATTACCCAACCCTGGGCACCTGTTAGTGGGTGGGATATATTAGGCAGAAAGTTAACATTTTGTACTCAAAGTTGATGTGTTAGAAGCCAGAAAAAAGGGCAAGGGCCAAATTGTGATGGCTAGACAACTGGATCAGAGCATCTCCAAAACTACAGTTCTTGTGGGGTGTTCCTGGTCTGCAGTGGTCAGAATCTATCAAAAGTGATCCAAGGAAGGGACAGTAGTGAACCAGTGTGAGGGTCATGGGCAGCCAAGGCTCATTGATGCACATTAGGAGTGAAGGCTGGCCGATGTGGTCCGATCCAACATGCAAGCTTCTGTTGCTCAAATTGCTGAAGAAGTTAATGCTGGTTCTGATAGAAAAGTGTCAGAATACACAGTGCATCGCAGTTTGTCGTGTATGGGGCTGCATAGCCACAGAACAGTCACCAGCCATGCTGACCCCTGTGCACCACCAAAAGCTCCAACAATGGGCACTTGAGAATCAGAAGTGGACCACAGACCAATGTAAGAAGGTGGCCTGGTCTGATGAATCACATTTTCTTTTACATCACGTGGATGGTCAGGTGTGTGTGCATCACTTACCTGGGGAACACATGCCACCAGGATACACTATGGGAGGAAGGCAAGCCGGCAGAGGCAGTGTCATGCTTTGGGCAATGTTCTGCTAGGAAACCTTGGGTCCTGCCATCTATGTGGATGTTACTTTGACATGTACCACCTACCTAAGCATTGTTTTAGTCCATGTACACCCTTTCATTTAAACGG
Source organism: Hemibagrus guttatus (assembly GCA_033459395.1). NCBI lineage: Eukaryota > Metazoa > Chordata > Actinopteri > Siluriformes > Bagridae > Hemibagrus > Hemibagrus guttatus. The sequence goes on from JAUCMX010000004.1 coordinate 17,629,658, forward strand.
TATTCCCTAATGGCAGTGGCCTTTTTCAGCAGGATAATGCACCATGCCACAAAGCAAAAATGGTTCAGGAATGGTTTGATGAGCACAACAACAAGTTTGAGGTGTTGACTTGGCATATAGGTAAGAGATCTATTACACAAGTTTATTATATTGAAGAGGATATTAGTGAAATTAGATTGGTCTCTCAGAGGGGAGTTAAACATGCTTATCTGATATAGTAATATTATCTACAAAATTAACTATCAAATTGTTAGTTATGAATTCATTATCTGAATTTCTTGCCTGATATGTTCACTTTTGCCATGAAATAATTCATGAATTTATGCACATTTTTCTGTTGAGATTTTATCCATAGTTAATTTTGCTTCAGTATTAAGTACATATCTAAGGTTCATTTTGTTATCTTCAATAGTTTGTGAGATTCGCTGACCTAGCAACAGTAAATGTTTTCTGTAGCTCAGTAGGTTCTTCTTCCTCACTGCTTGAAATACTACCAATTTAGTTTGATGCCATTTATATTCAAATTTGTTAGTATATTGGTGCAATTGTGATTGATAGACCATGATACTTGTTTTTTCTCTTTGTTTTTCCCATTTAAATGGAGCTACAGTATCTAGAATGCAGTGAAACGTTGACACAAAGTATTGAGTGTGTCTGGACAGTTATCCAATCAGGGTTGACTGTCTGGTTATACCATATCAACCACCTAGAAACATCCTAGCAATACCAGATGCCAGAGCAACTGCCTAGCAAACACTTGGGTTAGCCTATCAACTGCCTAGCAGCATCCTGGGATACCATAGCAACCACATGATCGACCAGACCTACTGATTAGCAACAACAACTGGGATACCCTAGCAACCACCTAGCAACACCTTAGCAAGCACCTTAGTTATAAAAGCAAAAACCCTGCAACACCCTAGCAACCATGTGTAATAGCCATGGCAACTTCCTAGTACAGCATTAGAAACTACCTAGTATACAGTAACAACCACCTTGCAAAACCGTAGCAAATATGTGGATATCATAGCAGCTGCTTACCAACCACCTGCTTAGCAAGACCCTAGTCAGTATTTTGTCTGGTTGGGAATGGTCTGTGCAGCTTTTAGATTTGTTGTGTTGTACCTGCGTAGCAGCCAGTCAATGTATGTTTTTTATTCCTAAACATTTATGGAAAAATATATATAGCATAGCGTTGGGAATCAATTTATATGGGCATCATTTTTTATATTAATATCTTCAGAACGTTTAGGCTAGAAAGGCTAGAAAACAGATTTTTTTCTGTTCTGATTTCCTAAATTTAACCAGTTTGCAATTTAGACCATGTATCATTGAGGATCCACCTGATTTATTAGCTTTTGTCACAGTAATGTACCATTGCATATGTACCAATATACCATTCAAAGACAGCAAGCAGGACAAGAAGGCAAAGAATAGTTAGTCCTCCAGAATATCTCTGCTTCATTATTTCATTTGCTACTGCAAACCACAAAGTGGCACTATAATTTGCCATTATCATATAATCTGAATGAATCAAGCCATTCCTTTGTTATGAACAGAACAGGGACTGAGACGAGGATGCACTTGAGTTGTTTATTGAGTCTTTGGAGCAGAGAGAAAGGCAGGCAGAAACGGAAGGCGTGGAAGCTGACGCGAGGAGATCTGTAGATCAAGCGGGCAGGTAAACCCCGGAGGTGAAACCGCGAGCTGCGGGAAAAGGCACGGGCAGAAATCTCTGGAAAACGAGAGCTGAGTTTAACAGCAAAGTCCGTAGCGTGAAACATAACACTCAGGTATGTGCTAACGATACCGGACAGGGATAGAGTGAGTTGTGGTGCTATATATAGTGTGTGGTGGTGAAGGTGATCATGACATTCAGGTGAAACTAATTAGAACTCAGGGGAGGGCGTGCGCTGTGACTGTGTATGTGCAGAGCCTGGCGTGTCTGTAACATCCTTGAGCCCCTAGTAAGTTCCTAGCAAGCACTGAATATTAGAGGAATTTAAAAGTAGTCCACCAAAGATGCAGCTGGCACAACTCTGTCCACTGGAATAATAATAATAGGCAGCCAGCCCCAAAACTGTTTCACCTCCTTTTTGGTCTTAGGATTCAGGCAGGCTACAATTGCTGCTGTCTTATCAATTTGATCACGCACCTTCCCAAGCCCCAAGTGAAAGCCCAGATACTGTATTTAAACCTGTCCTATCATACACTTCCTCTAAAGCAGGGGTCCCAAACCACCGGGCCATAGACCAGTACCGGTAAAAACTGCCACTTCCACCCGTGCCTCACTCCCGCATATGATGCAGTTGCAGGTTTTTCCATACATCAGTAATGCCGAGTTCACACTGCACGATTTTAGCCCTGATTTTCAGTCACCGACAGGTTTTGCGAAATTGCCGACAAATGCTCGAAATCGAAGGCTAATCGGAGCTCATGTACTTGAGTGACAAGACAAGATGCAATCTGAGAAAATCACCGCTAAGTTTCAAAATCCTGCAGTGTGAAAGGAGTTCTGACTGAAAAGTACCTCAGTGATGACCTACAGCCGAAGAAAGAGCAAGATACAGGACAGTGGGAGGAGTTATAGACCACAATATCAGCAAGCATGGCTTCGGTTGGAGCACAATATTATAGTTTAATAGAGTTTATAGGTTTTTATCAGAAAAAAATTTCCTAAATATAGTTATATCAGAAAAAATAAGCTTTACAATTACATTAAACAGAAATAAAGCAGAAACTTTTCCTTGACCAGCAGCATCAGCAGCAGCACATTGAAAAATTATTCAGTTGTTCAATTATGCAGCATGCACCATCCTTGTTCCCCGCACAGACCATTTGGATCGCGAACTTTTTGTGGAGTTCCATTTAGTCTCGCATGAGAACTCTGATCTCACATGTGATCTTGTGTTATTTCCTTATTATTTCTCGCGTACGTTTGGTTGTGAAATGCAGTTTGAGGACCAGACAGAGCTGTCGGCGATTCTTCCTATAAGTCATGCAGTCATGCAGACTGAATGCTCCCCCAGATAGTCGTGTAGTGTGAAAACAACAGCAATCCGACCGATTTGCAAAATCGTGCAGTGTGAACTCCGGCAAGCTAACCCAAGCTAAAATGACTATGTAATTAGAGAGCCCCCCCTATCAATCCCATAATAAAACTATATATATATATAAATTATACAAAAACTATTATATTAAAACTATATAAATAAATAAATAAAACAAACAGTTATGGCAGCACTGAAAAAGTGGTGTGTAAACAGATATGTATATTGTATATAAGTGTGTGTGTGTGTGTGTGTGTCAGTTCAGATCAGTCTAGATGGCTTGAGGAAAGAAATTGTTACTGTCAGAATCGCAGGTGACTCCCATTGGGTGGTGCCTCCAGACCAGCCTCCAGAAATGAATGACAGAAAGAAGTAGTTGCTTTTGGCTGCTCCCTGTTCGGGGTCGCCACAGCGGACCAATTGGTCCGCACAACAACTTGGCAAATGTTTTCCGCCGGATGCCCTTCCTGACGCAACCCTCCCATTTTTCCGGGCTTGGGACCGGCACTGCATCCAGTGGCTGGGGTTGAGGCATTGGCTTGGAATCGAACCCAGGCCTTCCACATGATAGGCAAGAAACCTACCACTGAGCCACCAATGCCCCTAAATGAATGACAGAAAATATAGTAATAAAACATCACAGAACAGAGGGACACAGAAACAAGAAACACGAATCTGGGAGCATAAACTGGACATGGAAAACAGAAAACATGGAGCAGGAAACAGAAAATAAAGATTCAGCAAAAGACAAGCACAACACAATAGGTGTATATGAAAAGCAATCAGGGGAACATGTACTGGACAGAACATCTGGCAGGGCAAAAACAGGTGAAACACAAAATGTAAACAAAAGCACATGTCACAAAAACACTACAGTTATATAAAAAACGCACTGCACTCTGGTGGTCTGGCAGAGAACTGTCCAAGCAGTCCAATGCTGTTAGCTTTGTGGATGCAGCATGTATTGTAGCTGTCCATTAAAGAAGGAAGTGAGACTCAATGATCTTCTCAGTTGATCTTCTCAATATATCCTGCAGTGTTTTCCAGTCTGAGATGGTGCAATTCCCAAACCAGGCAGTGAGGCAGCTGTTCAGGATGCTCTTGATGGTCCCTCTGTAGAATGTGGTCAGTAGGCTCAGCTTTTCACTCAGGTCCTGAGGAATGATTGTGTTGAATGCTGAACTGAAGTCTATGAACAGCATTCGTACATATGTGTCCTTTTTGTCCAAGTGTGGACAAAAGGGCCAGATGGTGGGTCATGGCAATGGCATTGTCTGTGGGGTCATGGGGTCCAGTGAAAGTGGCAGCATGGTCTTGATATGCCTCAGGAAAAGCCTCTCAAAGCACTTTATGATGTGTGATGGGACAATAGTTATTTTTGCAGGACACTAGACCTATTTGGCACGGGGCAATGGTGGTGGTCTTTAGGCATGTTGGAATGACAGTAATGCTCAGGAAAATGTTGAAGATGTTAGTGAAGACATCCACTAGCTGTTCTGCACATTCACTTAGCACTCTTCCAGGAATGTTGTCTGATCCAGCAGCCTTCTCTCAGGTTAGTAAAGTTCTCCTCATATCAGCCATGGTTAGACAAAGCACCATTCGTTGGTAGGAGAGGTAGTCTTCCTAGCTACCAAGTTGTTCTTATTTTGTCTAAAAATATATTTAACAACAAAATGGAATGTTTAACAAAGAACAAATGAGATTTTTAGGGAAATTATTAGCAGACACTATATTTGGCAATTATTAAGCAGGTAAACTATTAGTGCTGGGAAATGATTAAAATTTTTTGCATTGTTAAGTTTAAAATTAAATAATGAATTTAAAAGTAGTGTATTGTGCACTTTTATTTTAAAAGTACTGCTATATGAACAAAAGTGCAATAACATTTGGTTTGTAAACACTTTAAACAGATAAGATGCTTTTTACAGCAGTATTCCCTTTACATAGTAGCAGTTAAAAATTTTAATTTAAAATATTTCTTGTAAATCTCAACTTAAACATTACTGTAATCAAATTAAATATAAAACCAAAGCTATCTGCCACTGCCAGGGCATTAACATTTAGTCTAGTTTGTTATAGAAAAACAAGTTATGCTCAGAGCCCAGCGTCCCGATCATAACATTATAACACCTTCAGAACAACAGCAAGTTAACATTTATAAATGAACATGTTCTGAACATGTATCAGCAGAAACATTTTTCTTTTATCAGGGAGCAGCATAAACAGTCTATGTTCAGTAGCAAGTGTCCCTGAGTGAGGTAAAGTGGCCAAGCACACACAAAAGTTTTTGTCATGCCTCCTCCGAAACTTGGACACGAGAGGGAGCCCTCGTCTGAGTTTTGAGTGACTTTCATGTTTCCTTATCGTCTCTAGTGGATTTACCGAGCGTTTCCTTGTGCTTTATTGGATTACTGTTTTGGATTATATTTACTCTGGACTGTTTCCCGTCGCCAATTTCTGCCTTTGCCTCAGACTACTCTGATCTCTGTGCTTGATCCTGGTTTGTGTCTCCATTTGCCCCTTTTGTCTTTGCCTGTTGGATTTGTTTGCCTGTGTGGATTGTTTCGCTGGTTTTCGACCCCTGCCTGCCCCCAACTATGTCTCTCTCTCGCCCTGTGCATGGATATGACTGCTACTGCTGCTGGCAGACAACTGAAAAAGATTTACTGTGCAGAAAACTTTTTACTCTGTGAAGTCCATGTTTGTATTGGATTTCCTTTGGAGAATCTCAGTTAAAAAACAAACAAACAAAAAGAAAAACACTTTCAGTGATGCAGGTTGAGTAGTTCTAGTTACACAATGACAAAATTACCAAATTTTATCCATTCCTTCGACTTTACATTTACTTACTCCTCTGCACCAAGCCAGTTGCTAAGACACACAAGGTCATTTACATTTTCAGATGATAAAGAAACTCTCTTCTTCTGTACAATATGACCAGCAAGAGAAAACAACCTTTCACAAGGTACAGATGTTGCAGGTGTGGCCAAGTACTTCTGTGCAATGGAGGCCAGCTCGCTGTGTGAGCCTGCATGTTTGGACCATAACTCTAATGGACAGGCCTCGGTACTGATGGTGGGCTCCGCTCTGTATCAAAGCACACTGTTCTCAAATAAGTCTTCCTGCTGTTCAGAATCAGACTCTGATGAAGCAGCCAATAGGGCAAACTTTCTCTTTGTTGGCTTTGATGTGGTTGCATCCACAGGTTTCTCTGCATCAACCCTTTGTTCCTTGAGTAAGTTGGTGACTGAGGCCCACACCTCATCCCTCTCAGCTCTGGTTATACACTTGAGGTCCTTTAATCTCGGGTCCAATGAGGTAGCAATCTTCAGATATGCAATGTTGGCATTTTCCTTGCGTGTCTCCAGGTCTTTTTTGGAATGTAGACTTAAATTTGGCCACATAGGCAGGGTCATCATCTGAGCTCTCTATCACCCGAGAGAGGTGGCATAAAGCAGGCAGAACCACAGAGCATGAAACATACTTTTCTCCTCAGTTAAGTCACATACCTGCAAAAAAAAATCAAACCCATTTCACTAAACATGTATTGCATTCACTTCCTTATATACACAGAACAAATGTGCTCTACATATTTATGCTATATTTACACACACACACAGACTTTTTATCCCTCACATGCACTCAGACAGGACAGTGAGAAATATGATGTTAAATATACCTGCAGGGCTCCAATAGCATTTCCAACTTCTGCAGTTTGTCCATTTCAGCATGACAATCTTGGTGTTGTGTGTAGTGAGGACAGCCCTCAGCGACTGTTTGTTTCTGCGGACACCTTTTATCATGTTCAGAGTCGAATTCCATCTGGTTGGAATGTCTTGTATAAGTGACTCCTTCTTTTGTCCATGTTCAATTTGTTTTTGTTCTAATTCTGCAGCACTTGCTGGACTGTGTTTAAAGTGGCCCGCAACTTTTCTGCATTTGGCCAGGACATGATTAAACACACTGTTCTGCAGAGATACTGTGACAGAACACTGGAGACTGTTCGGTATGCAGGGGACGTGTTTAAAAGGCAGATGTCTCGCAGCCGCGATCATATTTCTTGCACTATCGGTGCTAAGTGTGCTGACTGTATTTGAAACATTCCACTGCTGTGCAACATGAATAAAATGTTCTGCAGACGTTTCGGCCAAATGTCTCTCTAACATTTTCATTACAGTCAGAGCATGTGAATACAGCTTCCACTGTTCAACAGTATGATGCACTATAACTCCGAGGTAATTATGGTTACCCAGCGATAGTCCAATAGTCTCCAGTGAGGGAAACAGTTGGTGTATGTTGTGACACTGTCGCATTTGTGGACCTCTACTTTTCATACAACTGGTGAATTCTTGTGATGGTGTGTCTTGAGGGAGGCTCATACATGCTGTCATTCATTGCGATCCTAAGAACCAATGTAGTCTGCTGAAGCCTGCCTCCACCGTTTGTGTGGGTGGGTGATTTGCTGGCATCAACAGTGTGTGTTGTGTTTAAGTGATACTTCAGACTCAAAGTATTCCGGTGATAAGAAAATTCAGCTTTGCATTGGTTACATATAACTTTTGTTCTATCAACTCTGCTGTCTGGAAAAGATTTAAACTGAAAATGTCCATGTAAAAGATCGGTACCTTTCTCCATTTTTTTGTTTCAGCTTTCCTGGTTCATGTGCATGCTTCAGCAGTCTTAGGCCCACCCCAAATGCTGTCATTGGTTGAGATGCGTGATGACGCCCATCCCAAGCCAGTACTGTTCAAAATCCCACCCCTCTTGTGACCCTTTGTTTGTCTGTACGTGTATTCAGAGCCAGTGAGCAACGGACTTTCGAAATAAAGTAGTAATTAAAAAAAACTGCGTCAATGCACGATAAAATATTGTCGGCATTAATTAATTAATGCGTTAACATGATAATAACACGTTAACTTGCTCAGCACTAATCTTCTTCTTCTTTTGTCTTTTTCCTTCAGGGGTCTTCAATTCAATTCAATTCAATTCAATTCAATTCAATTCAATTGAATTCAAAAAATCAATTCAGTTTTATTTGTATAGCGCTTTCAACAAAAAGCATTGTCTCAAAGCAGCTTTACAGAACATAAGAAACAACAAACATACAAACAGACAGTTTTAGACAAAATTATCCCCATTGAGGAAGCCTGAGGTGACTAAGGCGACTGTGGCAAGGAAAAACTCCCTTGAGATGGTATTAGGAAGAAACCTTGAGAGGAACCAGACTCCAAGGGGAACCCATCCTCATCTGGGTGACACTGGAGAGTGTGTTATGAACAATGTCCTTTCTGCATTTATGTATAGTCAACTGTGTGATGCAGATACAGCATGTGTAGAAAGTTATGTGTAAATTAATTAGGAGGTTGTTAATCTAGCCATGGGGGTCACAGTCCAGTGACTTCTGTGCCGGTCCCAAGCCCGGATAAATAGAGAGGGTTGCGTCAGGAAAGGCATCCGGCGTAAAACATTGCCAAATTTAACCATGCGAATCGTCAGTAGGAATTTCATACCGGATCGGTCGAGGCCCGGGTTAACAATGACCGCCATCGGCGCCGTTGACCTACAGGGCGCCGGTGGAAATTGGGCTACTGTTGGTTGAAGAAGTAGAGGAGGGAGGAGAGTGCGCAGACAGAGAGAGAAGAGGAAAGGTAAAAGTGTAGGACTGAGAATAGGAACTCTGAATGTTGGTACTATGACAGGGAAAGGTAGAGAGCTGGCTGATATGATGGAGAGAAGGAAGGTGGATATACTGTGTGTACAGGAGACCAGGTGGAAGGGTAGCAAGGCTCGTAGTATAGGAGCAGGGTTCAAGTTGTTTTATTATGGTGTGGATAGTAAGAGAAATGGGGTAGGTGTGGTCCTGAAGGAGGAGTTTGTGAGGAATGTTCTGGAGGTGAAGAGAGTGTCAGACAGGGTGATGAGTCTGAAGGAACGCCACCTTCCCCTTGATTCTCGCTGATATTTTCTGATCACACAGAACTCCCGACACCTTTCTCCACCCATTCCAACCTGCCTGCACTTGCTTCTTTACCTCTTTCCCACACTCTCCATTACTCTGGACTGTTGACCCCAAGTACTTAAACTCCTGTACCTTCTTCACCTCTTCACCCTGTAACCTTACTGTTCCACTTCCCTCCCTTTCATTCACACACGTACTCAGTCTTACTACGACTGACTTTCATTCCTCTTCTCTCCAGCGCAAACCTCCACCTCTCCAGGTTTTCCTCCACCTGCTCCCTGCTCTCACTACAGATCACAATGTCATCTGCAAACATCATTGTCCAAGGAGACTCCTGTCTGACCTCCTCTGACAACTGGTCCATCACTATAGCAAACAGGAAGGGGCTCAGAGCCGATCCCTGATGCAGTCCCACCTCCACATTGAACTCCTCTGTCTGACCTACAGCACACCTCACCACTGTCCTGCTCCTCTCATACATGTCCTGCACAACTCTGACATACTTCTCTGCTACTGCTGACTTCCTCATACAGTACCACAGCTCTTCTCTTGGCACCCTGTCATACTCTTTCTCCAAGTCTACAAACAGACAGTGCAACTCCCTCTGACCATCCCTATACTTCTCCATCAAAATCCTCAGAGCAAAAATTGCATCTGTTGTGCTCTTTCTGGGCATGAAGCCATACTGCTGCTCACAAATTTCCACTACCTTCCTTAACCTAGCTTCCACTACTCTTTCCCATACCTTCATTGTATGGCTCATCAACTTTATCCCCCTATAGTTACTGCAACTCTGCACGTCACCCTTATTCTTAAAGATCGGCACTAACACACTTCTTCTCCATTCCTCAGGCATCCTCTCACTCTCTAAAACCCTGTTGAACAAACTAGCTAAAAATTCCACTGCTGCCTCTCCCAGACACTTCCAGACCTCCACCGGGATGTCATCCGGACCGACTGCCTTCCCACTTTTCATCCTCTTCAAAGCCTTCCTGACATCATCCTTTCTAATCTGATCTACTTTCTGTTCCATTTCATTTTCCTCATTCATCAGCTCCTCAAAGTATTCCTTCCATCTCCTCTGTACACTCTCCTCACTTGTGAGCACCCTTCCATCTCTATCCTTAATAACTCTAACTTGCTGCACATCCTTCCCATCTCGATCCCTCTGCCTAGCTAACCTGTACAAGTCCTTCTCTCCTTCTCTAGTGTCTAACCTAGTGTACAACTCGTCATATGCCTTCTGCTTGGCCTTAGACACCTCCCTCTTCACTCTGCGCTATAACTCCTTGTATTCCTGTCTATTCTCTTCAGTCCTGTCCATGTCCCACTTCTTCTTGGCTAACCTCTTCCTTTGGATACTATCCTGAACTTCCTCATTCCACCACCAAGTCTCCTTATTTTCTTTCCTCCTTCCAGATGACACACCCAGCACCTTTCTCCCTGTCTCCCTGATCACTTCTGCTGTAGTTTCCCAGTCATCTGGCAGCAATACCTGCCCACCCAGAGCCTGCCTCAACTTCTGTCTAAATTCCTCACAACATTCCTCCTTTTTCAGCTTCCACCACTTGGTTTTCTTCTCTATCTCTGACCTCTTCTTCTTACAGACCATCAGAGTCATCCTACACACCACCATCCTATGCTGTCTGGCTACACACTCTCCCACTACCACTTTACAGTCACTAATCTCTTTCAGATTGCCTCTTCTACATAGGATGTAGTCTACCTGTGTGCTCCTACCTCCACTCTTGTAAGTCACTCTATGCTCCTCCCTCTTCTGAAAATAAGTGTTAACCACACCCATGTCCATCCTCTTAGCAAAGTCCACTACCATCTGTCCTTCAAGGTTCCTTTCCTTAACTCCAAACTTGCCCATCATCTCCTCATCACCTGTGTTCCCCTCACCAACATGTCCATTAAAATCCGCTCCTATCACCACTCTCTCACCCGTGGGAATACTCTCCATCACCTCATCTAATTCACTCCAGAATCTCTCTTTCTCCTCCAACTCACAACCTACCTGTGGGGCATAACCACTAACAACATTCAACATCACCCCTTCAATCTCTAACTTCAGACTCATCACCCTGTCTGACACTCTCTTCACCTCCAGAACATTCCCCCTATACTCCTCCTTCAGGACCACACCTACCCCATTTCTCTTAGTATCCACACCATGATAAACCAGCTTGAATCCTGCTCCTATACTATGAGCCTTGCTACCCTTCCACCTGGTCTCCTGTACACACAGTAGATCCACCTTCCTTCTCTCCATCATATCAGCCAGCTCGCTACCTTTCCCTGTCATAGTACCAACATTCAGTATTCCTATTCTAAGTCGTACACTCTTTTACCTTTCATCTTCTTTCTCTGTCTACGCACTCTCCTCCCTCCTCTACTTCTTTGACCAACAATAGACCAATTTCCACCGGCACCCTGTAGGTCAATGGCGCTGATGGTGGTCGTTTTTAACCCAGGCCTCGAACAATATGGTATGAAATTCAGAGTACTGACGATTCGCATGATTAAATTTGGCACTAAACTGCAGTGGAGCTCGATGTCAGCACCAAACCGCAGTTTGCAGCTGAGCAGCCTTTGCAGTCAAGCCACATCTCCCATTCTTCCTGAAGTCCTGACAGAACTCATACTTGGCTCATCTCCACATTGCCACTGTATCTAATTTGGTTGTGGGGCTAAACAAGCATGGGTATAAAGCTGCTAAGGGTGGGAGTGAATCTCATGAGTTATCTTTTTCTTTCATCAGCAGTGTTGTGGAGAAAACTAAACCACATTATGTATGTAACCCAGTTCCCTGAGAAGGGAACGAGATGCTGAGTCATGGCTAATGCTATAGGAATGCTTCTAAGTGGAAGTTGTGTATGAAGCTCTGTGTGGATTCTCATCGATTTATCGGCTCTGGTAGGTCATGTGAAAAAGCGGAGTGCACCAGCAAGATCATAAAAGAGCATCTATCTCACATTACTCCAGCTTCTACCACACAGTGAACCTTATAGGCCTAGGAGATAACTATCACTACACAGCACAAGGTTGATTTTTGCTCCTACTTAAACCCTTGTGTTGTCTTCTTCACAAAATGTAGGTTCTATGTCTTTGTGTCCACAATTTCACCGAGCCCTGTTCTTTGTTTTGTATGCTTGATGCTGTCTTGAAATTGGGTTCATATCTATCTGGAGATTTGCAGTAATTCTTGTATTCCTGCATGTAATTCATGGGTTTTCTCTGGGTTCTATGACACCTAGGAGTAGCCTATAAATTGGCTCTATTTGAAATGCAATAACAAAAATATCAGTATTCACACTGGTGTGTAGGGAAAAAAGAATGAATATAGACTATTACAAAATGACTGCTGTCTGGCTCCTCAATACTTGCATGTTATTTGTGAGGCTTTATCAATCAGTGTGAGGATTGATGCTGGCAGTGAGTAATAATTTTGTCAATGTGTGGAGAGATCTTTGGCAGGGCAAGATGCATATAATCCTCAAGGGTCAGTCTGGCCCTGTATTTTGTTTTAAGGGCTGTCATGGTTGCGCCTTCATTGCAGCTGTGTGACAGACTGTGTTTTCTTCTGCAATTTCAGACCAGAATGATTCCAATGGAACCTCACTGAAATGGGCTTTCAGGCTGGAATCAGAGGAAATTTTTATAAGCTCTTCCAAAAGTCTTGATGGCAGAGTAGCTGGAAGCTTTGCTTCAATGTTCTCAGTGAAGGGGTTTCTGCTCCACAGAAAATCTGCTGACTGCTCCTCAGTTAAAGCTGGGAAATAACTATCAAATTTCTCCAGGACCTTTGACAAATGCACTATTATTTGACGTTGAATGATTTTAAAATTCAAGTGTCTGTCTGCAATAAATGCATGGGTGTGCTCAAGCATGTCACTGATTCTGGAGGAGACACAGGTTTTCCACATGTGTAATTTTCTTTTGAAAGCCTACTACTCTACTCATTCATGCTGCACCACAGTGTTTTTTTTTGTACATTGCATTGCTCTGTTAAGCTTGTTCATTTCACCGAACATGTCTGAAAGGTAGCTGAGTTGAGCGAGCCATTTGTCATCATCCAAAAACTCTGCAAGGTCTAGTCTCTTGTCCACAAGAAAATCATGCAACTCCTCCCTCAGGCTGAACAGACACATCAGCACCCGCCTTCTGGACAGCCACCTCATGTCAGTGTGCATCAGCAGGGTATGGTAATCAGCACCTACCTCTTCGCAGAGAGCAGTGAATAACCTGGAGTTGATGGCTCTGGCTTTCACAAAGTTCACGATTTTTACGGCCACATCTAAAACTCCATGAAGACTGGGTTCCATTTCTTTTGTAGCAAGCGCCTCTCTGTGCAGAAATTGCAAGGGGAGCAACCTCTTTGATATGCTGAACTACCCTGGACTGCCTGCCAGTCATCGCGGCAGCTCCATCAGTACAGACCCCAATACAGTCACTCCAGTTTCTCATTTGATCTCATGAATATATCCAAAGTTTCAAAAGTATCCTTTGCCGTCGTTGTGGTACGGAGCTCTTTACAAAACAAAAAATCTTCTTTTATCTTGTTTTACCATTCATAACAAACATATGCGAGGAGTTGTGCCATTTTTGACACGTCGGTAGACTCTTCTATTAGAAGTGCGAAGTTATTACCATGAAGTCACGCAGAAAGCTGACCCCTCACGTCTTCTGACATTGTTGCGATGCGACTTTTGACCATATTATTTGATAATGGTATCTTAGCCAATTGTTTTGACTTATCCTCTCCAAATAATTCCTTGACAATCTCTGTTGCACATGGCAAAATCAAAGTTTCTGCAATTGTATGCCCTTTCTTTGCTTTGGAGATTTTTTCAACAACTGTATATGATATTTTTAAAAGTTTCTTGTCAGTAGCTGTGATTTCCCTCATCTCATTTTGGGAGTGTGCCAACTCTTTTGCCTTGCGCTCAAAAAATGCCCTGGGCTTGTCGCGGTATTGGGGATGAGTTGTCTGCAAATGTCTTATTAGTTTGGACAGCCTCATGCATTCGTTAGCAAGGACTTTGGAGCAGATAATGCACTGTGGCTGGGGCCCTGCCCTACTCTTTGCTACGAGAAAATGAAATAAAACCATAGTTCAGGTAACTATCTTGGTATTTCCTGCATTTCGTGTTTCCAGTATTGCTAGCACTGCAACCCAAATTGGTAGGAGCTTCCTCACCTGGGTCCAGTATGCCTGGGTCATTACTATCAGCTGCTGTAGGCGAATCAGTGGGACTCATTTTTGTGGAGGACAATTACAAATTTGTCCATTTTTTGGTCAGCCAGGGGATCATGGATAAAATTAGCTAATGTAATATGATCATTCCCCCTAATGTTCACTGCTCAACACTTTTCAAAATATGATGCAACCCTCCTCAGAGCTTGCTGAGGCCCCCTTGTGGGCCAGGACCCCCCTGTTGGGAACCGGTGGTCTATGCTACAAAAAGTTCAAAAAGCCTCTAGTTGTGAATGAGTATTTGAATATGTGTACACATTGTGCCCTATGATAGACTGTATTCCATCCTTGCACCCTGTGCTCTTTGGATAAACTCCTGATCCACTATAAACCTATCCAGGATAAAGCAGTTTGATGATGAATGAAATTCAGTGAATCACTTATCAGTGCAGTGCTAGTCAATCCTGAATTTGGCCACAAAATTTTGTCCACATGAAACCATACATCATTCTGTGTGAAGTCAGTCACCAGCCCTTAACACAATTCTGCATGTATTTCACCTACTAAAGGGGAGAATAATTGGAGAAACTCCCTAAAACAAACAAACAAACAAAAAAACTGAGAAGAGGGGTACACCCTGGAAAAGCATCACAAAAAACAAAGGCAACAGTTTCATAATGTCAGTGGGTCACTGGCTTGATGCAATTATTGTCACGACTTGTGCTAGAGGTGACCGCGAGAGGAAGCCCTCACCCGTGTTTTGATTCAACTTCCGGATCACCGGGGGATTTAAATACGGTGCGCACTTCCTGCTTGACGCGAAGTATTGTTCTAATGAATGTACCAAGCGTTTGCCTCGAGCACTTTTCTGACGGATTACTGGTTTTGACCTGGACTGCTTATTGTTTCTTCTCTCGCTTTCTCTTGGATATATCTGTGTGTGGATTACCAACCTTGGATTGTTTATTGATTTCCCCTTTTTGGATTAACCCTTTGGATACTGTTGCTTGGACTTTCGCTTTTCTGTTGCCGACTTTCTTCCTGTCCCCGACTTCCCGTACTGTGTATTCCCTACTGCCAGCTAGGCGTATGGATCCGGCCACTTCCGCCGCCGGCGGATCGCCGTCACAATTATTGTAAGCAAGGGATATGCAAGTGTATTTTATTTTTCTTTACTTTACATTACTTTACTTTACTTCAAGTTTATCCTTTCCTATAATTAATATTATTTATTACAAATATTACATATTTGCCGAGCTGTATGTTAGTAAAGAGAAGTATGCAAACAGTTTTAACATGAACTCTGAATTAGGTGTAATTATTATTATTGTGAAATGGTGGGTTTAAATATATATATATACATATACATATATATATATATATATATATATATATATATATATATATATATATATATATATATATATATATATATATATATATATATATATATATAGTTTTTTTTTCTTTCTTTTTCTAATTCTGTGCATCTCTTTGCAGTGACGATCTCCACTAGTTCATTGTTTGATGGCATACTAGTCACTGGTCTTTACACCTCCACCACTGTCCAAGCCTTACACATCGTTCCTCCTGCTGCTACAGGTAAGTCTGTAACTTCGTCTGAACTCTATTAATTTGAAGATTTTTTTTCAACATAACTTTGCTCCCACAGTATTGGCTGATTGAATGGCTGAATCAATGACCAAGTGTGTACATCTTTATCTATTGAACTGATAGATGTAAAGGAGCTTTATAAAATAGAACAGATAACTATCTTAAGGGAGTACAGGGCAATAAGGGTGTCACAAATTATGTAGGACAGTTTTTTTTAATGTTTTTTTAGGTTTAGATAATGATAATATGTTGTTGATATGTTCTCCAAAAAGAGAATGCCAAAAATCTGTGTACAGTGCTATAACTATCACATAATGTAATTGTAATGGATAGAGCTGGATCTTTTAAAACTTGCAGTCTTAAAATAGCTTAAAATAGCTTTCCATGGAATAAATGTACAATTTATGCAACTAGTAAAAAGAGCTGTTCACATTAAAAGGCATTATTGTTGGGCTGACACCAAATATGGAAATGTTTAGATTTAGCATAAAATATATCCTAAACAAATAGATACATGAAAAAGTATAAGGAATATTATTAGGGTGTTTTTGTTTTTTTTTTACCATCCTGGGCTCTTGCTGGACAAAACTAGCAAGTAAAAGTGTGAAAGTTTTTTTTGTTTTTTTTTAACATCATTTAAATTTATGGCATTTGCCAGACACCCTTATGCAGAGTGGTTTACGTTTATCTCATTTTTTTATTCAACTGATCAACTGAGGGCTAAGTCCTTGCTCAAGAGTCCAACAGTGGCAGGTTAGTGGTCCTGGGATTTGAACTCATAACATTCCAATCAGTAGTCCAACACCTTAACTGTTGATTTTTAAGCTTGTGGGGAGAGTTGGCAATTTTTAGCAAAATTCAAAATTGTTAATTACTAATTACTAATTGTACAAATTACTCAATTTTAAATCTAACTCTTAACTATCTCAAAAAGCAAACAGACTTCAAATGTTTAGGCATAGGAAATTGCAGTATAAAAAACTTGTTAGGGGATGGGCTTGGTATAAAATGGAAAAGAGTACCAAGCAGGGCCCGGAAAAAATGGAAAAAAGATGGTAAAATAAGCAAACAGAAAGGTGGAAGAGTAATCGGGAGTGGACAAGGAGGAGCACTAATGGCTATGAAGTGACCTCAATAATGATGGAGCAAAGAGGCTGTGCACCTTGCTTGGACTCACTAACTGGTATGCAGACCTGTATGCAGTTGAGCAGGCTGCATCATGGCTGACCCTGTGCTCTGACCCCAACCCTTCAATGATGGGATGTGCAAAGCAGAATTTCACTGTACTGTACTGTAATGTACAGTGGTGTGAAAAAGTGTTGGCCCCCTTCCTGATTTCTTATTTTTTTGCATGTTTGTCACACTAATGTTTCAGATAATCAAACACATTTAAATATTAGTCAAAAATAACACAAGTAAACATATCATGCAGTTTTTTAATGAAGGTTTTTATTATTAAGGGAAAACAAAATCCAAAACTACATGGCACTGTGTGAAAAAGTGTTTGCCCTCTAAGCCTAATAACTGGTTGGGCCACCCTTAGCATCAACAACTGCAATCAAGCGTTTTTGATAACTTGCAATGAGTCTGTTACAGCGCTGTGGAGGAATTTTGGCCCACTCATCTTTGCAGAATTGTTGTAATTCAGCCACATTGGTGGGTTTTCGAGCATGAACCACCTTTTTAAGGTCATGCCACAGCATCTCAATTGGATTGAGGTCAGGACTTTGACTAGGCCACTCAAGTCTTCATTTTGTTTTTCTTCAGCCATTCAGAGGTGGACTTGCTGATGTGTTTTGGATCATTGTCCTGCTGCAGAACCCAAGTTCACTTCAGCTTGAGGTCACAAACAGAACATTCTCCTTCAGGATTTTTTGGTAGACAGCAGAATTCATGGTTCCATTTATCACAGCAAGTCTTCCAGGTCCTGAAGCAGCAAAACAACCCCAGACCATCACACTACCACCACCATATTTTACTGTTGGTATGATGTTCTTTTTCTGAAATGTGGTGTTACTTTTACGCCAGACGTAATGGGACACAGACCTTCCAAAAAGTTACATTTTTGTCTCATCAGTCCACAGAGTATTTTCCCCAAAGTCTTGGGGATCATCAAGATGTTTTCTGGCAAAACTGAGATGAGCCTTTATGTTCTTTTTGCTCAGCAGCGGTTTTCATCTTGGAACTCTGCCATGCAAACCATTTTTGCCAAGTCTCTTTCTTATGGTGGAGTCATGAACACTCACCTTAACTGAGGCAAGTGAGGCCTGCAGTTCTTTGGATGTTGTTGTGGGGTCTTTTGTGACCTCCTGGAGGAGTTGTCACTGCGCTCTTGGGGTAATTTTGGTCAGCCGGCCACTCCTGGGAAGGTTCTCCACTGTTCCACGTTTTCACTATTTGTAGATAATGGCTCTCACTGTGGTTCGCGGCAGTCCCAAAGCTTTAGAAATGGCTTTATATCCTTTTCCAGACTGATAGATCTCAATTATGGGGATGTGGTAGCTTAGTGGTTAAAGCGTTGGACTACTGATCGGAAGGTTGTGTGATCGAATCCCAGGTCCACCAAGCTGCAACTACTGGGCCCCTGAGCAAGGCCCTTAACCCCAAAAATGCTCAGTTGTATAAAAATGAGATGAAAAATGTAAGTCGCTCTGGATAAGGGTGTCTGCTAAATGCCGTAAATGTAAATTACTTTCTTTCTCATTTGTTTTTGAATTACTTTGGATCTCGGCATTATGTCTAGCTTTTGAGGATCTTTTGGTCTACTTCACTTTGTCAGGCAGGTCAAGGTGTTTAAGTGAGTTCTTGATTGCGCACAGGTGTGGCAGTAATCAGGCATGGGTGTGCCTAGAGAAATTGAACTCAGGTGTGATAATCCACAGTTAAGTTATGTTTTAACGGGGGGGCAAACACTTTTTCACACAGGGCCATGTAGTTTTGATTTTCAACAGGGATTTTGTTTTCCCTTAATAATAAAAACCTTCATTTAAAAACTGCATGATGTGTTTACTTGTGTTACCTTTGACTAATATTTAAATGTGTTTGATTATCTGAAACATTAAAGTGTGACAAACATGCAAAAAAAAAAAAGAAATCAGGAAGGGGGCCAACACTTTTTCACACTGTACATGTAACAAATAATGGCTACTTAACTATAAGTCTGTTGAGTGCTTTTCAGCTATGTCAACTGTGAATTAGGATTAGTTCATAGATTCACTTTTTCTTGCTTTGACTTGAGCTGTAGTTTCTCATGCTGTTCTTTATACAGTATGCTATGCTAATAACAAACACGATTTGGGTTTTTTCCTTTATTAAGTCACATTTCTCAGTGAGCTCATGCAGGCTCCTGATGTACTCATTAGCTGTCTCAGTTAAAATTGATCATAAACAGATCAAGAACAGATCAACCAACAAGACATGTTCAATGAATGGAGTGCTCATATCACTTGTTTTTATCACTTATTAGTTTTGCTCTTAAATGTTCTGATATTTTATTTGTTAAGTAGTTGTTAAATAATATTTTTAGACTGAAGAATAAACAATTATGTGAAGACATTATTTGAAATCTATTATTTGAAAATTATTTGCCTAATAATAATTTTGCATAAAAGATACCTGTGCACATTAGTACTTTGCACATTAATAATTTCCTCTGAGAAAGACAAATGTAAATCTGTCTGAGAGGCAAACATAGTGAGTTCCCTTTGGAGGAAACTCGACACTGCGTCTTGGATGACACTATGGGAAAGCTTCCTTGAGGAAGTTGTGTCTGAAGTTCTGTGTGAAATCACGTTGATTTATTGGCTCGGGTAGGTCATGTGATGAAGCAGAGCATGCCAGCAAGACCATAAAAGGGCATCTACATCACATTACTCCAGCTTTTTTGTCTTCAGGAAGTGCTCTGTGTATGCTTGTGTCAATTGTTTATCCTGTCTGTGTATGCTTGTGTCAATTGATTGTCCTGTCTGTCCAGAATAGGAAAAAAAGAAGATGTATATAAAATATTAGGAAAGATGGCATGTACAGAAAGTGCATGCATCTGTGCCCTGTTACATTACAGGGGGTGACTTGCACTTTTTCTGCGTTGTTTGTTTGTTAGTGGAGTGTGCTTGCGCGGCTCTCGAGGTAGTCGCCTGCATGTGCTGTGAAACTTTTCCTCTCCGTAAACTCCGATATCACTTGGCTGTTTTCTTGCGCTCGCACTTTGTGACTTGGGTCGCGCATCTGCTAAGGCAGCACGCCAAACTACATCATGAGTCTCACAGGTCTAGTTAGTGGAGGTGGAACAAGAGAATCCCCTTTCTCTTGCTCTCTTTCCTGACTCGGATTTCCCCACTTCAGCATTGGGAGCTCATTTTGCAAATTCTCCCGATACGAATGAGGAATTTTTGTCTTCACCGGACCCTGAGGAGCTCAATGTGGGCGATGATTAGCAGTATGACACTGAATTGCTTCTTGAAAAAAGTCAGTGGTGTTTGTGCTGGTGAGTTTCACACACTGTCACTAAGCTAATTCCATGTTCAATTGCTTTTATTTCCCACCAAGTGCTTGCGCCATATGGCTCGAGTCCTGTGCACCGGATTCGGTCATGGTTTCATGGCTGTGTGAATTCCTTTTGTCCTCTTAGTTGACTCTAATACCTCTGCCTTGGCTCCAGGAGCTTGCGTTGCAATTTCTCCCAACCTAAATGAGGATATAATGCAATCTGCATCAGACTCTGAGGAGCTTGATTAGGGCAACAAGGAGCAAACAGCATTCTGTGGTGTTTGAAAAGCTCCTGGAGGTGATCACAAATGCTGTTGCTAAGCTTAGCTTAGTTTGGCATGAAAAAAGGTTAGTGTTGTCAGCTATGAGCTTGACAATCTCTGACTAACTTTACGCTGCCTTCCACCTACATGCAGGCATCTCCCATTTTTCCCATACCTCCACACTGAGGTGTCGGGTTTTTGGAAAAATTCTTATTCTGCCTGACTGTTCTCCTCAGCCACTGCTGACTATTCAGCCATTGTGGACACCAATGAACAATGAAAAATCAATGAAAATGCCACAGGTTAAGCCATTGTGGTGGCAGTTTTAGTCTTACTGAGCTGACCTGCTAAAGGAGCTTATCTGTGGGAAGGGGCTCATCAATGATGTCTGAACACTGCCAGGCCACAGATTTTGCCCTCTGTGCCACAAAGTAGATGGCCCATGCCATCGGCCATTTCATGACTGCATCTAGTTGCCACAGAGAGGCAATCTGACGGAGATAAAAGAAAGGGACAAATCCTTTCTTTTAGATGCCTTTATGTCTCCTAAGGGCCTGATGTTCCTTCACCGCAGTGAGGAGCTAGGGCTAGGCCAGTACCCACCAGCCCCAGTCTGGCCTGCTGAGGCAGGAAAAGAAGGCTAGCATTGCAGCCTGAGCCACCCCATGTAAAATCTGGTTGACTGTCCAGTGCATAGGGGCAGGCCCCCCAGGTGAGAGACAACCTTCTCTGCCATGTGGGCGGGAAAACAATCCTAATGGCCGAGGGCTAGTGTTCTCAGTGATGGCCCTTTAGGGCCAATTTCCCCTGCTGTCCACCCCGCAGGCTTCCTGCTGAGGCAGGGGCTGAGGCCTGGGGAATGGCATTTCCACCCATAGGTAGTGGAATGCATATGGCAATTTTTGGCCTGGCAGAAGTGGTTATGTTCACCTCTGAGGAGTCGACCCACTGTGCCTTGTGGCTTTCTCTTTTCCCTTCTGGATAGTGCTCCTTGGGAGATTCCCATCAGGAGGAGCTTCCTCTCTCATTTGCATGGGACGATTCTCCAACCCTGCCCTGAGATTTAGAACCTCTGGTCTGGCACCTGAGGGGGACCAGCTCCTAGACTCTGTTCTTCCAACCGAGGTTGTGGAGACTATTTTGAACTTTTGCCTCTGGTGTAATTGGCGTTGTCAGGGTCTAGTTTACTGCCCTCTTAGTACAGTGCTAGAGTTTCTACAGACATGCCTCTTTGAGGGCCTATCACCCTCTACACAGAGGTATACGTGGCAGCCATTGCTGTGAGTCATGTGCCTGTTCTCTGGTCTCTCACCTCCTGAGCGGTGCCAGGTGGATGAGGTTTTCCTGTAGACCATGTCTCCCCTCCTGGGACCTCTCAGTGTTCTTGGAGGGGCTTCTCTAAGCCCCCTTTGAGCCAATGGAGCCAGCCTCTGAGGAGTTTCTGACCCTGGAAACGGCTCTGCTATAAGCCGATCATCCGGCCTTTCTGCAGGCCTTCTGCTCTCTGCCCCACGAGTATAGGTTCTTAGGACTTATGCCTATTGCTTCAGCTCATAGCACAAGTCCCCTATTTTTTCGTCTGCTTTGGCGGCTGCAACAAACATCTCCTAGGCCTATGAAGTGCGCCATGTGTCTTTGCTGGGGATTGCAGCTCACTACACTAGGTGCATCACCTTGTCCAGCACTCTGGCTAGGGACACTCCCCCCAGGATATTAGTGCTGCAGCAGGTTGGTCTTCTCCTCACACCTTCAACAGTTTCTATAACCTGGACTTGGACCCCACTTCTGTGCCCTGGGTCTTACAGGGCTAATGATGCTCTGCTCCTGGTTTGTTTGTGCTATTTCACAACCTCTGGGACAGACATCGGCTGGCGTGTGGTGGCGTTGGTATTCGCATTCCCATAGCATCAGCATTGATGCAACATTGAGCTCCTCAAAAGAGAACTACACCAGGTTACGTATGTAACCCCGTTCACTGAGAAGGAACAAGATGCTGCATCGCTAGCCACACCCCGGTCATCCACTCACTCTTCCTTTAGACATGTAGTAGCTAGAGTAATGTGACATAGATGCCCTTTTATGGTCACATGACCTACCTGAGCTGATAAATCAGAGTGATTTCACACAGATCTTCAGGCACAACTTCCTCATAGAAGCATTCCCATAGCATCAGCCATGATGCAGTGTCTTTTTCCCTTCTCAGGGAACTGGGTTACATGCCTAACCTGGTGTAGGTATTTATTAACATTGTCTTGGCGTTTCATCTTTGTAAGGGCAGCAAAGCTCCTCAGTGGCATCACAGGGAAGGATTAAGAAACTTGATCCTTGGCTTTTGTTTCTGTGATCTCAGGATTCTAATACTGGTCTGATGTGCCCATTTGAGTGTTTTAAAATAGTTTCTGTGTGAGTGAAGATTTGTATATTTGGACAAGTATAATTTTAA
The DNA here is from genome assembly GCA_033459395.1 of Hemibagrus guttatus. Classification (NCBI taxonomy): domain Eukaryota; kingdom Metazoa; phylum Chordata; class Actinopteri; order Siluriformes; family Bagridae; genus Hemibagrus; species Hemibagrus guttatus. The sequence goes on from JAUCMX010000004.1 coordinate 17,652,675, forward strand.
ATATAGAATGTGTAAAGGAGAACATCCATTAAAGCCATGTGAGGTTATATACACAGATTAGCCATAGTATTATGACCAACTGCCTAATATTGTGTTATTCCCCCATTTGCTGACAAAATATCCCTGACCCGATGAGGCATGGACTCCACTAGATCCCTGAAGGTTTGCTGTGGTATCTGGCACCAAGATGAAGCAGATCCTTTACGTCCTTTAAGTTGCGAGGTGGGGCCTCTGTTGATCTGATATGTTGTCCAGCATATCCCACAGATGTTCGATTGGATTGAGATCTGTGGAATTTGAAGGCTGTCATCACCTCAAACTCATTGTGGTGCTCATCAAACCATTCCTGAAAAATTTTTGCTTTGTGGCACGGTGCATTATCCTGCTGAATGGGAATACCATGAAAGGGTGTACATGGCCTGCAACAATGCTTAGGTAGGTGGTACATGTCAAAGTAACATCCAGATGGATGGTAGAACTCAAGGATTCTTAGCAGATCATTGCCCAAAGCATGACACTCCCTCCAACAGCTTGCCTTCTTCCCATAATACATCCTGGTGCCATGTGTTCCCCAAGTAAGTGATGCACATGCACCCGGCTAGCCATGTGATGTAAAAGAAAATGTGATTCATCAGATCAGGTCAATGCTCTTCCATTGCACCATGGTCCATTTCTTATGCTCACATGCCCATTGTTGGTGGTGCAGAGGGGTCAGCATGAGCACCCTGACTGGTAGACTGGGAACACACCAAATGGGCTGCAGTTTTGGAAATGCTCTGATCCAGTCTTCTAGCCCTCACAATTTGGCTCTCGTCAAACTGACTCAAATCCTTACACTTGCCCATTTTTCTTGCTTCTAACACATCAACTGTGAGGACAAAATGTTCACTTGCTGCCTAATATAACTTCTATTAGGCTGACTCAGAGCCAAAGGAGGCTCTGAGGATGGGTGCATGGCTAGCCAAAAAGCCATTATGTACAGCTTAAGCGTAGGAGGAGCTAGCCCTGATGAGAGACATTTTTGGAGGATCTTCAGCACTAAACCAGTCTGAAGAGGGACCCAAGACCAAGTCAAGCCAACATGGCACCACTATGAGTGAACAGGCTCAGTCCTGGCATACCCTTGCAGGCACTCCAAGGAGTAAAGCTATCAAGGAAGAAGAGCATGGGTGAGGCCTCGGCCATGTCTGCACTAAGGTGACTAGCCCCAAGAGGGTGTGAGAAAGAGCCAGATGGGACAGAGGGATGACTCTAGGAAGGTGAGTGCACATACTTTACCTCACACATGTACCCACTATATAACTTTTACCAGCTGAAAGTGGAGGCACCAATACCTGGGCCAATCCCTGAGCCCCTGTCTCATCAGAACATTCATTCATTGTCTACCGCTTATCCGAACTATTCTCAGGTCACGGGGAGCATGTGCCTCTCAGGCGTCATTGGGCATCAAGGCAGGATACACCCTGGACGGAGTGCCAACCCATCGCAGGGCACACACACACTCTCATTCACTCACGCAATCACACACTACGGACAATTTAGAGATGCCAATCAACCTACCATGCATGTCTTTGGACCGGGGGAGGAAACCGGAGTACCCGGAGGAAACCCCCGAGGAACGGGGAGAACATGCAAACTCCACACACACATGGCGGAGGCGGGGATCAAACCCCCAATCCTGGAGGTGTGAGGCAAACGTGCTAACCCCTAAGCCACCGTGCCCCCTTCATCAGAACATCTGATCCCCAAATTGTTTGCCCTGGAATACAAAACACACTCTAAGGTTAGCAGTCAAATTGGCCAATTAGAGATTGAGACACTAACACAGCTCACCATGTTCACTTTTCTGATACAAATATGATAGAAAAGCTAGTTCCACTGCCTGAAACACAGCCCTTGTTCCTGGACAGTTCAAGCCCTGTAGGCGGGATGGCCTCTGGGAGCCACATCTCAGCCCATAAGAGAGATATCCTTCAGATAAAGCCTGAAACAGTACAGCACCAAGAACAGAGTCTTATACACAGTGGAAGGATATGCCCAAAAAGGGAACGTTGATGCTTCTCTGCTACAGATCTCAACTGAGCTAGAATCAGCCAGTCATCTATGTACATGGACTGCCTGAAGCTGCCAAAGGGGCCAGGTTAGAACCATGCATGATGCAAAGGTGTGTGTGGACTAGTCTGGACCAGAAGGAATAAACCCATATGGGCTTTGCCCCTGAAAGTGTACCTGAAGGACCCTTTTTCTGGCTGTTCTTTAGATTCCTGTTGACAAGTCAGTCCTTGAACTTGGTTTAAAACTTGATGGTTATGGTTTAAAACACAGACACCTCTCTGTTAAGCCTGCATAACTACTATGGTGTGCAGAAATCTGCCAACCTGATCCACTGCCATGTAGGCTTTATTGGACAAGGAGTGAAGTAAGCTTATATGGTCCTTTGGGCAGAGTGGATTTTCTCTATGATGCTGCTGAGGAGGGAAGAGATAACTAGATATAACCCTAACCCTAACCCTAGCTTCTCTTTCACCCTAGGCAACAACCGACTTCCATGCTCATTTAGCCCCACATTCTCTGAAAAGCTAGTGCTAGCGGGAGAGTAAAGGTGAGCTGAATACAGTTTCTTCCAGGTCCTTAACAACTCAATGTTGGAGTCTGGAAATAACGGGAGGTATCAGCGAACAATGATCAGTGAGCTGCTTCTGAATTGCCTTCTAAGGAAGAACAATCAGTGACATTTGAGGAGCTTTTGGAGGTGATTATGCGGGCCATTTCCAAAGTTACTTTGGATTAGTTTGATAAACAGGCAACTGGCATCTATTCTGAACTTGATGATCCTTACCTGACATCGGGCCGTGCTCTGCCTCCACAAAAAAGCTTCCCTTTTTTCCTGACCTTCACACTGAAGTGCAGAAGTCATGGAAAAATCTGTATTCTGCTCACGTGTTTACCTCACCCTTCTCTAATTATTCAGCAGTCATAGGCCTCAGCAAGCATGGGTACATGGTGCTATCCAGCGTTGAAGAGATGTTAGCTAGCTAGCTCCATCTAAGCCATGTAAGGCTACATCGACTTTTGTGAACAAAGCCTACACTGCAGCACGCTAGGTTTGCACAGCTTTGCACACAATGGCAGTCTTGCAGGCCTACCAGAGCCTCGCCCACATGAGGTCTTGGGACTCAGACTCAAACCAGAGAAGGGCGTGCTTTTCCCCTCTCAGAGAACCACCTTCCTGGGGGTGATTTGGGATTCGACCACATTGCAGCCATACTTGTCTCCCGCTCGAGTGAATTCCATTCTTTTTGCAGTAAAGAATATTTGGCTAGGCCAGCACCTTTCTACTACTCAGGCACAGAGGTTATTGGGGCTCATGGCAGCAGCTGCCAACATTATCCCTTTGGGTCTGCTTCACATGAGTCTGTTTCAGTTCTGGCTCAGAAGCCAGCAAGCAGACCTCTTGTCAAGGCAGGAGCTAACACCCGGAGAATGGCATCTCCACCCTCAGGCAGTGGAACATGCCGAATTTTCAGCCAGGCAGAAGTGGATTTGTTCACCTCTGAGGAGTCGACCCACTGTCCCCTATAGCCCCCGAGCCCTTTTGGTGGCTCCATGCTTGCCCATTCAGGTCAGGTTTGAGGACCTGATTTCCCTGCTAGTTGGGACTCCTTGGGAGAGTCCTGTCAGGAGTGGCCTCCTGTCTCAGGCAAAGTGGGCGATTCTCCACCTCTGCCCCAAGATATTGAAACTCTGTGTCTGGCCCCTGAGAAGGGACCAGCTCTTAAACTCTTTTCTTTCAGCTGAGGTTGTAGAGACCATATTGAATTCCAGGGAATCAAGAAAAATCCACAAGAAAATTATATGCTTTAAAATGGAGACTATTTTGCTTCTGGTACAGTACTGGAATTCCTGCAGATGCACCTCTCTGAGGGCCTAATGCCCTCCACTTTAAAAGTGTATGTGGCAGCCATTGCTGAACACCATGTACCTGTTTTAAGGGCTTCCCCTGGAAGGCACCCTCTGGTCCCTTGATTTCTGTGCATTGCTGGGAGGCTGTAGCCCTCCTGTTGATCGCTTCTCCCCTCTTGGGACCTCTTTGCTGGCCTAGAGGGGCTGCTAGAAGTCCCCTTTGAGCCTATGGAGTCAGCCTCTGAGAAGTTTCATTACTTCTTACATTTACACTTACATTTACTTCACTTATTACATAAGTGACATTAATGATGGTTCTCCTCTTAGCCTTGACATCTCTGAAGAGAGTCAGCCACCCCCTCTGCCTGGAGCTTGCTCCAGGTAAGGTCAAGGCTATTTTGCATCCCAGGCTGGTATACGTACCCAAGGTGCCCACTGTGGTCGGCTGTCTGTTTATTTTGTGTGCCTTCTGTCCTACGCCCCATGAGCAGGAGAAGCTGCACCTATTGTGCCCTGTTCAGGCTCTGAGTGCTTATGTACATCATTTTAGCACGTGGTCTACGTCCTGTTCCTTGCTAGTCTGCTTGCCTTATTTTAAAGTTCCAAACTTTGCCCTGTCTCATTACTGTTTGCAAACTGTCTGAATCTTGCCTCATTTATTTTTGCCTCTGCATGTTCTTTGACATCCTGTTTAGAGATTGACTGATCATTACCTATCCCTTGACTTTGAGATTGCCTATGTTAAGGAATTATTGTTTGAACTTTACTTAACAAACTGTCCTATCTGCAATTGCATTCTTGCTGCTCTTCATCAGATGAATAAAGTTTAATTACAATTACAAAAAGAAATGTAAATCTCATGATGACTAGGGACAGGACTGCTTAAAAGGCATAATGTCTCAATAGCTATGAATTAATAATTGTAAGGGGCCTGTCCAATTTGATGATAAACTCCAAATATTGTGATAACACTAGGGTTAGGAATATGTCAATAGAAACGATACTTCTACTATATCATCCCCTAACCACTTGCAAAACATGCAAAACATTATATTTTTACTAATGAAAATATCTTGATCATAGATACAAATTTATTGTCATTGCACATTACAAGTACATAGCAGTGACAGCTGCTGTTTAGCATCTACCAGAAGTGCAAATAAATAACTGCAGATAAATGTAAATATAAATAAATATATACTGTATAGGCGGCATGGTGGCTTAGAGGTTAGCACACTCACCTCACACTAAATTCTCTCTCTCTAAATTGCCTGTAGTGTGTGATTGCGTGAGTGAATGAGTGTGTGTGTGTTCCCTGCGATGGGTTGGCAGGCTCCCCGTGACCTGATGATAGATCAAATAAGCGGTACAGACAATGGAATATACTGTATATATATATATATATATATATATATATACAGCCATCCACTTCTAGCGGGGGCGGGGGTTCAACGGTCGGGCCTTCGGTCAGAGGAGAGTCATGGACAGGTTTAAGAAGCGAGACATGGAAGGTGGGTAAAATGCGATATGAGGGGGGAGTTGCAGACGATGGAGGCGAACATGAGCCCGGTTCCAGACCTCTTGACTCCATCTAGTCATCCACTGCTAGGACATTAGAAGCATCCTCAGACCATGGAAATAGGGGAGGCTGATAGCCCAAAACACACTGAAAGGGTGTTAGATCAGTGGAAGTGTGTATTAAGGAGTTCTGAGCATGCTCAGCTCAGGGTAAGAACTCGCTCCACCTATGTTGTTCCCTGCTGCAATACGTCCGGAGGAACCTCCTTATCTCCTGGTTAAGTCTCTTTACTTGGCAATTAGACTGAGGATGATAGCCGGAACTCAAATTCACCCAAATCCCCAGCCTCTCACAGAATGCCTTCCACATCTGGGAAGTGAATTGAGGACCCCTATCAGATATGATATCTTCAGGCAGACCATAGTGTCTAAATATGTGGTGAAATAGGGTGGTGGCTGTCTCAAATGTGGCGGGTAGGCCCTTAAGCAGGATAAGCTTACAAGCTTTAGAGAAGCGATCTATGGTAACCATGACTGTGGTGAACTCTTGGGAGCTGGGAATATCAGTGATAAAATCGATGGCAACGTGAGGCCCTCAGGAAGCTGGCATGAGGAGCGGGTCTGGGCGCATGTGCTGCAGGATCTCACAAGTCCCGGGTCGTTGAAGGCCACCAGAACCGTTGCTGAGCCAGGCGTGTGATGCGGTGTGTTCTGGGGTGGCCGTTACCAGGGGATTCATGGACCCATTGAAGGACTTGGGGGCGAAGAGAAACAGGCACATAAAGCTGAAGTCTAGCCAAGACTAGAGGGAGAGGATAAGGGTGGCGCACGGTGAGGGCATTGAGTCTTAATCGATGCACGGATGGAGGCCACCATCCTTGCGTGATACGTTCAGAGTGAAATAGTCCAGTAGTGAGTGTAAATGGCTTAATTTTGAGGTAGAGGTATCCCTCCCCTATGGGCTCATTGTCGACAGCCATCACCCGTAGGGGAGGTGTGCATGGAAAGGTGGGTAGCTGGAGTTCTTCCACTAGGCTCTTATCAATGAGGTTGACGGCTGCACCCGAGTCGGTTAGTGCTGAAATAGAGAACATGGCATTAGCATGGTTCAACGTGACTGGTACAGACACTGTAGTGTGTAGCGGGTGAGGTCACACCTGAGTTTTGGGGGGTTTTTCAGGGCAGCAGAAGATCTGATGGCCAGGGTTACCACAATAGAAACAGAGGTGTTGCTCAGCGCAACAGCGTCATTCCTCCTCAGAGACATGTGCCCTTCCAAGCTGCATGGGTTCAGGGGTGTCTTCTCAAGGTCTGGAACTCGCAGAGAATGGGAAGACAACAGGCGTGAATGGGATGGGGCAGGATGTTGCCTCCTGAGGTTGTCAAGACGGATGGCCATAGTAACATAGTTGGCGAGTGTAGTGTCGGTGCTATGGCATGCTAGTTCAGCCTGTAGTGTAGGTTGAAGGCCTTCCCAGAATACTGCTAGTAATGCAATCTCATTCCAGCCAGATTGAGCTGCGAGGGTGCGAAACTTTATGGCATAGTCTGCAGCAGTGTCAGTACCTTGGCGTAGTTCCATAAGTTGTACTGAAATGTCTCTCCCTCTGGCGGGGTATTCAAACACTTCCCGAATTACTTCAGAAAAATAAGAAAATGACATTTGAATTAGTGGATCCATGTCCCAGACAGCAGAAGCCCAGTCTAACGCCCTCCCAGACAAAAGAGACAGCATAAAAGTGCACCTGGTAGTATCAGCTTCGTAGAGAGCAGGCTAAAGACAAAAGAAAATGTCACATTGCTGGAGAAATCCATGACAGTGATGCAGGGGGGTTGAGCGGCGCGGCTTGAGCGGGAGATTGCTGTTTTCAGCCTGAAGCGCCGCTACCTGATCCTGATACTTGCGAATGAGCGTGCCTTGCCGGAGCAGTGCAGCTTTATAATCTGCTGGACTCAGCTGAGGCAAAGTATCTTGTATGGAATCACTCGAGACAGATGGTGTAGAGTCCATAATGCAGATTTATTTAGATTGTAGGAAAACTCGTGGTAATAAACAGGCGAGGGTCAAAAGCCAAAAAAACCAAAGCAAACAAACAAAACCAAGAAGCGGCAGGCAGAATCAGAAAACAGGCAGGATCAAACACGGCAAACAATGTCAGAGATCGGGCTAAACTCGGAGGTCGGAGAAAGCAGGAAAGGTCAATAAACATAAATCAATCAGATAATTCACAAAGAATTCGCTTGGTAAAGTTACGGGGAACGATACTTTGCGTGCACCTTTGTGTGTGCGCTGCTTATATGTTCGTGGGAAACAATTGATTGAGTCACACAGTAGTTCAAAACTTGGGGGAGGGCTCCCTCCGGTGTTCAGAGCTGAGGTAGGACATGGCAGATAGCTGGCTTCTTGTCCTCACAAACACTGATCTCTGTTTTGTGCAGTGTGCTCAGGAAGATCACATACTTGTTCTTCTTTGGGAAGTAAGAAACTAGAGTGGTGGTGGTGGTGGTGAAGGCAAATGTTGAAGAGAAGGCCTCTCTCCCCTATGTTTGAAAGTAGTTTCATAATTTACAGATTATGAAAAAATAATTATGAAAAAAAAATACAGATATGATAAAAATTTAAATAAAAATTTACCTCTGAATGGAAACAACTGCTCATCCACTGTCTCTTCAGGCCCAGGTTGTAGAAGTATGGCAGTCGCTCCACCCACTTCTCTCAGACCTCTCTTATGGCAGCCAGTCTGTCTGTCACTCATCTTGCAGGTCTTGACTCACAGTTATCAAACCATAACATTATTGAAAAAGTTTGAAAGACATTCACACTTCATTGACATTGTGGCATGCAAAATCTCTCTTCCACTTCTGCATCCCAGAGACTAGATGTAGCCTCACCTCAGGACCTATACACACCTGCCTGGATTAGCAACCCTATCTAGGCACACCAGGTCAGTCTCATCCACGATTATCCACTTGTCTCCATATTTCTGGAAACCATGTAGATTGGTCATTTCCAGAATGATTTTCTCTATGGTTGGTGTAGTGAGCATGAAAACATGTTGAGACTATATCCTGGGCATGGGAAGCAATATATCTTAGTGCCCCTGGTGTCATCTTCATGCTGCCTTCCTGCCCTGGTTCAAATTCAAATTTTTATTTGTCACATAACCATACACAGTACGATATGCAGTGAAATGCTTACACGACTGTTGTGACCTCGAAAAGAAAATAAGAAGTAAAAATGAAATAAGAAATTGAAGGAAGAAGGCAAAAAGAGAATAAATATAAAATAAAAAATATAAAAATATAAAAAGCTGGGGGGCACGTTGGCTTGGTGGTTAGCACGTTTGCCTCACACCGCCATGGTTGGGGGGTTTGATTCCCACCTCCGCCATGTGTGTGTGGAGTTTGCATGTTCTCCCCGTGCCTTGGGGGTTTCCTCCGGATACTCTGGTTTCCTCCGCTGGTCCAAAGACATGCATTGTAGCTTGAGTGGCATCTCTAAATTGTCTGTATTGTGTGAGTGAATGAGAGTGTGTGTGCCCTGCGATGGGTTGGCACTTCATCCAGGGTGTATCCTGCCTTGATGCCCAATGACGCCTGAGATAGGCACAGGCTCCCTGTGACCCAAGAATAGATCGGATAAGTGGTAGACAATGAATGAATGAATATAAAAATCTACAATTAGAGATGAAAAAATATATAAAAATGCAAAAAGGTTGAGCTGTAGCAGTGTGCAAATTCTCAAATGTTCAAAGTGATCAAAGTGACTGAGTCCTGTGCAATGTGCAAATGATCAAAGTATTATGTGCAATGTGCAAATGTTCAAGTTGGTTGGGGTGTTCCAACATGTGTGAAGGAAACATGAAAGTCCAATCAGTTGAGTTCTATGTGGAGTTTTGCTTGAGAACTCCACATAGCCTGCATGAAGAAGCTTCTCCTCACACTCTCTGTGTTGGCCTTCAGGGAGCGGAAGCACTTTCCTGACAACAACAGAGAGAATAGTCCATTGTTGGGGTGGCTGAGGTCCTTCACGATCTTCCTGGCCTTGGTCCAGCACAGCTTGCTGTAAATTGAGTGCAGGCCAGAGAGCTTTGGTATGGAGGATGCGTTCAGCTGATCGCACCTCCCTCTGAAGAGCTCGTCTGTCCTGCATGGCGCTGTTCCTGAACCAGGTTGTTGTTTCCCATCAGGATACTCTCTATGGTGCAGGAGTAAAAGTTCCTGAGCACCTTAGAGGGCAGTCTAAAATCTCTCAAGCATCTGAGGTGGTAGAGACGCTGCTGGGCCTTTTTCACCACAGTGTTGATGTTACAGGACCATGACAGGTCCTGCGTGATGTTAACACCGAGGTATCTGAAGCTGTCCACTCTCACCACTGGGCTCTTATTGATCACGGGGGTCTGGTAGTTCCTCTCCTCTGGTTGCCATATTGTAGAAGGCCATGATATTTTGACATTCTTTGACAAAAAATTTTCTTTCTCTGGGTTGTACTCTTCCCATCATCTTCTTCAAATACCTCCTCCTCTTCCAAATCAGTGTTTTCTTCTTCCTTCAGGACACCTGAAGTAATCAGATCTGCAACTTGCTGGGCACTGAAACGAGCACTCATGATTTTAGCAAAAAGACTAGGGTACTGCAATCTACACAACCTATATATAAGCATTCCCTATTAGTAAATAATGCTTTCTAGATATGTTGATTTTTTCTGAAATTCTTTTTATTTTGTCTGAGCTTGAGTCATGCGTGGGTTCATGGAAGGAAGATGAGAGAGAGATCAATCAGTATCACACAATCTTAGTTTCTTATTGTGTGTGTGTGTTGGAGTGTGCACATGTGTGCCAGTGTGTGTCTGTGAGGTGTCTATCATTCCCTTTCAGGGGAACTCAGCGCTGCGTAATGACTGACTCTATGGGAACGCTTCATTGAGGAAGTTGTGTCTGAAGCTCTGTGTGCATACACACCAATTTAAAGGCTTGGATAGAACTCTTGATGAAGGGAATACATGCCAATAAGTCCTTATAAAGCCATCTAATCCAGCTTCTTTGTCTTTACAAAGTGCTCTGTGTATGTGTGTCGATTGTTTGTCCTGTCTTTCTAGACTAGGGAAAAAGAAGATATTTAAAAGTCTAGGAAAAATAAAAGAGATATTATGGCGAGCAAAATGTTTAAGAAGTGTGTGCATCCATGCCACCATTTTATCATGGAATATCAAACATGCTGAGGTATCAAGTTCCTGGAATTATCCTTATTCGGCCCGCCTTTTATCCCCAGCCTCCTCTAATTATTTGGCCATTGTTGGGCTTGAAAATCATGGGTATTCAGCCGAGCCCAGGGTTGAAGAGACGCTTGTGAGCTAATTCACCCCTACATTGTCGGCATGGAGGAAGCCTGCGCTCCCTTCTAAGTCATGTAGAGTCACCTGAGCCCTTGTGGGGAAGGCCTACAGGGTAGGCCAAGCTGGTGCATCCCTGCACACCATGGCGGTCTTGCAGGTCTACCAGGCTGATCTGCTGAAAGAGCTTGACTGTGGTGAAGGATTTAACCCTGAGAAGTCTCTGAGCTATGCTGAGCCACAGATCTTGCCACAGAGAGGCATCTGTGGCTTAACTTAACAGGGATTAATGACAGAGATAAGTCCTTTCTCCTAGATGCCCTGTTTTCACCTCAGGGCCTGTTTGGCAAAGCAGTGAGTGCAGTCATCGACCGGCACCAAGATGTGAAGTGCCAGTCGGCACCGCAGTGAGCACCCTGGGCCATCTTCCATCTGCACCTGCCCCCCCACAGCTCGCTCAGAGCGGAAAGAAGGGCTAGTGTGGCGGCCCGTGCACCCCATCAAAGTCAAGGGAGGCCCTGTTGCCACACACATTCACAAAGTGCATGGATGCTGCCCTGGTGCCGCTGCATCTCCAGGGCATCTGTGTACTGAATTACCTGGATGACTGACTCATCCTGGACCAATCGAAGGCCATGTTGGCCAGTCATCAAGATGCTGTGCTTGCCCATAAGAGGTCTCTAGTCCTCAAGTTGAACCCAGAGAAGTGTGTACTATCTCCTTTTAATAAGCTTTTCATACTTGAATTGTTAACCCTGGGTTATCCTAAACCCCAGATAAACTCATTAATGGGTTATCTATAATCACTGCTCATACAATACCCGGGATTAACTGTTAATCCTGGGTATTCATTAACAGACGTTTCACACGATACATTTCTAAACCCCGGGTTAACATTCTTATTTGCATATTTGCGGTGTCACTGTCACTGATTGGACAAACAGCAGGTAACCTGTTTACGCAGCCTTCCCCGCATCTTGGCAGTTATTAAAAAAAAATCATAGGAATATTATATTTTATTGTAAAGTTCGTATGAATGGAAAATAAATAAAATATGTTTATATTCAAAAATAAAAACCCACCAGTTGCATCAAAAACCAGCCCAAATTTTATCAACCCGCCCAATGCATTTTTTTCCGATAAGACCTAACCAAAATGAGCCCAATTGGGCTGGGATTTGCACAGTCTCACAACACTGGATGCTGTTTACATGACGCACGTGACATGAGCCTTGCTGCGCAATTTCTGATTGGCTGTCTATTGCTAAGCATCCAGCAGCAACAAGCAAACACTTCTCCATTTCACACTGAACAAACTAAGCACTGCAATGCAGGGTTAACACCACAAATGCAGTGCTAGCCTGCTCCAGAGCAGGGTTTTATAACCCCGGGTAAAAAGCAGTGCTAACACCGCTTTCAAATTACACGTGTGAAACATCTCTTTACCCGGGGTTAAAAGCGATGTTTAGAATGAAGATAACCCGGGGTTAATCGCAGTGTGAAAAGCCTATAATAGAATCACCTTCTTGGGGGTAGTTTGGGATTCCACCACAATGAAAGCATGTCTGTCTCTTGCTTGGGTGGCTTCCATACTGTCAGCAGTGAAAGCTATTTGGCTAGACTAAAGCCTCTCTGTTGCCAAGGCATAGAGAGTGCTCGGCCTCATGGTGGCAGCAGCCAATGTTACCCCTTTGGGTCTGCTTCACATCAGGCCATTCCAGCTCTGGCACAGGGGTGTGGGCTTTCATCCCTGCAGGCATCCATACAGTGCCATAAGGATTACATGCCATGGGCTTCGTACCCTTTTTATGTGGAAAAGACCCCGGTTTCTGACTTTGGGTCCCACACTAGGGGCGTGTCATCACCGCAAGACTCTTTTGATGGATGCCTCACTTTCAGGCTGGGGAGCAGACTTGGATGGCCGCTTCACCCAGGGTCTCTGGGAGGGCCCTTATCTCACATGGCACATAAATTGCCTGGAAATGAGGGTCTTGTTTCTAGCATTGAAACACTTGCTTCCACACCTCTGGGGCTACCATATGTTGGTGTGCACAGACAGCACTACAGTAGTTTCTTATATCAATCATCAGGGTGGTCTGCATTCGCCCCCTCTGTTCAGGTTGGTGCAGCAGATTCTGCTCTGGCCAGAGACCAGGTTTCTTTTGCTGAGAGCAATTTTTGTCCCAGGGCACATATATCGGGATGCACACTACCTATCGAGGTAGGTGCTGAGGTCCTGGGAGTGGTGTCTCCATCCACAGGTGGTGGAGAGCATCTGGCAAATTTTTGGCCATGCTGAAGTGGATCTGTTCACCTCCAAGGAGTTGACCCACTGTCCGCTCTGGTATTCCCTTTCTCACCCAGGCTCTCTGGTACAGATTTGGCCGAGACTACGCCTGTATGTCTTTCCCCTGGTATCTATGCTCCCAGATGTCCTAGGCAAAGTGCACCACGATCGAGTCCACCTTCTTCTAGTGGCTCCTTGCTGGCCCACTTGGGTTTGGTTTGTAGACCTTGTCTCCCTCCTAGACATCACTCCTTGGGAGATTCCTCTCAGTAAAGATCTCCTCTCTCTGGTGCAGGGGGCAATCTTACACCCCTGCCCTGAAATGTGAAAGCTCTGGGTCTGGCCCCTGAGAGGAACCAGTTCCTAGAGATAGGCCTCTCATCAGAGGTAGTGGAGACTCTGTTGAATGCTAGGGCTCCCTCCACTAGAAAGCTCTATGATTGGAAGTAGAGACTTTTTCACCTCTGGTGTGGTCAGGACCCAGTTCATGGTAAAGTGCTGGAGTTCTTGCAGTCTTGCCTTTTTTGGGGCCTGTCCCCATCTACTTTAAAAGTGTACATGGCTGTCATTGCTGTGAACCACTAACTTGTCCTCAGGGCCTCCTTGGGTAGGCACCCTCTGGTCTCTCATTGTCTGTGCAGTGCCAGGTGGTTGAGGCTTTCCTGCAGACTGCACCACCCCTCCTGGGACCTCTCTGTGGTCCTAAAGAGACTGCTGTAGGCTTTCTTTGAGCCCATGGAGTTAGCCTCTGAGAAGTTTCTGACCCTAAAGGCGATTCTGCTCTTAGTCTTGGCCTCCCTTAGAAGGTTAAGAGATCTGCATGCCCTACATGCTTAGAATTTGCCCCTGGCATGTCCAAGGCTATGCTGCACCCTAAAGTGGGATATGTCCCCAAGGTGCCCAGGATGGCCGGTCATCCTGTCATCTTGCAGGCCTTCTGTCCTCCACCCCATGAGTCAGTGGAACAGGAGAGGCTACATTTGCTTTGCCTGGTGAGAGCCCTAAGAACTTATGTCCACCACTTGAGCTTGTGGCATAAGTCCTCCACCCTGTTTGTCTGCTTTTGGAGCCGGAACAAGGCATTCTGGTCTCCAAGCAGCGCTTGGCACACTGGGTAGTAGAGGCCATTACCCAGGCCTATGAGGCGCGCTGCATTGCTTCACCTCTAGGTGACAGAGCTCACTCTACTAGGGGTATCGCCTAGTCCAGTGCCTTGGCTAGGGGTGTTCCCTCCAGGAATTTGTGCTGCGGCACACTGGTCCTCTCCACACACCTTGATCAGGTTCTATAACTTGGACCTGGAGCCCACTCCAGGGTCCCAGGTCTGTCAGGGCTAATTGATGTTCTATTCCTGGTTTGCTCATGCTCAGCCATGATGCAGCATTGAGTTCCCCCAAAAAGGGAACTACACCAGATTATGTATATAAAAATATGGAAATAGAAAATGGTTCATTTGTTTTAACATTGGGGTCATTTTAGGAAAAGTCATCAAATTTCAAGTTGAAAAAAACATCATTTAGGGTTTTTTTCTTCTGTTAAAATGGTCACAGGTCATATTTCAACCTTAAGACAATACAAGGGTTAAAGCTTTAAATGAGTAAGACTGTCTTGCAATATTTTAATAATGCTATATCTGTTTTATTATTCAATAATTGATTGTAAGAGAAAGCTGGTGAGAAACTACAGACCCCTGATGATCAACAGTGCCACAGTTGAGAGGGTGAGCAGCTTCATATACTTCATCTTCAGGATATGTGGTAGCTTAGTGGTTAAGATGTTGGACTACTGATTGGAAGAGTTTAAATCCCAGGTCCACCAAGCTGCTACAGAGCAAAGCCCCTAACGCACAGTTGTATAAAGTGAGATAAATTGTTAGTCTCTTTGGATAAGGGCATGTGCCAAATGCCGTAAATGTAATCCCCTTAGCTTTAGTACCATTCATGGAGAGATTGGTATTGCAACACAATTTGGAGAGTATATGCAATTTCTCCAATTAGTTCTTCCAGAAGTATCATCAGCAAACTTTACCGATTTGTTCAAACTGTCTTTAGCTGAGCAGTCATTGGGGTAAATGGAGTACAGCAGAGGGCTGAAGACACAGTACTGGGGGTCTCCAGTACTAAGGGTGAGTGTTTCAAGTTTGGCACTGCACATTGTGTCCATTGCAGAGTGAGAGCCTTATGTAGTTCCCATAAGGCAATGTCTGTCTGAGGTGTAACATAAATGGTACTGACTATGACCAAGTTAAATACAAGAGGAAGGACTGACTTCATTGTTCTGTCTGTGTATTGAACCAAGAAGAACTCAGCTAGCGGGATGCTATCATCTGCTACCACTGGATTTTGCCATGTCTCATGTAGAAAGATTTATGTAGATTTTGCCATGTAGAGGAGATTGTTGTCCCAAATGTTCCTCTGGAACCTATCCGTTGGATCTGTTGTGGCTCAGCCCCAGGTTGGGCTAAGCATCAGACTGGGCTGTTTTCACCCTGTGGCAGGGTGTTTGACTGTACATTACTAAGTAGGCTTCACTCAGAATAGTGCATTTAATCATGAATAGTGGAAATGTCACACTGACAATTTTATATGATAGACATCTAGGACTGTTTGTTTGTATGTTTATTGTTTATGTTCTGTAAAGCTGCTTTGAGATAATGCTCTTTGTTAAAAGTGCTATACAAATAAAATTGAATTGAACAGACAGGTAGACAGACAGACAGACAGATATAAAGAAGTTGATCCCTCTCAGGGAAATTCAGGTGAAGCAGCTGCAAAGGACATTAATTCAAGTGACAAAAAAATATATTTTAAGAAATAACGCAGTGCAAACATACAGCCCCCTCCAAAGTATTGGAAGGCAAAGGCAATTCTTTTAGTTTTGCTATACATTTAACACATTTGAGTTTGAGATAAAAAGATGAATTTGAGAACAGAATTTCAGCTTTCAGGTCCTTTGTTTTCCAATAGTTTCAGAAGCGATGCAGTATGTTACAAATAACAATGCAAAAAGAGTTCAGTGATTAGGTGCAGAAAGACAATCTAATAAAGTACAAAGAATAAGGTGCAGCAGAACCAGAATATCAGAATAGAAGGAAAAACTACAAACCAGTATGGATTAACAGCAGCAGAGAATCAAGTGGTGGTGAGCCTATGTATGCATTTTACAGTATACGTGTATATTCATAAAGTCAACTATTTATTCATTTTAAGAAGTTGGGGCTACATTCCAAAAGGATGGATTATTTTGGAACCTGTGTCCTGTCACAAAAGCATTTCTAATGGAAGAAGGTTAAAGCTAAAGGTGCTCCTGGAAAAAAGAGCCATGGAGATAATGGGTAGAACTGTTCATGATGATCTCGTTTTGCTGCCATCTTTCATCTGTTTGGCTTAAGTGTAGAAACATTGCTCAAAAATTGATATGTCACTTATTTGTTTGTCACAAATCTTCATGCACCATACACTAGAAGTAAGGTCACTCATGTTGTTTTGTTTCATGTGGTAATTCATCTCCTGTTTCTGTCCCTGTATTGTCACTGGTTTTTGCTCTAATGTTTAATAATAAGTCTCAACTGTTTTAAGTTTTATCTTTGTTTAAAATGTCTATGTAGAAGTGTTACTTGTGTTACTTGCCATGTTTCTTCATTTTTGTGATTTTGTATCATCTATGATATTCACTGATCGCCTGACCTCTATGTGTTTTTGGAGAATGTTTAGTTTTATGCTTATTGTAATTTATGTTATTGTGGTCTATGCAGTTTATTGCAATTTTTGCTTACTGTGATCTGTGCTTTTTATTGTTGTGCTATCTATTGTGCTTGTTGCCTTTTATTTGATTAACCTATGTTTATTGGGATTTGTACTATTTTTAATGTTTAGCACTGTATATTTGATTGGCACTGGTTATTGTATCAGGGCTTAATAACATTATCAGTGTACTTAGTCACCTAGTACTGCAGAAAAAAGCTGTAGAAAAACTGGGACATGATGGAACAAGGACAGACTACATCAGAGCTTCTGGGGAAGAGGCATCCACTACTTAGGAAATAAATAAAGTTAAAAACAATAGCAAAAAACAAAAAAGTAAAAATGCAGGAGAAAAAGAAAGAGAATGTATGATAATAGCTATGTTTAAAAGAGAAGTAGATGAGTTATGGAAGAACATGCAGCAAGTGAAGAAGATATTAAAGAAAGAACAGAATAAAACAGAAGAGAAGATGAAGAATATATTCACCTAACCTCATGAAATGCACCTCCAGCACCTAAGGGTGTGTGAAAGATACAGTAGTTATGAAGAAATAAAGCAGGAATCAGACATAGGAAAAAGTCAGTATGAAAGAAGAGGAAAGAAATGATGAGTACAAAGAAGGGGAAGAAAAAGACTTGAGAGATATTAAGAGAGATAAAGAGATAGATGACTTGTTAGGAAAGCTAGAGAGGTCAAAGAAACAATTGAGGGAGTCATGAAGTGAGTATGAAAAATGAAGGGGAGAAAAGAAGACAGTGATTGGAGAAGAAATATATTTCTAAAAAAACACTGAGGGAGCTAGTGGCTGGACTTGAGGAAAAGGAAGTTGAGAGTTAAGGACAAAAGAATTCAGCTTGATTAAGAATAAAGCAGTGGACATGGAGTTACTGCTTGTAAGGATCCTAGGAGGAGCAAAGTTAGAGGAGACCCTCACAGCTACAGACATATGAGGAGAAGTGTAATCTGTAATGAATGGGAGACCTTCAGACCAAGCCCATTCTAGACTGTGGCATGCAATCAGGGCAGAGTACACTTTTAGAGTACACCCTAAAGCCCTAAATGGAGAGCAATTGTGGGAAATAGAAATCCCCTGGCTTATGTGCAGAGAGCACTAAAAAAGGTAGAAATAGGAAACAGAGAGGAACCCTAAAAGGACACCCACTCATGACCACGCTGTTTAAAAATGCAGTGGTGTACACTATGCCACAAATTATTATGAGCAAGCTGTAAGATTTAGTGTGACTGAAATCTGAAACAAAAACACACATGGAGTTCTTTGGCCATTTGTCCCATGCTGTGGAACAATAAAAGAATAAAGCAAACAAAAGCTCTAAGGCCAGAAGAAAGATCTGCATAAAACAAAGAAGAAAATTCAAGCTCATGTGAAGGATGCCAAACAGTCAGCTGTCATGGCACCTATAAACACACCTCCACCTCATCCGTAGTTGCCTACCTAACAGTCCTTAACAATCTTCTGTGAAAGTGGTCAATATCTACACTTCAAATATCTACGATATCGACAGAGCAATCAGAGTGGAAAAGTGAACAATTCCAAAAGGAACAAAATGGAAAATATAGGTCCCAGTCTGGCTCACCGAGGGTGTGCTGGAGATGTGGACAACCATAACTCAACCAATGCAAATGCCCCACATGTCCATGGCAACACCCCCAGTGACAGAAGCAAGTAGGTGTTGGCAACAGCCCTATCGAGATAAAACTAAAGGCCTGGAAGAGGCCCATGAAGAGGGCCAAATCATGGCTATTATGAATGCCCAGAGAATCCTAAAGAGGAGGCTCAGCTTCCAATTATAGCAACTTATGCTAATTATTAACCTATGCTACATGTAATTTAAGATGAAAATTAAATGAGATGCATCATGTTAAATCTGATGGAGTGTATATAGACTGTGCTGCCCCCGGTATATGTCCTGAATATAACTTGACAGCCAGATAAACACTTTCCTAACATCAAGACTCTGAAGACGATAATCTCCTTGTCCACAGGTTTATTGATGAGAACAAGAAAGGTGAAACTGAAACATTCAAAGGAACAAAGAAATAACCAACACTAAGCTTTGCTTTAAAATGTACAGATACTCAAAAGAAATTAAATGCTCTTTTTAACTGTAGCAAGATTGTATAACCAGTAAACATTTCTAAATGTAACATATTTAATTACATTTAACAGACAGTTAATAAAACAAAACCTTACCTTCTACACTGTTATACAATTAGCATTAGTGGTCTATGAACAGCACAATGCTAATGCAGTGATGTCAGCATAGCAACATAGCCAGAAAAATCATTTGTAAGAAAGAACGTAAATAAATTAACACTACAGTCAATAATTACACACATGTAGGTATTAATAAAACAATCAGTACATACCCACAATGCTACTACAAATCAAGAAGTACAAAAATATTGCAGATTTTTACTGTAACAAATTCTGAACACGCTACTCTGTGTCATGCTTGCTTGCTTCCTGAAAGCAGGTCACATGACATAACTCCTTACTTACCCCTTTTCTTAAAGGGCCACAACCCAATTATATACAACAGTAACAAAACACTCCTCGTCTGATGCGAGTTACACATCACTCTATAATTAAAACTTAACATTAGAATCCGGAGAAAGTAGAAGCACTTTGTCTGAAACAGGCCTAAGGAAAAGTGCAGAACCGCCTGGTTTGATGACCTTGACCTCAATCTGACGCACCTTTCCATCTTGACTAGGGAAAGTCTGTGTTACCAGTGCAAGAGGCCATTCATTTCATGGTACTTGACTGTTCTTAAGGAGAACACATCCTTGATGAACATTTGTGTGAACAGACTGCCATTTCTTGCATGCTTGTAGGGTTGGTAAGAACTGTTTCTGCCATCTGTCCCAAATGTATTGGAAAGATGTTGAACTTGCCACCACTGGCACTTGTAAATATCTGAAACTCCAAACTCTCCTGCTGGTGCAGTAACATAATTCACCTTTTGTGTGAGAAGGGCTGTTGGGGTAAGTATAAATGACTCATCAGGGTCCATTGTCAAGGGAACAAGAGGCCTGGCATTGAGAACAGCTGCTACCTCTGCCATGAAGGTCACTAGCACTTCGTGAGTAAGCTTGTCTTTCAACTGGAGGAACATGGAGTCGAGAATCTTTCTTGCGAGCCCAATCATTCTTTCCCATGATCCACCACAATGGGAAGCATGTGGAGGATTAAAGGTCCAAGTGCAACCTAGATCTGACAGATATGTCTTCACAGATTTGAGGTCAAGATTTGAAAGTATCTTCAAGTCCTTGCATGCACCGACAAAGTTTGTGCCACTATCTGAACGGATATGTTTAACAGGTCCACGCATAACAATAAATCGTCTAAAGGCATTGATGTTGTTTTATGGATGTGTCAAGGGATTCTATGACTTTGATATGAACAACTCTTATGCTCATACATGTGAAAATTACAGCCCACCTCTTGCTGTGAAAAAACTCTCCTCTTGTCTGACGTGAGGAGGCCATCCAAAAGCCAGCTGACCAGACAGCTCCTTCAGTAAAGTGACGTCCTTGATGGTGAACATGTTCATGGTAGTGCCTAATGATCAAAGTGGCTATGTGATCCTTGCCAGGAATTATCAAAAGAGACTTCCTTAGACTTGTGAAGATGCCCTCCAACTCTCAGAAGACCTCACGCATCAATGAATGGATCTAGAGTATAAAGAGGTATCTGAGTGAGGGAAGGAGAAGATAAGTTGGGTGTCATCGGCATAGCAGTGGTATGAAAATCCTTGTGAGGATATAACTTTGCCAAGAGAGTGAGTATAGAGGGAGAAAAGGAGAGGACCAAGTACTGAGCCTTGTGGGACACCAGTAGAGAGTCTGCATGGAGCAGATGTCAATCCCTTCCATGTTACCTGATATGAGCGACCATCCAGGTAGGAAGCAAACCATTCCCATGTTGTTCCACAAATTCCAAGACTCCTGAGGGTGGACAAGAGAGTCTTGTGGTTTACTGTGTCAAATGCTGCAGACAGGTCGAGGAGGATGAGGACCGATGACAGTTTGGCTAATCTAGCAGCATGTAGTTTCTCAGTGACTGCCAAAAGGGCAGTCTCTGTGGAATGTGCTGCTTTGAAGCCAGACTGGTTGGGGTCATGGAGGTTATTCTGCATGAGATAGTCAGACAGCTGATTACAAACAACGCGTTCAAGAATTTTTGAAAGTAATGAGAGAAGTGATACCGGTCTGTAGTTGCTGATGTCTGAGGGATCCAGAGCAGGTTTCTTCAGGATGGGGATGACCCTGGCTTTCTTAAAGACAGTTGGAACATGACCAGATGTTAAGGATCCATTGATGACTGTGGTGATGAAGGGTAGGAGGTCAGGTGAGATGGTCTGGAGCATAGCTGAGGGGCTTGGATCCAGTGGGCAGGTGGTAGGGTTGCAGGACCGAGTAATTTGCAAAACCTCTTCTGATGCTACAGTTGAGAGCTGCATCAGTGAAGGAGTAGCAGAGTGCTGACTGTGTGATGTAGGTGAAGTTTCGAGAGACGTGAAGGTCTGGCAGATCCTCTCAATCTTCTCTGTGTAAAAAGTGGCGAAATCTTAGGCGGTCAGGGAGGATGGAGAAGGTGGAGCCGGAGGGTTGAGTAGTGACGAGATGTTGTTGTGGAGCTTTCGGGGATCTTGTGCAGAAGTTTCAAGCGTTTCCTTGTAGAAGGGGGTCTTGGCAGAAGTCACATCCAAGGAGAATTTGGACAGGAGCGTGCGATAAGAGATGAGGTCTGTGTCGAGTTTAGATTTCTTCCACTTCCTCGCTGCTGATCGTAGTTCTCTCTGATTGTTGCGAAGCACGTCTGACAGCCAAGAAGCAGTAGAAGAATTCTTCTTGTGTATAGTGGACAAAGGGCAGAGAAGGTCCATGGTTGAGGAAAGGGAGGAGAGCAAAGTGTCAGTAGCTGAGTCCAGGGGAAGGGAGGAGAAGGCTTCATGGTCAGGAGGAGATGAAAGAGTGCAGGAAGCTACAGAGGAAGGGGAGATAGAGTGGAGGTTTTGGCGGGTAAGAGAGAGGTGCTGGGAGATACGTTTAAGCAGGACAGGGAGAGTGACAGTGAAGGATACCAGGTGATGATCGGAGATATGAATATGTCTCCAGCTACAGACATATAACAGTCATGTCTGTAGCTGGAGAAGGATGAGTGAAGACTAGATCCAGGACGTTTCCTTCCTTGTGTGTGGGAGGGCAGCTGTTGAAGGACAAGGAGAATGAATTCAGAAGAGCCAGAAGGCCAGAAGAGTGAAGCTTGTCAGATGGGAGGTTGAAATCTCCAAGAACTGTCAGAGGGGTGCTGTCAGAAGGGAAGACACTGAGGAGTGTGTCCATTTCATCCAAGAAGTTACCTGGGGGACCAGGGGGGCGGTAGATGACAATGATGAAGAGGTTGATTAGAGAGGTAACTGAAACTGCATGGAATTCAAAAGAAGAGATGGTTAGATGAGACAAGGGGAGAAGTGAGGAACACCATCTCTGTGACAACAGCAGACCTGTACCCCCACCCCTACCTGATTCTCGTGGTGAGTGAGAGAAAGTGTAGGCAGAGGATAGAGCAGCCGGTGTAGCAGTGTTCTGTGGTGATATCCAGGTCTCAGTTAGTGCCAGAAAATCAAAGGAATAGTGGGAGGCTAAAGCTGAGATGAAATCAGCGTTCCTTACAGCAGACTGGCAGTTCCAGAGCCCACTGTTTGAGACTGAGACAACAGGGGAGGGTAGATGAGGTTGCTGGAAACATGACCTCTGCTTCGTGGATGAGAATGCCTGCATCTGTAAGAGATAACAACAGAAATCGGTTTGAGGCACATGTCTGTGGTCTTGTCAAAGTATGAAAAGTGAGATTAAGGATGCAAGAGAACAAGAAAAGATGACAATATACTTACTATTTAAGTGAGTAAGAGGTATTGACGAGGCAATCTGCAAACACAAGTGTCTGTAGCGGAGAACCTTCAATATAAATTAATTAGCCCTGCCCACAATTCACACCTTAAGGGAGACCGAAACTATTCTTGATTAATCACCCGAGACAACTAAGAAGCAAAGATCAACAAGCTATACAATAACAGTTCAAATAACAACTCTAGAACCAACCACATTAAACAAATAGTACACAAAAGTCAGAATCCTACCTTACCAGATGGGAACAGATTCAAATGAAGAATTAAAGCACACTTCTTTGTAAGATATGTGCCACATTAACAAGACGAGTAATTGCACCTGTTAAAGACTTCCAAGATGAGAATTTGGTGAATCGTTTGGAACCAAGCTGTTTAGATGATGTTGTAGTGCTTAAAGTGGACACTAGAGGATGCAGGTTTGGGTCTGAGCTGGGATCAACAAGGTCATAACAGCTCTGGGAGGTACCTGGTTCTGACTTGAGCAGAAATTTAGGTCCACCAATTGGTGTTCTGTAAACATGATGCAAAAACAGAACATGTTGCATGATCTGCTGGGTTCTGGTCTGTTGGCACATAGTGCCATTGGTCTGTATGGGAAGACCTTCGGATACGTTGTACACGATTGCTCACATACACATAAAACTGCCTGGTTTCATTATAAATGTAGCCCAGAACCACTTTACTATATGAGAAGTAGGTTATTGCATCAAACTGGAGGTCCAATTCTGCTGAAATGAAGTCTGTTAATTCCACAGCAAGCACTGCTGCACAAAGTTCAAGCCTTGGCACTGTGTCCTCAGGATGAGGGGCAAGTTTGGCTTTCCCCATTACTAACCCAATGTTATTGTTCTTTTCTAGCACCAGTGACTTTTAGGTATGCCACTGAGGCGATGGCCTTGGTTGAAGCATCTGAAAAGACACACAATTCCCTTCTTACAGCTGCTGATGGAGAAGTCTTAGTATAAGGTCTGGGAATGGAAAAACTGGACAGCTCTGATAAAGATACTCTCCACGAGTTCCAAGCTTCCTCCATTTCTTTGGGTAGTGGAGAATCACTGCTCTCAGAAGTGAGTTCTCTCAGAATAGGTTTGCCTTTGATTGTGACTGGTGCTACAAACCCAAGAGGGTCATAGAGGCTGTTGATAGTGGATAAGACACCTCGTCGTGTGTAAGGTTTCACCTCATTGCAGACACTAAAGAGGAAGCAGTCTGTGTGGAGGTCCCAATTAAGTCCAAGACTACGTTGTATTGGTAGTGTGTCTGCATCTAGATCTAGATCTTTCAAGTCACCTGCATGATCACTGGACAGAAAGGCTTCCATGACTTTTTTGTTATTTGCTGTGAGTCTCAGATTGGATTTGGAAAGAACATCCTGTGTCCTTTTTAACAAAGTAACAGCACTTTCGACTGTGGGAAGAGACTTCAAGCCATCATGTACATAGAAGTCACGCATCACAAAATGTTTTACATCAGGATCTACATGGCACTGGTCGCTCTGAACAGACTGGTGTAGACAATGCATAGCTACTGCAGGTGAGGGGCTGTTACCAAATACATGGACCCTCATGCGATAATCCACAACATCTTTGGAAATGTCATTGTCTAGAAACCAAAGAAAGCGTAGAAAATTCCTGTCTTCTTCTCTCACTAAAAAACAGTAGAACATCTTTTCTATATCTGCAGTAAAGGCAATGGCTTCTTTCCTGAAACGGATTAGCACTCCCAACAATGTGTTGTTCAAGTCAGGCCTGGTAAGAAGCACATCATTAAGCAATAGACTATCCTGTTGAGCACTAGAATCAAACACTACTCTGATTTTGTTTGGTTTTTTGGATGGTACACTCCGAATGTTGGCAGGTACCAATGTTCTTCACTCTCCCTCAGAGGAGGAGCTAACTCAGCATGGCCACTTTTAAACATCTTGTCCATGAAGGAGAGGAAGTGCTCTCTCATTTCAGGCTTCCTTTCGAGGTTGCGCTTGAGGGACATTAGATGTTTCAGTGCTTGAGACCTGTTGTTGGGAAGGCACTGACGTGGACTCTTAAAGGGTAATGGTGCTACCCAACTGTTTTTTGAATCTTTGCATAGATTCTTATCCATGATTTTCATGAAAGAGACATCCTGAACTGAAGGAGTTACCTGATTGTCATCCTTGGTTCGCCTAAACACAGAACATCCCAGATGGTCAGCATCACAGACAGATTCCTGCCCAGAACACATTGGAGAGTAGTTGGTCATTTGGATGTTTTTGTACCTTTCATTGACATTGAACACGTTTGGACATGGACAAAAGAGTGTTGGACGTTTTGGCTCTACTGTGTTCATGTGAAAGGTCCTGATTGTCAGTGGCCTATGAACATCTCCTTGACATACGTTGCCTACAATAACCCATCCCAGATCCAATTTCTGTGCATAGGGTAGGTAGTGTGGGCCATTCACCTGTTTGCGGACTTTATGAACTCTTATAACGTCCCATCCTAGGAGAAGCATTATTGGGGCTTGTGGATCTTGGTCTGGGATTAGGTGTGCTACAGACTTAAGGTGAGCATGATGGCGTGCCACATCAGGTGTTGGAATCTCATCTCTGTTGTTAGGGAAGTCGTTACATTCTATAAGGCTTGGTAATGTGATTCGAACAGTTCCGTCCAGAGACTCCACTTCGTAGCCATTGGCCCTTCTTCCAGCTGACTCCTTTACTCCTGCACATGTTCTCAATGTGTAAGGAGCACTTAGACTTCTGTCATCAAATATTTCAAAGAACTGCGAGCGAACCAGTGACCTGTTGCTCTGTTCATCCAGAATTGCATATAATTTCACTGCTTTGTCTCTGTGGCAAACTAGAAATAATTTTACAAGACATATTTTTGAGCAAGATCGGTCTACCTGATTTTCTCCACAGACTTCCGTGCATTTGCTGTTGACTTGAGATTGAGGTGATATTTCCTCTCTCTCCCCGCCGTGATCAGTTGCAGGTTCTGACTCTAGCCACGGTGCAGTTCCAGGGTGAAGTGCTGTGTGATGTCTTTCGCTTTTACATTCAGAACATTGGACTTTAGCTGTACAGTTCTTTGTGACATGTGATGCTGAAGAACAGCATTTAAAGCACACATTATGCTCTTTTAAAATCGTCTTACGAGCACCGATGGACTTTTCTCAAAACGTACGACATTTACTCAAAGGATGTGGCTTTCGATGGATTGGACACATTTTATTGATGTCATCACATTCCTTGGACAGCTCACCACTTTCGGTGGAAACTCTGGAAGATACTGCTGTCTTGTGTACAGAGATTTCTCGTTGTCTATTGGGTTTACAAGTCGTCTTTTCCATTTTGAGAACGATGTCTATATGAGAGATGAAGTTGAAGCTTGGATCACTTCCTATGCTTGCCTCTTGGCTAACAAAGTCTACGAAGTAGGCAAAAGCAGGATAAGGCACATGGTTTTGTTGCTTAAAGGATCGTTGGCTCTGCCAACTGACGCACACTTCTCTTGCAAACGAAAGGGAAGCTTTTTCACTATAGGATTGACACCTCGGGCCATGTCTAAGAAGGTGAGGCCAGGTAAGTCTCCTTCAGCTTTCACGGACTGGAGCTCCATTAGCAGATCGCTTAATCTTGTCAATCTATTGTAATCTCTATTAGCAATTTTTGGAAAGGCATCAATGTGTTTGAACAGAGCATCTTCTATCGCTTCAGCTGAGCCGTAGATTTGATCTAGTCTGTCGCATGCCATGGCCAGACCTGCATGTGGGTGGTTGATATGTATTGATCTTATTTGTTCTACATGTTCTGCCGATTCCTTGCCAAGCCACTTCAGAAGGAGATCCAGCTCTTCACTTGGTGACAGGTTTAAATCGTTTGTCACAGTCTGAAAGGAATGTTTCCAGGCTCTGTAGTTCTGGGGTTTGTCATTAAACTTAAGTAAGCCAGTTGCCACAAGTTCACAATGGGCGAGGTATCGTATAAAGTCATTTATGTTTGAGCTGGCATCATTTAAGTGTGGAGATCTGGGGGAGGAGAGAGAAATAGGATTACAACTGATGTTTTGTGGTCTGAAATGTTGCGCATGAGTAGCACGGTCGTTCCCATAGCCAACTTTCCATGATTCACAAGCATACTCATTTTCATAGATGCCTGGCTGTTCTGAGGTCATATCAGCCATTTGCAAAGGAACACTGTTTTGGCATGGAAGGAATGGTTTATCGTCATGTTTAAGATGTGAAGCTGAAATGCTACAACTTAGGATTGGTTCTGTTTTTGGTGGGATGTTACACTCCTGGAGTTTTATCTCTCATTCTTTGGTTTGATCAATAACATATTGTTCAGTGCGTTGTGTAGTTTCCAAGGGAGCAGAATTTAGACTTAACTTACAACTGTGTTTCTCTGCGTTCTCATCAATGGCAGCTTCTGTTGAAGGAATCACGCAATGCCTCCGTTTTGTTGCCAGAGGATAAGGCTTTTATTATCATGCAATAACAGCCTGAGCCGGTCGGCCGAGCGACTCCCGTTCAAACGCATTGTACACAATATATAGGCTTCTCTATGCATTCCTACACGTCTTCCCAACAACTGTTTCATGTCTAGGGCCCCTATAAGGTTACGACCGGTGGGGCCACTCTGTTTAGGACCACTTTACGTTACTATATATGGTTACATTCCAATGCACACACAGTGGACACAATAAGCTACAGTATATCATACATGTAGACCATACCACCCACATTCCTGTGCACACACACAGACACACTAGCTAATGTCAATGCTGGTATTGTATCTACATACCATGATTGATAAAATTCTTCCACACTTCAAGCACCTCTGCTTCTGCAATGGCTGCTGCTGCCTCTTTTTATGCTTGAGCATTTCCATAGACACTTCTAGCTTGGCTTGTTGTAGCTTAAGATTAGCTTCCTCTTTGATGAAAGCAAGACGTGCTTTGGCTGCTTCTGCTCTTTCCCTCGCTTTAGCTGCTGCTGACCCAGTCGACGATGCATCTGATCTTGCTGAAGAACACGAAGCACGAGAGCGTGTCCTCACCGAAGACGTTTCTGTTGCCATGGCTCAGACTGATGGTGTATCTCTTCACACACTGGTAGTCTACTGGCTGCGAGCTTGAATGTCTTGCCTAAAAGCCATGGTTTCACTGTGCTGCCCCCGGTATATGTCCTGAATATAACTTGACAGCCAGATAAACACTTTCCTAACATCAAGACTCTGAAGACGATAATCTCCTTATCCACAGGTTTATTGACGTTAACAAGAAAGGTGAAACTGAAACATTCAAAGGAACAAAGGAATAACCAAAACTAAGCTTTGCTTTAAAATGTACAGATACATGTATGCTCAAAAGATAAATTAAATGCTCTCTTTTTAACTGTAGCAAGATTGTATAACCAGTAAACATTTCTAAATATAACATATTTAATTACATTTAACAGACAGTTAATAAAACAAAACCTTACTTTCTACACAGTTATACAATTAGCGTTAGCGGTCTATGAACACCACAATGCTAATGCAGCA
Organism: Hemibagrus guttatus; assembly: GCA_033459395.1. Taxonomy (NCBI): domain Eukaryota; kingdom Metazoa; phylum Chordata; class Actinopteri; order Siluriformes; family Bagridae; genus Hemibagrus; species Hemibagrus guttatus. The sequence continues at coordinate 17,680,918 of JAUCMX010000004.1, forward strand.
ATGTCAGCATAGCAACATAGCCAGAAAAATCATTTGTAAGAAAGAACGTAAATAAATTAACGCTACTGTCAATAATTACATACACATGTAGGTAATAATAAAACAATCAGTATATACCCACAATGCTACTACAAAGCAAGAAGTACAAAAATATCGCAGATTTTTACTGTAACAAATGCTGACACACTACTCTCTTGCTTCCTGAATGCAAGTCACATGACATAACTCCTTACTTACACCTTTCTTAAAGGGCCACAACCCAATTATATACAACAGTAACAAAACATAGACATTAAGGTAACTAAAATGCAGTTGGTAATGGAATGTTGGTTAGAAGCAATAAGAGGTGAGGTAGGAAATGTAATAGTAAGTGAAGAAAGTTTATCACTGCACAAATTCTGGAATACAATCACCTAAAACTGAATACCACTGCACAATGCTGTATAACTCAAAGCAAGATTTGAAGATTTATAAAAAGGAAGCTACTAAAGGAGAGAAAGTTCTCCTGGTGTCACAATATATATTTATAGGTAGACAAAGAGCAGCCTTGCAAATTGACACTTGTAACTTTATATGATAATTGGCTTCAAGTCCCAAAGTCAGTTCCCCATATTTCCTAATATGTACTGAAGGAATGGAAGTCAAAGGACCTGGGATCAATGATGAAAAAATCAGAAAAGTGTGCATGGAATGCCAGAAAACAACCCTTGGTCTTTCATTCAACTTACAAATCTCATATCAAGATTCTATGTACCTCAGTAATAACAGGAATCCCAAGGGAGGTAGTATTAATTAATGACAATGCACAACCTCCAGTAACAGAGGTTCAGGGTAGAATTTCTGATTTCTTACAGGAAATGGAAAAACATATGTTAGCTGCGTTATAGTCTCAATATGACAGGGATGTGGTTCAATCAGCCAGTCCTGTTAGAGTACCAGCCCACACTACTGCTCTCTTACTTTCTTGAACTCACCCTACACATGCTACTCCCACACTCCCAGTGTTCCTGACTGCTTCTGGTTTCTGGACCTGCCTGATCTATCCTTATGCCCTAATTCTGGTTGGAGTCTTATCACTCGGTGGTGCCACTGCTGCGAGGATAGGCCACCTGGAATACCAGAATATATGGATATATGGAACTGCTTTGGATAGAACCACTTGGAGACTATGGTACCAGTTTTGCACTCAAATTTGGCCTGAAATAGTGATACATTAATAGCATTTTAAACAATAAAGAGGGAACTACAGATGGCCCCAGCTTGTCCAGAATATAGAAGGCTACACCAGGTTACATATGTAACCCAGTTCCCTGAGAAAGGAACAAGATGCAGAAGCTTTTCAGAAGTTGTGTCTGAAGCTCCATGTGAAATCATGCCAGTTTATCGGTTTGGGTAGGCCATGTGATAAAGCAGGGCATGCCAGCAAGCTTCTACTTGCCTGAAGGAAGCATGAGTGGACAGGGTGTGGCTAGCAATGCAGCATCCCATTCCCTTCTCAGGGAACCGGGCTACATATGTAACCTGCGGTAGTTCCCTTTTGAAAGAACTTGATGCTACCTCATGGCTGACGCTATGGTACTGATAAATGCCAATATTAGTTCTGCCACACACTGGGGGATGTCTGTCTCAGAGTTCATGAAAGGGCACAAACGAGTCAGGAGCAGAGCACCATTAGCCCTGTAAGACCCTGGACCTATGAGTGGTGTCCAGGTCCAGGTTATAGAACCTGATAAGGGTGTGCGGAGGGGACCAACCCACCCTCCACAGCACAAACATCCTGGAGGGTAACACCTCTAGCCAGAGTGCTGGACAAGGTGATACACCTAGTGGAGTGAGCCGTAATGCCTAGAGGTAAAGCCATACAGCGCACCTCATAGACCTAAGAGATAGCTACCACTACCCATCACAAGGTGCTGTTTGGAGACCAGATTGGTTTTGTTGTGGCCACCAAACAGATAAAAAAGGAAAGGACTTACACCATGCATTCAAGCAATGGGCTGAGAACCCGACTCATGCGGCTGAAGGCAGAAAGCCTGCAGAAAGGCCGGCTGACCGGCTTATAGCAGAGCCGATTCCAGGGTCAGAGACTTCAGATTCTGGCTCTATTGGCTCAAAGGGGGCTTAGAGAAGTCCCTCCAGGACCACTGAAGTCCCAGGAGGGGAGATGTGGTCTGCAAGAAGGCCCCAGCCACCTGGTAGCACACAGAATGTGAGAGAGCAGAGAATAGGCACATGACTTACAGCAATGGCTGCTAATTAAACCTCAATGTAGAGGGTGATAGGCCCTCAAAGAGGCATGTCTGCAGGAACTCTAGTACTGCACTAAAAGGGCAGTGAACTAGATCCTAATGACACCAATTACACCAGAGGCAAAAGTTCAACATAGTCTCCACAACCTCAGTTGGGAGACTGGAGTCTAGAAGCTAGAGAGGAGTCTCCAATGAAGAGCCACCAGTAACAGATGGACTCAGTCATGTCGTACCCTGGCTAGGACCTACAGGTGGAGATGCCATTCCCTGGGCCTCAGCCACTGACTCAGCAGGAAGCCTGCTTCCCGATCCTACACTCTGGAGTGTAAATCGCTCTCAGCAAGAGAAATCTGGTCTCTACGTAGGGCCAGATCTGGTGTACCAACCTGAATAGAGGGCGCAAACACAGACCTCCATAATGTTTGATGAAGGGAACCATCAAAGATAGCCCCTGAGTTTCAGGAGGAAGTGTTTCAGCACTAGAAATATAACCACCAACTTCAGGCAATCTGTGTGCCAGGAGAGACAGGAGTCCTCCCGAATACCATGGGCTATCTAGGACCGCTCCCCAATTCGAGAGGGTGGCATCCATAGAAAGAGTCGACAATGACATGCCCTAAGAGTGGGACCCAAGGTGAGAAACTGGGGTCTGATGCATCATCCTTGTGACCCTGAAAAGAGTGTCTGCAGGGGTGAAAACCCCTGCTCCTTATCCAGAGTTGAAATGGTCTCATGGAATAGCTTTGGCCACTACAGTGATGAGCCGAGCACCTTCTGCTCTTGGACATCAGACAGGCATTGGTATGATCCTCTACCAAACAAACAATGTAGAAATGTGCCCTTCAGCACTAAATTAGAAAGTGTTGCTCAAGGACCCCATATGCTATCAGCAGGGACTTGCTACCTTATATTATGCATATGAAAAACTCAGAAACATCTGCTTCAACTATAGGATTCACAGAAATCATTCATACACATCACAAGATCATTGAATTGATAGAACAAGGAAGATTTGTTCTGGCACAGGCTCCTAGTTTAGCCCACACATCTCTCCTAACATATCCTGACAATTTACTACTGTTAATCAAGCAGAAAGACAGCCACATGACAGTGTCACAGATTCTTTAGCATTCCCTAGATTGTGACCAAATCTTGAATCAACTCATACTCTGGAAGTGGATATGGTTTGGTATATGATGGCTAACCTAGTAGAAATAGAGAAACAGTGGAACATGAAGGATAGCCACATAGCCACATTCTTTAGTGTTCAATACATTGTGACCAGATCTTGAATCAAGTACTATTCAGGATACAAGAAGTTGCTTTCGGCTGCTCCCTGTTCGGGGTCGCCACAGCGGACTAACTGGTCCGCACAACAACTTGGCAAATGTTTTACGCCGGATGCCCTTCCTGACGCAACCCTCCCATTTTTCCAGGCTTGGGACTGGCACTGCATCCAGTGGCTGGGGTTGAGGCATTGGCTGGAATCGAACCCGGGCCTTCCGCATGATAGGCGAGTAACCTACCACTGAGCCACCAATGCCGTAATATTAGAGTCGTAATATTTTTTAAAAGTAAAGTTAAAACTGCTTACAACTACCTGTTGTAACTAGCTAAATACCAGCTTGTTAACATATAGCTTGATTCTGCTTATGCTTATGGAGTGTGCCATCTGTTTAGAGCTGTTTGAAAAGAGTCTTTAAAAGAGTGATGTAATTCATTACTATATGGATCACATACCAACAACTGAAGGCCCATTCAAGAATCTAGTGATAGATTATGTGGACATGATACAGACAGGAGGTGGACCTGCTTTAATTTTGGTGTAGGCACAAGAACCTGGAGCTTAACATCTGCCATCCAATAGTGTATTTATTAATTTTACATGAGATATTACCTCTATGTCTGCTGGCAATAATATCCCAGATATAGCAAAAACACCGTATTAAGAGCATGATCACCAAAATCAATAGCTTAATACAATAAATTTGTAAAAATGAAACACAAGACACTTTTCCTTAAAGCTGTTTGAAATACTACTACTACTACTACTACTAATACTACTACTATTATTATTACTACTACTACTACTACTACTAATAATAATAAAAATAAAACAATAACTAGACATAATAAACTCATAAAGGATTTCAGACAGAGGACGATTGAAATGAAAGTTTCTAGCCCTGTATAAAATTTCTCAAAATATGACTTGAATGAACCACCGAATTATTGTCAATTGTCATAATGAGGCTACCAAAGGTGGAAATTAAACACAGGTTTTCAGTGGAGAAATCTATAATTCGCCCACAGTACAAAGTCCAGACCCAAATGCAGGATAAAGCAGACTGGGAAATTTATTTAGAAAAGATAAACTTAACAAAACACAAGTAACTGTCATGGATGCACCGGCCACAGCCACTCAACCACGCCCCAATCACGCCCCAATCACGCCCCAATCACGGGAGTTCTAGCACTGTCACCTGCACCCAATTACCAGCGCACTGTTTAGCTCCCTCACTCCACTCAGTCGTTGGTTAGTATTATGGTTGCTTCCTCAGAGACTTCTCCTCCTGACTGTGCTCTGTGGATCTATCGTCTGTGCTTCTGCCTAACTACAGTGATTCAGTTTAACTTGTTCTTTCAGTGTCTTTTATTTGTGCGCCGTTTCAGTTTCTTTATTTTCACCAGTGTGTTTCGTTATTAAAGTCCACTCTGCATTTACCTGCTTCCTCTCGGTCCTCCTCCTTGGTAAAGTGTCACAGTAACAGTGTGGACTAAACTAAGCATCTTAAAATACAAAAACATTACAGTACACGTTGAGACACAAAACATAAACAAAAGCACATGGCAAAAAAACACAACAGTGACAGAAAAAGCCTTCTGGAGGTTGGGCAGGGGACTGTCCAAGCAGTCCATGTCAGTCATTTAACAATTTAACCCTCAGGGAGCTGCTATAAGAATGGGCGCACGTCGCACAGGATCTCACAAACCTTTCCACATCGTGAAACGTGGATGGCCACCAGAACCGCTGTTGAACCAGTCATGCCGTTCTGTGGAAGCCCGGGTGTCCGTTTCTTGGGGATTCTTGTGTCCACTGCATGACACGATGGCGAAGCGTGGTCGGCACATAGAGTTTAGTCGGCGGACAGGTGGGTTCAGTGCTGGCGGGGATATTAGGGGTTTCATAGAGCCGTGACAAGGCATCCGCTTTACTGTTATTGGATCCAGGGTGGTAGGTGGCTGTGAACAGGAACCTAGTAAAAAAGAGGGCCCATCAAGCTTGGCATGGGTTTAGGCGTTTCACTTCCCATAGGGAAGTGAACTCCAAGTTCCGGTGGTCGGTGAGAACCAGAAAGGCGTGACGAGCTCCTTCTAACCAGTGGCGCCATTCCTCGAGGGTGACCTTGATAAACAGTAGTTCCCTATTCCCCATGTCGTAGTTCCTTTCAGCTGTCGAGAGCTTCCTTGAGTAGAAGGCACATGGGTGTAGCTTGCTAGAGCCCCCTACGCGTTGGGATAACACTGCCCCAATACCGGTATTGGAGGCATCCACTTCCACTGTGAACGGAGACTCAGGTTCGGGGTGATGGAGGATAGAGGCAGTGTTGAAGCTCTGTTTGAGTTTTGTGAAAGTTTCGGGTAAGTGGTAGTCATAAAGAGTGGGCTGGTGGGCGAAGAAGACCTCACACTGGCATACGAAGCCTCTGCAGTGATCAGCGGCGCCATCAAACTTGTCTGAGAGAGACATGCTCAGCAATTCGCACGGCTACGGTGGTGTGACAGGGTCGTGGAACCGTTGACGGAGCTGGGCGTTCTGAGCCTGGAGAGTTGTCACCTGGTCCTGGTAAGCGTGCATCATGGCGCTTTGACGGATTAGTGTCGTTTGTAATTCCGCTGGATTCATCGTATGTGAAGTATTCTGTAACACAACACCAGAGGCGGAAGGTGTAGAATCCATATGCAGTTAATTTAAGCAACACAGCAAAATCAAACAGTCTCGTGGTTGGGGAAAGCGAGGGTCAAAACCAAAAAAGCAATCAACGAAGCAAACAAAACAAAATCACAGAGGCGAGAGATTATCGAAGAACAGCAAAGGTCATAACCAGTAATCCAAATCAGAGGTAGGCAAAAACAGAGGTCAAGAAACAAACTAGGTCAAAACAGGACGGCAAACAATATAACAATAAGGCTTGGTATAATCATGGGGGACAATACTTCACAGCACGCTCCTGTGTGTGCAACGCTTAAATGTCCGTGCGGAAACCAGGATGTGATCATGTGACACGATCAGAATTCAGACGAGGGCTCCCTCTGCTGTTCTAGTTCCTGTTGTGACGTGACAACAATACAAGTCAGATAATCTAGTGACACATATTCAAGAATAGGTTGATGCCACATAATAACAGTGGGTGCTTTATCTGAGATCCAAAGTATACATTTTTTAGCACTGAAAATGAGAAAATAAAAAAGCCTAATTTTGCACTTATCAAGACCTATAAGAGGAGCCCATTATTAGCCCATATAAAAGAATTAAACCATCTGTCTAGATCTTTAAATGTTTTCTGAAAGAAAAGAACTGGAATCATCTGAATCGGATATAATAATCTTGGGAGAACATTCATTTTCAAAAGAGCAATGCTCCCCAGACAAGAAATAGGGAGAGTATTCCATCTTTATAAATCAATTTTCAGGAGCTTTCCCAGTCTGCAGACTCCTAATTGCTGTTAATACCTCCTCCCTTGAAATAGGACCATTAAGAGCAAACTTTCATTCATTGTCTACCGCTTATCCGAACTATTCTCGGGTCACAGGCTCCCCGTCATTGGGCATCAAGGCAGGATACACCCTGGATGGAGTGCCAACCCATCGCAGAGCACACACACACTCTCATTCACTCACGCAATCACACACTACGGACAATTTAGAGATGCCAATCAACCTACCATGCATGTCTTTGGACTGGGGGAGGAAACTGGAGTACCCAGAGGAAACCCCCAAGGCACGGGGAGGACATGCAAACTACACACACACGGCGGAGGCAGGAATCAAACCCCCAACCCTGGAGGTGTGAGGCAAACGTGCTAACCACTAAGCTACCGTGCCCCCCAAGAGCAAACTTCTGATGCTCAATTATAGAGGGTAACTCAATTTTAGAAAAAAGCACATCCATAAAGCTTAGTGAGTTACATGGGGACTCTGCCTTGTACAGAGTTTTAAAAAAGTTAATAAATGTATTGTTAATTATTGTAACATCAGAAGGATGTCCATCTTTGTTCATCTTTGATTGAAGATATCATTTGAGAATCTGCTTTATTCTTAGTAAGATAAGCCAGGTATTTACTTGGCTTATCATCATGTTCATAGAGTCTTTGCTTAGCAAACCTTTCCTCTCAGCAGACTTTACATGCAAGGAATCCAAAGCAGAGCATAAAGCAGTAATTTCTTTTAACTTAGCTGGCCTCGGATTCTGAACATAATCCCCCTCTGCCCACCTAAGTTTTGTATCTAGAATATCCTTCTGCTCTTTTGGCTCTGCCTGTGTGCATAATGTGTGTATCCCATTAATGTTCCAGGAACAAACCTTAAAAATACTAGCTGACATTTTTTATAAGAAAAGATAATGTTAATCAAAAATGTTACCCATAGCAAAAATACAGCCCCATGTTAACATCAGAGGTGCAAAACAGAGGTGCAACAGAGGTGCAAAACAAAAAGAAAGCAGGGAACACAGAACTATAATACAATGAACACTGCAAACTGTACTCAAACTCGAATCAGTCATTACTCTGAAATGGTTCAAATGATGCAATTCAGTGTAAAGGGATCCTGAACGACAAAACAACGTTAGTTAACATGTAGTGCTGACAGACCCGTGGACCTTAAATGCACACAGCATGTCCAAATGACAGAGGGCCTAATATAAAAGAGCGAATCAGAGGAAAATCTGATGACATATATACGTACACATACCTGAGTCATTCTCATTGCAAGCATGACAATAAAAGGGGGGGGCTAAACGCATGGAAGTCATCATCAAACAGATGGGGATATTCCCTCCTGTGACGACAATAATTTGTCCTCTTCACATGGATTCTGGAACACGGTGGTAGTTCCCTGGTATGTTACTTTGAGAGAGGCAGGATAAAGCTGTGCATAAGTGGCACCGGCCACCCTCAGACTCTTCTTGACCTTGAAATTTCTTGACCTTCAAATTACTTGCGTTTACGCAAAACTGCAGCAGAGAAATTCTGGAAAATCTTCATCTTAAAGTTTCCGAACATCAAAGCTTGCTCTTCGTTACCCATCTCTCTCGCTGCTGTGATGACCTGTTCTTGTCCACGTAGTTATGAAATCTCACCAAGACTGCACTTGGATATGAGGACACTGTCTTGACAGCTCTGCCTGGAATGCGATGGGCCCTTTTGATCTTTAAATGGCCGGATTTCATATGAATACCCAGAGATTTCAGCAGCCAGGATTTAAAAAACTTAACAGGGCCTTCTGCATTCTCGGGAAGTCTAAAAATATGTATATTCTTTCTTCTCCCTCTGCCTCCCAATCATCCAAGTGATCTGTTAACTCCCGAACTCGTCTCTCTAGCAACTTCAATTTACCTTCAACTGGGGAAGCAGCATCTTCCACTGTGGAGTTTCAGTTTTTTCATGGTCATCGAGTTTTTCGTTCTGTTGTTGCAAAAGTTTTGACAGTGGACTCAATTTTTCATCGATCAACTTTGAAATGTTTTCCATGATTTCCTTAATAATCTGCTGTAGGCCCAGTTTGGAAACACTAGTATTAGCATCTGAGCTGAAAGTAGCATTATCTTCACCCTGATGGTTATGGTCTATCTCTGACTTGCTCGAGTTTTTAGTGTTCCTCTGAGGCAAGTTGACCGACTGCTTCAAAAAGTAGGAGTCTAAACTCATAGCAAACTGTGCAGCAAGCAGCACAGAAAATATTGATCTCCTCCGCGAAAATAATGATAATTTAATGAAGTAGTCCGTACCATGTGATTAACGCGACCGTACTTTAAGCCGCCATCTTGGATCCCCCACTGCATAATTTCTAATATGGAGTTCCTAGTTTGCGTTGATTTGGTAGAGGTCTGGTGAAGGTTTGAATGATGTCTTGGTAGACAAATCAGTAAAATTAAATAGAGTAAAGAAGCTTGTGTTGTAATTGCAACCATATATAGTTGGTGCAGAACCTAGTGAAATGAAACAAGCTTCCTTCAGGACTATGGTGCTATATAAAAAAGAGCTACATAAAACAACACAGAACTAAGAACTAAATAAAAAATTAATACCGTTTCACAAAATGCCCATGTGTGCAAACTTGTGCAAATGGTGCAAGACATGAGACAGAGCAAAACAGCAAAACAGGTTATAGAGAATTTTTCAGCACAGTTGCAGTCTCTCTTGCTCTGTGAACTCGTGGGGCAGGGGACAAAATGGCTGCCTAGAGGCTGGACGACCAGCTTATAACAGAGCCATTTCCAGGGTCAGAAACTCCTCAGAGGCTGACTCTGTTGGCTCAAAGGGGGCTTGGAGAAGCCCCTCCAGGACCACTTAAAGGTCCCAGGAGGGGAGAAATGGTCTACAGGAAAGCCTCAGCCACCTGGCACCGCGCAGGAGGTGAGAGACCAAAGAACAGGCACGTGACTTGCAGCACTGGCTGCCAGAGAATGGAGAACAGAGTCTAGGAACTGGTCCCCCTCAGGGGCCAGACCAGAGGTTCTAAATCTCAGGGTGTGCGAAGACTCGCCCATGCACCTGAGAGAGAAGGCTCCTCCTGACAGGAATCTCCCAAGGAGCACCATCCAGAAGGGAAAAGAGAAAGACACAGACACAGTGGGTCAACTCCTCAGAGGTGAACATAGCCACTTCTGCCCAGCCAAAAATTGCCGTATGCATTCCACCACCTACAGGTGGAAATGCCATTCCCCAGGCCTCAGCCCTTGGCTCAGCAGGAAGCCTGCTTCCCGTTCATGTGCTCTGGAGTGTAAAAAGCGACAAGGACACACACCTTAAGTGTGTGACCCAAGATGAGAAACCAGGGTCTGTCCACAGCTCATGGTGCATAACCCTTGTAAACCTGAAAAGGGTTTCTGTGGGGGTAAAGACCTTTACAGCAGAAAGGATGGAATTCCCCAGAGTGGGAGACAAACATCTTGTGAATCCCAAATGCCCAGAAGGTGGTTCTCAGAGGGGGAGAAAGCACACACTCCAATGGGTTGAGGCCTAGGGACCTCATGTGGGCAAGCACTGCATGTCAATGCATGGCTGTCACTCCCCTTGACTGAGCCAAGATGAGCCAGTCATCTGGGTAATTGAGTACATGGAAGCCCTGGGGTGCAATGATGCCAGAGCAGTCTCCATGCACTCTGTGAGGGTGAGCAAAAAGACTAAGAAGAACACAGCACTGGCACACTTCACCCTGAAAGTGAACCAGGGGAGTCTCCTGTGCTCTGGCAAGATGCATATATGAAGATATACACCCTTCAGGATTATCATCGCAAAACAGTCCTCAGACCTGATCTGTGGCCTTACACAGTGACCTTAAATGTTAACACTCTGTACTTCTATTTCAGCATACAATTCGGAGCAAACAGATCTAAAATTGGGTGTAGCCCCCGTCTTTCTTGTTAACCAATGCACTATACAGCCCCTTTCCCAGATGCGAGAGAGGTTCCTAAAACCTCCTAAACAGAGGTTTGGTCTGTGCCAACAGTGGGCAGCACACCCTGAAAGAAGGAGAATGGGAGGCAAACTGGATTCTGTAGCCTTTACCCACAGAACCCTTTATAGTACACCCGGCAGATGCTGCCAGATGTCTGCGTGACATATTAGTCTCTCACTGTTCTCACCTCATATAGTGCTCTGAAACAGCAAGCTGGCAGAGGTGGCAACACATAAGGAGCAGGAGCATGGGTGGTCATGGTTGAACCCCAAAGCACTGGAGGTGGTGTGGTAGGAAGCAGTGGAAATGGCCCTAAAGGGGCATCCCTGAGAACCCTAGCCCTGGGGAATTAGGATTCCTTTCTGGGCCACATGGCGGAGATGGTTGTCTCTTGCCTGCGGGACCTGCCCCTAAGCCCCTTCAGACCTCATTGATGAGCCCCATCCCACAGATGAGCTCGTTCAGCAGGTCAGCTCAGTACGACTGCAAAACTGCCATTGTGTGCAGCACTGCAACAGCTTGACCTGCAGTATTGTAGGCCTTCCATATAAGGTGGATGTGGCCTGACAGGGCTTCAGTGGGAATGCAGACTTTCTCCATGCAGCCAGTGAAGGGAAAAGATAGCCTGCAAGCATCTCTTCAACCCTAGGCACAGCCACATACCCCTCTTTATTCAAGTTCACAATGGATGAATAGTCAGCAGTGGCTGAGGAGAATAGACAGATGCAGGACAGATGCGGGACTCGAGCCACGGGCACAAATAATAAGCAAGCAAGTGAACAAGAAATGAGCTTAGCGACAGAGCACAAAACTCAACCGCACGAATGCCATTAATTGCTTTCTCTCAAGAAGCAATTTGGTGACATACCACTCATCATCGCCCACACTGAGCTCCTCAGAGTCCGATGAAGACAATAATTCCTCGTTCAGGTCAGGAGAAATCACAAAACGAGCTCCCGGAGCCAAAGTGGGGAAATCTGAGTCAGGGGATAGGGAAAGAGAAAGTGTATCACCCATTTCTTGTTCCTTCTCCACTAACTTGACCTGTGAGAAAAAAATGCAGTAGCAGTAGTTGAAGTAGTGCAAATAGAAGTAAACAACTATAGCAGCGGTTTAAACATTATAACGGCAGTTGAAGTAGTGCAAACATTAAAGTAGTAAACATTATATTTTGAGTCTGCTCACACAGGTGTGTGTGTGTGTGTGTGTGTGTGTGTGTGTGTGTGTGAGAAAGAGAGAGTTGGTATAGTTTCAGTTCTGGATGTTGAGGAGCCTGATGGCTTGAGGGAAGAAACTGTTACACAGTCTGGTTGTGAGGGCCTGAATGCTTTGACACCTCTTTCCAGATGGCAGGAGGGTGAAAAGTGCATGTGAGGGGTTTGTGGGGTTGTCCACAATGCTGTTGGCTTTGCGGATGCAATGTGTTGTACATGTCCATGATAGAGGGGAGAGAGACTCCAATGATCTTTTCAGCTGTCCTCACTATCTGCTGCAGGGTCTTGCGATGTTCAATTCCCAAACCAGGCAGTGATGCAGCTGCTCAGGATGCTCTTGATGGTCCCTCTATAGAACACAGTCAGGATGCGGGGAGGGAGATGGGCTTTCCTCAGCCTCCGCAGAAAGTAGAGATACTGCTGGGCTTTCTTGCTAATGGAGCTGGTGTTGAGTGACCAGATGAAGTTCTCTGCCAGATGTACACCAAGGAATATGGTGTTCTTGATGACCTCCACAGAGGATCCGTTGATGAACAGCAGAGAAAAGCCACTCTGTGCTCTCGTAAAGTCAGCAACCATCTCTTTAGTCTTGTCGACATTCAGAGTTAAATGTTGGCTTTATACCAGGCTGTTAATTGTTGCTCCTCCTCTCTGTACGCTGACTCATCGATTCTGCTGATGAGACACACAACGGTTGTGTCATTGGTGAACTTGATAATGTGGTTCATGAGTCAGCAGAGTGAACAGCAGTGGTCTGAGCACACAGCCCCAGTGCTCAGTGTGGTTGTGCTGGAGATGCTGTTCCCTATCCAGACTGACTGAGGTCTCCCAGTCAGGAAGTCCAGGATTCAGTTGCAGATGGAGGTGTCCAGGACCAGTAGGCTCAGTTTCTCAATCAGCTGCTGAGGGATGATTGTGTTGAATGCTGAACTGAAGTCTATGAACAGCATTCGTATGTATGAGTCCTTATTGTCCAAGTGTTGGATGTGTTGTGGTGACGGCATCGTCAGATCGGTTAGGACAATACGCAAACTGCAAGGGGTCCAGTGAGGGTGGTAGCTGCAGTTTTGGAGATGCTCTGATCCAGTCGTCTAGCCATCACAATTTGGCCATTCATCAAACTTGCTCAAATCCTTATGCTTGCCCATTTTTCCTGCTTCAAACACTTCAACTTTGAGGACAAAATGTTCACTTGCTGCCTAATAAATCTCACCCACTAACAGGTGCCATGATGAGGATATAATCAGTGTTATTCACTTTACCTGTCAGTGATCATAATGTTATATAGAATATAGCATTATACAAATGTAGAATATAGAAATATAGAATACAATATTTTAAATGTAACAGTGTGTATATGAAACACAGTTGTGGATAACCATATTTAGATCATTATTTATGTTACAATATGATAGAGGCATTGGTGACTCAGTGGTAGGTTTCTCACCTATCATGCGGAAGGCCTGGGTTCGATTCCTAGCCAATGCCTCAACCCCAGCCACTGGATGCAGTGCTGGTCCCAAGCCCAGAAAAATGGGAGGGTTGTGTCAGGAAGGGCATCCGGCGTAAAACATTTGCCAAGTTGTTGTGCGGACCAGTTGGTCCGCTGTGGCGACCCCGAACAGGGAGCAGCCAAAAGCAACTTCTTCTTCTTATTTATGTTACAGTATGCATGTGCAAACTGGCTGTATATAATAAATATGAAGAACCTTGTGAGTCTAGAAAAAGTGTTAATAGTTGTAGTAGTGCAGAGTGACAGTGTTATCACCTGTCACACACAGGTGAATAATTGTATAATGTGAATGGTATGAATGATCTCCTGTAACATTCTCTGTGACAAAGTATCTGAATGAGTCTTTTGGAGAATGAGCTCTGCTGACTCTTCAGTATATTGTAGAGTGGGTGAGATGGATTGTCCATGATAGAGAGCAGTTTGTTCAGTGACCACCTGTTCCTCACTGACTCAAACATCTCTAGTTTGTGTACAATGATAAATCCAGCTTTTGAATATGCTTGATAATCCTACTGGCACTCTGTTGTTTAAGTGTACACCCAAATACTTGTAGTTGTCAACAATTCCAACCTCCTCACCCATGGTGGTTATGGGCTCAATCAAAATTTAGTTCTCATAAAATCCACCATGATCTCCCTGGTCTTCATCACATTTAGGAGCAGGTAAATCCTAGTGCACCAGTCCACAAAGTTATCCAGAAGTCCCTTGTACTCAGACTCCTGTCCATCCCCTATACACCCCACCACTGCAGTGTTATCAGAAAACGTCTGCAAGTACTTGTACTGAAAGTCTGAGGTGTACAGAGTGAGCAAAAATGGAGACAGGACAGTCCCCTGAGGTGCTCCTTTGTTACTGACCACTGTTACAGAAAGGGAGGCCCATCGCACAAACCGGGGCCTATTTGACAGGTAGTCAGCAATCCAGGAGATGATGGTTGAGCTGACACTCATTCTAAGCAGCTTCTCACTCAGCAGGAATGGTTGGATGGTGCTGAAGGCACGAAAAAGTACCACCGCTGCCATCCAGGTAGGAGTTAGCAGTCCATCATAATGTTACTATAATCCCCATGTGGTTCACAGAGTACATTCCAGTCTGTTGTCTCAAAGCAGTTCTGCAGGGTCTCACTGGCTTCCTGTGTCCACCCCCTCACCATCTTTGTGGAGACAGGCTTTTTTTGAACTGCAGGAACATACTGAGCTGTTAAAAAGACAAGATTGTCATCTGAATTTCTTGAGAGGGGGTAGAGCAGTGGCTTTGTAAGCATCTTTGATATTTATTATATGGACATTCCAGTGTTCTATTTTCCCATGTGAAATAGTCAACAAACTGGTGAAAAGTTGGGAGAGTAGAGTCTAGATAAACATGGTTGAAATCACTGGTTATGGTCACAAATGCCTCAGGATGTTGACACTGTAGCGTAGCAACAGTATTGTGTATGGCATCGCATGCTGCTGTCTGATCAGCTGACAGCGGGATGTAAACACTGATTATCATGGCTCAGGAGAGTTTATGTGGTAAATAATATAGGTGCATACTCACAGCTAAAAGCTAAAAATGTCCAGGGAGCAGAGACGTTCCTTCACAGTAACATGCCTGGAATTGCACTACCTCTCATTTACAAAAACAGCAATCCCTCCACCTTTCCCCTTATTGATGAGCGTCACATCTCTGTCCACCCAAATGAGCATAAAACCGGGTACAAAAGCACTGTCATCTGGGAAGTCCATATGCAGCCAAGTTTTTGTAAAGCATAATAAAAACTGCTATCCCGGTACTTGATCTGGGTCCGAGTCAGTGCGTACAGTTCTTCAATTCTATTTCCCAAGGACCTCATGTTCCCCATGATAACAGATGGTACCGCAGGTTTAATTCTTCTCCTTTTTGCTCTCAGCTTCGCATCTCCTCCTGAGCTCCACTGGGATCTTGAGCCTGTCTCCGGGAAGAAGTGTTGTTTTGGAGAGCACTAACAGCTGGCCGTGTATGTACCTAAACACAATGCCACTCTGCTGAGCCCAGCTCCCAACCACAAAAAGTGATGAGAACCGCAAAAAGACCATAAAAAAGGAAAGAAATGTGTATATGAACCATAATGAGTGGTTTCTAAAACAAAAACAAATAAAGAAAATAATAATAAAAAATAAATAAAAGACACAGAAACACACAAAAAAGAAACTTGGGAGCTGCTGTAACAGGCTACTGCTCTCACAACACCAGAGTATATATAAACAGAACCATAGCATATGTACATATTAAGTTATTTTTTTTTATTGTTTCTAATATTTTATTATTACTATTTATATCTGTTGTAATTCTACATCATTTTCCCCTACTGTGGATTAATAAAGATACCTCTCATCTCACTGTATCTCATCTCATGTTTTACAGTGAAGATGCAGGCTTGAAAATGTGCAGTGTGATCAACAAGACTGCAAAGACATAAAGAAGGTATAAATAGGCAGAGTAAACACAATGTAAAAAGTAAACACACCCCCGCCCTGTGCGGGGCTCAAACCCGGACCTCCATGGTGGTGTGTGCGCCGGCACGCCATGGAAAATAGACCCATCCGTGGGATTCAGCGAAGCGCTGCTTTATTTACATAAACACAAGACGGGGGAAATGAACCTAACTCAGACATAGCGTGGTTAAACTAAAACAAAACCGAAACTTAACCATACATGGTGACCTAAACAAAACTTGACATGACAACCATGGGACAGCTAAACACTAAACATTGACCAACAAAGACATGGACACCAGGATCCCTATTTATAGCTGTCTGACTATAGGCCAATATTTGGCCTATTTAATTAGTGCTCTCTGATCTGGGTTGCATTTCCTTGCTGGTGTTGATTGATCTTAGTGTAGCTTTTGACACCATTGACCATACTATTCTACTTCATAGGCTAGAAAATGTTGTTGTTGTTAAGGGGACAGCCCTCTCCTGGCTCAGGTCTTATTTGACTAATCATTATCAGTTTTGAAATCTAAATAATGACTTGTCTAAGCATGTTAAGGTTATGTTCAGCACTCAACAAGGTTCTGTTTGCAATGCTGTTTACTCTGCTGACTCACAATTGTGTAGCAATGCACAGCTTGAACCACATCATTATGTTAGCTCATGACATGACCATGGTGGGTCTCATCAGCAAAAATGACGAGTCAGAGTACAGAGAGGAGGTGCAACAACTAATAGCCTCGTCTAAAGCCAACAACCTGTCTCTGAGCGTTGACAAAACTAAAGAGATGATTGTTGACTTTAGAAGAGCACATAGTAGCCATTCTCCACTGTTCATTAATGGATCCTCTGTGGAGATCATCAAGAGCATCAAATTCCTTGGTCTACATCTGGTGGAGAACTTCACCTGGTCACTCAACACCAGCTTCATCAGCAAGAAAGTGCAGCAGTGTCTCTACTTCCTGCAGAGGCTGAGGAAAGCCCATCTCCCTCCCCCCACCCTAACTGTGTTCGACAGAGGGACCATCGAGAGCGTCTTGAGCAGCTGCATCACTGCCTGATTTGGGAACTGCACCGTATTGGATCGCAAGACTGTCCAGCGGATAGTGAGGACAGCTGAAAAGATAATTCCCCTCTATCACAGACATTTACACCACGCACTGCATCCGCATAGCCAACAGCATTGTGGATGAACCCACACACCCCTCACACACACTCCTCACTCTCCTGCCATCTGGAAAGAGGTACTGAAGCATTTGGGCCCTTACAACCAAACAGTTTCTTTCTTCAAGCCATCAGGCTCCTCAACATCCAGAACTGAATCTGAATCTCTCTCTCTCTCTCTCTCTCTCTCTCTCTCTCTCTCTCTCTCTCTCTCCCACACACACACACACACACACACACACGTGTGTTCTGACTCACACTAATGTTTACATTTTATTTGCACTACTTCAACCACTGCTACTGCATTTTTGCACAATCTATACTGTCATGCTGCTATATATGTTTACAATCATATATGTTATTAGATACCTGTTTTTTACAGTTTCTTGAGTTGCACATTCCATTTTGTTTTGTTACACATCTTTTTCGGCGCTGTGTCCTGTCTTGTGTTGTTTTTTGTACGTCCTGTTGTCTTGTCTTTGCACTGTTTGCACCTGGTTTATGTAGCTAGGACAGACTTCTGTTCCTAGCTCTATGTTGTTGTTTCTGTTTTGTAGTTATATGTTATATGTTGTCTATGTTGCACCAGAGTCCTGGAGAAACATTTAATTTCACTATGTACAGCTATATGTGGTTGAAATGCCAATAAAAGCCTCTTGACATATCTATCTATCTATCTATCTATCTATCTATCTATCTATCTATCTATCTATCTATCTATCTATCTATATATAAACAATATCTGCAATATCTGTTGAATGACAATTAACTGGTGACTGTGTGTGTTTGTGAGACACAGTCAGGGGAGTAGCAGGTACTGAGTACTGCTACACTATGGAATCTAATGGCTGATGACACAAAAGAGTCCACCAGATGTCTTGAGGCAGGCAGCTGGATGAATATGTGGCTGAATATGCAACTAAGTTCAGCTCAGAATAGAGAGGATGGATTAACCATGAAAGCAGTTTTCATAGTGTTGTTTCTGTTTTTGTGTAATCTCCTGTTTCTAACCATTGCTTGTTTACACATTTTGAATAATGGTGTAGAACGTGCATTAATATGCTTTCAGAAGTGTAGAGCTGATAGAATGATGACAGATGAAGAAGACAGAAATTCAAAAATGGTTACTGAGTGGCAGATTGCTAGTATGAGTGTAAATAATAGCTCTATATGTCATACATTACATTGCCAAATGTGTTTGAACATCCAATTCCAGATTTAGTCACCAAATCCTGTTGTAATAACTTTCACTCTTCTGGGAAAGCTTTAAACTAGAATTTCAATGTGTGTGTGTGTGTGTGTGTGTGTGTGTGTGTGTGTGTGTGTCTGTGTGTGTGAATTTCACAGTGATTTTTGGCATTTTACTCAAGAACCAGATTGCGCTTCTGTTTCAACCCCCCAATGCCTTGTGAGGCTAACAGGTGGCTTAGCATTTGTGTGTTCTGAGTGTCCACTAACATGAGTGGAGCAACACACATTTAGCAGACACTTTCACTCCAAAAAATGTCCTTACACACACCCACACCCACACACAAACACACTCTGTGGCTCTGTGTTGTTTTATGTAGCACCATGGTCCAAGATCTCCTGTTTCCTTTCACTATGTACTCCGTCAGCTATATACGATTGAAATGACAATAAAAGTTTTTTAACGACTTAAATATTGTGTTGACAATATATCTGTTCTTTTTCTCCATCTATCCTAAACTCAATCTTTCTTAAACAGTCATTGTTCTTTTTCCATCATATGCTGTTTAACTAGTGCTTTCTTTCTGGTTTTATGTGCCTTATACCAGATTTTCATCCTTTATGTTGTGTTTTGTGTATGTTTATGTGTGGTACTATCAGTTTCTAAAAGCTGTTCTGTTATAAATTCAGACATTGTGAATGTGACAGCAGATCTTCTGAAGGAACTAAAGCAACTTCTCATCCCTCTCTGCATGTGTGTGTGTGTGTGTGTGTGTGTGTGTGTGTTATGTCAGGAGAATGTCTAATGATTTTGGCTATTCCTCATGAAGAGCATGAGAGAGATAAAGTCTCTGGGCTATTCTTCTGTCTGGCAAAGTGTATTCTTATCAACCATGTGCATGGCTTGAGTGCACTAACTACCAAATTCTGAAAGAGCACCTGTGCATGTGTGTGTGTGTGTGTGTGTGTGTATGTGTATGTGTGTGGAGAGTGGGGCATGTTTATCTTTTCACAGGAGAATATATATAGGCTAGTAATGTGGAAAAACATATTCTAGTCATTTGTGTGTCTACAATAAATTCTCTGAAGATAGCTTAATGAATGATGATAGCTTAATGAGAAGCTTGTAAAATCCCTGCTGAAATCTGACTGGCTTAAATCAATTCACATATTAGCACAGATGCAGAAAACAAATTCAGTGTAATTGGCTTTCATGAGAAATAGTGGTATTAGCTCTGCCTTTATGTATAGCCATGCGCCAAGCTGGGCAGATCACCAATTTTCATGTGTCTGTCTTTCAAGTTATGGCTAAAACCATGCAAGCAAACAAATGTTAGAGCTCTAAATTTAGCTCTGCCACCTAACAATTGATTTATATATGGCAGCAGTATCATTTACAAATGTCAGTATGTTTTTGGAAATATTTATTGGGATACATATCATTTAAATAATTATTGAAAAACTTTCATGATTCAAGATTGCTGCTCTACAGATGCTAAGAGGAAAAAGTACAAACTCAGCACAGTCAGTATTTCAGTGTTTAGTAACTAATGCTTTGGTGTGTGATGGGCTATTACAGTTTAATGTGAATTACAGGTTATTCACGTCTGTTTAGATTAGTTTGTATACAGATATCTGGCCAAATGTTTGAAGCATAGTGAGGGTAGCAGGGAATGATACAGGCATGTTAGAAACATGCAAATCATCAGCATAGAGGGAGACCTTCATCTCTACCCTATTTTATGAATATACCAGTAATTTCAGGGTTAGATTGGAATGCTATTGTGAGGGGTTAAATTGCAACAGCAAATAAAATTGGGCTTAAAGGTGAGTACTGCTTTTGAGTACTGCACTGCTTACCTTTATTGGTAAAGGTAAAAGTATTCAGACTGGGTTTTATGACAGAGACATATGTAGAGAAATAGTCTAGCGTAATCCAAGAAATCAAATTCTTCCCAAGACCAAATTTCTTTAACATGTAAAAAAAGGCAACTCAGCAACTAGCGATATCAATATCAAAGTAGGGTAGACTATAAAATGAAAGAATTAGAAAGAAAAGAAAAGAATTGACTCTAGCTGATGGTGGACCAAACTAGACTATACTAGTGGTTCTTCATTTCATTGGTTTGACACTTTCTGATTGACCAAATCTCACAGAGACCACACACCCCATTGCATTCCAGAGGAGTGGGGCCCTGTGGTTCCTAAATCACACATTGTCTGGTGCAAACAACATACCTGGCTCCTACTCAAGCAGGAAGGAAACTCAGCCTCTGAAAAGAAATATTTAGTTTCTTCAAATATGGCCACTATGTATTATGTTTCCCACTGCACTGCTTTTGTGTTGAGCTGAAGGTATTTGTGGAGCTAGATAGCTACCTGGTTTGTTCCCCTCTTAATGTGTTATTTTGTGGCAGAGGCTTTTGGGATCCCATCTCTGCACTATATAAATTAGTAACAACAGAATAGTGACTGTTAACCTACTGTTAACATCAAATAACAGTAAAATTAGTCCTTATTTTTCCTTTTTGTTTTATGTATTTATTAAAATAAATAAATTAAAAAAATAATAATATAAGAGCACCTGCCATATTCCACAAACATAAATGTAAAAAGCTTTATTTTTCTTATCTTCAGCATAACTAAATTGCCATCTAGGATGGAGTGGTGGAAAAATAATTTCAGATAAGTAGGAACTTGCTACTTTTAACAGTTTTTTTAATGTTTAATGCTTAATTGCTTTGTCATTTTATAATTTTTAATATGTGACACTAGGCTAGGATTCTGGCATTGTGCATACTATACTGTATGACCAACATACTCATCTCCTTGATCCAATAAAGCTGTAAACAGAAGTTATTTATATGATTGGAGTATAAGAAAAATGTTGTATATATATATATATATATGTAGAAAAGATTTTTATGCAGCAAGAGTGTCTGTGAAGATTCTCAGTCATATAGAATATATATATATATATATATATATATATATATAAATCTTTTGAAATCTTCGAAGTGTATCTCAGATCTTGGCTAAGCCATGCTTAATACATATATAAGACCAAGCATCATATCACATGCATTTGCTACAGTTCAGCTTCAGGTTTTAATGTATCTGGACACCTCTAACAAAGATGCAAACATCTTCATAATGATTTGGAACCTCTGCCCCTTTCTGTATGACCACATAGATTCCTAGGATGGTCTTGTACATAAAGGGTACAGCTTAATAACTTTAGGAAATGAAAATACAAAAAAAGAATACAATTAACAATAGATATGGGTGAAAGGTGGAGTTTGTTTTAGGGAAACATACATGACCCATTCATGTTTTTTTGTTCTGGACAATGGGACAAATTAGCAGTGTTCAGCAAAATTACCACACTAATTAGAATTGCTTTTGCAGTGTTATTCCTGTACCTCTTATACTTAACCTCTAACACTATTCAAATAGCATCAAACAGATTATCCCTCTGTGTTATTTCTAGAGTCAAGTTTGCAAACCTATTCATTGATTAAAATTAATCATCTGCAAAAGCACATTCCCAGGAACCAGTACAATCAAACTAATAAGTATTATGACTTTGCTATTCAAGTTTCATCTCATCTCAACTGACAGCCTCTATAATGATGCATAAAAATAGAAAATATCTCACCTGCATTGTGCCCCATTCACACAGCAAGTTTTGCAGGATTTGATTCACAGAAAATGACAGTGGTTTTAAGAGGGCAGAAGCATGAGCATCAAATCTGCTTTCTATTTATTCATGTGCAAATTAAGCACTCACTTTTGACCAAGATGCAGTACTGCAGAAGCAACACAACTGTAATTCATTCATTTAAATTATGTGAGCTGTGTAAATGTAAAATGTTAATAGACAAACATTAGGGCATTTTGTAATTAGTTTATATTCTTTGAAACAACAGTAGCCATATTACATTTTCTGAAGTGCAAACATAGTTTTTGAATTATGCCCAAAAATATATAAAACTACCTTGGTCCCATAAGATGTAAAACCATTAACAATTTGCCACATGGTTTGGGGTGATTTAGGAGGGCTACTGTCTATTTGAAGAACATCCAGGGAGCAACCTGTATTTCGGAACTGAAAGTCCTGACCTGTAAGTCTCTTTGCATAATAATAATGATAATAATAATAATAATAATAATAATAATAATTATTATTATTATTATTATTATTATTATTATTACTATTATTGTTATTATTATTATTATCATTATTACTATTATTATTATTATTATTATTATTATTATTATTATTATTATTATTATTACACCAGATTTTTTCTTCACCTACAGTTTAAAGGATATTAGCAGCAAATCAATTCTAACAAGGACGGTCTGACACCAAGAAGTGTACTGTTGTAAAGATTAAGCAAGGACCAGCATTTCTTTTTTAATTTCTTCTTCTGCTTCTTCTGATTATTTTCTGGACACATGAAAATTAGAGGGCTCCCTTTACTCAGGCAATAATTGTCAAAAACATGTTTACATGTATAAACATTATGGACATAATATTTCAATAGAATTTTTTCTCAAACAGCTCATTTCAAACATCATGATTGCTAGTGTGGATTTGCATGACACTTGTAAGGCCAGCACAGGACAAAGTTCTGAGGTCATATGCAAAGTTTGGGGTTTAGTAATACAAAGGAGCAGAGCTAAGGTTAGATACCTGTTTCTCAGAAACCATAGATCTCAGTCTGATTTAAAAAAAAAAAAAAAGGCCACCACTGGCCAATCAGATGTTAGCAGGTTTACTATTTGGTTGGCTTACTACTGATTTATTGATGCATTTTGCTTTTTTAATTAACTTAAACAATTATAAGACATGATTGTAATACAAATGATTATAAGACAAATATTGGCAAAAATTTGGCAGTCCCAGCTCCCTTGACCATCATGGTACACCAACGATTCATGTGATTTGCTACATTCTATAGGAGATTTATTTGGAACTACAGTTCCAAATAAAGAATAATTTAACTCCCACAATGTTATTCTCTGAAAATATACACTACTATACCCACCATTTTCATTGATAAAATAATTTCCTCATTTGTAATTAGTTAATCTGAGTATATTTTTGGGTCCCTTTATGTTCTTAAAAAATAATGCTATTAATGCAGTAGGCAAAATATTCTCAAGACCTTTGTTTCAGTTGTTACAGTACCTTAAACTTATTAAAGGCTTACCACTTCTTTGTTCTATGTTTTTTTTTCTTTCATGCTTATGGTGCTTTTTGCTCTCTTTCTCAGGAGTGATGTCAGAGCAACAGTTTGGGACTCAATTTGTATGCAGTGTGGTGGCATCTCATGTCAGTCGCCTGCCTACTACCAGTTTCAGCTTTGTGTGGATTGCCCCACCACCTGGCACAGGCTGTATAAACTTCTTGTAAGTATGCTTGTGTTGCTTGTGTTTTTAAAGAGAGACTACTGTTGTTGTCCTTATGCTGCTCCCTGTTCAGGGTCACCACACTAGATCATCCAATCCTTATATTATAGTTGTTCAGGT
This sequence comes from Hemibagrus guttatus, assembly GCA_033459395.1. NCBI lineage: Eukaryota > Metazoa > Chordata > Actinopteri > Siluriformes > Bagridae > Hemibagrus > Hemibagrus guttatus. Next base: position 17,704,922 of record JAUCMX010000004.1, read on the forward strand.
TTTACAGATACACAAAGAAAGATTTATTTGTCTTACAGGCATATTCAGAGTTAAGCAGAAGGACTTTTGAGTTAATGCTGAGTTTGCATACATTGGCATTGCACACACTCTCCCTAACTTGGACAGATATGCACTATTTGTATGTATTGGGTATAATTTATTCAAACATAGGCATGTCTCATTTAATTAAGAACGTTTCTTGAAGAAGCCCATGTTGCTTCCCATGGTTTATTATGTGCTTGGTTTCCCCATTTTAGGTACTGTTTTGACTACACTTGTACATACTATACTATACTATACATAATCTGTGAAAGAAAACTTCACTGGAACTATGCTTCATATACAAAAGATTCTGCACAGTGGATCTCCACAAAGTGGATGCCAATCATACAAGGATATTGGATAATCATTAAGAGAGTTGATTAATTTCGGCTCCACTATTGAGGGAATCCTCAAACATTTAACACAGTTCAACATTTGAATAAACACCCACCCACACATAATCTTCTGCCAACAGCATCTCCATTGCCATCCTTTGCCCAATTCCTCAGCTTGATTACCTCTTATTGTAATTTTATATACTGTGTTATACTGTAAATGTAAGACATAAGAAACGAAAGCACTGTTTTTTTTTGGTTTTTCTTTTATTTTGTTTTGTTTTTTTTCCAAAATTTACTATCATATTTTTGGAACCCATCATATGAAAATATACATATATTATTTTGAGGCATCTACTAATCTAATGTGACTTGTGCATGTGCTCACTTATTTCTTCTGTGTTTTTTGGTTATAACTTTATACATTTACACAATTTAAATCACACTGCCTCTCCACCTACCCCAGCCTGCACTGCTTATGTAACAAAATGTCATGCACTAGAGATGGTTATTTAACTATATCCCAGTAACTCAAATCTTTTAATTCTGTTTGCCTAAAAGATTTATCTATATTTGTTCACTGATTTACTCAGTGACCCTTTCTATAATTATATCATTATACTGTGAGAGTGAGTGTACTTTTGAATATTATGTGTAAGTCATTGTTTCATTCACACAAAACATGCATTTAAAACCACCACGTTTTCAAAAGACAAGTTTTATTATTATGATTTATTAAAATTGGCATATCCAATTGTAACGGAGGATTGGCTGGATCCATTTGCAGTGTGAAAAGCAACTTTAATAAATCTAAAGAATCAATCCAAAAAACAGCAAGACAATAGGCAGGTCGATAGAACATTCACAGAGTTAAAAAAACAGGAAACACAGTCAGCGTGAACAAATCCAATAAGGGCAAAAGACAAAAAGTGATCATCCAAAGAACATAGCAAACAGGCCTCAGTATGCAGCAGAACTAATGATACTTTGCGTTGAATCGTGGCGTGTGTGTTGTTTGTCTGTAGAAGCGGAAGTGTAATACTGGAAGTGAATTTTTGTAACCTGGAAGTTCTAGTATTCGGTTGAGAATCTGTGGGTGATGTAACACCAATACACAAAGAAAATGTCTTGTTCATTTATTTACAGGACAGACATTTCAGGCAGCGCAGGCTAATTATAAGAAAGTGATCATGAAAGAGGATACAAAAGTAATATAAAGGTAAATGGGCTGTGATTCTTTGTATCCCTGGATGTCACTTAGTTAGGCAACCAATGCATGGTTCATTGTCTGAAGGCTTGTGGGACATATTGCTTGTTGGGTGAACATTCTGGTGGTGGTGGTGGTCAGTCTGCTGGGCCTATTAAATCTCCTCCATTGAAATGGAGCAATGACTTCAGAGGAAGGCAGAATGAGTTTAGGGTTGGAGGTGTTTATTGACAGGGTTATGTCGCCTGGATAAGACATCCACCTTGCTGCTCCTGGTGTCTGGTTGGTATGTGACCTTGAAATTGAAATGTTTAAAAAACAGCACCCACTGGCCTTAGCGGGGATTGAGTCTCTTTGTGCCCTTGATGTGTTCTAGATTCTTGATCTGTAATGACTTGGAAAGGACACTGTGTCCTCTCTAGATGGTGCCGCCACTCCTCTATAGCTGCCTTGATTGAAAGTAACTCTTTGTTCCCGACATTGTAGTTCACCCTTGCCAGAGTTGCTCAGGTTCCCATGACATTGAAATGAGTTTTCCAGTCCTCCTGCCTCAGGTGGGGCAGGTGATGTACCGGTAAAAGTTAGGCATGGTGCATTTGAGGTTGATGTTGTTAATGTCACCTGCCACAATGAGCACAGTGCCATGATGCTTTGTTTAAAAACAAGTGAGAGCCTCATGTATATCCCATAAAGTAAAAAGTGGAATATAAACGGCACTGACTATGACAAAGCTAAATTCCAGAAGAAGGTAGAAGGGTGACATTTGGCGGCCAAGAGCTCCAGGTTGGGTGAGCAGGAGCATGAAAGAGGTACAATGCTCGCACTGTCACACTAGCTGTTGTTTACTGTCAGACCCCTTGACTTCCCTTACTTCATTGTACTGTCCACACTATAAACCGAGAAGTAATTGGCCAGTTGGATGGTGTGGTCTGGTACCACTGGGTTCAGCCATGTCTCAGTAAAGCAGAGGATGTTACAGTTCGGAATGTCCATCTGGAACTTTACCCTGGCCCTGAGATCATTGATCTTGTTCTCCAGAGACTACACTATCTAACAGGATGCTGAGAATGAGCAGAACATGGTGTGCATGTGCCCTCAGCCTGTTGCGTCCTTTGTTGCTTCTCAAGATTTCACTCAGCCAGCTTGGGTCCAGGTTTAGAAACTGCAGTAAGTCAGTGGATTGTAGACCAATAGAAAAAAAGAGTATTTCTGTTATACGTGATGATATCCATGATGCAATGAAACATTGTGAAGGTATGCCTCCTTGGAATGATTCTGGATTGTTTCACTTGATTGTTAATGGTATGGTCATAGGATCATGGTATGTTTTCTATTAAAATTGAATGCATAGTCATTACATATGTCTGAAACAGCCTTGCCACAAGTGATCAAGTAATGTCCAGACTAATGTCCAACCACTTCACAGTCAGCAAACCTGAGTGACTTACAAGGGTGGTAAGACAACAGCATCCAAACATCCCAGTATACCAAACACTCTATGCCCATGAACCTTCCAGATCTGCTCCTTTACCTAAAAAAAACTATACATTGAAAGCTTGACTAAACAAATGTGTCTTCAGCCTAGACTTAAACATTGAGACTGTGTCTGAATCCCGAACATTGATTGTAAGGCCGTTACATAACTGTGGGGCTTTATAAGACTGACTGACTGATACGTTTCATGAATGCTATTCCTATGTAGGTATGAACATAACTGCTGCGCTACAGTCTTTTTTAGGATCTTGGAGATAAAGGGCTGGTTTGATATTGACATTACTATGTATCTTCAGGTAGTCCATGTGGGCCATCCTCAGCAGCAGTGAGCAGCACCAAGTAACCACCACCAATTGCACAAGTCTATCTTAGCTGTTCACTGATAAAGACTTTAGTGATTTTTTTTCTGTTTGTGGTAATTGCAGTCCAAATTCATCTTCATGGTTTATAAGAGGTCCATCTATAGCAATTCCATGTATCTATAGGTTGTCCTTGTGAGGATAATTTCAGCAGCAGTGAGCAGCCTCATACTGAACTCCAACCAGAAGAATACCATCCAGATGGTTCGGGCAGGCCCAGAGAGCAAAAGGCATCAGGCTCCCATTGGTTCTATCCACAGCAGTCCCATGTATCTTCAGGTAGTGCATGTGGGCCATCCTCAGCAGCAGTGAGCACCACCAAGTAATGAGATCAGGCAGGTCTGGAGAGAAGAAGCAGACAAGAACCCTGGGAGCTCAGGAATAGCATGTATGGCTCAACAGAGAGACAATATTAGGAATTTTTGTGATCAACAAATATGTTTTTAGCCTGGACTTAAACACAGAAACTGTGTCTGAGTCCATAACACTTGGAAGGCTATTCCATAATTAATTAAATTAGTTTGGTCTCTGCAAAGATACATGTTAGTCTTGCAGCTAGGTTCCTGTGCTGTAATTGCTGTGGCCTGGGTTTAATTTACAAGCACTGAACCAACTCTGCCACTGGAGATTGCACAATTCACTGCACTATCAGTGCTGGTCCTAGGCTACAAAATTGAGAGGGTTGTGTCAGGAAAACCTATACCAGATCAAAATATGTGGATAAATTAACTGTTTTGGTGACCAGTAATAGAAGCATCTGAAATATTCTTTTCTGTCTGTGCTACCATGTTGAGTGATGATAAAAATAAAAATAAAGTCCAGATCTCTGTTAACACTCCATCTGGTTCCTATACACAGTCTTCCTGAACACAGTTTTCCTATGAACCTTTCTAAACTGGAGTCTACAGATGTTCCAAAACCTGGGATAGAGGAGGAGACTACCATGGAAGCCTTCTCACCTTGCATTATGACATATCCATCACTAGGCTCCATGAAACCCACTAAGTGCTTCTCAACCTTTGTAATGTGCAGTGGCTGCATTTGTTATGAAAACAACTTAACTGTATTAATAGTAAAATCCACACACAGCTCAACCTGTAAATTCCACATATGCATGAAGACAGACTGAAACACACTGCACTGACATTCATCTACAGCAGAATTTGCAACAACACAAGGACAGCTGCAGCCATGCTTATTCAGACTGCACACAACCATAAAAGGTTAAACTCATTGAAAATGTATTTTAGTCATAATATCTGCACTTGCTACTATTTCAAGCAACTGACTGTCCAACAGAACTGAAAACAGATGCGCCACATATAAAAAATAAAATCCTGTATCTTGTGGCCCCACTAGTAAATTAAAAACTCCTCAGAAAGCCCTCCTCATGGTTCATCATTAAGGTGAGGGGGGGTTCTTAATAGACATTCAGGTTCATAACCAGAAGCTGTTGGGCAGCCAGCTTCAATAGACCTTCCTATTATGGAGGAATGTGTTGATTGAATAAACATGTGTTGCTGTCTAAACTTGTGTTGGTGTTCTTCACAATTCCAAACCAGGCTTCAACATGTCAATTAGTGTCACAAGTCATTTCAGGTAGTTTGAACAACTTTGCTGTTGAACTGTGTTGTTTTACTTGTTGAAAAGCAGACCGTTCCATGTGGGAAAAATCCATTCTACATTTTGAAAAAAAAATCAGGTTTGTCTGTACTTTCTCTTTTCAGGTAAAGGTTTGTAAGTAAATCTATATTTCTTGGTCCTTCTTAATGAGTTTTCTCAGCTTGTTCAGTCCTGTTCTGCTTTTATATTTTGCTCTATTGTAAATGCAACACACATATGCTTGAATATTTCTCTGGCCTTTTCTATCATTGTGCTGTTAAAGAACAGACTAAAACAAAATATAGCAAAGTCTCTGAGTCCACAATCTTTGGACTTATGGATCATGTCCTGTGGATTTTGAAAAAGCCTTTATAGTGTGAGCAGTACACATGTTTATAAGTTTAAGTTACACAACCTTTGTTTTTGTTAGGCCTATTAATATTCAATTATTGGGTTTATTTAATTTATTAAGTGAGCTGAACCCAATTACAGGACCTTTACTTTGAAATTATGCACAAATTGAAATGTTTGTGGACCTGTGCTATCCACTCATGAAGCAGATATCTAGTTCAGCTATGAATCTCTAAGCTTGTCGTGATTGGTTCATTGATGGTTTGTTATACCAACTAAACTCCTGGGCTCTAAGAAACTGTCATTCCCAGAATTCAATGTGGCTTTCAGTGTATTCAGAGACAGCACCTGAAAGATATTCCCAGGGGAGATCTGAGCTTGTCACATACATAGCCATTATCTAAGATCTGTCTCTAAACTATGATGGCTCCTTCTTCTATGAATATCACAAATCTTTTTCTGCTAAGGTGGTGCCATATATCAAGTGTTTTGACTGGTCTGGTTCATTGTAGTCCTCAAACTGATTAGCCACTAACTTAACAGCCATCTGCCAACTCCTGACAATCTCGTTCAGCCCAATAAACCTCCCCCCACTGCTTATAATCTCTCTTTTTCCCTGAGCCAGGAAGTTTCCAGATACCTCTGCCCCCTTTGATTTATTTCCAATAAATTCATGTGTCTTTATCTCAAACTCAGATTTCTTTATTGCTGTGCTGTTTTCACTGAAAGTCACCCCAGAGCTGTTTGTCCTTCCAAAGATAAATAAACCACCCCACCAAAAATGAATAAACACCCTTCATCACCCATCAATATCCAAAAGCTCTAACAATTTTCTGCCTTACCTTGCAGTATGTTGCTAATATGTCTTTTTGAACAGGTTGAATATATGAGCAGCGGCATCATAGTAGATCTAATCTGCCAAGAACAAACCTATTTACATTCCATTCCTATATATAAAAGCTCATTAAATTAAATAAGTGTAAATTTTTAATTATTTTATAACAAGTTGTAAATCCTGAGGCAACTTTAGTCAATGCTACTGGCTAGCACTGATTGATTTTATAGAGAGAGGTCAGTATATCTCTCATTGTGGTCTCAGAGAAAGGAGATTGACTCCACTTTGCAGGTATATCACATGTAATGATTCTTCTAAGAGATAAATTAAAGATCCTTTCTTTTACTTCCATTTTATTCTGGTTGCGGTAAAAGTACTTTAGTAAAAGTGTTTTCACTCTGTGGATGCATGGGACCTGTAATGTACATTATGATTGTCAGAAAAATAGCTTTCTATTTTCACTTCTAATGCCAGTCTTATGGTTATTCCTGGCTGATTGAAGTGCTCTCTTGTTGCCATCTATTCTATAATTTCAGAAGATTTCACACTATAATTTCATTTGATTTAAGGTTAATTGGGATATGTCACTATGCAGGGATGTTGTATAAGTAGACACTGGTGGAATTGCAATTTAGGCCCCTTGGCTGATAGGACAACTCCAACAATTTTACACACCAATACTATTGGCCAAAGTGAGTTCATGGGGACATAGTGAGGCATGTTAGCAAGATCATAAAAGTCCATCTCCAGACCCTAATTGCCTAAAGAAAGAAATTTCAGGCATGACCAAAGTGCGCCAAAGTGATGCAGCAACTTGTTCCTTTTCTCAGGGAACTGGGTTACATATGTAACTCAAGATGTTCTCTTTTAAGGGAAGTCAATGCTGCATCATGGCTTGACACTATGGGAATGCAAGTATCAACACTTCCACATTGAGAAAGAATTGCCTTGCTTGGCCAACAAGGCTGTGTGGCACTGGTGCAGACAATTGCTGGGTGCAGACAAGACCAGATCAAACCTGAAGGACCTTTTATCCTGAGATTGAGTCCTAGAGGCAAGACTATTCCATATGCCTTACTATACAGAGCAATAGCATCTGTAGTACAGTGAGAAAGGTGCTGCTTGCATTACCTTTGTTCCAAGCACCAAAGCAGACCAAAAGTTGGGATGATTTATGTCACTGTTCTGAGCGGGGGACATAGAAGCTAAGAGCCCGGACTGGACATAGAAGATCAAGCCTTTCTTACTCCAGAGATACATGAATCAAATCAAGAAGCTTTTATTGTCATTTCAACCATACATAGATGATGCAGTCAGATGAGGCAGAGGAAAGAAGATTTACAAGATAACCAGCACCTTTGGAATGTTGTCCTGTCTTGGGTGCAGAATAGCTTTGATCACTCCAGAAGTAGTGAATCAGAAGTTTAAGCAAGAGAAATCTATTGACAGGGCCTGCAGATCCCCTACTTTGAATCCCCTACTTACCGTGCTTTTTCTATTATTGGTCCAAAATTGTGGAATAGTCTTCCTCTATCTTTAAGACTAGTATCCACAGAGTCTGAATTTAAATCTAAGTTGAAAACTTACCTTTTCTCTCAAGCTTATAATTGTATTTGATTTTTAACATTGATTTTTTAAAGATTTCAAATTATTGTTTCTGATGTAAACTCCCTTTATTATTGCATTATTATTTTTTATTTACTTATCCTCTTGTACAGCACAATGGCCAACCGCTGTTGTACTTATTGTGCTATATAAATAAATTTTGATTTGATTTGATTTGATTTGAATGAAGCTAATGCTAGTAGAAGAGCCATTTTTAGTCAGTTTCTCAACTTCTCTGAAGAATCTATGATTATTTCTGTTATCTTCAGACACTGCGGGACAGTGACAATGTGCATCTTTGTTGACAAATCAGGTTGGGGTTATATCACTTAGCAGATGGGGTATTTGGAAGCTGCATTAAATTGAACTGAACCATTAGGGGTTCATAAATAATGTTTTAGAAAATGGTGCAACCTTTAAAAAATTTCTACAACTCAAAAAAAAAAAAATCTAATGTTACTACAGTAGCAGGTTGGGATGGGTTTTGGTGGGGCATCTGCAGAGTAGTGTATGGGAATGACCTGATTATTCCAAGGGAAAAGCATTCAAGATTCCATTGTGGTTTAATTCTGAAGTCCTTTTAGTATGGATCCATTATCACCTACCCAAATCACTTGCAAAAGTCACCCCAGCTGGCTTAGTCCACATGTCATTCATGAGTGTTTGAAAGGGGTGTCACTTCAGACACTATTTCAACCACATGGAACACCAGTAGGGGAAGCAGTGCCACCTGATGATGACCAGGTAAGGACAATTGCTGAGATGGTGACACCTCCAGTGGATAAAGTCCCCTCTCCAACCCATCTCGTGGATTTCATACTTGAACGTTCACAACAATACTTTGAGGAACACCTTTGATCTGGTTATGGTGATTGCTGGTTGAAATCACCATAGCCTTACCCCAGCCATAACCATAATGGCTGGGGTAAGGCTGATTTTTCCCTATTGCAGAATTTCTAAGGAGAATTTATGGGAGAATCAGTGATACAGTTTTTTTTTATTTCAAAATCCTGCAAGGAAATGCACTATTTGGAGCTACAGTTTGGAAGCAGATGGTAGCTGTGAAGCAGATGGTAGTGGCAGATCAGTACCATCTGGGGGAAGAAGGCTTACAGGCTTGATGACTTTATTGCCTGTGTCAGGTGGTATGTCACCCATCGTTTAGCAGGAGTCTGAAGCAGGACAGTAATGTATATTGATGATATGATAATGTGACAATTCTGAAACTTATTTGTGCTGTTATTCTTATTTAACTTATTTCACTTTTTTCATTGTTACATATTGTATATTAAATTGCTATAAATTGATACAAACATTAACCAGCTTATAAGGTTATAAGCCACTTGAAAAGGTCCTTATATTCAATGACTGTAAAATGTGTGAACAGTGCACACTTGAAAATTTTTGTTAAAACAAAGCCAAATTAGCTATCCCAAAAATGAGGAGCAGAATATTAATATGGTAAAATTAATCAAATCACTGGTGGAATATTACCAGGGATAGTAACTAGTTAGATAATTATCCAAACATTTTCAGATTTGCATTTATATGATCTCTCTCTCTCTCTCTCTCTCTCTCTCTCTCTCTCTCTCTCTCTCTCTCTCTCTCTCTCTCTCTCTCTCTCTCTCTCTCTCTCTCTCTCTCTCTCTCTCTCTCTCACCTTCTTTCTCTCAGGGCAACAGCTATGCACCGTGGACAGATACTCTTTAAGGACACTCTGGCCAAGCAGCTGTGTGAGCTGGAAGGTGAGAATGCATTCATATTTATTAGTAGTCAAAGAATCATAAATTCCATAAAGGTCTGAGGTGAATGAGATCTAGAGGAATTATGTTGTGGTCTAGAGGAACTCTTGAAGAATTGTTATAGCTACATTGATATTATGTAAAATAAAATCTGTTTTATGAAATGTTACTTAGATGTTTTACATTTGATGCAGTTTTTAATTACTGGTATCATTCATTAACAGTTATGGACTGGTAATTATTTGTGTGTAGTTGCCCATTTATAAAATAATGAAAATAAATATATGAAATACTTTATATGAATAAAATGCAATAAACATTTAAGGATTTAAAGATAACATTTTTTTAAATCAAAAGTTTTCCTTACTAAGTTTTCCTACCCTTTGAACTCTTTTTTCTTCTTCAAAATTGGTTTAGAGTGCCCAGTCAAAAAGTGAAAGTTATTATAGTTATATATTCGTGTATATATATATATATATATATATATATATATATATATAGAGAGAGAGAGAGAGAGAGAGAGAGAGAGAGAGAGAGAGAGAGGAGAGAGAGAGAGAGAGAGAGATAGAGATAGAGACACACCTGAATTCTACACTAGGTTACGTATGTAACCGCTTCTCATGGAAAGAGATGCTGTGTCATGGCTGACGCTATGGGAATGCTTCTATGTGGAAAGTGTGTCTGAAGCTCTGTGTGAAATCACGCTGATTTATTGGCTCGGGTAGGTCATGTGATGAAGCGAGCAAGACAATAAAAGAGCATCTACATCACAGTAGTCCAGCTTCTAATTGTCTGAAGGAAGCTAACAACGCAGTTCTTCGTCCCCTTCTCAGGGAACTGGGTTACATACATAACCTGTTGTAGTTCCTTTTCAAAGCTGAAACTATGGGAACGCCAATATAAACACCGCTACACGTTTTCTGTCCCAAAAGAGGGTTTTGAAAGAGCACAGACGAGCCAGGTGTAGGGCATCATTAGCCCTGTATGACCCAGGACACAGGAGTGCGGTCCAGGTCCCGCAGCACAAACATTCTGGGCGGAATGCCCCTAGTCAGGGTGCTGGACAAGGTGATACATCTAGTGGAGCGAGCAATAATCCCTAGAGGTGAAGCCACACAGTGCACCTCATAGGCCTAGGAGACAGCTATCACTACCCAGCACAAAATGCTACTTGGAGACCGATTGCATTTGTTGCAGCCACCAAAGCTGCTGAAAAGGGAGAGGACTAATGCCTTGCACTCGAGCAATAGGCGTAAGTCTCAAGAACCTGAACTGGGCACAGCAGGTGCAGTCTCTCCTGCTCCGCCAACTCGTGGGGTAATAAGGCCTGCAGAAAGGCCTGACAATCAACTTATAGCAGAGTCATTTCCAGGGTCAGCACCTCCTCAGAGGCTGACTCCGTTGGCTCAAAGAGGGCTTGGAGAAGCACCTCCAGGAGCACTGAGAGGTCCCGGGGGGGAGACATGGTCTACAGGAAAGCCTCAGCCATCTGGCACCATAGACCAGAGAATAGACACGTGACTTACAGTAATAGCTGCCACATATACCTCAATATAGAGGGTGATCCCTCAAAGAGGAATGTCTACAGGAACTCTGGCACTGTATTAACAGGGCAGAAAACTAGATCCTGGCCACACAGATTACACCAGAGGTGAACGTTCAAAATAGTCTCCACAACCTTGTTTGGGAGAACGGAGTCTAGTAGCTGGTACCCCTCAGGGGCCAGACCAGAGGTACTACATTTCAGGGTGGGAGTGGAGAATCGCCGCATGCACCTGAGAGGAGGCAACTCCTGAGAGGAATCTCCCAAGGAGTACCATCCAGAAGGGAAAAAAGAAAGATACAGGGCACATTGGGTCAATTCCTCAGAGGCAAACATAGCCACTTCTGCCCGGCCAAAAACTGCCATATGCATTTCACCACCTACGGGTGGAAATGCCATTTCCTGGGCCTCAGCCTCTGACTCAGCAGGAAGGCTGCTTCTTGATCATGTGCTCTGGAGTGTAATAAGCTCTCAGTTAGAGAAATCTGGTCTCTACCTAGGGCCAAATTTGGTGCACCAACTTGAACAGAGGGCACAAACACAGACTGCCCTAATGATTGATGAAGGGGACCTCCAAAGGTAGCACTAGAAAGTTTCAGGACTAAAAACATAGCTGCCATCTTCAGGCAATCAGTGTGCCATGAGAGACAGAAGCCCTCCCAAATGCCACAGGCAGGGCACCTGTCTAGGGCTGTTCCCCAGCCCAAGAGGGGGCATCTGTCAAAAGAGTCCTGCGACAAGGACACACCCTAAGAGTAGGACCTAAGGTCTGTCCAAACAAGAAGAGTATGAAGCTTGTGATGTGTAACCCTTGTGACCCTGAACAGTGTAAAAAAAGAAAAAAAGAGCCAGTGTTGAAACAATCTCAAGAGTAGCAGACCCAAAGGAATAGCTCTGGCTGCTACAGTCATGAGTCGAGTACCCGCTAAGCCTGAGAGGCATAGAGGCACTGGCCTAGTCAGATTTTAAAGTCAGACCTTTATGGCAGAAAGGATGGAATTATCCAGAGCAGGAGACAGACGTGCCTGCATCGTGGCTGAATCCCAAACTATCCCCCAGAAAGTGGTTCTCAGAGAGGGAGAAAGCCACACTTCACTGGGTTAAGGCCTAGGGACCTCATGTGAACAAGCATGGCATCTCAATGCCTGGCTGCCATTTCCCTCAACTGATCCAAGATGAGCCAGTCATCTGGATAATTGAGTACATGGATGCCCTGGGGTGCAGTGATGCCAGAGCAGCCTCCATGCACTCTGTGAGGGTGAGCAATAAGACAAGGCCTAAAAGGATAACCTGGCATTGGTACGCTTTGCTCTGAAAGCAAACCAGGAGAGTCTCTTGTGCTCTGGCGAGATGCATGTGTGAAGATATGCACCCTTCAGGATTATCATCACAATCAGTTCTCGGACCTGATCTGCAACAAAATGACCTTGAGTGTTAACATCCCTGACTTGTATGTTTCAGCATACAATTCAAAGCACACAGGTCTAAAGTTGGGTGTAGCCCCCATCCTTCTTGGGAACCAAGACATGCTGGCTTGACCTGGGAGAGGAATGCACTCTACAGCTGCTTTCTCAGATGTGAGAGAGGTTCCTCATGAAGAAACAAGGTTTGGTCTGTGCCAACAACAGTGGGCAGCACACCCTGAAAGAAGGCGAATGGGAGGCAAAGTTAATTCTGTAGCCTTTTCCCACAGAACCCATTGTTGATTTTACATGGGGTGGCTCAGGCTGCAATGCTAGCCTTCTTTTCCTCCTTCAATAGGCCAGGCTAGGGCTGGTGGGTACTGACCTAGCCCTAGCTCCTCAGTGTGGCGAATGAAGAACAGGCCCTTAGGAGACATCAGGACATCTAAAAGAAAGGTTTTGTCCCTGTCAGATTGCCTCTCTGTGGCAACTAAATGCAGTGATGAAACAGCCGATGGCATGGGCTATCTGCTTTGTGGCACAGAGGGCCAAATCTGTGGCCTGGCAGAGTTCAGAGCACATTGATGAGCCGCTTCCTGCAGATGAGCTCCTTTAGCAGGTCAGCTCAGTATGAGCTGAGATACCTGCATGGAGGTGGAAGGTGGTGTGAAGCTAGTCAGTTCATATTGGACAACACTAACCTTTCGTCATGCCAAACTAAGCTAAGCTTAGCACCAGCACATGTGATAGCCTCCAGGAACTTTTTAAACACCACAGAATGCGGTGGCAATTCAAATTCTGTTTGCTCCTTGTTGCCCTCTTCAAGCTCCTTAGAGTCCGATGCAGATAGCATTATATCCTCATCTAGGTCGGGAGAAATTGCAAAGCAAGCTCCCGGAGCCAAGGCTGAGGTATTAAAGTCAGCTGAGAGGACAAAAGGGATTCATGAAGCCAAAAAACCATGACTGAATCTGGCACAATGCCTCAACAGACGCAGGACTTGAGCCACACAGTGCAAGTGCTTGGCTGGAAATACAAGCAAGCAAACATGGAATTAGCTTAGGAACTCACAGCAAAAACACCACTGATTGCTTTCTCTTAAGAAGCAATTCAGTGTCATACCATTCATAATCACCCACATCGAGCTTCCCCGAGTCAGATGAAGACAATAATTCCTCGTTCGGGTCGGGAGAAATCGCAAAACGAGCTCCCGGAGCCGAAGCTGGGAAATCCGAGTCAGAAGAGAGGGCAAGAGAAAGGGGAACACCTGTCTCTTGTTCTGCCTCCACTAACTTGACCTGCAAGACCCATGATCTAAGTCGGCGTGCTGCCTTAGCAGACATGGGACCTGAGACACGAGGCACAAGTGCTTGGCTGGAGAAAACAATTAAGCGAGAGTGAAGTTAACGGAGAGGAAATGTTTCGCAGTGCATGCAGTTGTCTGTGTTATGTGTTGTGTTATGTAATTCTACATCATTTTTGCAAAAACGTAGCAGTAAGGATGTCCTGTGATAATCATAATAGCGATTTTCTTTAATATGAATCTAATGTTAGCTTGTAGTATTGAAGGATTTTCTTGTGTCTGTGAATAAATCTGTCATTATATTATTTATGTCGTGTATAGCTACTTACGCTTCAGTTAGCTAAGTAAGCTAATGTAATCAGTACCTCTTGAGCAGCAGTCTATGTTAATGTTACTGATGTTATACAGCAATCCAATAAACCAATAACACAACTACTACTTCTGTTGATGCAGAATAAGATTACTGCACAAATACCCTAATTGCCCATCACACACCAAAATATTAGCCAGTAAATATCTGAAGAGAGCAGCAAGTTTCTGTTAGTGAATATGGTTAGATCCTTGCTTGTCATTTGTTTGATTCCCCAGGACACAGGAGTGCCCAGCACACATTAATTATTCTATGAGTTAACAAGTCAGACTGTCCTGCTGTAGGTAATATTTTCTTCTTTTGTGATGTTTATGTTTTCATTTTTAAGCATTTTATGTAGGAAACAATTTACAAGCTACAGACACTGTCTTTATGTAAGGGTCATTTTTCTTGTGTTGTGTCCATGCACAGATACCTGTGCCCTGTAAACACTGACAAACACACACACACACACACACACACCACTTTGTCCACCACTGGATTTAAGCTTGCATGTCACAAGTGGCATTTCATCAAAAAACTTAATAAGTATGTACATCTGTGTGTGTAATAATAAGAGGTACAATGAAACTTCTTTTTTCTAATGTTTTGTCTCCCTACCTGCTAAAAATGTACCCTTTTGAACATTTAGCACTGCCCAGTGAAATTTTTGATAATTTGGTAAATTTTGAGTCCTAGCATTTTTCGTCTGTTTTCATATATTTGATATCAAACTTCTTAAACTTAGTAATAATAAAAAAGTCTTTGACTGACAATTTTTTTGACTGACACATGTTAATTTCTAAAAAGGTACAGTCTAATTTATTTAAACTATAAGAGAGTGTTATCATTGAAATACTGTCACTAAATTTGGTACTTGTCCCGAATGAAGAGGGTGTTATAATAAATAAATGGAACAGCTGGACAGTTCCCTGCCAGGCCTGGAGAGGGCACTGGCAAGTGACTCTCGAAAGCCTGCTTCTTTGTGTGTATTTTTTCCCATTGTTCTCCTCCCTGAGAATGGGGTGTAATATCTACAGGTTTCCTGTGTCCATCATTTTGGGGTATGCTTTAATTTTGGCTGATATACTTTCTGCCATCTTTCATTTTGTATAAATTGTGATAATTCCATTCCATTGTCTGTACCGCTTATCCGATCTATTCTCAGGTCACGGGGAGCCTGTGCCTATCTCAGGCATCATCGGGCATCAAGGCAGGATACACCCTGGATGGAGTGCCAGGGCACACACACTCATTCACTCACGCAATCACACACTACAGGCAATTTAGAGACTCCAATTAGCCTCGAAGCATGTCTGTGAGAGGAAACCAGAGCACCCGGAGGAAACCCATCAAGCACAGGGAGAACATGCAAACTCCACACATACAGTTAGCGAGAGCTAGACTCGAACCCAGGGCACTGGAGGCGAACGTGCTAACCACTAAGCCACCATGATAATGCCTGCTAGTGATAATGTGATGTTTAAATATAGATTATGTGCAATCAGCCAGTTACTCCGGCAAGACTAGCTATGACAGCATAACTAAAAGGGAGAACCAGATGGTGACAGACATGAAGACTTCCTGGGACACAAAGTGTCCAACCACTTCATAGTCAGCAAACGTGAGTGACTTGTGAGGATGGTAGGGTGACAGCATCCAAACATCCCATTAAACCAAACACTCTGTGTATATGAACCTTCCAAATCTGCTCCTTTACCAAAGAAAACTATACATTGAAAGCTTGACTAAACAAATGTTTTTTCAGCCTGGACTTAAACAATGATGAGGCCTAAAACCTGACTGATACATTTCATGAACGTTATTCCTATGTAGGTATAAACATAACAACTGTGCTACAACCTTTTTTAGGATCTTGGAAATAAAGGGGAGGTTTGATATTGGCCTGTAGTTGGATAGCTGATAGGACCTGGGTTTTTAATCAGAGCAATTGAGAAGATGGATGGGTCCCCCCAGCTACACATAATCAAGATTAAAAAAGAAAGAAAGAAAGCAGTGGCTGTTGCTGATGTATGGTAAGGCCAGGAAGAGCTATTCATTGATATTATAACAATGACTTCTTGTCTGAGTCAATGAAACAATTAAAAAACTGTCAACTCAACACTCAAATAATATCTGCTAAAGATAGATTATTACAGGGTTGCACAGCACCATAAAAGCTGCAGAGGTATTTAGGATTATTAAATATAAACATTATAGAGTGATGTTAAAACATATTTATTAATAATAATTATGGAATAATTTACTGCACATAGTTTAAGTACAGCTTAAAGTGATAAAATGCTATATATGCACATAAAATGTAAGTAATCTTGGTCCAGGCGAGTATGCTTCATGGCTTCATAACGTTGCGACAAGAAACTAAAAAAACTACCTACAGATTTATACACAAAATGCTAACTGAAACATAGGAAAACATACACCGATCAGTCAACATTATGACTACTGACAGGTGAAGTGAATAACACTGATCATCTCCTCATCATGGCACCTCTTAGTGGGTAGGATATATTAGGTAGTAAGTGAACATTTCGTTCTAAATGCTGATGTGTTAAAGGCAGGAAAAATGGGTAAGTGTAAGGATTTGAGTGAGTTTGACAAGGGCCAAATTGTGATCGCTAGACGACTGGATCAGAGCATCTCTAAAACTGCAGCTCTTGTTGTCACGTGCCGGTGGTACCAGGTGAGAGGGAGCAGACCCATACGCAGGGATAGACATAGAACAGGGATTTATTCAAAATAGGAACACTCATACACAGGAACACAGGGGAAGAAAACCAAACACAGAACAAAGTCTCACATTAAAGTTGAGGACTAGCAACAAACACAGGCATGACAACCAATATAAATAGGGGTAATAATCAAAGGAACACAAGGGACAGCTGAACAGAGGCAGGAACAGGTGGGGCTAAAATATCAACACAAAACACACATGGCACAGAGAAACAAAACCCCTGCTAGAAGCCCCCTAGTGGCCCAACAGGGAACTTTGCTAACCATGACACTTGTGGGGTGTTCCTGGTCTGCAGTGGTCAATATCTATCAATAGTGGTCCAAGGAAGGAACACTGGTGAACTGGTGACAGGGTCATAGCTCACTGGTGCACGTGGGGAGTGAAGGCTGGCCTGTGTGGTCCGATCCAACAGAAGAGCTTCTGTTGCTCAAATTGCTGAAGAAGTTAATGCTGCTTCTGATAGAAAGGTGTCAGAATACACAGTGCATTACAGTTTGTTGCGTTTGGGGCTGCATAGCCACAGACCAGTCAAGGTGCCCATGCTGACCCCTGTGCACCAACAATGGGCACGTAAGTATCAGAACTGGACCATGGAGCAATGGAAGAAGGTGGCCTGGTCTGATGAATTACGTTTTCTTTTACATCACCTGGATGGCCAGGTGCGTGTGCGTTGCTTACCTGGGGAATACATGGTACCCGGATGCATTATTGGAAGGTGGCAAGCATTTGGCTTTCAAATTCCACAGATCTCAATCCAATCGAGCATCTGTGGGATGTGCTGGACAAACAAGTTCAATCCATAGAGGCCCCACCTCGAAACTTACAGGACTTAAAGGATCTGCTGCTAACATCTTGGTACCAGATACCACAGCACACCTTCAGGGATCTAGTGGAGTTCATGTCTCGACGGATCAGGGCTGTTTTGGCAGCAAAAGGGGGACCAACACAATATTAGGCAGGTGATCATTATTTTATGGCTGATCAGTGTATGATTCCTTACACACCCAAAGCGACTAACTGTAATGTATCTATTACATTTTCAAGATACATTTATATCAATTACCTGTGTGAATCAGAAACAACCTTTTCAAAAAAATAATTATATGTGATACTCATTATTTGCATTTTCCATTATTAGTTCATTGTTGTTTTTCCTATGGATTTTATTATTTTATAAAAAACTATGATACAAAATTAACTATACATATATATATATATATATATATATATGTGTAGATCACACCCCTGAAGACTCCACTCCCAGCTCAGAGGGGCATTAAAGGCATTCAGGATAATAACAGGACCTCAGTATACGTTCTGTGTTTTATACAGAACATTGTGCAAGAATAAGAGGATAGTAAACAAATAGGGTTCTAGTAAACATTTACAATTATGTGATAGGAGCAGTTGATGGCAGTTTTTGAAATGTGTGCAAAAACAGCAATTGATTGAATGTGCAAGTGTGACGGTTGTCCGCCAGTGGCAGTAGCAGCCGGATCCATGCGCGGGGCTGGAGTGGCGGAAGGGCAGAAAGAGGACGAAACCAAAGGGCGAAGCAAAAAGTCCAGAAAACAGTCCAGGGTCAAAACACAGTCACACAATAATCCAAAGGGCAAAAGCAGAAAATGATATCCAAAAACCAGTCCAGAAAGAGAGTAATACACAAAAATAGCAATCCAAAACGCACGAGGCAAATTCTTAGCAGTCACGAGGGATGATACTTCACACAGAGCCGGAAGTGCGCTCCGTATTTATGCTCCTACGGCAACACGGAAGCGCATCAAAAGTCGGGCAAGGGCTCCATCTCGTGACCAGATCTCGGACGGAGGGTGACAGAGCCCCCCCCTCTAGGAACACCTCCTGGTGTTCTACGCCGAGGTCGCCCCCTCGGCCATGGCACGGCCTTGCCCGGGTGATTGCGATGAAAATCCTCCATCAGGGACGGGTCCAGGATATCGGCTGCGTCCGCCCAAGAGCGTTCCTCGGGTCCATACCCCTCCCAGTCCACCAGATACTGGAGCCGTGACCTCACCTGTCTGGAGTCAAGAAGAGCATGTACTCGATAAGCCGGGGATCCATCAATGTCCAGGGGAGGGGGAGGCTCAACGTAGTCTGTATCCCCAATGCCTGGGGAGTGCGCTGGCTTGAGGAGAGACACATGAAAGGTGGGGCAGATACGGTACGATGCCGGGAGCCGGACCCGGTAACACACTGGATTGACCTGATGAATGATCTCAAACGGGCCTACAAACTTGGGACTGAGCTTGCGGCAGGGCAGCTTGAGTTTCAGGTTCCGGGTGGACAGCTGGTACATTGGAGGGCTCTCCAGACCAGGGGAATAGGGGGGGCTGGTATCCCAGCACACACTGGAAGGGCGTCAGGCCAGTGGAGGAATGGAGTTTTGAGCATATTCTGCCCAGGGAAGAAACTCACTACAGTGCTGCTGTTCCTTGCTGCAGTAGGACCTGAGGAATCTCCCAATCTCTTGATTCAGATGCTCCGCCTGGCCATTGGACTGGGGATGGTATCCGGAACTCAAACTGACGCTGATGCCGAGCTGTTCACACAAAGACCTCCACACCCTGGAGGTGAACTGAGACCCCCGGTCTGACACTGTCCATGTCCAGAGGCAGGCCGAAGTTCCGAAACACATGCTGGAACATGACCTCTGCCATCTGCATGGCTGTGGGCGACCCCTTAAGAGTGATCAACTTACACCCCTTAGAGAACCGGTCCACCACGATCATCACCGTGGTGAATCCTCCCGAGTCGGGTAAGTCGGTGAGAAAGTCCACGGACAAGTGGGACCAGGGGCATTGGGGAGTCGGTAGGGGCTCCAGTAACCCCTCCGGGAGCTGGCAACTGACCCGAGACTGAGCGCAAGTAGGGCATGCCCAAACAAACCTCTCCACATCTGTCCTAAGCGATGGCCACCAGAACCTGCGTCAGGTGAGTTAAGTCAACCAGAGGATCCCCAGGTGGCCAGAGCTGGGGGCCTCGTGCACCCATTGTAACACCTGCTGGCGGAACTGAAGCGGCACGTAGACCCTGCTTGCGGGGCAGTTTGCTGATGGGGGCTCGTCGGTGTTGGCTCGCTGAATCTCCTCAATGAGACTCCACCGGACCGGGGCTAGAATGGTGGCAGCAGGAAGAATGAGACTCAAACTGACGCTGGCCCAAAGCAAGCCCATTCAACCCGAGTTGAATGGGCTTGCTTTGGGCCTCGAACAGCCTGGATAGAGCATCCGCCTTGCTGTTCTTGGACCCAGGGCGATAGGTCACCGAGAATTGAAAATGGGTGAAGAACAGCGCCCACCGGGCCTGACAAGGATTCAAACATTTTGCACTGCGGAGGTACTCCAGGTTGCGATGGTCAGTGAGGACCAAGAATGGATGACGAGCCCCCTCCAGCCAGTGCCGCCATTCCTCCAGTGCCGCCTTGATTGACAGCAGCTTCCCTACGTCATAATTCGAAACGAAAGCACAAGGGTGCAGCTTGCCTGGAATGCCGTGTCGCTGGGACAGCACAGCCCTGGAAAAAGCCTCCTGGGCCTGATCAGTCCAGGCCAATCTACTGGGTTTGCCTTGCAATAAAGAGGTCAACGGGCCGGCCACGGAGCTATAGTTCTGGATAAAACGCCGGTAGAATTTGGCGAACCCCAGGAACCGCTGCAACTCCTTCACTGTGGTAGGATTGGGCCACTCGGTGACTGCCTGTACCTTGGTGAGGTCCATCTTGACCCCCTGCCGCGAGATCACATAAGCCAGGAACGTAATCGTAGTCCGGTGGAACTCACACTTCTCCGGCTTGACGTAGAGGTGATTCTGCTGTAGTCTGGAGAGGACGGCCCGGACGTGCTGCACGTGTTCCTCTAAGGAGGTCGAGTACACCAAGATGTGATCGATATCACCCACTTCCCCAGGATGTCCTGGAACACCTCGTTGATGAGAGACTGGAACACCGCTGGGGCATTGGTAAGACCGAAAGGCATGACGAGGTACTCATAATAACCATGGGTGGTGTGAAAAGCGGTCTTCCACTCGTCCCCCTCCCGGTTCTGAACCAGATTATAGGTGCTATGCAAGTCCAACTTAGTAAAAAACTTAACCCCCCTTAACTGCTCCAGGGCTGCAGGTACCAAGGGTAATAGATAGGGATAACGAACTGTGATTGCATTGAGTCCCCAATAATTAATGCAGAGGCAAAGGCCCCTGTCCTTCTTCCCTACAAAGAAAAACCCCGCTGCTGCTGGAGACGTGGATGGCCATATGTGAGCGACAGCCAGAGCCTCCTCGATATACTCCTCCATGACTCTCGCCTCCGGCATAGAGAGAGGATAAACCCTGCCCCTGGGGGTTGAGGTGTTGGGCAGTAGGTCGATGGCACAGTCTCAGGCTCAATGCAACAGCAGGCAAGCAGCCCTCTCCTTACTGAACACCTCCAGAAAGTCCCCATAAATGCATGGAACGGGTCCGGATGCTAAGGGGGCTGAATCCTCCACCACAGAAGCCAAGCATCGCCGTGACACCGGCTTGTGAAGGCACTTACTCAGACATGTAGCAGACCAGCGGACCAGCTCCCCCGTGTGCCAGGAGATTTGGGGATCATGCTGCTGCAACCACGGAAAGCCCAGGATAACTGGGTTGGCGGGCGAGGAGGTAACATAGAACGCCAACCATTCCCAATGAAACAGCTCCACTTGGAATTCCAGCAGCTCGGTCTGATGGGTGAAATAGCCCCCTCCGATGGGTTGTCAATTGCCGTTATCCTCAAGGATGGCATACAGGGAATGGTAGGGATCCGGAGCTCCTCCACCAGGGCCCTGTCGATCAGGTTAACTCAGGAGTCTATCAAGGCTGAGACAGGAGCACACTGATCAGGAAAGCACAACAACACCGGAACCGTAAGGCTAAAGAACAAAGAGTTCTCACCCACCTGAGCTGACGAGGGCCTCTCAGGGCACCGGTGGATCAGGTGTCCCGAGCCCCCACAGTAATAGCAAAGCCCCATCTGGGCCTGTCACTGGTGTTCCCGTTCCATCAACCGGGATCTCCCCAGCTGCGTGGGCTCGGGGACCTCCTCACGAGGCCTAGGGTAGTCCGGGCGCAGACAAGGACGAGACGAGACTGGTGGGCGTGCTCCAGCACGATGCTGACGCAGCAGGTTGTCCAGGCAAATGGCGGTGGCTACATACTGGGTCAGAAAGCCAGCATCCTCCCGACATGCCAGTTCAGTCTGGAGCACGGGGCTCAGACCCTCACGAAACACTGCCCACAGCGCCGCGTCGTTCCACCCAGACTGGGCTGCCAGAGTGCGGAATTTAATGGCATAAATTCCGTGCGGAATTTAATGGCATAAATTCCGTGGGAATTGATCCGTGGCCGAATCAGATCCCTGACGTAACTCCATTAGCTGAAGCGAGATGTCCTTGCCCCCCGTGGGATACTCGAAGACCTCCCGTATCATTCCTGCGAAGTGTGTGAACGACGAACTGATCTGAGGGTCCGCGTCCCACACTGCAGAGGCCCAATCCAAGGCTCTACCAGTCAGTAATGACAAAAGGAACGCACACCTCATCCCCTCATCACGATAAACCCCTGATTGATGCGCGAAGAAAACTTCACACTGCCGCAAAAACCCGTGACAGCGATCAGCAGAGCCATCATACTTCTCAGGCATAGCCAGTCTAGATGACTCACCGTGCACTGCTGGCGGGTCCCGTGGGGGAGGGGGCGCTCATGCTGTGGAGTTGGCTCTGAAGCGCCTCCACCTGATCTTGATAAGAGCGGATCAGCGCTCCTTGCCGAACGATAATCGCCCGTAGCTCCGCTGCATCCGTGGGAGGCGAAGTATCCTGTGACAGTTGTCCGCCGGTGGCGGTAGCAGCCAGATACATGCGCGGGGCTGGAGTGGGAGAAGGGCAGAGAGAGAGAAACGTAGTCAGGCAGGCGAAGAGGTCGTAACCGGAAATCCAAACGAAGAAGCAAACAAAACCAAAGGGCGAAGCAAAGACAAAGTCCAGAAAACAATCCAGTGTCAAAACACATTCACACAATTATCCAAAGGGCAAAAGCAGAAAATGATATCCAAAAACCAGTCCAGAAAGAGAGTAATACACAAAAATAGCAATCCAAAACACACAAGGCAAACGCTTAGTAGTCACAAGGGACGATACTTTGCACAGGGCCGGAAGAGCGCTCCGTATTTGTGCTCGTGCGGCAACACGGAAGCGCATCAAAAGTCAGGCGAGGGCTCCCTCTCGTGACCAGATCTCGGACAGAGCGTGACAGCAAGGCAGCATGTGCAAAAACAGCATGTAAACAGTTTTAATATGGGTGGTGCTATAGACATGAATGTATATTGAATGAGAGTGTGTGTTCGATTTCATTCACACAGTTAAGTGTGTGTGTGTGTGTGTGTGTGTGTGTGTGTGTTGTGTGTGTGTGTGTGTGTGTGTGTGTGTAATTTCGGTATAGTTCAGTTTGGAGCCTGATGGCTTGAGTGAAGAAAATGTTACACAGTCTGGTTGTGAGGGCCCAAATGCTACAGTACCTCTTTCCAAATTGTAGAAAGGTGAAGAGTGTGTGTGAGAGGTGAGTGGGGTCATCCACAATGCTGTTGGCTTTGGGGATGCAGTGTGTGGTGTAAATGCCTGTGATGGAGGGGAGAAAGACACCAATGATCTTCTCAGCTCTCCTCACTATCCACTGCAGGGTCTTGCATCCAAGACAGTGCAATTCCCAAACCAGGCCGTGATGCAGCTGCTCAGGATGCTCTCGATGTTCGCTCTGTAGAACAGGATGTAGGGAGGGAGATGGGCTTTCATCAGCCAACATAGCAGGTAAAGATGTTGCTGGGCTTTCTTACTGATGGAGCTGGTGTTGAGTGACCAGGTGAAGTTCTACGCCAGAGGAACACCAAGGAATTTGGTGCTCTTGACGATCTCCATTGAGGATCTATCAATGTCAAGTCAAATCAAGTCAAGTCAAGTCAAGTCAAAAAGCTTTTATTGTCATTCAACCATATATAGCTGACACAGTAAACAATGAAATGAGACAATGTTTCTCCAGGATCTGGGTGCTACATAAAACAACATGAGACAATCTTAGAGCTACAAAACAACACAGAGCTAAGGACTAAAAGTAAGTTGTCCTAGCCACATAAAATGCAACGTGTGCAAACTAGTGCAAACAGTGCAAGACAAAAAAAAACAATACAAAACAGTACAGGACAGGTACACAAAATAAACAATATAGACAAAATACCACCGACCAATAAACATTCTGTATAATATGTTATACAGTGCAATGTGCAAAATAGGAGAACTGTAAACAAGAGAGTTCTTGTAAACATATACACTTCTATATAGCAGCAGTTGGTGGCAGTTTAAAATGTGTGCATAAAAAGCAACATTCTTCACTCCAGTGTTCAGTGGAGAATGGTCACTCTGTGCTCTCCTAAAATCAACAACCATCTCTTTAGTTTTGTCAACGATCAAAGACACCAGGCTATTAGCTGTTGCTGTTAGCTGTTGAACCTCTTCACTGTATGCTGACTCATCATTCTTGCTGTTGAGACCCACTACCTCAAGTCATCGGTGAACTTGATGATGTGGTTCAAGCTGTGCATTGCTACACAATTGTGATTCAGCAGATTGAACAGCAGTGGGCTGAGCACTGAGGGCCAGATGAAGGGTTGTGGCAATGGCATCGTCTGTGAAGTGGTTTGGACGATGCACACACTGTAGGGAGTCCAGTGAGTGGTAAGTCTTAATGTGCCTCATGACAAGCCTCTCAAAGCACTTCATCATGATGGGTGTGAGTGCAATGGGACAATAGGCAGGGTACTGTAGACTAAGGCAGGATACTGTTGACTTCTTCAGCATGTGGATGATGGTGGTTGTCTTGAGGCACATAGGAAAAACTGTGCTGCTCAGGAAAATGTTGACGATGTCAGCAAAGACATCCGCCAGCTGTTCTGCACATTCCATGAGTATTCTAGCTGGAATGTTGTTTGGTCCAGCAGACTTCTGTGGGTTAACTCTGCATAGAGTTCTCCTCACATCAGTCATGGTTAGACAGAGCACCTGGTCATTGGAAGATGGTCGGAGGCAGAAGTGGCCAGATCCATTCGCCGAGCTGGCAAAAGGGGACGAACAGAGACAAAGTCGGGGACAGGCAGAGAGTTTGGCAAGGTGATGACAATAATCCACAGCGTATAATCCACAAGGAGAAAGCTAATACGGAAGTCGATAAACAGTTCCCCCTACGTCAATGGGCCTACTACAGAGCTGTAGTTACGAATGAACCGCCTGTAGAAGTTAGCAAAACCCAGGAAATGCTGCAGCTCCCGCACTGTAGTAGGAGCAGGCCACTCCATGACCGCCCGGACCTTGACCGCGTCCATCTCCACGCCCTGTTGTGAGATCACGTAGCCCAAGAAGGTCACCGTGGTCCGGTGGAACTCACACTTTTCCAGCTTAGCATACAGGTGGTGCTGCTGCAACCGGGAGAGCACCTCCCGGACATGTCGCACAGGTTCCTCCCGGGAGGTAGAGTACACGAGGATATCGTCAATGTACGCGATGACCCATTTTCCCAGCAGGTCTTGAAACACCCCGTTGATGAGTGCTTGGAAGACTGCGGGAGCGTTGGTGAGGCCGAAGGGCATCACTTGGTACTTGTAGTGGCTGTGAGTCATGTGGAACACGGTCTTCCATTCGTCCCCCTTGCGAATCCAAACCAAGTTGTAGGCGCTCCTGAGATCCAGTTTAGAAAAAAACCTTGCCCCCCTCAGCTGCTCCAGCACTGCAGGTACCAGGGGCAGGGGATAGGGGTACCGAATGGTAATGGCGTTCAGTCCCCGATAGTCAATACATGGGTGCAAGCCTCCATCCTTCTTACCCATGAAGAAGAACCTTGCCGCCACCGGGGATGTGGAAGGCCGGGGGTTGCAGAAAACGTCTCCCTCACGCAAGAGGTCCTACAGGGCCTAGACACTGGGTTCCGAAGATATTTCTCTAGGCAGGCAGGTGACCAGTGTACCAGCTCCCCCGAACGCTAGGAGATTTGGGGATCATGACACCGTAACCACGGGAATCCCAGTATCACGGGGTTAGCTGGTGAGGAGGTGACATAGAACGCCAGTTGCTCCTGATGGAAGAGACCCACCCGGAACTCCAGCAGTTCAGTCTGACGCTTAAGATAGCCCTCTCCAATCGGCTGACTGTCAATGGCCGTAATCTTTAGAGATGGTACGCAGGGAAAGGTGGGGATCCTGAGCTCCTCCACCAACGCCCCGTCAATCAGATTGACGGCCGCCCCAGAGTCAATTAGTGCTGGGACAGAGACACAGCGATCAGACAAACTCAATGACACCGGAACCAACAAACTGAAGAATAACAAACTGCCACCCACCTGTGCCGATGAAGATTTCTCCGGGCACCGGGGACTCAGATGTCCAGAGGCTCCGCAGTTATAGCACAGCCTCATCTAGCCACGCTGGCAGTGCACCGGCTCCATCAATCTTTACCTCCCCAGCTGCATGGGTTCGGGGGCCTCCTCCCTGAAACTAGGGTAATCCGGCCGTGACCGGGGACGGCCTGTGGCAGAACGTGATGACCCAGCCTGGTGTTGGCGCATCAGATTGTCCAAGCGAATAGCTGTGGCCACGAACTGTGATAGTGTGGTTGCCTCTACGCGACATGCCAGCTCCGTCTGGAGATCGGGGTTCAGACCTGCGCGAAACACAGCCCACAGCGCCACGTCGTTCCACTCCGACTGGGCCGCCTGGGTGAGAAACTTAATGGCGTAATTCGCCACAGTGTCGGAACCCTGGCGTAACTCCATGAGCTGCAGGGAGATTTCCTTGCCCCCCACGGGGTATTCGAAAACCTCCCGAATCATCCCCGCGTCCCACTCGGGTCCCACACAGCGGAAGCCCACTCTAAGGCCCGACTCGTCAATAAAGACATTAAAAAAGCACACTGAGTCTCTTCCTCACGATAAATCCCCGGCTGGTGCGAGAAAAACACCTCGCATTGCCGCAAAAAACCCCGACAGCGATCGGCAGTTCCATCAAACTTATCAAGCAAAGCTAGGCGGGGTGACTCACCGCGTGCTGCTGGTGGATCCCGTGGTGCGGCGATGCTCGCGCTGCGTAGCTGGTCTTGCAGCGCCTCCACATGGTCTTGATAGGAGCGTATAATCGCTCCTTGCCACATGATGATCTCGCGAAGCTCTGCTGGATCCATGGTAGGTGAAGTATTCTGTGAGGGGGAAGTGGCCGGATCCATTCGCCGAGCTGGCGAAAGTGGACGAGCAGAGACAAAGTCGGGGACAGGCAGAGAGTTCGGGAATGTGATGACAATAATCCACAGCGTATAATCCACAAGGAGAAAGCTAATACGGAAGTCGATAAACAGTCCTGGGTCGAAAATCCAATAACAGAGATATCCTAGATAATCCTTTAGAAGAAACAGTAAACAGTCCTGGTCATACACGTAGAGTAATCCGAGAAATGCACGAGGCAAACGCTTGGTATTTTCCATGTAAAAAGATACTTCGCAAAGAGCAGGAAGTGCGCTCCGTATTTAAGCCCGGTGCACAACCCGGAAGTACTGTCAAAAGACGGGAGAGGGCTCCCTCTCGCAGGCAGCTCTCGGGCGGGTCGTGACATTATGTCATCAATGCACTTGGTCACTGATGCCATGTACTCCTCCATGTTGATGGAATAGCTGTTGGTTGCAGCCTCCCTGAACATGTGCCAGTCAGTGAACTCAAAACAGTGCTGAAGAGCTTAGCTGGCTCTTGCTGTCCAGGTTTTCACCTACTTTAGAACCAGTTTAGAGCATATGACGAGTGGTCTGTATGCTAGAATTAGTATAACTAGGATGTGGTCTTAGTAGCTGAGGTGGGGGTGCGTGTTTGTCCCTCATTTTTGCCCCTCTCATTGCAAGGTCCACATTTTGATGGTATTTAAGGAGTGTTGATTTGATATTTATATGGTTGAAATCTCCGGCAATAATAGACAGTCCACTGAGGTGAGCATTCTGCAGATTGATAATAGCCCCATCCTTAGCATTAGCACTGGGGGGAATGTACACTCTGACAATGAAAACAGTGGTGAATTCCCATGGTAAATAAAATGGCCTGCATCTAACAGTCACATACTCCACTAGTGATGAGAAGTAATTTGAAACAAGCAAAGAGTCATTGCACAATTCTGTGTTGATGTAAACACACACAGCACCACAGCAAGCCTTACCACACAGAGCTGTATTTCTGTCGGCACAATGTAAGTCTGTCTAGCTGAATGACAGCATCCGGAACTCTGTCGCTTAGCCATGTCTCCATAAAAACATGGAGGCAGCAGTCTCTAAACTCTCGCCGAGTTGTCTGCTAGAGTCGGATGTAGTCCAGTTTATTGTGCAGGGAGGAAACATTTGATAGTAGAATGGACAGGAAAGCCAGCTGGATAGAGTCTGTTTTTAGCTTAGCATGGATACCCGCCCATTTGCTGCGCTTCTGCTTCCTTGAGCACCACTTCTGATGTCCCTTCTCCCGTCCACCGGCATCAGGTGATGCCTAGGACTGGAGGCCTGGTCTTTTCAGCAAGCCGAGGTCACAAAGCTTCTCAAGCACATCGTCATACAGGTTGGTTGTCGCATGATTACTGCAGTGTAACAGCATCTGGAAATCGCATACATGAACACCACTGTCTCTGCTGTCCATATACTTTGAAATGTCAGGCTAAACACATGAATAGCACCATTTTGGATCTGGAGTGGCCACTGCATGCTACTGCCTTCCCGCCATTTTGGAACACTTTGTAAACTCATCCTTTTCCCAACAACATGGGGGAGCAGTATAACTATGAAAAAACAAATCCTCTCTGTCAGGCCCAGGAAACCAGTTTAACTTAACTTAAATAGTCTCAGACTCTGGGTGAGCGATACAATTGTCAGAACATAGCCTGATTGCTGGACTTGTAATTTTGAACCCATCTCTGCTTTCATTTACATCTACATACATCTCTTTTTTTAACACAGCTGAGCAATTGAGGGTTGAGGGCCTTGCTCAGGGGCCCAACATTGGCAGCTTGGCAGATCTGGGATTCAAACTCACAACATTCCAATCAGTATGCCAACACCTTAGCCACTGAGCTATCACTTTGCACTTATAGTACTACATAGTAATAATCAGTATAACAGTACACAGTTGTAATTGCTTCAGAGAAGATGGGGATTTAGGGATTTTAATGTATTTTTTCTTTGTTGCTGATATCATTGCATATCATTGTTGCTCTTGTTTCAAGTGAACATGGGATGGACTAACCAACAACCTACAGAATTACATTATTATCATATTCTGTACTATTTATACTTTTTAATTAAATCAATTTATCCTGCCATTCCTCAAAATTCTCCACTCTCCCATTAGATTTGTGATTGTTCCACCTCTATGCCCTTGGAGTGGGTGTGGATATTTCCATGAAAAATAGTGCATATCTCCACAATGAATACAGTCTCTGGCTTCATGATGAGGATCTGCTTAAATAAATCCCTGCATGGTTGTTCTTGTTGCTTCCTTTAAATTATTTGTAAACAAAACAAACTGTATTTAAGCAACTTATCATTCTTTTCCTTTTTTGTGCAGGAATCCTCTTGTAATGGATGGTGTGTGACTTACATGTAACTTCCTCCAATGGTTTCCCTTCCCATCCTTGACAATGTTGAATGACATTCCACTTGACTTTTGGGATTCCAGCCATTCACAAAATGTTGTTATAACACTTGGGCTTGTGATTGCTCATTTTTATTTCCAATGTGCAAGTCCATGTATGCACTGAGGTGTTTCAAGTATTCAGTTTCATTGTTCTCCTGTTTTGCTTCCCTGCCCTTGCCACAGTCAGTAAAAGCATAGGAACAGATCTTAAAGTAAATACCACTTAATATTTGTTTGCATTTAACTTCTTTGCAATAACTTATTGGTTATTTGCAATAACCCTTGTGATGCTATTTTAGGCTTGTTTCTGCCCACTAAGTCTTATGATATCTTTTCTCTCTCACAATGTTTCTGTCATCAACTCTTTGTTTTCTGTGATCAGCCTGTTTGATATCTGGTTGTTAGGACACTGGTTGTTGCATTGGCTATGCCCTGTGCTTGCTCCAATTACCAATTCTTCCTCTTTTTCTTAGCTTTAAATTGGTTTCTCCCAACCTAGCTGGCCTGATTGTTAGTTTATCCTCAATGGAGGATGAAGAAGTGATGGAGAACCATCACAAAATAATAATAAAAAAATTCTCATTTCAAAATAATAAACACTTTCAGTTGACTGGGGCAGATGTAGTATTACAGACATTTTGCTAATTGAAAACCAGTTGCACCCAGTATTATATATAACACTATCTTCTTTAACTCTAATCTTCTTTTTTCTCTTAGCTCCCACTGAACCTCCCCTGCAGCCTAGTTTAGGTAAGCTACTATGTAAATCTACATACTCTAAATTTTTTAAGTGAAATTTTCTATTTTGTCTTCAGTTAAATCATTACACGTTCTATTTTATGCTGCACAGCTGAAATACATGGAATCCATGCAGTGCTCCGTGATGATTTTGACTCTAATCTACAAGGAGCACTAGATGCCAGTATCTGGTGGGTATATGGGAGACCACCTACACATTTGTTCTTCAAAACGATGTTAACTCTGTCATGTTCTTTCTTAGGTCAAACTGTAGTAACTGTGAGGTGGGGGAGCAGTGCGGTATGCTCTTGTATGGTAAAGCCGTCACTTTCTGTGAACCCTTTGGGGAAAGAGAACTGGTAATTATACCCTTTACTAGATAAATAAATGGCATATATATATTAGGACATTGACAGAGATAATGTTATTTTAGATGTCCATCACAATATATTGGAGTTCAATATTCAATAATGAATGTAATATCAAATTGCAGCCTTATTAGCTTTATTTGTTGGTATTTACATCCAAGATGGCTGAACAGGGTAGGAATTACAATACTTTTTATATGTGGCCCCCCCTTTTTAAAGTTAATTAGATAAGCATAATCATAAATCAAAAATAGTATTTTTTAAATACTTGTTTGCAAATTGTTCACAGTCAATGACTAGTTAAAGTCTGGAATCCTTAGACATTACTAGACATTTCCCTGGTAATGCTCTGCCAGACATTTCAGTTCCTTCTTGTTTTGAGAATATTTTGCCTTTAGCAATAAAATGCATGCTTAATTGGATTCAGTTGTTCATTTGAACATTGCATAAAGAAATTGCATAAGAAAAGCCTTGGGCTAGAGTTAGGGTTAATCATTAATAGCAAGGAACCAGTTCCATTAGTGTTAGAAAGGTGAGCGTGGATCAGGAAGGTCTTCTTGAACAAGCCCTGGGAGTGAAATCAGACACACACACACAAAGATGTCTCAGAATCTTTCTACTTTACTAATTTCACAGGCAGCTTATATAAAGGCAATCTTGCACAAAGTTAGGGGGGTAAGGGAGAATGTGAACATGAAGACAAAGGATCATTCATAAATCAACATTCCAAAGTGGGAGAGAACCAACCCACACCTGATTTTATGGAGTTAAAACAAGCAACACAAGAATGTAATATTTAGTACTAGACCCATAGTAGTAGACCCAGGAAGAATGGGAGCTCTATTTTTATCTAACAATTAGCAAGCATACATACTCAAACCATAAGATGAGGTGGTATGTTTATTATCATGAGCAGATCCTTCCATTCTTTATACTCTTCTCTTTCCCTTTTTCTTGTACAAGCTAATCTTTCTTTCACCTTTACATATAATATTGTTTGAGATCTGTTTTATGTTTTAGCTAAACTCTAATATCTGGCCTTCTGTTTTGAAGGTTACATAGGGTTTATATCTTGTGGTAGACCATTTGTATTTACTCTAGAGACAAGTCTAGGTTGTTTAGATTTTTATTAGTCCTTGTGGGTAACTGTGGTGGAATAGGTCCCAAAAAACCCTATGCTGTTGGTGAAAGGTGACAAATTGGGCAACTTGTCTAGCCATGACTTGGAACCGATGTCTGTGGATGTTTCAGTTGTCAGAGGTTTGGTAATAGTTCTGCTAGATGCTATAACAAACCTATTTGTCAAACTGTGGAGAGGAAGGGCATGAAGTAAACTGCTGAAAACCACCAAAATGCAGTAATTGCACAGGTAACCATCCATCTTCATCAAAAATTATCCTCCATTGATTAAAAAAATAAATTCATGAAGGGAAATGCTTTAAAAAAACTTTGTGGAAGCGTGAAAAGAGGTTATTATTTTTTGAGTTTAAGAAATACTTTGCATTTGTGATTCTGCCAACTAAGCAGGTGGCTGAGTGCCAGATAGACCTGACCTAAAAGGACTAATGAGAAAAACAGAGAAAAAAGGTTTCTGACCAACTACCAAACCCTTTCATAATTGTGGGAGGCCTAAATGGTCACATTACATTATAGGATAGAAATTCTATTGATACAAAAGGGAAAGAAAAGATTTCTTTGATCTTGATCTGTGCCTTCTTAATCATGGCTCAAATACCTACTTGCACCTGGGGCATGGGATGTATTCTGCAATGATATAACAATATTTGAGTCTGAAATTTTACTTGATTTCTCTTGAAAATAATGGGATGATTTGTGTGAAAGTGATTTTTCCTTGCATCATTACTAGCAATGTGATTTTAGATGGGGCAAAAGCACTTTAGATCATCTCACCAGACTGGAATCATTTATGTGGGACAGCTTAATTAAAAAAAGAACATGTAGTAGCTGTGTTTTTTTATCTAGAGAAGGCCTATGATAGCACCTGGAGATACGTAATTCTCAAAGATCTACATGAAATTGTCTTTTAACTTTTTGACTTCATGTCTATTTAATGTCAATTAAAAATGGATTTAAATTCTCTGAAACAAAGATGTGTGCATGCAATGTGTCTTCTGCATTCTCTACATCTTAAACCAGAACTACAAATGTAGGGTGAACCTATAAAGATTCCACATATAAGAGCCTAAAAGCAGGGGTGTCAAATCTTACCTGGAAAGGGCCAGTGTGGGTGCAGGTTTTCATTCCAACAAAGCAGAAGCAACACTTGAATCTATTGAAAGCCAACTAATTGAACTGGTGAAATCAGGTGTGGCTTCAGCTTGATTGGTATGAAAACATGCCACCATGGCCCTTTCCGGATAAACAAAATGGGGTGCAGATTCTACTTTGTTCTTACACCTCTACTTATTTATTAATATAATCTCAACTGGACTATGGAAGCATAGTGTATGGACTGGCAAGGATAACTTACACCGATCTTGCATAACATTATGACCACTGACAGGTGAAGTGAATAACACTGATTATCTCCTCATCAGGGCACCTGTTAGTAGGTGGGATATATTAGGCAGCAAGTGAACATTTTGTCCTCAAAATTGATGTGTTAGAAGCAGGAAAAATGGGCAAGTGTAAGGATTTGAATGAGTTTGACAAGAGCCAAATTGTTATGGCTAGATGACTCCAGATCTCCAAAACTACAGCTTTTTTGGGATGTTCCTGGTCTGCAGTAACAGCAGACCAGTCAGGGTGCCCATGCTGACCCTTGTGCACCACCAAAAGTGACAACAATGGGCACGTAAGCATCAGAACTGGACCACAGAGCAATGAAAGAAGGTGGTGTACTGTTCTCTTTATATGTTTTCCTAGCGTGTAATATAAATAAAAAGTAAGCAAAACTCTGTTCAAGAGCCAGGATATGAGCGCCTTGCACCTTTAATAGTCCAATGTGTGGCTTACACAACCAACTCAATGGCCATTGAACCGAGTAAAATTGTAGATGTAATGAAAGAAATATAGAAAATTAACTACCAAATTGTATCACGCTTATTACCAGTCTAAAAGGTAATTTGTATACAGATACAGATGTTAACTTAATAACAAGTTAGAAACATTATCAATACAGGGTGCTAGTGCAGTTGGGCAACAACATAAACATCTTTAATAATATATCACATTTAAACTGAACATACTTTCCTGCAATATAAACTAGACAGATTGGTGATGTAAATGAACTTACAGTGAATGCTTTTGATAAGGTTTTGCATAAGGATTAACTCAGACGCGACACAAACATATTTTTATCAATCGCTGCGCCATGAGCTCGCTGCTTCCTATTACCCAATGTATTGAAACATGCTCACTGAAACACGTCAAAATAAGAGTCCTCACAAATGAACTTTCATAATAGCAGCTGACAAAATGAGCTTATAGAGAACGTTAAATAATCACAGAAATAATATTGATAAATGCAAATATCCATCATAAATTACATACAGTCTCTAACAGAGGCAGAACAGGTGGCCTGGTCTGATGAATCACATTTTCTTTTACATCACATGGATGTACGGGTGCATGTGTGTCGCTTACCTGGGGTACACATGGCACCAGGATGCACTATGGGAAGAAGGCAAGCCGGCAGAGGCAGTGTCATGCGTTGAGAAATGTTCTTCTGGGAAACCTTGGGTCCTGCCATCCATGTGGATGTTATTTTGACACATACCACCTACCTAAGCATTGTTGAAGACCATTATTCAGCAGGATAATGTGCCATGCCAAAGAAACAAGAATAGTTCAGGAATGGTTTGATGAGCACAACAACATGTTTAAGGTGTTGACATAGCCTCCAAATTCCCCAGATCTCAATCCAGTCGAGCATCTGTGGGATGTGCTGGACAAAGTCTGATTCATGGCGGCCCCACCTCACAACTTATAGGACTTAAAGGATCTTCTGCTAGCATCTTGGTGCCAGATACCACAGCACACCTTCAGGGATCTAGTGAAGCCCATGCCTCAACGGGTCAGGGCTGTTTTGGCAGCAAAAGGGGGACAAACACAGTATTATGCTGGTGGTCATAATGTTATGTCTGATTGTTGTATACACAAGTCCTTACTACAATACATCACCAAGGAATTAATCTGCCATTAGGAGCCTTTAGGACTACTCCCATACTAAGCTGGAGAAACATCCCCCTAATATCGGCGTTTGCAACTTTGCAGTCAAAGTCAAAGTAGCTTTATTATCACTTCAACCATGTATAGCTGATGCGGTACAGGGTGAAATGAAACAACGTTCCTCTTAGTTTCACCAAGAGCTAGCATATATAAGGAGTAAAGTAGTGGACCTAAAACAGAACCTTGTAAAACAACAAACAAAACCTAAGTATGCTTAAAGAAGTTGCTATTTAGATCTATGAACTGATAATCATTTAAATAGGGCCTGAGCCAGGAGAAGGTTTCCTTAACACCAATAACATTTTCTAGCCTATCAAGTAGAAAAGTATGTCAAGACCAAACAACACCAGTATGGAGACAGCAAGGAGACCAGTAAGAGGTCATTTACCACTATATCCAGTGCTGCCTCTGTGCTATGCTAAGACCTAAATAATGACTAATCCATTTCATAAATGTTAATCCTCTGTAGGTATAAGCTTAAGGGAAGAATTCATTAACTTTAAGAGGGGTTCAGCAGCAAGTGAAGTATTATCTGGCACCTAGTACAAAAGTTTATAATTTTAAAGAAGTACAAACCCGATTCCAAAAAAGTTGGGACACTGTACAAATTGTTAATAAAAAAGGAATGCAATAATTTACAAATCTCATAAACTTATATTTTATTCACAATAGAATATAGATAACATATCAAATGTTGAAAGTGAGACATTTTGAAATGTCATGCCAAATATTGGCTCATTTTGGATTTCATGAGAACTACACATTCCAAAAAAGTTGGGACAGGTAGCAATAAGAGGCCAGAAAAGTTAAATGTACATATAAGGAACAGCTGGAGGACCAATTTGCAACTTATTAGGTCAATTGGCAACACGATTGGGTATAAAAAGAGCGTCTCAGAGTGGCAGTGTCTCTCAGAAGTCAAGATGGGCAGAGGATCCTTAGACGGCACTGCATCACATACAGGAATGCTACTGTAATGGAAATCACAACATGGACTCAGGAATACTTTCAGAAAACATTGTCGGTGAACACAATCCACCGTACCATTCGCCGTTGCCGGCTAAAACTTTATAGGTCAAAAAAGAAGCCATATCTAAACATGATCCAGAAGCGCAGGTGTTTTCTCTGGGCCAAGGCTCATTTAAAATGGACTGTGGCAAAGTGGAAAACTGTTCTGTGGTCAGACGAATCAAAATTTGAAGTTCTTTTTGGAAAACTGGGACGCAATGTCATCCGGACTAAAGAGGACAAGGACAACCCAAGTTGTTATCAGTGCTCAGTTCAGAAGCCTGCATCTCTGATGGTATGGGGTTGCATGAGTGCGTGTGGCATGGGCAGCTTACACATCTGGAAAGGCACCATCAATGCTAAAAGGTATATCCAAGTTCTAGAACAACATATGCTCCCATCCAGACGTCGTCTCTTTCAGGGAAGACCCTGCATTTTCCAACATGACAATGCCAGACCACATACTGCATCAATTACAACATCATGGCTGCGTAGAAGAAGGATCCGGGTACTGAAATGGCCAGCCTGCAGCCCAGATCTTTCACCCATAGAAAACATTTGGCGCATCATAAAGAGGAAGATGCGACAAAGAAGACCTAAGACAGTTGAGCAACTAGAAGCCTGTATTAGACAAGAATGGGACAACATTCCTATTCCTAAACTTGAGCAACTTGTCTCCTCAGTCCCCAGACGTTTGCAGACTGTTATAAAAAGAAGAGGGGATGCCACACAGTGGTAAACATGGCCTTGTCCCAACTTTTTTGAGATGTGTTGATGTCATGAAATTTAAAATCAACTTATTTTTCCCTTAAAATGATACATTTTCTCAGTTTAAACATTTGATATGTCATCTATGTTGTATTCTGAATAAAATATTGAAATTTGAAACTTCCACATCATTGCATTCTGTTTTTATTCACAATTTGTACAGTGTCCCAACTTTTTGGGAATCGGGTTTGTAATTATAGATGATTTGTGCTTTTCTACAGAGGTTTTATTCCAAGTTAATTTTGCTACAGTATTAAATAAAAAATTAGAACAATATAAAAATGGACTATTCAAAATAGTTTCATTATTGTCCTATTCCTCCCAGGGAGCTTTAAAAAAACAACCATTATTTTGATTTAGTGCAAAATGATAGAGACCCATCTAAATTAATACCAACAGGAATTCCTAGAGCTAAAGAATGAATTCCCAGGTATGAGATATGCTGCTTATTACATGGGATCACTGTGGTAACTCTAGAAACATTGGTTTAAGCAACTTCACTCAGATTCTCAAATATATCAATATTTCCTTGATTGAGGCACCTGTCCCACATCTCAATTTTTAGGGTGAATGCTGTGATCTTGTCTGCTAAGTAAGGTAAATGCTTGTCTCTTTCTTGAAACTGAAGATTTAATTCATTAAACTTTCCAAATATATGACTGAGATATATCACTGAGATAGGCCAGTTTCATCAGAAATTGTTCATCACTGAACTTGCTTGCATCCTCATACAGGCACTCCTCCTCCAAAAATGATGACAACACTGACAAAAATGATGACAAATCATGACAACACTTTGCCTTGAGAGAGCCACCTTGACTTACTATGAATCAGCACAGCTAAATGATCAGCTCCCATCTCCCTGCAAAGTGTGGAGAACATTTGCGCTTTCAGGAATCAGGGTTTGACGAAATTGACCACACTCACAAAATGTGTCAAAACATTGTTTAATTTGGGCTGAGCTGCCTCAACTTCTTCTTTTCCCTTCCATGGTCTGTTTGCCATACAAGCAGAAGCCCACACACTTTTCCCATTTCAGCTCGTGCTCTATGATGTAACTGTCAAGAATCTTAAAACGCTCATCTGCTGTAGCTCTAGCTTGGATATACTTTCTTTGAAAGAAGTTGAGGTGCTTATTGAGGTGATTAGTTTGTGTAGTCTTTAAATGTCCTCTTAATTTTTTGTGTCACATGCTATCTGCTGCCAATGGTTTAAAACACAAACACAGAGGGCCTCTCCTCTGCCACCACCATACCCACTTTGAACAAAAGAGCAAGATAGGCTTCATTGTATTTTCTTTTAGGCACTGACTTGCCTGTTTGTTTTTTGGTCCATGTCCATGCGCCCCACACTTTGAGAACAATGGGTTTGTAATACTTCCGGAAAATGGTTTTGTTCAGAAACATGTTTCCATGGAATATTTCATGTATTTTAGATTTTAGACTGTCTTATGTCAATTTAAAATGTTCTGTATATCAATTATAGGAGTGAAATATTGACCTAGTGTTTGCCATGTAAATAGCCCTGATGCTAACATGGCGTTAAAAATAATTTTTTTTTTAAAGCTAATCATGTCTTGGTTCACTAATAATGGCTTTTATAGCTCTTTATACACAAAATTCAGAGTTTACAGCAACAGATTCCAACTGCAAATGCCACATATGAAATTAATCCTAGATCTTGCATCTCCTTACTTGTATGTGAAATAATGAGGGAATAACACATCCCTTGTGATAAAAAAGTCCAATTACAGTTCACCTGATTTGGATGTAAATACCCTAATCTTAAAGCTGAAACTTTGAGCTTATATTTATTCTTTAATTTAAAGTCAAATATACTGTGGTAGTGTTATGTACAGAAGGGGACAGAGACACAGATACGATTTAGATGGAATTTATTGAACAACCGGGGAGAGTGTGCAGCGTGCAGAGTGCCGGTGAGTGAGGACTGATGACTGTTCGTGGCGGCGTTGGATGCCGGAGGGGATCTGTGGCTTGGGTCGTTGTACCGAGAGCGTGGATGCGAGCAGATGTGGCGTTGACGAGACCCCGGGGTATGCGCTGGAGACAAGGGGACAGCTGAAATCGCTGAGATCTCTGGAGACAAGTAAGCAAGCGTTAGAGAGTCCTAGCAGTTAACATAACACGTAGGCATGTGTTAACTGCCTACTGCTGTGAGGAAGGGTGTTGATGAGTGACAGGTGATGCTTATCAGAACTCAGGAGAGGGAGTATGCTGTGATTGGGTGCGTGTAGAGCCTGGTGTGTCTGTGACATTACCCCCCCTCCACGGTCCGCTCCTGAGGACCGTGGACCCCGACGTCGTGGTGGTCGGCCTCTGCTACGTGGAGCTGGTCGATCGGGGTGTCTGGCATGGAAATCCTCGAGAAGGCTGGGGTCGAGGATGTCGTTCCTGGGGATCCATGATCGTTCTTTGGGGCCGTATCCCTCCCAGTCGACCAAATACTCCAGGCGACCACCACGGCGCCGGGAGTCCAAGATGTCCTTCACCAGATAAGCCGCTCCATCGTCCACGATCAGCGGAAGGGGGCGGTTCCTCGGCTCTGTGGAGGGAAGAACAGAGGGATGGTGAGGCTTTAATAGGGAAACATGGAAAACTGGGTGAATTTTGTGATAGGTGATGGGGTTGATCTGCCGGACAATGGTGAAGGGACCAATGAATCTAGGACTCAGCTTCCTACTGGGCAGGCGCATCCTGATGTCCCGGGTCGACAGCCAGACCTTCTGTTCTGGCTGGTACTTAGGTGCTTGGGATCGTCGAAGGTCCGCTGTCGTCCTGCGCCTGCGTAGGGCTCGCTGGAGTTGCAGATGCGCCGAGTCCCAGACCCTCTCGCTCTCAAAGAACCAGTAATCTACTGCCGGAACGTCCGATGGTTCCCCATTCCAAGGGAACAGTGGGGGTTGGTAGCTGAGCATGCACTGGAAGGGGGTGAGACCTGTGGTGGGCTGACGAAGAGAGTTCTGGGCATACTCGGCCCAACCCAAAAACTGGCTCCAGGACTCCTGGTGGCTGTGGCAGAAGGTACGCAAGAAGCGGCCGACCTCCTGAATTTTCCTCTCTGTCTGCCCGTTCGTCTTGGGATGGTAGCCGAGGAGAGGCTTACGGTCACACCTAGATGCTTGAAGAAAGCCCTCCATACTCTGGAGGTGAACTGCGACCCACGGTCCGACACTAGATCTTCGGGCAACCCATAGTATCGAAACACATGGTTGAATAGACACTCCGCTGTGTCCATGGCTGTGGGCAGTCCAGGCAGGGGGATTAACCGACAGGATTTGGAAAACCTATCCACTTGGATTGCCCATTGGAGGCTGAAAGGTCCGTTATAAAATCTACCCCTAGGTGTGACCATGGGCGGTTTGGAACGCGCAGGGGTAGAAGTTTTCCAGAGGGGAGATGGCGCAGGCTCTTGGAGATGGCACACTCTCTGCACCCTTGGACGTACCTCCTAACGTCAGATGTCATGTTGGGCCACCAGAAGCTCTGTTTCAGGAGCAAGAGGGTTCCATTGATCCCTGGGCGGCCAGTGACCAGTGACGTTTGCGAGGAGTGGATGAGTGAAGTGCGTCGTGCACGTGGAACAAACTGCAGCCCTTGGGGGCACCCCGGCGGGGCGTCGGCGGACACATTCGGCTCGGGGAGCGTTTCCTCAGACCAGGAGATGGAGCTGGCGAACAGCTTCTCAGGGAGGATGGGCTCAGGGTCATCGTTGTTTTCGTCTAGGCTATGGATACATGACAAGGCATCCGCCTTAATATTCTTTGATCCGAGGCGATAAGATATGGTGAAGTTGAACCTAGTAAAAAACAGGGCCCATCGTGCTTGGCGGGGATTCAGCCTCTTCGCGGCCCGTAAGTACAAACCCGATTCCAAAAAAGTTGGGACACTGTACAAATTGTGAATAAAAACAGAATGCAATGATGTGGAAGTTTCAAATTTCAATTTTATTCAGAATAGAACATAGATGACATATCAAATGTTTAAACTGAGAAAATGTATCATTTAAAGGAAAAAATAAGTTGATTTCATGGCATCAACATATCTCAAAAAAGTTGGGACAAGGCCATGTTTACCATTGTGTGGCATCCCCTCTTCTTTTTATAACAGTCTGCAAACGTCTGGGGACTGAGGAGACAAGAAACTCAAGTTTAGGAATAGGAATGTTGTCCCATTCTTGTCTAATACAGGCTTCTAGTTGCTCAACTGTCTTAGGTCTTCTTTGTCACATCTTCCTCTTTATGATGCGCCAAATGTTTTCTATGGGTGAAAGATCTGGGCTGCAGGCTGGCCATTTCAGTACCCGGATCTTTCTTCTACGCAGCCATGATGTTGTAATTGATGCAGTATTTGGTCTGGCATTGTCATGTTGGAAAATGCAAGGTCTTCCCTGAAAGAGACGACGTCTGGATGGGAGCATATGTTGTTCTAGAACTTGGATATACCTTTCAGCATTGATGGTGCCTTTCCAAATGTGTAAGCTGCCCATGCCACACGCACTCATGCAACCCCATACCGTCAGAGATGCAGGCTTCTGAACTGAGCGCTGATAACAACTCGGGTTGTCCTTGTCCTCTTTAGTCCGGATGACATGGCATCCCAGTTTTCCAAAAAGAACTTCAAATTTTGATTCGTCTGACCACAGAACAGTTTTCCACTTTGCTACAGTCCATTTTAAATGAGCCTTGGCCCAGAGAAAACGCCTGCGCTTCTGGATCATGTTTAGATATGGCTTCTTTTTTGACCTATAGAGTTTTAGCCGGCAATGGCGAATGGCACGGTGGATTGTGTTCACCGACAATGTTTTCTGGAAGTATTCCTGAGCCCATGTTGTGATTTCCATTACAGTAGCATTCCTGTATGTGATGCAGTGCCGTCTAAGGGCCCGAAGATCACGGGCATCCAGTATGGTTTTCCGGCCTTGACCCTTACGCACAGAGATTGTTCCAGATTCTCTGAAACTTTGGATGATATTATGCACTGTAGATTATGATAACTTCAAAC
Source organism: Hemibagrus guttatus (assembly GCA_033459395.1). Taxonomy (NCBI): domain Eukaryota; kingdom Metazoa; phylum Chordata; class Actinopteri; order Siluriformes; family Bagridae; genus Hemibagrus; species Hemibagrus guttatus. The sequence continues at coordinate 17,746,667 of JAUCMX010000004.1, forward strand.
TCTTTGCAATTTTTCTCTGAGAAACTCCTTTCTGATATTGCTCCACTACTTTTCACCACAGAATTGGGGGAATTGGTGATCCTCTGCCCATCTTGACTTCTGAGAGACACAGCCACTCTGAGAGGCTCTTTTTATACCCAATCGTGTTGCCAATTGACCTAATAAGGTCAATTGCAAATTGGTCCTCCAGCTGTTCCTTATATGTACATTTAACTTTTCCGGCCTCTTATTGCTACCTGTCCCAACTTTTTTGGAATGTGTAGCTCTCATGAAATCCAAAATGAGCCAATATTTGGCATGACATTTCAAAATGTCTCACTTTCAACATTTGATATGTTATCTATATTCTATTGTGAATAAAATATAAATTTATGAGATTTGTAAATTATTGCATTCCTTTTTTATTCACAATTTGTACAGTGTCCCAACTTTTTTGGAATCGGGTTTGTACTCCAGGTTCTTATGGTCTGTTAAGACCACGAAAGGGTGTCTTGCTCCCTCGAGCCATTCTTCCAAGGCGAGCTTGATGGCAAGCAGCTCCCGGTTGCCGATATCATAATTGACCTCCGCCGGGCTGAGTTTTCGAGAGAAGAAGGCACATGGGTGAAGCTTTCGGGGGTTCCCCGGGGGTTCATTGATAAAAGTTTGCAAACCCCAAGAATCTTTGGAGGTCCTTCACTGAAGTGAGGATGGGCCAGTTTCGGACAGCGGCTACCTTCCTCTCATCCATGCGGACACCACTGCAATCGATGATGTACCCGAGGAACTGTACAGAGGACTGGTGGAAAACACACTTTTCAGCCTTGAGGAATAGGCAGTAGTCTCTCAGACGTTGGAGGACCTCCGCAACATGTCGGCGGTGATCGGCCATGCTCCGGGAGTAGATTAAGATGTCATCGATATACACCAGAACCGACTTGTGCAGGAACTCCCAGAGCACCTCATGCATAAAATCTTGGAACACGGAGGGGGCATTGACAAGTCCATACGGCATAACTAAATACTCGTAATGACCGGTGGGGGTCACAAACATGGTCTTACACTCATCCCCCTCTCGTATTCTGATGAAGTTGTAGGCGCTGCGGAGGTCCAGCTTGGTGAACACAGTGGCGCTGCGGAGGTGTTCCAGCGCTGAGGGGACGAGAGGAAGGGGGTACCTGAATTTCATGGTGATCTTGTTTAAAGCTCTGTAGTCAATGCAGGGTCGCAAGCCGCCGTCCTTCTTCGCCACAAAGAAAAAACTTGAAGCAGCAGGGGAGGTGGACGGGTGAATGTAGCCTTGAGACAGAGGTTCCTTTATATATTCCTCCATGGCCTTCTCCTCTGGGATGGAGAGGGAATAGATCTTCCCTCTGGGCACTGGCTCACCGGGGATGAGGTCAATGGCGCAATCCCATGGCCGATGGGGGGGTAGCTTGGAGGCTTCTCTGGGACAGAAGACATCATGGAAGCGGGAGTAGCAGGCAGGGATAGCCATCGAACGTGCCTCAAGGGGGCTTTCTACAGACGTAGCATAAATCGGGACTTTGTGGGAACATGGGTGGTTTGGAACTGGAAGTTTCTGGAAGCAGTCCGTGAAACATTGCTCTCCCCACTTCATGATTTCTCCTGTCTTCCAGGAAATGATGGGGTTGTGCTGCTCCAGCCAGGGGCACCCTAGAACCACATCAGCCGTTGAATTCTCCAGAACCAGCAGATGGATCTCCTCTGTGTGCAGAGCCCCGACTTGGAGGTGAAGAGGCCCCGCAAGGTAATGGACTTGCCGAAGTAGTTTTCCGGTTACCGTGTGGATGTGGTAGACCTTCGGCGTGGTGGTGGTTTTGAGGCGGAGCTGGCGGCAGAGGGCTCCGGAGATGACGTTTCCAGCTGACCCAGAATCGAGGAGCGCATTTGCTGGAAGGCAGAAACCAGTGGTAGTAAGGTTGACAACAATAGTGAGTGGCTTCATCTTATTCAACATAGGCAGAAGAACACTCACCATCGATCGCGCCGGGTGGATGGGGCATTCCGCGACGTAACGCCCCGTATGGCCACAATAGAAACAGTGATTCTGGGTCAGCCTCCTCTGCCGCTCTCTCTGTTGATCCGTGGACGAGGAGCACAAGTTCTCCACTTGCATGGATTCGCTGGCTGGTTCTGCGTGACTGACGAGATCTGGCTGGCGGAGGGTGTCGGGGAACAATGGCTGGTCCTGGTGCTCCTTGAGACACAGCTGCATACGAGTGGCGAACCTGATGGATAGCTGGATGAACTTCTCAAGCCCGATGGAGTCCTTGTATGTAGCGAGATGCAGCCATACGTGGGGATCAAGACCCTGACGATAAGTGGTGATCAGGGCTTGTTCGTTCCAACCACTGGCAGCCGCAAGGGTTCGAAACTGCAGAGCATAATCAGATACAGACATTATATCTTGTCTTAATCTACATAATCTCTCATCTATCGACAAGTCCCATGCTGGTTTCCCAAAAACCTCCTTGAAATGTTCAAAGAACCTTGACAGCGAGGTTACGATGGGATTGTTTTGGGTTCAGAGGGGTTCAGCCCAACGAAGAGCCTTCCTGTCGAGATGAGAGATTATGAAGGCTACTTTGGCACGGTCATCGGGGTACAGATGCGGCTGCATCTCCAGGGCCAGCGAACACTGCAGCAGGAATCCATTGCAGTCCTTCGTCAAGCCAGAGAAGGGCGCCGGGGTGGCCATAGGACTGGTGATCACAGGAGGCAAAGGAGATGTTGTGAAGCGCCTCGATCAGTTTGTGAACTGGATCCGGAGTGCTCATCCTGTTTGTTCTGGCGGTGTGGGTGCGGTCTTCTGTTACCTACAGAAGGGGACAGAGACACAGATACGATTTAGATGGAGTTTATTGAACAACCGGGGAGAGTGTGCAGCGTGCAGAGTGCCGGTGAGTGAGGACTGATGACTGTTCGTGGCGGTGTTGGATGCAGGAGGGGATCTGTGGCTTGGGTCGTTGTACCGGGAGCGTGGATGCGAGCAGACATGGCGTTGACGAGACCCCAGGGTATGTGCTGGAGATGAGGGGACAGCTGAAAGAGTGCGCTATGATTGGGTGCGTGTAGAGCCTGGCATGTCTGTGACAGGTAGACAGCTAAATTAACGTTATCTATGGAAGTATAATAGTGCCAAAATTCCTGAAAGCAAAATAGCATATTGAATCACATGAACTGAATAAAAACTTGCCACAAAAAAGAAGTTTGAATTTTCTTGCCTTGAAGTTCATGTGATTCAATATGCTATTTTGCTTTCAGGAATTTTGGCAATATTATACTTCCATAGTTAACAATGTCCAAATATATAGACCTGGACTGTGTATATGAGTATATATGATATACTCTGCACTCAGATCATGTGTATTATGCTAGTTATGACAATTGTTTTCATTTATCTGACCCAAGAAAAGGTGAAAGGATGTCTCTAGCAGGGTTACTGTGAGTGACTATGGTAGCTACTCCTAGTACAAATATAATAATATAATAATATAAATTTTCTGGTTTGATGACACTCACTGGAACATCTCAAACATTTCCCTGAGCCAAACCAACTCTTCAAGATGACCCCTATTATCCCTGGGGATTAAACTGGGGTGATATGTTATATCTACCAGCCATAGAGCCTTTCTCTGGTTCAAGAGTCTCCGTTTACCTGCAGTTTGGAATACTACCAATTTACCCTTTAGATTTTGAGTGGTCAATTTTAAGTTACATGTGTAAACATTATACCAGAGTGCTAGTTTTTTTTCTATAATTCGTTTAACTGGAACTACATTATCTAGAGAGTAGTGGAATGTGTACTGTAAGTATTTAGTTACCTCATCAAGATGTGTAAGGTCTGACAGTACAAGTACAAACAAGGTTTGTACATCTGTAACACTTTCCAAAATTACTTCCCTAAGGAGGAACTTGAAGCCAGGCTTGGAACACCTCAAAAGGAACTTGCATACAAAGGAACACATGCATACACATGTCTTGTGGGGGTGGTGCTTTCTCTCTCAAGGTGCACATCTCTCCTGTTTTATCCTCACCATTTTTCACTGCAATACAGAAAATTAATCGGTTTATTTCTCCACAATTCAATTCAGTTTATTTTATTTGTATAGTGCTTTTAACAATGGACATGGTCTCAAAGCAGCTTTACAAAAGTATAGAAACACAGAAAAAAAAATTATAAAGTTTAAAGTTAAGTTACTATTTTATCCCTAATGAGCAAGCATGAGGCGATGGTGGAAAGGAAAAACTCCCGGAGATGATATGAGGAAGAAAACTTGAGAGGAACCAGGCTCAAAAGGAAACCTTTTTTGGTGGTGCTCACTGATGCTGTGGATGAATCTGTGTGGACAGTCTGTGACCAGGAGACAGCCGTGGACAGAGCCACTTAGGGATTATAACACTGTCCCCGATCTGCTGCTACATCTGTCAGCTTCTGACAGCAAGGAATTAGTGTCTATAATGAACTCAGAATCTACATTGATGTAATAGTTTCTCATGGGCCCTTGGTTGCTGTTATAGATAGGACACTATTTACATTTACATTATTTACTGTTCAGTGTCAACCAAATGAGGATGGGTTCCATTCTGAGTCTGGTTCCTCTCAAGGTTTCTTCCTCATATCATCATAGGGAGTTTTTCCTTGCCACTGTCGCTGCAGGCTTGTTCATTAGGGATAAATAGGGATAAAATAGTTAAAAAATTTAATTTAATAATTCTTTTTTTTTTCTCCTTTCTGTTTCTCTACTTTTGTAAAGTTGCTTTGAGACAATGTCCATTGTAAAAGGCACTATACAAATAAATTGAATTGAAATTGAACCCATCCTCATTTGTGTGACATTGGACAGTAAATAATGTAACTGTTGATAATGTCCTTTCTGAAACAGCAACCAAGAGCTCTTGAGGTCAGTGTAGTTTCTGAGTTCATTATTGACTTAGCACTAATTCCTTCCTGCTGAAAGCTGATAGATAGATAGCAGTTCAAAGATGATATGATAGTCTCCAAGTGGTTCTATCCACAGCAGTCCTCTGGGTCACAGGCTGTCCACGCAGATTTATCCACAGCAGCAGTGAGCACCACCAAGCAACAAGAGTCCAACCGAGGGTTCAGCATCTGGATCGGTCATGCAGGTTCAGAAATAAGACGTGGTCACACTGGAAAATCAGAAAACTGGGAGCTCGGGAGTGGGATGTATAGCTTGACAGAGAAAGAGAGAGAGAGAGAGAGAGAGAGAGAGATATTAGGTATGCTTGTGATTATGTGATGTTTAAAGACAATGTAGATTATGTGCAAAGTGCAGGCATGGACTGCCTGAGCGACGTGCAAGGGTGGTAAGATGACAGCATCCAAACATCCTAGTACACCAAACACTATGCCCATGAACCTTCCAGGTCTGCTTCTTTACCTAAGAAATACTATACATTGAAAGCATGACTAAACAAATGTGTTTTCAGCCTGGACTTAAACACTGAGACTGTATCTGAATCCATCCATCAATCCATTTTCTATAGCTGCTTATCCTACTACTGGGTCACAGTGAACCTGCAGCCTATCCCAGGAGACTACAGGCACAAGGCAGGGTACACCCTGGACAGGATGCCGGTCTATCGCAGGGCCCAATCACAAACACACATCACACATACTCACAGGCTACGGACAATTTAGAGATGCCAATCAACCTACAATGCATGTCTTTGGACTGAGAGAGGAAAGCAAAGTACCCGAAGGAAACCCCCGAGGTACAGGCAGAACATACAAACTCCACACACACATCATGGAGGCGGAAATCGAACCCCAACCCTGGAGGTGTGAGGCAAACATGCTAACTACCAAGCCACCGTTTCCCCCTTGTATCTGAATCCTGAACAGTAATTGGAAGGCTTTTCAATAACTGGGGGGCTTTGTAAGAAAAAGCTCTGTGTACACAAGATGTGTACCATTTTTTAAAGAAAACATGAGTGAGAAGGCAAAACAAATTTATTTTATTATATCCTTTCTTATAGGACTCAAGTTCATATGTAAGGCATAATAGGGATAAATAGTTTAATAATTTAATGATTCTTTTTTCCCTGTACTTTCTGTTTCTCTATTTTTGTAAAGCAGCTTTGAGACAATGTCTATTGTAAAAGGTGCTATACAAAAAAATTTAATTGAAATTGAATGGCACAATCATCAAACAAATCATGACAATAAAGAAAATTAGGAAATAATCCCTGTTCAAAAGTATGCATGCCTTTAGTTCTTATCATGTATTGCCCTCTTTAGCATCAATGATGGCATGCAGTCTTTTGTAATATCTGTGCATGAGGTCCTTAATTCTCTCAGGTGGTATAGCTTCCCATTCTTCTGGACATTTTTTGGTTGTTTGAGATCTCCCTAAAGTGGCTAAATGATATTGAGGTCAGGAGAAATATTTCTTGGGCTACCTGATCATGGCTTAGTATCACCAGAACCTCTTTTTTTCCACCTCTTTATCAGAGTTTGAACAGTATTGAGTGGCATTTTCAAGTGTTGAGGTATCTTTTTATATCCTTTTCCTGCTTTAAGTTCAACTACCTCATTACACAGGTCCATTGGCAGTTCTTTTGTCTTCCCCATGGTGCAGTATCCAGCCAAGTCAGTGCATCACCTATTTACAGACACTAATTACAATTATAATGAGTCACAGATGTGGAAACCTCCCTTTAGCAGCCATTTAAACCTCTGTGTGTCAACATGTGTGTTTATACTGTGGCCAAACATTCAAGGATATGTAAACTTTTGATCAGGGTTGTTTGGGTGATATCAGCTATCATTAGGTTTTAAAAAGGAGTCAAACAACTATGTGATAAGTGATGACTTTATGTGACCACCATCATTAAATAAGAAAACTGATAACGATCACTCAAATAAGACCTGAGCCAGGAGAGGGCTGTTCCCTTAACACCAACAACATTTTGACACACTCAGCAAGGAGACACAAGCCTCAATCAGAGGCTGGTAACAGGTGCTATCCAGTGCTTAACCATTGCTATCTCTGTGCTATGATGAGGCCTAAATCCTGACTGATACACTTCATGAATGTTATTCCTATGTAGGTATGGACATAACTACTGTGCTACAACCTTTTCTAGGATCTTGGAGATAAAGGTGGAGGTTTCATACTGGTCTATAGTTGGACAGCTTACAGGGGTCGAGGTCAGGTTTTTTACTTAGGGGTTTGATAACTGCTAGTTTAAATGATCTAGGCACATAGCCAGTGCTAAGGAAAGAATTTATAATTTTTAGAATGGGTTCGGTAGCTATTGATATTATCTGTTTAAAGAAACATGTAGGTAAGCGATCTAGTATGCAGGTTGATAGTTTTGAAGAAGAAATTAGTTAAATTCAATCAGCCTCTTGAAGACTGATTTCAAGTAATCAGTCGCCTGATCAAGTTCAAGGGGTCAGACGCGAACCAATCATAGATGATCATTCTGGGAAACTTCTGGTAAATCTTTCTGCACTAGCAGATGTAAATGAACGTTTAACACGGTGATGTGGCAAATTGCGTATCTCGTGTCTAAGATGCATTTTAAACTAAAGAAGACAGTGGTCTGAGATAGCTTCCAAATGGGGAAGTGTGAATATATTTTCTATATTTAAGTGTTAGAATAATATCCAGAGTGTAACCTCCATTACGAAGAGGTCCTATTATGTTCTGATTAACACCTACTGAATTTAATATGGACCCAACTGCTGTTCTCAGAGGTTTTTCTGACTTATCAACTGAATGTTGAAGTCTCCTACAATTAATGCTTTGTCTAAAGAAACAACAAGGTTTGAAATGAAATCTGCAAATTCACTGAGGAATTCAGAATATGGCCCTGGAGGTCTGTAAATAATAATTACAGGAATCAACTCTGTGAGCTTATTTTTTGTGGCTACTAAAGTTAAGTTAGTAAAAAGAACTTCAAACATGTTGAATTTATGTTAATCGCCTTCACTAATTTACACATATATGCAATATTCTTAGTAACCTTTCATTCCGCTTCTCCGGAGCCGGGTCGTGGGGGCAACAGTCTAAGAAGGGATGCCCAGACTTCCCTCTCCACAGACACTTACTCCAGCTCTTCCGGAGGGATCCTGAGGTGTTCTCAGGTCAGCTGAGAGATGTAGTCTCTCCAGCGTGTCCTGGGTCTTCCCCGGGGTCTCTTCCCGGTGGGGCAGGGACCTCCCCAGGGAGACGTCCCAGAGGCATCCGAAACAGGTGCCCAAGCCACCTCAACTGTCCCCTTTCGATGTGGAGGAGCAGCGGCTCTACTCCGAGCTCCTCCTGGGTGACAGAGCTCCTTACCCTATCTCTAAGGGAGTTCCCCGCCACCCTACGGAGGAAGCTCATTTCGGCCGCATGTATCCGGGATCTTATCCTTTCGGTCATGACCCAGAGCTCATGACCATAGGTGAGACTAGGAACATAGATTGACTGGTAAATAGAGAGCTTCGCCTTCTGGCTCAGCTCCTTCTTCACCACAACAGAACAGTACATAGACCGCATTACTGCTGCCACTGCACCGATCCATCTGTCAATCTCATGATCCATCCTTCCCTCACTTGTAAACCAGACTCCGAGATACTTAAACTCCTCCACTTGAGGAAGGAACGCTCCTCCAACCTGGAGGGTGCAAGCCACCTTTTTCCGATCGAGAACCATGGCCTCAGATTTGGAGGTGTTGACCCTCATCCCAGCCGCTTCACACTCAGCTGCAAAATGCCCCAGTGCATGCTGTAAGTCCAGGCTTGAAGGAGCCAACAGGACAACATCATCTGCAAAAAGCAGTGATGAAATTCTGTGGTCCCCAAACCGGACTCCCTCTAGCCCCTGGCTGCGCCTAGAAATTCTGTCCATAAAAACAATGAACAGAACTGGTGACAAAGGAGAGCCCTGTCAGAGTCCAACATGCACTGGGAACAGATCTGACTTACAGCTGGCAATGCGAACCAAGCTCCTGCTCTGGTTATATAGATATATTATATATTATATATATTAACAGAGGGCCATGGACCCTGTACTCCCAGAGCACCTCCCACAAAATGCCATGAGGGACACGGTCAAATGCCTTCTCCAATCCACAAAACACATGTGGACTGGTTGGACATCTAAAGCTAATATCTTCTCTTTCAGAGAGCTAACTAGCATACATTTATCACAAGTAAAATTAACACTAACAACGAAGGAAGAATTACTAAACATCCTGAAAGCTGAAAGTTTGCCATACTTAATTATTACATACCTTTAAGTGAATACTTGCTGTATGTTGGAAAAATCGGAAGTGGGTTTTCTTTGATTGCTGTTTGAAGACCGCAAAACAGAAAGCAGAAAAAAAAGAACTGCGATAGGCAAGAAAAATAAATGCAAATGAAAGGTGACAGTATAAAATATTGAGGCAAAAAAGAAAATTAGAGGATATAAATTAAATTTAAAATGCCAACACAGGCAAGAAACTCACGGTAAATGCTTCAAACACTTCAGATGTGCAATGCGCATCACTCACCTTCTCTGGCTACTGATCAAGCAATTTCTCTTTTGGGATCCTGATTCAGGAGATAACATGAAAGAGTGCCTCTGCAGCAGCTGAGAGACACTGCTTCTGGATATTGTTTCATATAGTCCACTAGAACTAACACAAAGCAATGCCCTTGTGCAGTCTTGACAAGGTCCAAACTAATTCTTTTAGAATGGATCTCAATAAATGTAAGGGGCCACAGTGGTGCTTTTGGGATGGCCAGTGGATTCACTCACTGAAATTAGTGACACGCTGCACACCTCCTGAGAACATTGCCACACATTCCTGCACAAAAGAAATAGGTCTGTTTAATGTTTTTTTCCTGTCTAATTGCATTAGATTATGGTGAGCTGCCTGGAAAACATTACCCAATGGCCTTTTGGGACCAACAGTTGGGTTGTTTCTTCTTCTTTGAGTGTAATTGCAAAATAGAGGTCAGATGAGGTGCACCACTGGGCTGCATTCATTACCAATCAATTACTCTGACTTGGTCAAAGGCCTTAGGGTCTTTACACATGACTGCATTAAGGGAAAATCTCAGAGGGGAATCTGAACCAGTAGTTTTTGGCAGGGACTTCCCCATTTTCTGTGTCCCCCTGATGTGAAGCATACATTGTCTGCCCCAGCACCACATCCCTAGTCAATGCTGTGCACATTTCACACAGTCCCTCACTATGATAGGACCCATCTAGAAACAATTCCTTCTCTAATGACTGAAACCCTGGCCAACTTGTCCCAGGGATTAGTAGGTGGGCAAGGCACGTGCTGGTGGTGCCCTCTCTCAAGGTGCTGGTCTTTCTCTTTTTTATTATTATTATAAAACTATTTGCAGCTGATGTTTGAGTCAGTATTGTAATATATTGCATATTTTATTACCTATATTTAAGACTAAGACATTTTAAATGAGATGAGGAAATTATATGAGGCAGCTTCGGGCTAAGGAAATCTGACTATATTTTCTTTATTTAATCTGAATGTTAGTATGGGGGCGGTGGTAGCTCAAGTGGTTGAGGCTCTGTCTCATTGACTAGAAGATCAGGGTTCAAGCCCTGGCACCACCACACTGCCAACGTTGGGCCCTTGAGCAAGGCCCCCCATGCTCCAGCTGCGCTCTGACCCCAACCCCCAAGGATGGAATATGCGAAGAAAGAATTTCACTGTGCAGTAATGTATATGTGACAAATAAAGACAATATATTATTATTTATTAGTATTAAATCAAGAGTGTGACCATTGTAATTGGGAGTTATTATGTTCTGATTAACCCATACTTAATCTGGAAAGGGCACAACCACTGTTTTCAGAGAGTTTTGTATATTTATCATGCTAAATATTAAAGTTTCCAACAATTAATGTTTTATCTAATAAAACAACCAGATTTGAGATGGAATACACAATTTCATGAATTCAGTATATGGCCCTGATAGTCTATAAATAATACTTTGTGGAAATGACTAAGCAGTCTTAATTAATCTCTTCTGACACTTAGATGAGGGAGATGAACATAACTCTATCTGGGAGAACTAGCTTTTATTTAATACTACATAATCATTTAAGTTAATCTATGTTTCCATTAAATGTAGTACACTGAACACAGCGAATCATCTCTCTCCACCTATCCCTATCTTCTGCATCCTCAACACTTGCACCCACTAGCTTCATATCCTCATTAATTACATCCATATACCTCCTCTTTGGCCTTCCTCTTTGTCTCCTGCCTGGCAGCTCCATGTCCAACATTCTCCTACCAATATACTCACTCTCCCTCCTCTGAACATGTCCAAACCATCTTAATCTGGCCTCCCTAACTTTGTCCCCCAAACGTCCAACATGAGCTGTCCCTCTGATGTACTTGTTCCTAATCCTGTCCAATCTTGTCACTCCCAAAGAGAACCTCAACATCTTCAGCTCGGCTACCTCTAGCTCTGACTCCTGTCTCTTCTTCAGTGACACTGTCTCTAAACCATACAGCATGGCCGGTCTCACCACTGTCCTGTACACCTTCCCCTTGATTCTCGCTGATATTTTCCTATCACACAGAACTCCCGACACCTTTCTCCATCCATTCCAACCTGCCTGCACTCGCTTCTTTACCTCTTTCCCACAATCTCCATTACTCTGGACTGTTGACCCCAAGTACTTAAACCCCTGTACCTTCTTCACCTCTTCACCCTGTAACCTTACTGTTCCACTTCCCTCCCTTTCATTCACACACATGTACTCAGTCTTACTACGACTGACTTTCATTCCTCTACTCTCCAGCGCAAACCTCCACCTCTCCAGGTTTTCCTCCACCTGCTCCCTGCTCTCACTACAGATCACAATATCATCTGCAAACATTATCGTCCAAGGAGACTCCTGTCTGACCTCTGACAACTGGTCCATCACTATAGCAAACAGGAAGGGGCTCAGAGCCGATCCCTGATGCAGTCCCACCTTCACATTGAACTCCTCTGTCTGACCTACAGCACACCTCACCACTGTCCTGCTCCTCTCATACATGTCCTGCACCACTCTGACATACTTCTCTGCTACTCCTGACTTCCTCATACAGTACCACAGCTCTTCTCTTGGCACCCTGTCATATGCTTTCTCCAAGTCTACAAACACACAGTGCAACTCCCTCTGACCATCCCTATACTTCTCCATCAAAATTCTCAGAGCAAAAATTGCATCTGTTGTGCTCTTTCTGGGCATGAAGCCATACTGCTGCTCACAAACTTCCACTACCTTCCTTAACCTGGCTTCCACAACTCTTTCCCACAGCTTCATTGTATGGCTCATCAACTTTATCCCCCTATAGTTGCTGCAACTCTGCACGTCACCCTTATTCTTAAAGATCGGCACTAACACACTTCTTCTCCATTCCTCAGGCATCCTCTCACTCTCTAAAACCCTGTTGAACAAACTAGCTAAAAATTCCACTGCTGCCTCTCCCAGACACTTCCAGACCTCCACCGGGATGTCGTCAGGACCAACTGCCTTTCCACTTTTCATCCTCTTCAAAGTCTTCCTGACTTCATCCTTTCTAATCTTATCTACTTTCTGTTTCACAGAGTTCACTCCTTCTACTCTTTTTTCCCTCTTATTTTCCTCATTCATCAGCTCTTCAAAGTACTCCTTCCATCTCCTCTGTACACTCTCCTCACTTGTGAGCACCCTTCCATCTCTATCCTTAATAACTCTAACTTGCAGCACATCCTTCCCATCTCGATTCCTCTGCCTAGCTAACCTGTACAAGTCCTTCTCTCGTTCTCTAGTGTCTAACCTAGTGTACAACTCATCATATGCCTTCTGCTTGGCCTTAGACACCTCCCTCTTCACTCTGCACTGTAACTCCTTGTATTCCTGTCTATTCTCTTCAGTTCTGTCCATGTCCCACTTCTTCTTGGCTAACCTCTTCCTCTGGATACTATCCTGAACTTCCTCATTCCACCACCAAGTCTACTTATCTTCTTTCCTCCTTCCAGATGACACACCCAGCACCTTTCTCCCTGTCTCCCTGATCACTTCTACTGTAGTTTCCCAGTCATCTGCCAGCACTACCTGACCACCCAGAGCCTGCCTCAACTTCTGTCTAAATTCCTCACAACATTCCTCCTTTTTCAGCTTCCACCACTTGGTTTTCTTCTCTATCTTTGACCTCTTCATCTTACAGACCATCAGAGTCATCCTACACACCACCATCCTATGCTGTCTGGCTACACTCTCTCCCACTACCACTTTACAGTCACTAATCTCTTTCAGATTGCCTCTTCTACATAGGATGTAGTCTACCTGTGTTCTCCTACCTCCACTCTTGTAAGTCACTTTATGCTCCTCCCTCTTCTGAAAATAAGTGTTAACCACAGCCATGTCCATCCTCTTAGCAAAGTCCACTACCATCTGTCCTTCAAGGTTCCTTTCCTTAACTCCAAACTTGCCCATCACCTCCTCATCACCTGTGTTCTCCTCACCAACATGTCCATTAAAATCCGCTCCTATCACCACCCTCTCACCCGTGGGAATGCTCTCCATCACCTCATCTAATTCACTCCAGAATCTCTCTTTCTCCTCCAACTCACAACCTACCTGTGGGGCATAACCACTAACAACATTCAACATCACCCCTTCAATCTCTAACTTCAGACTCATCACCCTGTCTGACACTCTTTTCACCTCCAGGACATTCCTCACAAACTCCTCCTTCAGGACCACACCTACCCCATTTCTCCTACTATCCACACCATAATAAAACAGCTTGAATCCTGCTCCTATACTACAAGCCTTGCTACCCATCCACCTGGTCTCCTGTACACACAGTATATCCACCTTCCTTCTCTCCATCATATCAGCCAGCTCTCTACCTTTCCCTGTCATAGTACCAACATTCAGAGTTCCTATTCTCAGTCCTACACTCTTACCTTTCCTCTTCTCTCTCTGTCTGTGCACTCTCCTCCCTCCTCTACTTCTTCGACCAACAGTAGCCCAATTTCCACTGGCGCCCTGTAGGTCAACGGCGCCGATGGCAGTCGTTGTTAACCCGGGCCTCGACCTATCCGGTATGAAATTCATACTGACGATTCGCATGGTTAAATTTGGCAATGTTTTACGCCGGATGCCCTTCCTGACGCAACCCTCTCTATTTATTCGGGCTTGGGACTGGCACAGAAGTCACTGGACTGTGACCCCCATGGCTAGATTAGTACACTGAACTCCTGATCAGTAATATTTTCATTAACAATAAACATATTAGATGTAAGAACTCTAATATTAACAGTCTGAGCTACAGCTTTTATCACGCATCACCAGTACCTGACCTCACTTATGCTCTTGTGGCTGAATGGGCAAAAGAGTGGAGGTTATTAAAACAGCAAAGAGTGAATTAGATCAGGAAAGGGATGTTCAAAAACCACACATTGGTGCAATCGTCACGTGTCCACAAACATATGACCATATTGTGTAGCTCTACATAGATATGTTTTTTTGGTTTTGTGTTGTTTTATAAGGGGGGCACGGTGGCTTGGTGGTTAGCACATTTGCCTCAAACCTCCAGGGTTGGGGGTACGTCTTTTGTCTACCGATTATATTATTAAACTTCTTATGGATCCTGTCTATGCTGAATAAACACTAATATAGCATCAAAAATGCATTTTATATGTATTACACCAAAGGGGACAATGAAAATTATTATTATTATTATTATTATTATTATTATTATTATTATTATTATTATTATTATTATATTGCTTACCAGAAAAAAGGAAATATTCAGAAGCTAATTTTGTACTGTGTAGGCTATTCTGACACTTTTAGATGGAGATTAGTGTTAAACAACAGTTTTAAATTGCATTGTTAATGTTAACTATAAATCTTAATATTAAAAATAAGTGCTAAATTTAATTGTTTAACGTAGAACTTTGTTTATATGCTAATTGTTGTGCTTTTTTTGAATGTGCACAATTGGGAAAACATGGCAGGGTTGCCAGTTTTACACAATAGTTGTGAAAAGACTGTTGGTGACAGGTTATTATTTTTTCAATTAGGTTCAGTATGCTGATTTGGGACTGTGATTCCCTTGCACCAACCTCTGCTTTTAAATTAGAAGTAGGGTCACAGTGCATCAGTGGTATCTAACCTGGCTATTTGGCTTGTGCTGCATGTGCTACTAACTTTTACATTTACCTACTTCTGTATAGTAAGCCTGAAATTAAATAACAAATACTAATTTCAGGATTTACCAGTTGCACTGATGACTGAGTTCCCAAAGAAGCATCTTGGATCAATCTTTCCAATACATCTGAAAACTTAAATAGGTCTTTGGTTTGGGTATATGCCTACACTGTCTGTGTTTAAATCTCACTATATGATTTGTTTGCAGAAATCGATTTCATTTATTTACAATTATTAGCTTTAAAAAAAGATTTTTTAAATCAGGCATTGAAAGACGAAGGCAAAAGGATGAAATCTTTGGTCTGGAGCTGAATGCAGAGATGGAAAAGGATCTGTCTGGATCAACATAGGGGCTAAAAGCTAGGCAAATGCCTTATTTGTCTCAGGTGTCAAAATGAAAGGAATGCTAGGAGAGACGAGTCTGGTGTGAGGTGCTGCAAAAGGATGACATCTCTGATGAAACAACAACAGAACTTAGCAAAGCCCAGGAAATACTGTAAATGTTAAATGTTTATGAGTTTGAGCCACTCTTCCACTGTTTGGATCTTCCCAGGCTTGCCCTTGACCTGTCCACTCTCAAGTGTGTAGCCCAGGAAGATGACCTGAAAATCTCTGCTTTTACAAACAGTCTGTTTTCAAGCAGTCTTTGAAGAACCGGATGGATACGGATGATGTGTTGAAGTACAAGAGAGTGATAATTGTGATTAAAAAAAGTGATAATTGTGATGCTTATCCATCCAGGGGTATTTTCTCCCCCAAATGGGTAATGGATTTTGACCTGTCAGCTCCTCATAGAGAAGGAGCTAATAAACATATATGATAAAATACCACTGGATGGATAAAAGTATGTATGTTACGTATGTAACCTGGTTCACTGAGAAGGGAACAAGACGCTGCATCATGGCTGACGCTATGGGAACGCTTCCATGTGGAAGTCGTGTCTGAAGCTCTGTGTGAAATCACACCGATTTATTGGCTTGGGTAGGTCATGTGACAAAACAGAGCGTGTCAGCAAGCCCATAAAAGGGTATCTACACCACATTACTCCAGCTTCTACTTGTCTGATGGGAGCGTGAGTGAACGCCCGGGTTGTGGCTGTCAATGCAGTGTCTAGGTCTCTTCTCAGGGAACCGGGTTACATATGTAACATAACTCAACGCTGTGACATGTCTGATGCTATGGGAATGCCACCACACACCAGGAGATGTCTGTCCCAGAGGTTGTGAAAGAGCACAAATGAGCCAGGAGCAGAGCATCATTAGCCCTGTAAGACCCAGGACAGAGGAGTGGGGTCCAGGTCCAGGATATAGAACTTGATAAAAGGTGTGTGGAGAGGACCAACCTGCCACAGCACAAACATCCTGGGGGGTAACACCCCTAGCCAGGGTGCTGGACAAGGTGACACACCTAGTGGAGTTAGCTGTAATCCCTAAAGGTGAAGCCACACAGTGCACCTCATAGGCCCAGGAGATAGTATAGCTACCACTACACAGCACAAGGTGCTGCTTGGAGACCAGATTGCTTTTGTTGCGGCCACCAAAGCAGATGAAAAGGGAGAGGATTTATGCCTTGTGTTCGAGCAGGCATAAGTCCCAAGAACTCGAAATGTTCACAGCAGGTGCAGTCTCTCCTGCTCCGCCAACTCATGGGGCAGAGGGAAGAAGGCCTGCAGAAAGGCCGGATGACCGGCTTATAGCAGAGCCATTTCCATGGTCAGAAACTCCTCAGAAGCTGACTCCATTGGCTCCATTGAAACACGGCGTAAACATAGACTGACCTAATGATTGATGAAGGGGACCTCCAAAGGTAAAGTTTCAGGAGAGTGTTTCAGCACTAGAAAATAGCCCTCATCTTCAGGCAATTTGTGTGCCATGAGAGAAAGGAGACCTGCTAAATACCATGGGCAGGGCAGCCATCTAGGGCTGCTCCCAGCCTGAGAGGGGGTATCCATCGAAAGAGTCCTGTGACAATGACGCCCAAAGAGTGGGACCTAAGTTGAGAAATCAGGATCTGTCCACATAAGAAGGGTACAAAGCTTGTGACGTGTAACCCTTGTGACCCTGAAAAGGGTGTCATCCTCTGCTCCTGAGCTAACGGAATGGAATAGCTTTGGCTGCTCCACCCTGGTGATTCCTCAAGCTTAAACCCCAAAGGTGGCTAGTTAGAAATCAATCTGCCAACTTCACTGGAGTGAGAGCTCAAAGCGTGACCCTGTGGGCAAGCTACGGCATCTCAATGCCTGGCTGCCACTTCCCTCGACTAAACCAAGGATGAACCAGTCTATCTGGATAATGTAGTACATGTGATGCCCCAGAGTAAGGAATGATACCGAAGCCTCTCCCCTAGGTGAGATACATAGAAGCATTGGCTCTTCAGGATCGTAAGTAAATGAATATCCAGCAATCCTCAACACCTCGATGTGAGTCTATGGGACAAAATAGGAGACGTCTGCATGGAGGTGGAAGGCGTCATGAAGTTAGTCAGAGATTGTCAAGCTCATAGCAGACAACACTAACTTTTTATCATGCCAAAGCAACACTTAGCCAGAGATTTTAGAACACCACAGAATGTCTAAATGCTGTTGTCCTTCAGCTCCTCAAGTCCAATGCAGATTGCAAAGCGAGCTCCTGGAGCCAAGGCGGAGGTATTAGAGTCAGCTGAGAGGCAGAAGGGATTCAAACGGGAAACCAGCCAAAACCAAGCATGGAGTGGCTCAGGCTGCAATGCTAGCCTTCTTTTCCTGCCTCAGAAGGCCATACTGGGGCTGGTGGCTACTGTCTTTGCCCTAGCTCCTCACTGTGGCAAAGGAAGAACAGGCCTTTAGGAGACACCAGGATGTCTAAAAGAAAGGTTTGTCCCTTTCTTTTATCTCTGTCAGATTGCCTCTCTGTGACAACTAAATGCAGTCATGAATGGCAGATGGCATGGACCATCTGCTTTGTGGCACAGAGGGCTAAATCTGTGGCCTGGCAGAGTTCAGACCTCATTGATGAGCCTCTTCCCGCTGATGAGCTCCGTATGACTGCTAAACTGCCACTGTGTGCAGTACCGCAACGGCTTAAGTTGCAGGATTGTAGGCCTTTCCTATAAAGCCAATGTGGCCTGACAGGACTTCAGTGGAATGTAGACATTCTCCATGCAGCCAATGAAGGGGAGAGATAGCCTGCAAGCGTCTCTTCAACCCTAGGCATTGCCGCATACCCCTGTTCATCAAATTCCACAATGGCTGAATAGTCAGCAGTGGCTGAGGAGAACAGTCAGGCAGAATAAGGAATATTCCACAACCTCAACACCTCAGTGTGGAGTTATGGGAAAAATAGGAGACGTCTGCATGGAGGTGGAAGGCGTCATGAAGTTAGTCAGAGATTGTCAAGCTCATAGCAGACAACACTAACTTTTTATCATGCCAAACTAAGCTAAGCTTAGCAACAGCACATGTGATCGCCTCCATGAGATTTTAGAACACCACAGAATGCAGTGGCAATTCAAATGCTGTTGTCCTCATCAAGCTCCTCAGAGTCCAATGCAGATTGCAAAGCGAGCTCCTGGAGCCAAGGCGGAGGTATTAGAGTCAGCTGAGAGGCAGAAGGGATTCACAAAGCTGTGAAACCATGACCAAATCTGGCAAGCTGCCTCGACAGACACGGGACTTGAGCCACGCAGTGCAAGCGCTTGGTTGGAAATACAGGCAAGTGAATGCAAAATAAGCTTAGCGTCAGCATGCGAAACTCAACAGCACAAACATCTTCGTACCACCTGGTAGAACCTTTTTTTTAACCACTCTGTAGGTTCCCATGATATAACAGATCCCTGCACTCCCAATACAGTTATAAGAAACAGAAAAACAAAAAGTTTCTTGGACCTAAATACTCATAACTCCACAAGAGATACATATATTGCTGTGACAAGTAATGACAACTGGCCATGTATCAGCCTTAAATCTTCTTCTCTAGAATTTCCAATCACCAAGCTCTTTTTCTATACAAACATGTATTACAGGAATAGCCAGGATAGTAAATGAAGTGAAAAAACTATGAAATGGACAAATCCTTTTGGAATGCTGTAAAAAAAAAAAGGCAATGCAGAAAACAACAACAACTGCTGCAACAACAAACACATCTGTTGCAATTGCAGTGAGGAAGGCCATGACAAGGAGAATTGTGAAAAAAAAACATCTAATTTGCCTCCACAGTAAAACAAAAATCTCTGAGAACAACAGATGTCAGACAGACATCACTTAGATGAACATAGAAAAAAGCAAACCACTAACTATAGTAATCTTCTAACAAGCAAGAAGAATACTGCAATACAAAGTGAAACTCTTTCAAATGATACCCATCCCAGTCAGAGTTCACTGAGAATCAAAAGTCAAATAAAATGTCAAATAAAATAAAAAATAACAGAAAAGCAAGCTTCTCAAAACAAAAAGAGGAAACTTCAAAGACAAGACAAATTAAAGATGTGGAAATAAAATAGATTGAACAACATAGTGTCAGGAACAGCTGGACAGTTCTCTGCCAGGCCCAAAGAGGGCACTGGTGGGTGAATTCTGGGAGCCTGCTTGTTTGTGTGTATCTTGTGCCACGCCTTCCCTATTGTTTAATTCCTGCCATGTCACCTGTTCCACCTTAGTCCTAATGTTGTGCCCTATATATAGGGATCATTTTGTATCTGTCTTTGTCAGTCATTGTTCCATGTTCAGTATGTCAGGTTTTGTTTTATTAGTGTCATGTCTTAGTAGTTTAGTTAGTTTTCCCCATGTCCTGTGTTTATGTTAATGAAGCAGTGCTTCTTTCAATCCTGCATATGGGTCTCCCTTCCACGGCGTGCAGGTGCGTGCACGTGGCAACCATGGAAGTCCGGGTTTGAACTCCACATAGGGTGGGGGTGCCTGGATGTTACACATAGCAGAAGGTAAAACTAGGACTATGCAGATTTTCACCATTTTTAAAATCTGAAATTCTTCTGGTAGAACAGCCATCCATAAAAGAAATGACATGATTCATCATCACATCAATATTATCAGCAACCTACAGGTATGACTGACACTAAAATAAAACATTACAGTATGTTCTATAACCATTTCGTCTGATCTAAATTTGACAGACATAAACCTAGACAATGTTATCTCTCAGCTCCCATCTTCCTTTATATTAATGGAACATTTTAATAGCCGTAATTTTTTATGGGGAAGTAAACATTGTAATAAAAAAGGGATGAAGAATGAAGACTTTAAAGTTGACCATAGTTTACGCATTTTAAACAATGGATCTTCAAATATTTACATTTATCTGCTACATGGAACATACTCGGGGTGGCCCCGTGTGTGTGTGTGTGTGTGTGTGTGTGTGTGTGTGTGTGTGTGTGTGTGTGTGTGTCCTGTGATGGGTTGGCACTCTGTCCAGGGTATATCCTGCCTTGATGCCCAATGATGCCTGAGATAGGCACAGGCTCCTCGTGACCCGAGAATAGATCGGATAAGCGGTAGACGATGAATGAATGGAACATACTCCACAATCAATCTAACAATTTGTCAACCTGAACTCTTCATAGATCTACCATGGAAAGTATATCATGACCTCTGTGGAAGTGACCACTACCCAATTATCATAACTATTATGGAAAAAAGTTGCCTGGTATCAGTTTCAAGCTCTCTATTGTGAGAGATTTGATTGCATTCCAGAACACAACTCAGATACCATGCAGAATTTTACAGGAACACTTGTAGCTATAGCAAATTCTACACTCCTCAAAATAACAATGAACAGAAAACCTAGAAGAATCCTGTGGTCTGAGAGTAAATGTAACAAATCTGTAAAAAAGAGGAAAAAAACAGAAAGACTCTTCTTAAGATATCCAACAGCTAAAATCTTTTCAAATTCAAGATGAGTAGAACACAACAAGAAGAATTATAAATGTAAATAAAAAGGAAAGCTGAAGAAGATCCAACATGTCAACAAGTACCCTAACAAACAAACTATAAAACCTGATACTGAAAATAAAGGGCAAGAACAGTGGCCTATAAATGCAACACATCAACGTTATAGATAACGAGCCATTAAAAAGTCCCATGACACAGCTGTAAGACTAAATATAATTCACTACTGATGGCTTTTATCAGGAAAGTGCATGTCATAGTTGTTCACTGTAGTTTATACATAGATGATATTTGCATCAGCTACAGAAGGAAGTACATAAATACTATAGAGTGAAAAATCCATTTAAAGATAAACAAAATATGTACTTGTTCAGCACAGAATGGTTTCAAGTTCTCACAAACAAAAACTGTCTGTATGCACTTCTGCCAGCTTTGTCCACTTACATACAATGAGCCAGAGTTTTTCATGAATGGAATCCCCATCAAAGTTGTAAAAGAGACCAGGTTTTTCAGTATCAACTTGGAGAGCAAACCTTTATCTCTCACATTAAACTAAAAAAGAAAAAGAAATGTTTTAAAGCAATAAACATTTTAAAGATTTTATTCAAAAGGGAGCAGACAACTCAACACTAATGAAACTGTATAGAACTTTAATCTGCTCAAAGAGCATCATCTATGGATCAGCCAGAAAATCTTACCAAAGACTTTTGGACACTGTACACCACCATGGCATACAATTGGCTTAAGTGGCCAATCACCAATCCAAAGTCTATACGTGCAAGAAAACAAATCCTCCCTGTAAATCAGACTGTTAAAGATAGCTCTACAGTATGCAATCAAACTAAAAATGAATGAGGAAAACTACACCAGGTTTTGTATGTAACCTGGTTCTCTGAGAAGGAAATGAGACACTGCATCATGGCTTGACACTATGGGAATTCCTCTTTGCAGAATGGTTGGCATGTGGCGAGCAACACAGCATCTTGTTCCCTTCTCAGGGAACTGGGTTGCATATGTAACCTGGTGTAGTTTCTTTTCAAGGGAACTTATCTTGGCGCTACAGGAACTACAGGAGCAGATCATCAACTAGCCCTGTAGGACATGGGACCATGGGGTGGGGTCCAAATCCATGCTATAAAACCTGATTATAGTGTGCAAAGAGGACTAGCCTGCCACACCACAGATCTCTCAGAGAGGAACATCTCTAGCCAGGGCACTAAATGAGGTAATACTTCTAGTAGAGTGAGACCTAACACCTAAAGGCAAAACATGCCATGCACACCTGGTGTCCTGAAACAGCAGAGACCATCCCAAAGGGGGCTGAGATAAATAATGAATGGGAGCAACAGTAGGCACAATTGACCCCTGAAACACTGTACGTGTTGGGGTACAGTGTTGTCTGAAAACTGCTGGGGAGGCCAGTCCTAAAGGTAGGGGAGAGAACAATTATGGTCAGTTATGTTCTGGCTGGCAGACATAACTGATCTCAAATCCTGTCTCACCAGAGGGGCCTGGCTCTGAGCTTGCTAACCACCTGGCCACCCTATCCTTATAAGGGAGGTCCACTTAGCAACACTAAGGGCACTAAATTATACATAGAGGGCTCCCTGAATACAAAGAAGCTGGAGTAATGTGACATAGATGCCCTTTTATGATCTTGCTGGCACACTCCATTTTGTCACGACTTACCCGAGCCGGTAAATCGGCAGGATTTCACACAGAGCTTCAAACACAACTTCCACAAAGAAGAGAATTCCCATAGAATCAGCCATGACACAGTGCCGAGTTCCCTCAAAAGGGAACTGAACTTTGGTCAGGGATGCATATACTCTGATGCAGCTTATTTGTTGCAAAGGCTGCTGCCACTTGCACATTTCTTTGTCTTCAGGAACTGCTGTGTATAAGTTTGTGTCAATTGTTTGTCAATCTGTCTAGATTAGGAAAAAATAAGATACATAAAGGAGTAGAAAGGATAATGAGCAAACAGTTCAGAAAATGTGTGCATCCATGCCCCAACACATTATGGAGGAGACTCGCACTCTCTGTGCATAGTTTGTTTGGGAGAGGTGCATGCAGATGCGGCTCTCGAGGGAGCCGTCTGCATGAACTGCAAAACTTTTCTGCCCCATAAGCTCCACCACTTGGCTGTTTTATCCAGCCAAGCATCTACGCTTCGTGGCTTGGGTTCCATGCCAACACATGTTTTTGGCCGTGCAAAAGTGGCTCTGTTCACCTCTGAGGAGTCAACCCACTGTTCCTTGCTTTCTCTTTTCACTAGACCCTCTGGGGCTGGACACTATGGTACAGATGTAGCCATGGCTCTGTCTATATGCTTTCCCCAATAGCTCTGCTCACGGGGGTCCTATCCAGGCTATGCCACAACTGAGTCCACTTGTTACCCACCTCACTGGCCTGCCCAAGTCTCATTTGTAGATCTAATTTCCTTTCTGGACAGTCATCTTTGGGAGATTCCCATCAGGAGGAACCTCATCTCTCAGGCACAGGGGCGATTCTCCACACTTGCTGCAATCTTTGGAACCTTTGGGTCTAGCCCCTGAGGGGAACCAGCTCCTAGACTGTGGTCTCCCAACCGAGGTTGTGGAAACTATGGTGAATGCTAGGGCACCTTCCACAAGAAGACTGTATGAACTGGAGTGGAGGTTCTCATCAGGATCAGGATTTGGATCAGGATCTAGTTCAGTAAATGTCTGACCCAACTTGTGCATATTTTGAAACTCATTAACGATGTTAAACAGGTAAAAAACTGACATTTCTAAGAAAAAGATCACTAAACCTTTCTGAGAGATTCATAACATCATCTTCTGTGCCTCTTTTTGTACTAGCCTTACACAGTTGATTGCTAGAGTCATCTGACTGACCTGGAACAGACAATGAATGATACACAGAGTCACTGATACAGCTGTCAAAATTTCTGTGTTTCTGTGACATTTGGGTGGTAAATTAAGATTTGGCCCTAACAACATTTGTGCATCCCCTCACTGGACAACTCATAGCACATCCTTCTACAATATGTGCCTTCAAGTGTGCTATTAGATATTTAGCATTTTGACACTGGCGTTCATACACCGTCACTATGCGTTTAACAGCGGTAACAGTGGTAACAGCCATCCAAACAGCAATTGTTGGCAAAGTACTGCCTGTACTTGAGTGAAAGTTACCTCTAGTTAAAATGTTACTCCAGTAAAAGTAGAAGCCCACAATTTTTCTACTTGAGTTAAAATACAAAAGTACTTGTAACCAAATGTACTTGAGTAAAAAAGTAATACATTTATCCTACCTCTAATGCCATCATTTTTTGTATTATTATTGTACTATTTATTTTATTTGAGAAAAATCTGTCACTCTACTCACACATGCCTGTTAATACAAGGTCTTAGAAATGAACATGATACAGATGTCAGTTAACATTATTCTGAGCAGTCATGGTGGGCAAGGGCAACATGAGGGCTGTAAAATAGCAGGATTTGAGACCAATTAGGTTTTGTCCTTTTAAGTTTGTTATACTTAAGACAGACAGTGACTAATTAAAACCCAGATAAAACACTTTACCATGCAGATGTTGAGATGACACATTTATGTGTGTGTGTGTGTGTGTGTGCGTGTGTGTCACTGGGCACTACACAAGAGAAAGGACCATTATATAAAGACAGGGTCTGTAGCTTGAAAATTGTTTCCTACATAAAGTGCTTAAAAATGAAATCATATACATCATAGCAGAGGAAAATAATAAGTACTATAGCAGGACAGCCTTGGTAACTCGTACAGAATAACTAATGTGTTTCAAACAAATGACAAGCAAGGATCAAAGCAGATTCACTTTGACAGAATCTTGCAGCTATACAAGCAGCAAATTAAAATAAGATATGTTTAAATTCAGCACAGTCAATATTTTAGTATTTAGTTAACTAATGCTATCGTGTGTGATGGGCAATTGCAGTAATATCCTGCTTTACATTAAAAAAAAAAACTTAGAGACTGGTCAAATGTCAACAATAAAGTTGACCTATTGGGTTATTGGGTTGCTGTAAAACATCAATAATGTTAATATAAGTTGCCGCTCAAGTTAGTGATTACGATAGCTTACTTAGCTAACTAAAGCATAACTAGTCATGGATAACATAATTAAGACAATGACAGATTTATTCACATACACAATAAAATCCTTCATTGTTGCAAGCTAACATTAGATGTTCAGGATGTTCTCACTACATGTTTTCTCAAATATGCTGGAGAATTCTTGTAAGATGAAATCATAAGTTACTGAAGTGGGCAGAGCAGACATCTGAATATGAAAGTCTCTTTCTTCTGTTCTACAACTTTAAACAAAAGCTGCAGTTAAGGCCATGGGTGTGCGGGTAGCGGGATGGGATCAGGGTTTTCTTCCATCATATGTTACAGTATTACAGGCTGTGACACTGCAATTTTACTGTACTGTACTGATTAAGCTCTCTGCATTTAGTGAAACCGAAAAGCTTTGCAGGGCAAAAATAATGCATGCGCTGTACCTCAGTTTACTTGCTGTGCTGTGACTGGACAATGTTTTTTTTTTTTAAAACATAATGAGAGATGTGGCAAAATGTAGTGGAGTAGAAAGTAAGATATGTTGCTTCAAAATGTAGTGAAATGAAAGTAAGATGTTTCAAAACATTTTTATAATTTTGTAAAGTACAAATACTAGAAAAAGATACTGAAGTACAGTAACGAATTACAGTTACTTCATTGCTGCCCACCACTGCCCAACAGTAATGTTAACAGGAGCAGATACATTATGTCTGCGATAAAAATGAGCCTAAAACAATCCATATCTGCAGACTGTCTGTTTGCATCTGGCTCCAAAGCACTTAAATAAACAACAATAAACTTTACACAAGCATGTTCAGTTCCAATTATCTATTTTATATTTAAAAGTTAGCTATTTTATATTTAAAAATTCTTTGTGTAGAGCAGTAGTCTACTTTAACTACGTATTTTTAACTTTAACTTACTTTAAGTTAAAAATAAAAGTTGAAGACTTAGAAAGTCCTTTCTTGGAACCAGGACAATACAAGAAAGTAACCTGGAGCCTGATCTGATCATAAATCGATGCAATTTCTCAAATTCCTTTGCCATCTATAGATCAAAACATGGTCAAACATGTACTAAAACAGTTCCAGAAAATGGTTGAAAGTATTTGTATTTGTGTCCACCTGTAAACAGACTGTTTTAGCCCAGGTTGACTCTGCAATAGGGTGCTATAGGCTTTGTGACAGGAGAAATATAAGGATTGCTGAAGCTTGAAATGCTCAGTCAGAGTGGGATCAGAGTGGTGCCGGTGCAGCTATTGGAGGAGGCACCAGTGTGGTGTTTAGCTGCACTAGTTTGTTGTGGATAATAATTTACTGCTGCTGCTCTCTATGAACTATGGGCATAAACTTGAGCCTTTAGAGCCTATTGCCAGTGCAGCATACTTGCTGCATCTTTGCTGATAGCAAAATAAATCTGTCAGGTGGCAGAGATGGCTGCAGCTGCAGGTTAAAATGTTTTCTCTTAGAATTTGCAGGCCAAGTCCAAAACACAAGGCAAAGTCATAATTGTGATAACAGGCAAGGGCCACAAAATCAACAAACACTGAAGTAGATTTAACTTGATTTAGCCTGTTTCTTGGCATTATGTAAGCTGGGCTGCATAAACACAAATAGAACACATGCAAGTAAGTTGAACAAATTTGATCATTGCATAGAAAAACTGGATTGTTTTCATGGGGAAAAAGTGTAGTTTCATATGTTATGTTCTATTGTTGGTTTAGATCACAGTGGCTCTTAATACAAGCACTGCTTCAGTACTGCAGTTTGCACTGGGTAAGTAATAACAAATTCTATAAAAACCCAACACATTACTATCTATGTATTTTTGGTAAATACATTTCATGTTTGTTTAAAATATATATCATATTCAGCATGACTTAAATTTAACATACAGTATAATATAATTTCTTATATCAAGTCAGATCAATCCCTAAATTTAAACAAGCAATTACAAAAATCAAATTGATCAATGAAAAACAATTATAGAAATACAGAATGGTTAAGAATTAAGATTTGAAAATAAGCCCATGTCTATAAAAATGGTATTAGAATCACCCCTTATTACTATCAACTTACCAAGAATATCTCTTCATTATTTAAAATATATTTAAATCTCCATCTGTAATTTACTTTTGTTTTTCAGCCCCAGTTATATCCTTTGTTGTCATTCATAAAAACTCCTTCTTAAAAAAATAAAATGTCACAACCAGCCTGCCTCAGAATTTCTTTCATGTACCACATACCCCAGAGCAACTAAGGTTCAGCCATTGATTTCTGTAGCATGACAGTGTTGAGGACATAAATTTTTCATGGCCAGAATGAGTAGGGAAGGCAGAGTACTCAGAATACCAATGGATCACAGCCATCTTATTCAAGGAGATGGAAATAATGGGAGGAAAAAATTCTATGGCCTTCAGCTTCTCTTGATGTTAAGACATAAAATATTCAGTTAGTCAGTTATGAGTGTGCTGGTCCTATTCTTGGTAAAAAAAATATATATTATTGGTGCATTTTTTTTAGGCTCTGGATCCTGCCGTTTCAGTTATTCAGATCCCAGCATAACTGTCTCCTATAGATTGAGCAATTCAAGTGCCTGGACCACCTTGGAGAAGATCAGGTTTTTCATTAATCCTCTTTGGACAAACATCTATCCCCAGCAACCCCCTAGATATATTAATGCATCTCCTTTTATGTAATAAATATTTTTTCCTTTGTTGTTTGAGATGTGATTTTCTGTCAGCTGATGTAATCTTTAATCTATATTAGAAATGAACTATTTTTTTATTTTATTATCTAATATAAAGTATGGTAAATATATGGTAAATATAACTTATTTTGTAACACTCAACAAATCTAATTAAGTCAATCAAACATGATCTGAAAACTCCTTCTCATTTCTAGAGCACCCACAAACAGCAGCACAGTGGTGCATCTACTTACAGTGCCACCAAGCTGCAAGGAAGAGGCTGTGCACCTGAAGTGGTCCCAGGAAGCTGCATTGGGGCCTAATGGCTATGAATCTTGCTGGGGATTGGATAACATACTACTGGTCAACATGGACCACAGACCCACCCTACTGGAGGATAACCTTGACCCTCCTGATACTGCCAACTGGATCTTTTTTCCTGGAGCAACTATAAAGGTTACAGAGAAATACACAGTTTTGAAGGGTTTGTGAATATAGAGAAGTGGTTCCTAAACATGTTACTCTACATGTTTTAGTGCCTTTCTTGCTCCTACACTCACAGGCTTTGTTATTTAGGTAATTAGTTGGATCAGGTGTGGTAATGCAGGAAAAACAACAAAAATATATGGTAGCAATATTCCAGGGCATGGACTGGGAAACTAATATACTTATATGAATGATCTAATCATATAGTCACCTACAGAATGTTTGCCAGCCTTCATGTAAATTATTCATTCATTCATTGTCTGCCACTTATCCGATTCTCGGGTCACGGGGAGCCTATGCCTATCTCAGGCGTCATTGGGCATCAAGGCAGGATACACCCTGGACGGAGTGCCAACCCATCACAGGGCACACACACTCTCATTAACTCATGCAATCACACACTACGAACAATTTAGAGATGCCAATCAACCTACAATGCATGTTTTTGGACCGGGGGAGGAAACTGGAGTACCTGGAGGAAAACCCTGAGGCACGGGGAAAACATGCAAACTCCACACACACATGGTGGAGGGGGGAATCGAACCCGCAACCCTGGAGGTGTGTGCTAACCACCAAGCCACCATGCCCCCTCATGTAAAAATTTATATATGACATAAAATACATGCAGTTACTGATATGTGGGTTTTATATATTGCTACCATACATAAAGATTGAGTTTTCATTTGCTCCAAAGAAAGTAATTCCTAAATCTTTCGAAAACGCACATTATCTGAAGTGGACAAATTGATTATCTTACCGAAATTATCAAAGTACATTTTACTACACCCTTACTCAGGAAGAGTGCTTAGTCCAAGAGCATGTGATCAGTCATATTCTTAAATAAAACTGGCTAACCTAAAAAATTATACACCCTCTTTTTCTAATCATCAGCATGCCTGTCAATCAGATGGGAGCTCCATGTATTTCCATGGTGGAAAGGGAGTAGGGCATAGCTATGCCTCAACCAGGGACATTGATCTCCACCGAGAAGAAGGGCATCACTACTGGAAGGAGGACTTTGAGAACCCACCTAATGGGTGAGTGTAGATTTTATTAAAATCAAGCATAAATCACAAGACACAGGAATTCCACTTATATGGATCAAAATTAGGCAAGTGATCTACTGGCTCATTAAATTCAGTGCTTTCTAATATGCTAGTGAGGACCATGTATTCATAACTGTAAAAGGACACATTGATACTTCTAATAATACATATTACATTATTTTTACTACCATTTTTACTGCTAATAATATACACCTCTCAGGCATACCATTATGACCACTGACAGGTGAAGTGATATATTAGGCAGCAAGTGAACATTTTGTCCTTAAGGCTGATGTGTTAGAAGCAGGAAAAATGGGCAATCGTAAGGATTTGAGAGAGTTTGCAGACCGGGAATGCCCACAAGAGCTGCAGTTTTGGAGATGCTCTGATCCAGCCGTGTAGCCTTCACAATTTGACCCTTGTCAAACTCGCTCGAATCCTTTTCCTGCTTCTAACACATCAATTTTAGGGACAAAATGTTCACTTGCTGCCTAATGTATCCCACCCACTTACAGTGCCATGATGAGGAGATAATCAGTGTAATTCACTTTACATGTCAGTGGTCATAATGGTATGCCGGATCGGTGTATGTAAGCATAATGTCAAGCTTAAATTGCATATTGTTATTATGTTAATAGCATTCAGAGATGGTGCCTTATCCAGAGTGACTTTTAAAATTGCTTTTTAGTCTCTATTTAAAAAAAAAAGCTAGGTCAAAAGACAGGGACTAAAATGTATCAGATTTTTTGAATACTAATCATTTAGAGTATTAGAAATAATTTTAAAAACATTAAGAATTAATGACAACACAAGCTATTGTCATTCAATTATGACAAAAAATACTGGTCTATTAAGATTGACAAACTGGTCTCTTGAAGCAGTAAACAAATGCCTCGGCTGTCTAAAGAATTAATGTTCGCTAGGTAAATTGGTGATTGGCATTCATCAACATACTGTGATGAAGCAGATGGAAAATTGGCTGAATATATTTGCAGATTCTATTAAGAAAATACACAGAGTACCAATGGTAGGCAAAATCCAAAACGTGTAAACATGCAAGTCCAAAACCATAGAAAATCTGTGCAATGCAAACAAATCCAAATCACCCTCCAAATGACACAGAAAACAAGAAACAGAGCAATTGGTCAAAACACAGATAATTAATGAATGAAACGGCTCGATAAAGTAGGTAAGCTAATAATACTTCAGCATCATAGAACTGTGAAATCAGTTTAAATGTCCGATATACAGGAAGTGAGTGAGTTGGAAGCAGTCAAAACTCAGGAGATGGCTCCCTCTGGCGTACAGGAAGTGGGAAATACCGATGGATCTGTTCTACATACACATACACACACAAGTACAAATTTAAATCGGTATTTCTGAAACTTTTCAGTCTGAAGGATTTTTTTTTTGTTTGGCTTGGTTTATGCAAACATTTACACATAACTTTATAAATGAGGCCCATTGTGTCCATGAAAGGCCAAGATATGAAGATATGTCGCTAACTGATAAATTAAGTTGTGCGTACTACTGCTACCTACTGAACAGTTCATTTGGTGGGTCACTGTTGGCTTAAATAGCCTCCACAAAATCCATTTGAATCCATCACAACATGCATAGGGGACAAGAAACAAAACTTTTGAACTGATTACAAGAAGAGTTTGAAGCTATTTAAATGGAAACATACACAGGTTTGAACATAATCTCAGAAGGTACCGCATTGTACCATGATTTTGCATTTACTACTGCAAATTGCTAAGTGGCTCTACAATCATCAAATTTTCATAGTCAGGAGATGAACACATCAAAGCCCACTCTAGACCTGGCAGATTACAAAGGTAAAAAAGTTAAAAACGTTATTTTACCTAAATAATGTCAGAAAACATTCGCTGTAAGCTTCTAGCCAGCACTGAATGTTCCACTGAAGTTAATATACTGTACACTATTATAAGAAAAATAAAACGAAGAGCGTCGAAGATCTTAATGAAGAATTTTATTGCAGCGTCGCAGTGACAAAATACATAAAGTACTTTGGGTTCACTGGAGTCAAAAAGAATGCAGAACAATTCCTGCTCAAACATTTTATACAGTGTTTCCCATGTGTAATTGAAATGAGTTTCACTTTAAATGTAAATAACTGAGTATCCCCCAAATGGCTGGGTGATACTGTCGTCTAGCTGGATGTCCTTAAATAGTAATCATGGTCATATACACCTTGACTTGGTATTGTTACAGGTGTTATCACCCAAATGGTCGGGTGATACTGAATGGTAATCACGTATACCCTTTGTTCAGTGATGGTCCTTGATGTCTTACTGCCACTCCCATACTAATATTTAATTGGATTAAGTGTTCTAAACGTTTGGTACGGCTGCTTTAAACCAATGTAAAAAAAACAAAAAACAACAACAGATAAACTGAATTGAATTTAACATATTTCTATATGATATAAGCCTTTTTGGGAATGAGCTCTTTCAGATGTGCACTCTGGAGTGGAATCTGGGTTGAGGCAGTCTGTAGTTTCTTACACTATGGTTCTTTATATTTTTAATGAAATAATTCCTAATATTACAGGTTTCATATTCTGTTTTATATTTAATTTTTATAACCATAAACTAGGAGTATAGACAGCCATATAAGAACTAATACAAAATGTTCACTTATGGTTATTTGAAGTTTTTATTTTAGTTACTACAAAAATTCCTACAACAGTTATAGTTCAGCATAAATCAACATTTATTAAAATATTTATTAATACAAATATACAATATAGAAAATAATATTGCTGCTGATTATGCTGATTTTGAGGTAAAATAATGCTGAAATTTTTATTTATTTTATTTTTTTTTAACCAGTGAGGCCTAGTGCTTTTCAAGAGTAGAGAAGCATAGTAGTCAAAGGCAAAATGTATACTTGGCATGAGTTTACACCCATATATATTATGTTTATGTTCTCCTTTGTTCTCAGTTTTTGTACTTTTCCATGTGTTTGTTTTGATTCATGTCTTTTCACCCCTATTTTGTTATTGGTTGTTCCCTAAATGTGCCCTAATTTTTCTCATGTTTGTTTTCCCTTTCTGAACAGTTTTGTTATTTAAACCCTTGTGTGGCCTGTCTGCGATGCCAAGTATTAGTGTTGTTTCTGTTACCTTGCTAATTTAAACATAATAATGTAATGCAATTTTGTCTTGTGCTAGCAAATGGCCTATAATAGCCTACCATTTCTCATGAATTGCCTCCTATTAAATAGCTGTATAATTGTGCGGTTTGTAATATATTATACAACTTATTTGAAATCAATTTATCATTTCAACTGCACAATTATCATTAAACTTAACATATTCAATCATTCTGCAGCCTTTTTAGAATGACAACTACTAATAGTCTTACTTTTGGAGCTTGCTTTTTACAAGACTTTCTTCCAGATATTCAGCCAAGATTTACAACACGATCAGATATATGGTGAGCCAGACACATCTTGATTGATATCAGGATTGCTTGTTACAGACAAGTGTAGGCATCTTTGACAGCACAATTAAACAACATTGTTGATGTCATCAGATCCTGCAACTAAGAAACCAATTGTCCTGAAAATGAACTGGTATGGGTAAGCTTCTTTTCACAATCTAACTGATATGTATACAATCTCGATCAAGCTGACACTGCATACAACTTTGCATGTCATTTATTTATAGTGTAGCACTACAAGCTGTTGATGATATACTGGTTAAAAATGATCTGTCTGTGAGAAATATTCAAAATAAGCTTCAATCTTGATTGTAGTTCAGGAAATCAGGAGATGCATGAAGGGTGGACATACAGCAGAACACCAAGATTGAGGCCCTGAGTAGGGAGCTCTGTGTCTGCAAGGAGGCATATGTGGATGCAAAATCAGCTCTTGCATGTTTAATAATAACACACACCAGGCCATCATGGCTGTTCTGATGCAGTGAAGAGAGGTGCACACAGCAACAAAGGCACTGAGTGCCAAGATTGAAGATCTTATTCCAACCCCCCAGTATTAGATTCTCCAACCAAAGTTGCTGCTAATCTGAGTGGAAATTCAGGCAATCAGCAAAAACTATCTTCGTTTGGCACCCCAGTTACAACACTAATGACACCAACTGGAAGTTGCCGTCCAATCTCCAGTCTTCTTATCTCCCACTATAACAATAGAGTCAAGGATGGCTGGATTGATATGGTTGCTTGCTACTAAAATCTGCATTGCCCATGAACCAAAAACACTTTATCTTCAATACCATTTCCTAGATGTTCCCCTTACATCACCAACACTGACCAAAAAAAAAAAAAAAAAAAAAAATCAACCAAAAAGTTCTTAATCTCTCTAGGAAACAATGATTTAAAGGTATTTAAAAATCATAATTTTAACATAATTTATAATATTCTAAATATTTTGTTGTGTCCGCACACATTGATTGTGTGATGCACTTTTTGCCTTCTCACTAATCCAGTGAAATCACAGAAGAAAAACTGTTGGATACCCATTGAGCAATTGAAAAGCAGAATCAGCTATGAAAACAGACAATAGACTCATACCTAAAGCCAATGCTGTTAAACATACTCTGTATCTTGTAATATTAATCGTCGTAATACAGTATGTGACGTCTCCCAGAGAGAGAGAGACTTACCCGGTCAAGATGAACTTTGGAAAAGGGAAGAAAAGAGAACTCTAGAAGCTTTCATGTCCAGGAATCTTTATGTCTTCGCTGGTACCACTCACATACATGTAGAGTAAGTACATGCAAGGCAACATATACCGCCTCCTGGCAATGTTACACATATAAAACAAAATGAAATAAAAGTGAGGTTTATTGTATTTATGATATTTAAATACGGGCTCTACTTCACTGAGCGGGTTCTAGGTGCTAAAAGGAAGTAGGTTTGCGACATGAAAAACTCCAGCATCTGCACCTGTATTCACATCACATTCACACACACATCCATTAGCCTATAATTCACCTCAGACAGCTTTTGTGCTATACAATAAGGGCCAGCGTAAACAGGTGCTAATCTAGTAGTTATGTTCGGCAGAGCATCCGAACAAGGATGAGTCTTCACTCTGACCAGGTCCTCCACAGAGTACGCAACTAGCCTGTATCTCTGGTCGTAATACTTTTTCCTTTTAGTATGGCTGTCATTTAAAATGGACCGTGCATGGTCATGAGCCTCTCTGATTGAGGACATCAAGCTTTCAGGGTAAGGGATACCTGGTTCATTGGTCCCATTACAGCTTGGCTGAGTGATTAATGTCAAGAGGAGTATTCAACTCACACCCACACAGCAACATGGATGGACTATGGCCCATTCTTTCATGTGGTGCCATTCTCAGGGCAAAACAAATTTGGGGTAGGTAGCAATCCTAATCAGTGTGTTTGTTAATGACATAAGCACGAATGGCAGCTTTTAGCGTCCGATTCACTCTCTCTGTTGCGTTGGTTTGGGGGTGATAGGTAGTCATAAGTCAGTGTTCTGACCCCAGGGTGGTAAGTACATGATTGAAGAGGTCACTAACAAAGGGAGGCCCTCTATCAGAGATCAAATATGTAGGTGCACCATGTCGTGCAAAGACCTCGCTAAGCAACTTGCTGGCAGCAACTTGGGTGGTTGCCTCTGCCACTGCACAAGCTTCCAACCACTTTGAAAAGTAGTCTACAAAGACCAGGATGTACGCATACCCACAGTATGTGCGTGGTAAGGGTCCTACAAAGTCTACCCCAGTATACTCCCAAGGCCTTTGCAGGCATATAGGAACCATAAGACCAGCAGGTTTCCTTTGGCTTGGTTTCATGAATTGACAGACAGAACAGGAGGCGACATACTTTTTAGCCTCAGACAACAGCTTGGGCCAGTAAAATCGCATCCTGAGTCGTGCTATCATTTTAGTCATCCCCAAGTGATAATATCATGATAATATTCCATCAGACTCCACCTAATAGTGGTAAGGGCATATAGTTTGAAGGCTACAGGACACTTTGTCATCCACAAAGTACAAGAGACCATCCTGGACCACAAACTGAGACGATTCCTCACCATTACTGACATCCTGACCCTCTAACCCCTACAGAAGTGGTCCAGTAACTGGATCATTGAACTGCATTCGCCTGAGGTGTTCCCGATCTGAAAAGACAACAGGGGGCAAGGTTCGTAAGTCAAGGCCCCCAATAACTGCATACCCAGGGAGGACTTCCAGGGCTGCTTCGCAGGAAGGAACAGAGCTACAAAAAAGAGCGTCTGGCACCCTATTATTTGTCCCAGGCTTATGGACAATGTCAAAGTCAAAGTCCTGTAATCTAAGAGACCACCTAGCCAAATAGATTGGGCCGAGACATTAATCATCTCAAACTGCTGTGGTCTGAAAAGATGAAAAGATATGATGTCATATGAAGGCCCTCGATATGCGAGTGCATGTCAGCCTGAAGTGTTCAAGGGCCCAGTTGACTGCCAAACACTCTTTTTCTGGGGTAGAATATGGCCTCTCAGCTTTATGAAGTGCACGGCTCACATAGGCCACTACAACATCTCTGCCACTGCTATCTCTTTGCATTAGGGCAGCACCAAGGCCAACATCACAAGCATCCGTGTGGATAAAGAATGGAAGTGAGAGGTCTGGAAAGCACAGGGGCCGACCATGGCAGCCTTACATGCACTCGACCACACAAAGGGAACATCTGATCTGGTAAGAGTAAAAAGGGGCTCTGCATGGTGGGCATAATCACCATGTCTATAATAGCTGGTCAGTCCTTGGAACTGTCCGACTTGCTTGTTTTATTTTGCCCTCCTCTGGTAGGACACCATCTGCAGTGACCTTGTAACCAAGAAATGTGAGTTCACTTCTGTAGAACTGGCATTTTTCAAGCTTAGGAGACAACCCTGCAGAATCAAGCCTCATTTACATTTACATTTACATTTCTGGCATTTGGCAGATGCTCTTATCCAGAGCGACGTAGTTGCAACATATTACGTAAACTGGAAAAATAAGAGCTAGTTTAAGTACTTCAGGAAGAGGTAAGTCTTCAGTTGCCGTTTGAAGACAGTCAGAGACTCGGCCGTATGGATACCTAAGGGAAGTTCGTTCCACCACCTTGGTGCCAGAACAGAGAAGAGTCTAGATGTATACCTACCTTTTTCCCTGAGAGATGGTGGGACCAGTCGAGCAGTGCTAGTGGATCTGAGTAAGCGAGGTGCAGTGCGAGAAGTGACGAGAGCTTTGAGGTAAGATGGCGCTGGTCCATTCTTGGCTTTGTAGGCAAGCATTAGTGTTTTGAATCTGATGCGTGCAGCTACCGGAAGCCAGTGGAGGGAACGCAGCAGTGGGGTGGTGTGGGAGAACTTGGGCAGGTTGAAAACAAGTCGTGCAGCTGCATTTTGGATCATTTGCAATGGGCGAATTGCGTTCAGAGGTAGACCTGCCAGAAGAGAGTTGCAGTAGTCCAATCTCGAGATGACCAGAGATTGAACAAGCACCTGAGTAGCCTGTGTGGATAGAAATGGCCGAATCCTTCTGATGTTGTACAGAAGAAACCGACATGAGCGTGTCACATTAGTGACATGGGAAGAAAAGGATAGTTGATTGTCCATGGTTACCCCAAGGTTGCGAGCAGAGGCTGTAGGGGAAATCATGGAGTTGCTCAGAGATATCGCACCTGGAATTATCAGCAGCTCGGTTTTGCTGGGATTGAGTTTCAGCTGATGAGCAGTCATCCAAGATGAAATGTCCACCAGACACGCTGAGATCCGAGCAGAAGTCGTGGTATCTGAGGGAGGGAAGGAGAAGATAAGTTGTGTGTCATCAGCATAGCAGTGGTATGAAAAGCCATGTGAGGATATAACTTTGCCAAGAGAGTGAGTATAGAGGGAGAAAAGGAGAGGACCAAGCACTGAGCCTTGCAGGACACCAGTAGATAGTCTGCGTGGAGCAGATGTCAATCCCTTCCATGTTACCTGATATGAGCGACCATCCAGGTAGGAAGCAAACCATTCCCATGCTGTTCCACAAATTCCAAGACTCCTGAGGGTGGACAAGAGAGTCTTGTGGTTTACTGTGTCAAATGCTGCAGACAGGTCGAGGAGGATGAGGACCGATGACAGTTTGGCTGATCTAGCAGCATGTAGTTTCTCAGTGACTGCCAAAAGGGCAGTCTCTGTGGAATGTGCTGCTTTGAAGCCAGACTGGTTGGGGTCATGGAGGTTATTCTGCATGAGATAGTCAGACAGCTGATTACAAACAACACGTTCAAGAATTTTTGAAAGGAATGAGAGAAGTGATACCGGTCTGTAGTTGCTGATGGACAGTTTGGACAGGAGCGTGCGATAAGAGATGAGGTCTGTGTCGAGTTTAGATTTCTTCCACTTCCTCGCTGCTGATTGTAGTTCTCTCCGATTGTTGCGAAGCACGTCTGACAACCAAGGAGCAGGAGAAGAATTCTTCCTGCGTATAGTAAACAAAGGGCAAAGAAGGTCCATGGTTGAGGAAAGGGAGGAAAGCAGAGTGTCAGTAGCTGAGTCCAGGGGAAGGGAGGAGAAGGATTCATGGTCAGGAAGTGATGAAAGAGTGCAGGAAGCTACAGAGGAAGGAGAGATAGAGTGGAGGTTTCGGCGGGTGAGAGAGAGGTGCTGGGAGTTACGTTTAGGCAGAACAGGGAGAGTGATAGAGAAGGATACCAGGTGATGATCGGAGATATGAAGTGGGGTAACAGTCATGTCTGTAGCTGGAGAAGGATGAGTGAAGACTAGATCCAGGACGTTTCCTTCCTTGTGTGTGGGAGGGCAGCTGTTGAAGGACAAGGAGAATGAATTCAGAAGAGTCAGAAGGCCAGAAGAGTGAAGCTTGTCAGATGGGAGGTTGAAATCTCCAAGGACTGTCAGAGGGGTGCTGTCAGAAGGGAAGACACTGAGGAGTGTGTCCATTTCTTCCAAGAAGTTACCTAGGGGACCAGGGGGGCGGTAGATGACAATGATGAAGAGGTTGATTGGAGAGGTAACTGAAACTGCATGGAATTCAAAAGAAGAGATGGTTAGAGCCTCATGAGAACGTCTCTCAGATCAACAAGGTGTTGTTCAAAAGTAGGTGATGGCACCACAATATTGTCTAAGAAGCCGGCACAAGACTTATAAATAAGGGCCACCAGGACAGTGTTCATGAACCTTTGGAAAGTAGCTGACGCGTTGCATAAACCAAAAGGTAAAACCCAAAACTGAAATAACCTGCAGTGGAAGATGAAAGCAGTCTCGAGTTCTCTGCCACCGCAACCTGCCACTAGCTTCTGGCCAGGTCAATAGTGGAAACAAAAGTACCTCTAGCAAGAAAATCAAAAGATTTATCAATTCTCGGGAGAGGATAGGAGTCTTTGATCATTAGCTTATTTAGCACACGATAATCTACACAGAACCTCGGCTCCCCTGACTGCTTTGGGACAATTATAACTGGAGCAGCCCAAGGACCAAATGAAGGCTTAATTATTCCCTCCTTTAACATGTCCATGATTTGGGACTCTATAAGTTCCTTTTTGGCAGGCGAAGTACAATAAGGAGCAAGGTGGACTGGCCTCTCATCACCTGTGTTGATTTCATGCTCTACAAGTGAGGCATGTCCTAAATGTCCATCAAACAAACCACTGAAGGTCTCAAGCAGTTCAGATAACTTGTTTTTCTGGTCACCATTCAGTGAAGCTTCTTCAACATTCATGGATAGGGTAGAAGAACTGACCCCCAAGCACATCAAATCGGGACTAGATGTTAAATCTGCACACTCCAACTCTGCAATGGGCACTGGGTCATCCCCAAGCACCACCGTACTGGAAGGAACATGTGTGACCGAAGATCTTAACATAAAGTCCATTCCCAGAATGACAGGAGAAGAAAGGCCTTGAAAAATAGCAAAGTGGTGATAGAAGTGTTGACCCATGAAGCCCAAAGACAAACATATTGCACCCACTGGGCAACAGGAAGTACCATCTGCAAGCTGAACTGAAGATGTCGACCATGGTTTCAAATGTGTTTCCTATTTAAATATGTGTATTTTTATTTCTCATCCTATTTTTTGTTGTTGTTTGTATTGTTGTTGTTGTCTCTGTGCACTGGAGCTTGTGACACTAAAAAAATTCTTTGTATGTGCAAACATACTTGGCAATAAAGCTCTTTCTGATTCTGATTCTGATGTGGGGTAACAGGTGCAGAACACTCTTGCTGCTCCAAGCGGTCCAGCATGCCTTTTTGTAGGTCAACTGAGTCACGAAAGCACGTCTGCAACACCGCCAGCTCTGCTTGCAACAGCCGGACCTGAGCACTTAAAGTTTTAACAGAATGCTGTGACCCCCCCTGAAGTGGAAAAGGGTCATCAATTTCAAGCCAGTCAGTTATGTCGGTCTGAGAGTCAGGGTGAGCAGCCATTTTGTAAAAAACACAATCACAATTAGTGAGTGTAATCAATGAAATGGAAAAAGAGTAAACTTTTTTTTTTTAAAGTTAAAAACAACATCTCCACAAAATGTTAAGTAAGTACAATCACGAGAAATAAACAGCAGTATATGTATGCATATATGCAAATGTGGTACAAAAAAATTTGTACAAATTCTTATAATACTTGTTCAACAGCAATTCACTATATTGTCAACAACCTTGCAAGTAGCATGTAGTCCACATGTAAAGACATGAACAGGTGTGCACTATCCAAGCAAAAAAAAATTTATTTAAAAAAAAAGCAAGCTAGTCAGCGTGATCCGGTGGTTAAAACATGGCACAAACACACCGCTTCCAAAAAAATGTGCAAAAAGCGAATTTCCCAGAAATAAAACAAAAGATGGTCGGTGATTCAAGCTGTTCAACGCAAATTTGTGACGTCTGCCAGAGAGAGTCTTACCCGGTTAAGATGAACTTTGGAAAAGGGAAGAAAAAAGAACTCTAGAAGCTTTCATGTCCAGGAATCTTTATGTCTTTGCTGGTATCACTCACATACATGTAGAGTAAGCACATGCAAGGCAACATATCCCCCCCAACGTTACACATATAAAACAAAATGAAATGAAATAAAAGTGAAAATGAAAAGAGCTCAGCAGCAGAGCGACCATCTCTATATCCATGCACTCACTTCTCACAGGCCACTTTCCACCAGACATGCATCCTCACTCCACCCACTCACTTGTTGGAAGTGGTTGTCTTAAAGGAACAACACACAGGAGCAAAACATTAGGTGGCCATTACAAGTAACAAAAGGGGACTGCATTCAAGCCCAATTCAAAGGTTGCTTAGCTAACTTACAAGAATACTGTCACACTCAAAACTTGAGGATGGCTACACATTAGTGGGGATGTGGCACAATTCGAGGTTTGTCACAGCAAATTACACTGCACAACAGTTTTTGCTTCTTCAACACTGTTGGGTGTTCCTTATAGATTTCTGGCTACTGATCACGAAAATCACATCCAAAGTTGCCCATCACATACCATTTCATTGAAATATTCAGTTTTGTCATGTTTTTTCTTATATTTGTGTCCAAAAAGTTTCTGTAAGAGACCTTTTGAACAATGTTTTGTGCAGGCCAGGTTGGAAGCTGTTCTGTGGAAGTATGCAGCCCGCGCATGCCTGGGCAGGCCGGAGCCAGCTTGACACTGTCTCAGCAGGCTATAAAAGTGGATTGCATACACAGATGCTGCTCATTGGATTAATATAGACCTTATAGTGTGTACACATTGTTTCAGAATATAGCATTGCCTCTGTAACACTGATTATGTTATAGACGTTTTACAGGACGATTAGTGTCGGTCAATATGTCTCATCAATGTCGTAACAGCCGCGATACATTCCGCTATATTTGTGGAGAGTATACACTTGTTCATCAGAGACGCTCAATCACTGCTCTTGTGAAGAAAGCATATCATCTGTACTTGGGCTGTGAAATTGGTGATCAAGACAAGGAATGGGTGCCTCACATTTGTTGTGTGACATGGGTCTGTCAAAAGCAAAAGCCGAATTGACGAAAAGAGAGCATTTTTGTTGGCCCTCAGATCAGACATATTATGAGTGACAAGTGGTTTGAAGATCTGTTAGTTGGGCTAGAAAAGATTGCCTGGAAAAGATCACCTTCAAGGACGTTGTTGACAATTTTCTTGGCAATTAGAAAGCCCCACATTACATTGAGCTGCTAGACAAACATCTCAAAGCATACAAAATAATGAAGTGCAGCATGTCACTCAACAATTAATTTCCTCCACTCCACTTGGACTTCTTCCCTGCAAATCTCGGTGCTGTCAGTGACGAACACAGTGAAAGGTTTCACCAGGACATTGCTACAATGGAAAAACAATATCAGGGCAACTGGAATCTGTCAGTGCTTGCTAACTACTGTTGGACACTGCAACAAGATGCACTGGACATTGAGTACAAATAAAAATCATGAGCAAAACACTTTTAATTATGTTGAACTTAATAGCGTATTAGAAACATAAATGCAATTAAATACATTATTGCCAGTAAACAGTTAACTGTCTATTTCCCAGAGTTTCTATGTGATGCAGAAAACCAAGACTATATTTGTGCATACCCACCAGGTACCTGTCACAATTACCTGTCACTTTCAGGATGAAAACTTTTCAAAAAAATTGTTGTGCAGTGTTATTTGTCTAATTAATCTAAAAGCATGTGTGGTGTCAATACGATTATTTTACAGCTCTTGAATCTTAGCCTCCCCGATCAGGAATGTTTGCTATTTACAATTCGAGAATCCGGTGAAATACCTACAATAGCCAATGATAACAGGCAACCCGGGAAGCGTCACCAACCAGATGTTGCGTACTTTTACAGCTCACCAACACTTCAGTACATAAAAAAACAACCACAGACAAATAGAGCACCTATACCATCTTCTCAGCCAGGATTTCACCCATATTTTTTCTTTTTTTTTCATACTTTTTCTTTCCTTTTTTTTTTGCTATTAAATCTCCATATTTTTTTATAAGTCATTTTTGATCACTTGAGTTTCTGTGAAATCTCATCTCTGTGGAATTTTCAACATGAAACTGTTACTACAAACGTCAGGTGTGTGGTCTCCTGGTCTGGTCAAATTGTCTAGTGTGTACATTTGGATGATTAAAATTGGATTGAAACTGTTCTCATGTCTGTGGTCTCCCATGTGTTTAAAATTGGTGAAGATTGGATAATCATCTAGTGTGTAGTCAGCCTTAACCTTGAGTACCCTTGCCAACTGCAACAAAGAACCTTTTTCATATGATTTGTTAAAGACCTACATATATTATGACAGGGTGAACAAATTAATATTCAATAATTCAAAATTCAGAAGGAAGGAAAGCCCACTGATTCAAGATTCTATAAAGTTGCGTTTTCCATCTCAGTCCATGGAACACTGATCATCTAGATTCTGACTTCACTTCCTTTGTAGTTCACTTCCTGTTCATTGGACATTTAAAACATGCTCACATTAGACATATTGTAAAGTATTGTTAGTTCACCTGCATACCAAGCTATTAGTGTATTCGTCCTAGACTCATGGTGTTTGATCTATTCTTTGTTCTTTGGTTATGGTTATTTAGATTCTGTTCTGGATTTGTGTTTACTGTCTGGTTGTTTAAATCACTGCCACATAACATTGTTTAGTATGTTCAAAAACTAGCTTCTTTGGGCAAATAACAGGGCTATCCTTTACTGCTTCCCTAGAAGCCAGCAGTAACCACAAATCCTTTTTCACATTCCAGTATAACCAGCATTATTATGAACATTTTATTTTTATTTTATTTACATGGAGTGCATGGACTGTTTGTACTACAGGATATCCAACAAAATAATCATGTGGAAACCAGTTTTTTACCACCAAATCTTTCTGAATAAATCTCAAAGGTCATTAACTTGAATAAAGTTTTCAGTGAAGGACCAGCCTTTGTTCTCTGACTAAACTAAAATGAGTATCAGACAATTTTTCAGGAAATTATTTTTCCATGAAAGCAGATTACTATTTATAAGGTGAAGCATCCATATAAGCACACTCAGCTGGGGCATTGCTCACAGTGCATCTTAAGAATCTCTTAGTTTCCTGGTTGAGTCATTTTGTCTATTCATTAGACCTGTTTAGCTTAAGGCAAGTGCAAGTGTGCCAGACTCATAATGTGAATTGGACTCTTGTCAGAAACTGTCTTCAGGGAGGTCATAAAATCTAAATGCATCACCACAAGTC
Source organism: Hemibagrus guttatus (assembly GCA_033459395.1). Taxonomy (NCBI): domain Eukaryota; kingdom Metazoa; phylum Chordata; class Actinopteri; order Siluriformes; family Bagridae; genus Hemibagrus; species Hemibagrus guttatus. The sequence continues at coordinate 17,790,229 of JAUCMX010000004.1, forward strand.
TACACTTCCTGTTAAAAATCCTGAATGTTAGAATTTTTGGGTTAGAGAAGCCTGAGTTTCACTGCTTCCATTGCCTCTACTGATATTAGGGATTAAGGACAAGCTTTTTGACAAAAAACCACACAAAGTCAGTGACTGAATAGCAAAATTCTTTGAAATTTACTGAGAGGAACAGGGACTATTTATACAGAAGAGAAGTGTAATATTCAGTGTTATTTATAGGTAAACAAAAGATGTCAACAGAAATGGAAGTGGTGGTTGACATGTTCACTGGCGGTTTGGTGAGTTTATTATGAAAATGGTCATGTAAATTACAGAAGAGGAAACTGTCAGCCAGTGTCTGTGTTCGGCACATGTTCATCAAAACAGAACAGAAAGAATTTGTAGGACAAAACAAAGTATGTCACGGTCATAAGATGATGTTATAAAAAAAATAGTATCACAAAGTCAGCCAAGGGCCACAGCCAGCCCAGGGCAGAGCATGCAGAGATAAATTCAAAATATAGCAATGCCTTCTTAGGTCCCAACAGGACCTGTGCATGCTCTTAAGGAGCATTAAAGACAGTCTCGCTGCTCACTGGGGCATCTCACAGCCCCAACCTCACATGACAGTCACCCTTTAAGGCCATGCATGCCAGAGGTCAGAAGGTGGTCCTGTCAAGCAAGAAGCCAGACCTATTTTATTGTATTGAGTGGAACTGCAGGGGGGCCCGGTGGCTTGGTGGTTAGCACGTTTGCCTCGCACCTCCAGGGTTGGGGTTTGATTCCCACCTCCGCCATGTGTATGTGGAGTTTGCATGTTCTCCCTGTGCCTCGGGGGCTTCCTCTGGGTACTCCAGTTTCCTTCCCCGGTCCAAAGACATGCATTGTAGGTTGATTGTCTAAATTGTCCATAGTATGTGATTGCGTGAGTGAATGAGAGTGTGTGTGTGTGCCCGGCGATGGGTTGGCACTCTGTCCAGGGTGTATCCTGCCTTGATGCCCAGTGAATAGATCGGATAAGCGGTAGACAATGAATGAATGGTTTAGTCTATCAGGATCACAAGGTAAGCACGTTCTAGAATGACCAAAGAGTCTACAAAACCAGTGTCTAGGAACATTAACAGTCCTAGTCTTAGTCAGATTATCAGACACTGTGAGTATTATCGGCTGCTCTGTGAGTAGAGGGAGAGAGGCAGAATAATGAATAATTGAATAATGTTCAATTTTTACATTAGTGTTATAAGTGAGTTATAATTGCCAGCAATCTCCTCCAGGTTACCTGAAAAGGAAACACCAGGATTACTTTTAGTCTAAAGGGTTAGAAATGGCCTGCCCATAATTATCTCAAAGGGAGATATTTTGATTTTGTGATTTTAATTGTGGTTTCATATGAATTTCACAAAGAACTTTCACCCTGAATGTTAGCTCTAGGACAAATAAAACACGCATTGAGTAGAATTTTGGCAGTTTCAGTGACATTTAGAATACAGAATTGTTTGTTGATATTCCTAATCACCCCTCTTCATGCAGCATGTGAGATACCATGAAAATGGCACACGAGAAATGGCAAGACAGACCAGGAGAGTTTAATGTGTCTAAAGCAAATCAGTCTGTCCTTGTCTAAGGGCAAACAGTTCTCCAAAGATCAAAACAAAAGTTCTTGTTTCATACAGTGTTTAGACAAAAGATATGTAAATATCTAGTTGACTCAAAATGTGTGTAAACAGTGAAAATACTGTGGCTGTTTTGTGCACAAAAGGTAACTTTGTCCGCCCATTTTGCAACTTCATCAGCTACTGAATTACTACAAGCCATTTCATAATCTCCTGGGTTGTGACACCTGATCTTAACAACAGCTAGACATTTAGATAACAGTGAGGCTTCTAAACAATAAGAAACCAATGTAGCATGTGAAATGAGCTTTCTATCAACAGCTTTTAAACCATGTGCTTATCAAATTTGACCATAATCGTGAGCATATTCACCATATACACCAAAAGCATATTTTGAATCAGTATAAATAGTTACATCTTGAAACAGAAAACATGCCCTTGTTAAAGCAACAAGTTCAGCAGCTTGAGCTGAGAAAAATGGAATTGAGTGAGCTTCATGTACAACATTAGGGAAAGATCAAATGGGTTACTGGTTGACAGTGAGATTTTGTATGGCACAGATGATGCTTTCATCACCTGAACGATGCTGTTCAGTCATGTGTTGTGTGTGTACGAATGGTGACTATCTGATGTGGTGCATGTAGTGTAAGTGGGTGTGAAAGGACAACTCTTTTAGCATCTGAGACCAGTAGAGCAGAGAGAGCAAATGAATGCAAACATGCGGGCATACCTTGGACCACATGATTGAGACAATTAGAAGGATATGTTACTGGACAATAAACATCACCATGCTCTTGGGCCAAGACTCCCATGGCTGTGCCCCCAACCTCGTTGACATAGAAATGAAATGGAATGTTGTAGTTAGGAGTCAGGCAGCCCTAGAGCTGGAGAAGATCTCAGGGATTTTTCGAGGTTAATGGAAAGAGTTTGTCATTTCTTTAGTCCATTCCACAGTATCAGGCATGTCTTTGAGACAGCACTGGTACAACACTTTGTTGAGGTGTGAACGGTCAACCATATATTGGAGGCAGAAATTAATCAGTCCCAGATAACTGAGGATATCTTTCTTTGTTTTGGGTGGATGGACCTCCATTGTGACTCTCAGGTGATCAGATGAGAGTTTGCACTACCCTTGGCAGATGAGAAACTGATACTTCACTAGAGGCTTACAGAACAGTTTTGAGAGTGAGACCTTGAAGCCACACTGGGCCAGGTGTGTAAGTAGAACCTCTTCTACAGCAGTCTCAGAAAGCTGAAAGTCATCTGTGTATTTCAGTAGAGAACAGCCTTCTGTTAGGATGAGTGATGACAATGAAAAATGTACCATGGACTAGAACACAGCTGGTGAATCGATGAATCCTTGATGTAGGCATGTCCAGGTGTATTGGCATTGTTTGAATGTAAAGGCAAAGATCAGCTGCAACTGCTCAAAGACAGGGATACTGAAAAAGGCACTACAGAGATCAACGATAGTAAAATGATCATGATCATGTGGTATGGCAGATATTATAAATGAAACATCAGGCACAATTCGGCAAATAGGTTGCACTATTCTATATCATTAATGTAAGGATGGTGAGGATGGAATGAAAACAAATCTATGATGAAAGAAAATTTCAGGATCATCTTTACTAATCATTTTGAATGAGAATGTTTTAGGACAGGTGACAGGAACCCTGTCTATTCTAGAGTTAATACATGAATTTGATCATTACACTTTTTTCTAGATGAGGTGCATATGGCACCTGTGTCAATCATAAAAAAGTAAACTACATCATCACTTAACACATATATTAAATAGGTTTGAATCATCATCATCAAAAGACAAGATAGGGACTCCATTGTTTCTTTCCCTCGCTCCACCCTGCTAAATTATCAATAAAAGTTTGGATAAAATGCCAATACCAAGATTACACATCCAATTATTGGGAGTTTGTTTAGACTGGTCACTTCCATCCATTGTTACAACACACAAAGTCACAATAACAAGACAAACAAGACAGACAGACTTGGCTGATTTTTATTATGTAAACATTCAAGTGTACATACCAAGGCATGATTATCGTGCAACCGGTCATTACTTCAGATTAACTCCAAAAAGGATAAGCTGATCCTCTTAACATTTTCTTGAAATCTACTTGGGTTGATCTGAATGATGAAGTGTGCTTATAGAGCATGTATGCAAACTCATTGGCAAAATTTTGCAATCAGGAGAGGGGTACAAATGAATACCCAAAACATTGGATATGACATGCAACCCCAATAAGGCCATCATCGAGAAAATGGGGTTCCATAGTGGTATTGTAATGAACAGGATGTATCACCAAGGAATCTTTGCAGTTTCCTGGTGATCTTGGCCTGTGGTCATGAGGTTATTCCATCTTGCTGTGGTCCATCATCTTTATACTTTCATCAACATTTACATTTCTGGCATTTAGCAGACGCCCTTATCCAGAGTGACTTACATTTTCATCTCATTTTTTATACAACTGATCATTTTTGGGGTTAAGGGCCTTGCTCAGGGGCCCAGTAGTTGCAGCTTGGCGGACCTGGGATTCAATCACACAACCTTCCGATCAGTAGTCCAATGCCTTAACCACTAAGCTACCACATCCCACATCTCAAGGATGTAACCCAGAAATTTTACTGACAGTTTATTAAGCTCAGCCTTTTAGAGTTTTGCAAAGATGTCCTTGTTCTTGAATATTTGCATGTGTTTGCACGAAGGATTGTCAGTTTGGATAGCCAATTGGATTAACTGAATTGAGTTAGAGGAGCTCGGGCTGATTGTTATGTAAAATTCACTGATCACATTCAAGTGCATACAAAGGCATGATTAGCATGCACCTGTCATTAATTCTGATTACCTCCAAAAAGGATAAGCTGATCCTCTTAACATTTTCTGGACATCTACTTGGTTTCATCTGAATGATGAAGCCATGGTCTGAGAGAGCTTATAAAGCATGTATCGAACTTCATTGGCAAAAGTTTGCAATCAGGAGAAGGGTACAAATGAATTCCCAAAACATTGGATATGACATGCAAACCCAATAAGTGGAGAAAATGGGGTTCCATAGTAGCATTATTATAACAGGATGTTCTTCAAAAATTGTTAAAAGGACACAAAGAAATGATCAGGGAGGTTGCCAAGAGACCTACATAAATATTAAAGGAGCTGAATGAAACTTGCTGACTTACGATGATGGATTTTGTGGCATTGGCATGCCACTGGGAATTGATTCTCTTTACTCCATTTTCAGATTTGTCTGCTTACAAAATGAAAGGAAGTGAGTGGTCAGAATGAAGGTGGATTGGGGCCAGGGTGAATCTATCCTTATTGTTTGGAAGAGATTCTTGAGACCATTTGAGTGTTTTATATTTGCATTTCAAGAGGGAGATTTGAGTTGCTGCAACTGTACTTTTTCAATAGATAAACCTCTGAAGGCATGTTTGAGTGAAACTAAGTGATAGAATTTTCTTTTGGGTTAAATTTTTTTTACACTGTCTGCCACTAAAAGCTGATATATCAGGGGAAAAATAATGCCAAAAGAACCACACAGAGTCAGCGTTCGAGTAGCAGTGCTTTTTCAGGGTTTATTGAAACAAATAGGAAGTATTTTTAATAAACCAAAAAATGTGGTCTTTGTCATTACCTACTGTATGTACAGTTCCTTGGTGATCTTGGCCTGTGGTCATGAGGTTACTCCATCTTGCTGTGGTCCATCTTTTTTCTACTTTCATCAAGGATATAACCCAGAAATTTTTCTGACAGTTTATTAAGCTCAGACTTTTAGAGTTTTCCAAAGATGTCCTTGTTTTTGAATATTTTCAGGAAGATTGCTTATAATTTGCATGTGTTTGCATTAAGGATTGTCAGTTTGGATAGCCAATTGGATGAATTGGTTGAAACCTAAAAGTTTGAGGACAGGTGTGTTCATCATGGAGTCCTCACTTATAGTGAAATTTTAAAATCCCTTGACAGGCTTCATGCCACCCAACACCAAGCACTCATGGAGTTGATAATTATTCATCAACTACTTATCTTCTCTGGTAGATGACACTTATTCCACTAGCTGCAGCCTGTTGTAACTAAAGAAAGCACATACACACAATCAAAAGCCTACAATATTAAGCCTGGGTGGTGACCAACAACATGGGTTAAATAGCCCCACACAACCAAAAATAAACACAAGCAAACAAAATAAAGCAAACAATGACCAATGACAACATCCAAACAAATGCTGACCAGCACAAATAAAATGCTAAGTATCAACAGCTAGGGGAATTAAAGGAAATAAAATAAAGAAACAAACCTCAAGTGTCACAGCTATACACACACACACACACAAAGAAGGTACAGCAAAAAGAAAAGAAGAAAGGGAAGAATGGCTTGCTAGGACCTGGATGGGCTATCAGATGGCATACACAGCCTAGCCTACAAATCCGTTACACAAATTAAAATTAGTCACTCCCACAATATTCACTAATTAAAACTTACATACATACTCTCATGCCAAGGTCTAGTTTTTGAATATCAAACTATAGGTTTTTCAATAGCAGTAACAAATATGAAGGGAGAGAATGAAAGATATCAAAACAAAACAGATTACCTCCTGACAATATAGACATTTTAAGCATAGGCTCCGAGCAATTAAGCTCACGTGTTCACAGCCACACAAGGAAGGACTGCAAGAAATCCTGCACATACATCAATCAGAATAAAGAATTCAAGTCAAGTTTTTATTGTCATTTCAACCATATATAGCTGACACAGTACATAGTGAAATGAGACAACATTTCTCTGGCACACTGGTGCTACATAAAACAACATAATGACATATAGCTACAAAACAAAACTACAACACAGAGCTAAGGACCGAAGCTAAGGACAGAAAGTTTCTCAGGCTCTATAGGAGGAAGAGACGTTGATGAGCTTTCTTGCGTAATGTATGATCTCAGTGACTCTATCTGCTACATGAATGTATGTACCAGATGGGCTCCTTTGAGTATTTCAGAGACTGCTGACCTCCAGGGAGTTTGAAATACAATAGTTTTTAGATTTTACACAGAATTTTGTGAAAAACCAAAACACACTGAGTAAGCAACAGTTCTGTGAGTAGATAATTCTTTGTTGATAGGAGAGATCAGATTAGAATAGCATGAGCTGCAAGGAAGGAAATAGTAACTATTTTAATTTCTGGTGGATGGGCTACAATATTTGAATACCACATTGGATTTCATTCATGTTAACAAAGAACATGAATCTGAGCCATGTGCACAGACACAGAAGAGTGACATGGTCTTTTTTCAGTCTTTAGCTCTCCAGTATCTGTGAGTCTGTGCCCATTTTAGACCCAGTCTGTTTGTTCTCTGATCTATCTAATGTGAATATAGTCGGTATAAAATGTCTGCACAACACTTTTAAAATGGTAGGTTTCTATCATGTAAAAAAAAAAACGAAACCAAAATAAATCATGTCAGAACATTTTCTATCTTTATTGCACCATATATATTGAAAAACAATAAGATGAGATAAGATAGAACTTTGTTAATCCTGAAGGAAATTCTTTTGCCACAGACTCCTTCAGATTACAAGGAAAAATAAAGATAAATGAAATATAAATCAAATATTCTATATATATGCAAAATGTATTCAAAGTATAAACTATATATTAGTAGCGGACCGTGCATTTCACGCCTAGGCCTTCAGTAGTGCTCCGTCTGAATCAACCCGCCCCTCAAAAACCAATTTATGGTTATAAAAACCATTTTAATATGCAGAAATACAGTATAAAGAGCCGTTGTATCACAGGTAGATAACTCCTGTAGCCACAATAAATGCCTTTATTGAATAGACAAACCAGGGGTGAACAAGTCTCCTCCTACTGCAGCTACAGCCACGACACACATAAAAAACATCAATAATAACCTCATAAACTTGCAATATTATTCAGGAAAATCGCAACGTTTTACTCACCAAAAATTCGGATTATTTGTAAACAAAATCCATCCTCCTCTCTTTCCTCAAAAACAAAATAGCTATTACACCATCCTATCCAATCAACAGGTCTGAATACGGTGACGTTGCCATACACCTGCTGGAGGGCTGACACCAACTCAAAATCTGATTGGTTGAAGCAAAAGTTTCATCGACATTTATTTTGTGTTAGAGGGCCTGCAGAACGGATTGTGAAGGCCTCCGGGCAGACTTCTTTGACTTTGACCCTGCCTGGCAACAAATGATGGCTGAAATGTGATTGGTTAAATGCTTTAATACGAAAATACATGTCTGGAAGCAGCACAACCATCGGAAAAGCTATGAAAGGAAGCTGACAGACCAATATATATATGTATGATATTGCTCATGGTATGGTTTTGCACATGGTATTATGGTATGATATTGCACATGGTATTATAGTAACATACACTGTAATTATTATTATTATTAAGTTATAATGCTTCCATGTACGATCTTAGTACTAGCTGTGTGTGAAATCAATTGATGAACGACTGTATTAAATTGTATCATGCGTGTGCACACGTGAAGAAGTACGATTGGTCCAGGGAGTCAGATTTTGGTACAACACCGGAAAGGGGCAGGGGTTTATTGAGTCAATTTGATTTTTACCAGTTTCTACATATCCTATGAAACTTTAGGCAAGCTACTGAGAAGTGAGTCGAAGGCTACTGGTACCTAGCGAGCAACATGTTAGAGTCTCCTGCTTTAAAGTATATAGTTGACAGTTTAATATGATAATAACTTACTAGTTAAATTCTAACTAAACTCTATTTTTTAAAGCTGGAACATTGAGGGAGCAGTTTATGGAACTCATTGTGGAGAAATTGAGTCAGGCTCTGCACTAGTGTTCCTTGGGTTTGGAAAAAGAAAAGTGTGCACTCCATATCTGGACACAACCTTGTATGGAAATTTGCGTTTCCACTTCTCTATGGGTAATTTCTTCTGTATACTCTCTTTAAATATACTCTCTATAAATATAAATGTAATAATATAATTAAAATTTAGTTTTACATGAAATACCTTTCTATGTGTCTGTGCATATATGTATTTAGGTGCTGGTGAATGCGATCCAGGAGAGTCACATGACAATGATATTTTCCTTTTTGGTCGTTCAGAAGGCAGAAGACAACATGTTTTATTAGACACACTTCCATTTTCAGCCTACAAGGTAAGTATTTTTACTCACTTTTACAAACCCAAATATTTGTAACACACCATTTGAAAGTTTTGTACAATAGGCTTTATAATCATTCTATTATATGTGCATAAATATTTTATAATGCAATGCTAGATGATTTTTGAAATGCTTATGCAAATGTGTGCATAAGGTAAAATTTGAAATTTTATACTGCATGGTTTTGACTGTACTGTAAGAAGACTTGCTACAATACTGCAGAAATTGAGAGTTTAGGGATCCACCTGAGTCAGATCCTCACAGGCATTTCCTCCAGATTCATGGGGTGGCATTGGGTGCCATGAGAGGCTGACTTGGCTTGGCCTTAATCCTAACCTCCCCATTAGAGAGCAGGGGCCACAGTGGCACTCCATACTTCTCCAACAGAGCCTGCTGTGGCACCTTGCACAACACTGACTGCAGCTTACGACATGCCTGAGCCATAACTACCAAATCCTGAGAAGGGCTGAGGTGGCTTTCAAAAATGTCCCTGTTGATAGAATGAGCATTGCCATGGGATTCTCCATTAAAACTACAATCCTATCTTCCCAACTCACTACAGCAGGAAGAGGGTTCTTCTATGCTCCTGGTTTATGCTGGTCTATGCCCCTGCATAGACTATGGACGTCTCAAGGCCATAACCTTAAGAACTGCCCCACCTGCCACTCATGCCCACCATGTTTGAGGTGGTACAGTGGGCATACATTTTTACCAAGTTGGATTTGTGTATTGTTTACTATCTGTATGCAGCAGGGGGGTGAATGGAAGAAATGTCCATATTATCTTCAGGGCATCAACACTCCCACATTCTTCCAACAGTTTATTAATGAATACCTAAGGGAGGTCATGGATTAATACACTATGTACATGTATGGCATTCTGATTTGCAGTCAGCTGAGGGAATATTTCCTGTTTGTGAAACTGAAAAAGTCTGAGATCCATGTTCCTGTAGTGTCTTTTTTGGTTTCATTATCTCCAAGGGGATGCCAAGCATGGATCCAGCTCAAATCAGAACAGTTCAGGTCTGGCCCTACCCCACTTCCCACAGACTAGTCCAGTGCCTGCTGGACTTTTCTAACTTCTTCTGGAAGATTGTCTGAAACTTCAGCATGGTTGTGGCTCTATCATCTTGGGATCAGAAAGTCTCCAAAATGTAATTTTAGAAGTTTTACAAGAAAAAAGCCTCAACTCTCATCCAAAAACAAACTTAAGCACCTTCAGTTTGCCAGACACTACTGGTACTTCCAATAGGATTGGATTTATAGCCAAATGAAAATTAGGTTTGGCACACACAGACAGAAAGCCATGTGGAAAAGTATTTATTTTTTTCCATTGTCTGTACTGCTTATCCGATCTATCCTCGGGTCACGGGGAGCCTATGCCTATCTCAGGCATCATCAAGCATCAAGGCAGGATACACCCTGGACAAAGTGCCAACCCATCGCAGGGCACACACACTCATGCAATACGGGCAATTTAGAGACTCCACTCAGCCTAGAAGCATGAATTTAGACTGTGGGAGGAAACCCACCAAGCACAGGGAGAACATGCAAACTCCACACACACACAGTGAGCAGGAGCAGGACTCGAACCCAGGAGGTGTGAGGCGAACGTGCTAACCACTAAGCCACCATGCCACCATGCCACCGGAAAAGTATTTATGCCCAAGGATAATAGGGTTGTGGCTCTTTGATATTTTGTTTTTTCTCCATTCTCATCAGGCATTATAGAAGACTCAGAACTGTTATCTTTGCAAAGGAAGCAAATATTGCACCAAATATTGATATAATTAATAAATAAAATACTACTGAAATAACTAACCATGGCTTTGTATGCCTTTACAAAAGGTTCATTTAAAAGCATGAAAGTAGATTTAAGCAAGTGAAAATACCTTGGATTTAATTTTATCTTATAAATATATAAAAACTATAAGTAACACCAAATAAAAGTTTATTATATCTGTTTCTAGATGTATTTTCTAATTTCAGGTCTTAAACTGGCATTTTTAATTGGCAGATATTTTTTAATGGCTTTTGTCTTTTAAAGAGAAATGCTTAAAATTAACTAAATTATCTGGTAATAGAATAGTGAGAAAAAAAAGTCTAAATAAAATTATTCTTAAATAAACTTATTATACCAATAATAGATACATTCCATGATATTTGAGATATTTTCACTTGCTAAGGTATCATTTTTGCAGTGAAGATAATCACGCTAATGCACTAAATAAGAACTCACTAATATAGTCATCCTCACTGCAAAATATGAAAACTTAAAAGATTTTAAATTTTCTTGAAAATTCATGCACATTTGACCCCTCCAATGAAGATAGTATTCACTAGGCTTTGATATTATTATTATTATTATTATTATTATTATTATTATTATTATTATTATTATTATTATTATTATTATTGTTATTATTATTATTTGTAGTATTACTCTAATACAGGGAGTCAGATTTGTATGTACTATTGCCACTTTAAGCAAGTCTACAGGGAGCACAGTTTCATAAGGCACATAAACTAGAATGAACAATGTGAATACATAGTAATCACATTGTTTGCTTTATCACTATCACTGTGTTTACAGTGACAAAACTGTAGAAGCTAGCCAGCTTGTTTAGCTATTAATTTTAGCTATCAATTTTAGTGCAGTAATGAGACCTATTGAACCCACTGCCGCATTTTTCCCACAACAATGTGTGTACAATCACTTCTCTTAACCTATTCAACTCACAAACACTTTAGTCAAAAATAATATTTACAGAAGCTGTGGATAAAAAAAGCAAAAATAGAATTTATTGCAAAAACTCAGCAAACAAGCTTAGATCAATTCATCAAGATGTCCCAGAATGATCTGATTTAATCCCCCAAAATCCCCTTAATATATCATATATCACTGATGCTCCTCCCATATTTTTTCTAAATTCACTGCTCAAAATTTTTTCCATTATGTTCAGGTTTCAGCTTTTTAATTTCCCATTGTTTCTGTTTCTCATTCATATTAGCTTCAGTTTTAGGTCTTTTGCTTTCCCAATATTTTTGCCTGCACCTCTTTTGCTATATAAAAAAAACCTCTTAGTGACTTCCCCCAGCATTTTCTCTTCAGACACCATGCTAAACAGAACTTCCCTGAGCTATGCAACCATTTTTGACACTTTTATCATGTGTAAGTACTGCTTTTCTCTTTTATTCATATTTGCACAGTTTACTCCTCCACTTTACCACATCCTGCAAGCTGTGAATGTAGCTCACGCTTCAACTCAGACTGAGATTACCTATTCTCCTCTCTCTCCTGCAAGCTCATCTAGAAATCCTATTGCTTTGAGTAACAGGGAAGATGATGCTTCTGATTATGAGTTCGACTATTACCCCATAACCAGGCCCACTGATTACCATCCTACCACTCCTGCCACACTGCTTCACTTCAGCCCTTATCCACACAATCATTTTATTCTGGCCCAGCCAGGGCGTAGCCGCCTACCTTCTCATTAAACTGAACTTTTCACCAAATTCTGTATTGAGTGTGTTTATTTACAATTTTTAAATCCCACACCACCTCTACATGTCTTTTACAATCATTCTGCCAACTGTATTCAAAAACTATTATTATTTTCACTCCACTATCACACAGTGATAAAAAAGTATGCACTCTGGTACTCTGAGAGTAAATTTATATCTGCACCTTTAGACACCTGAAGTTTCATGTTGTGTCTCACATGTTGAAAGATGTTGTTCAGGGGAGGGGTATAAAAAATTTCTAAAACATTAGAGGTACCATAGAACACTGTAAAGTCAATCTCTGTGTCAAAGTCTGTGCTATGGAATATGATGCCTAGATAAAAGCTCTTACTCAAAAAAAAAAACCCAAAGTAAATCACCCCAAGCCACAGGGCAAAATGTGTTATGGTCTGACGAGACAAATTCCAAAAGGTATATGTGGCAGTGGGGGCATCATCAAGAATCACCTGTTAATAAAGATGAGGCAGGTGTAATGTGTGATTATTCTCACCTATGTATTATAACAAATCTTTCGAGAGAGAGAGAGAGAAAGTGATAGAGAGAAAGAGAGAGAGCTTTAATCCAGGTGGAGGGAATAGCTACATTATTCATGAATAGTCTGTTAGCAAAACCTTCTGGTATTTCCTAGTAACTGAAAAAAGACTGTGAAGAAAAGGAAATCCTAATGCAAATATATAGCAAATAAAATGATTCAGATTCTGATTCTGATAAGATTTGATAGACTTGACTATTTCAGGTTATTTTGTTACACCTCTGGTACTCACTCAAGGAATTTTAATTCAGCCAGAAATGGTTCTTTTTCAAATATAGTTTAAGTGTAAGATGGGGTTTGTCAATTATCTTTTGACTGTTTGAGGAAGAGTAAATTACCTCAAGGTAAATCAAACAAAACCGACTTTTCAAAGTCAAAGAATAAGCTCCATTAACCTCAATTGGGCATTTTTGAGGCCAAAAGCCATTCCATTAAATGGTAATGGCCTGGAGCAGAGCAGGAGAAAGGTGTGGGATGTGGCCTGAGGCAGGTCAGGAACTGGGCCTGGGAAATGGCCTAGGGAAGGAGCAGGGCCTGGAACATGGCCTAGGATGTGGCCTGGAACAGGGCTTGGAGCAGGGCTTGGGAGGCCGCAACATCGATGTTGGTGTATAACAGGACTTGGAATAGGTACAGTATACCATAATATATTGACAGATTATTTAGAATCTGCAATTGTTAGAATTCTCAGGTTCATTTGGAGAAGAAGGCAGTCATGCTGCTGCCCTACCTCTGAGCTGATATCAGGAAAGAGAGTGCCAAAACACACATAGAAACAGTGATTGAATAGCAAAACTTTTCAAGGTTTACTGAAACCAACAAGGAGCACTTATACAGAACAAAATTGTAGTATTCTGTATTATCTATTTGCAACACTGGTAAACAAAATATGTCAACAGAAACAGACATGGTGGTTAATGTAGTTACTGATGGTCTGATAAGATTTGTGATGCAGAGTCTGGGCTCAGCACATGTTTATCAGAACAGATAAGATAAGGTTATTAAATATCACTGAGTTAATTAAAAAACAGACACCTTCACCCCTTCAGCAGAAATATCACACAGTGATCATTTTCTATAAGTATGTTAATATATTTCACCTCTTTCTTGTTCTGTGTAACTTCACAAGAATTGACCACTGGTGATATATTGGTTTGGGTAGGTCATATGACAAAGTGGAGCATGCCAGCAAAGCCATAAAAGGGCATCTACATCACATCCATCCAGCTTCTTTGTCTTCAGGAAGCACTCTGTGTATGTTTGTGTTAATTGTTTGTCCTGTCTGTCTAGATTATGGAAAAAGAATACATTACATTGTTTTCTCCAGCCAAGGGCCAGTGCCCCGTGGCTTGGGTCTTGCGTCTGCTGAGGCAGCATGACAACTTAGATCACGGGTCTTGCAGGTCGAGTTAGCTTTGGAAGGTCTGTAATTTCTCACAACCTGGGCATGGATATAACGCTATCTGCATTGGGCTCTGTGGATCTCGATGTGGGCAACAAGGCCATTTTGTGGTGTTCAAAGTGCCCCTAGAGATGACAACATGCACTGTTGCTGAGCTTTGCTTAGATTGGCCTGATGAAAAGTTTTGTCCGCTCTAAGCATGACAACCATTGCCTAACTTTACACCACGTTTGATCTCCATGCAGATATCTCCCATTTTTTCTTTCTTTCATTTTTTGTTCTTCCCAGCCACTCCTAACTATTCTGCAATTGTGGGCCTAGAAGAACACAGGTATGTGGTGATGCCTAGGGTTGAAGAGATGCTTGCTATCTCTTTACTTCATCAGCCGCATGGAGAACGCCTATACTCCCATGTGCTCCGAAGCCCTGTTGGGCTACATCAGCCCAAATAGGGAAGGTCTTCATGCCTGCAGGTCAAGCCAGTGTGGCATTGCACAAAATGGTGGTTTTTCATGTGTAGCAGGCAATGAGGGGCTCAACCCTAAGGTAGGGTCCAAATAGGAATAGTCATCTCCGTCAGGTGCCTTCCCTTTCAAGCCATCTCTACTGTTATCTACCCCGACACCTCTGGTGCTTAAGTGTCAGCCAAGCCCACCCATGCTCCCATTTTTATATGTCTCTTCCTCCTGGGCTTAAGATGCCGTACTTGCCTACATGAGGTCCCTGGGCCTTAGGCTCAACCCAGGGAACTGTGTGCTTTCTTCCTCTCAGAGCACCACCTTCATGTGTGTAGTTTGGGATTCAGCCATGATGTGGGCTTGGATGTTTCCTGCTCAGGTGGATTCCATCTTTTTTTCTGTAAAGGAAATCTGGCTAGGCCAATGCTTCTCTGCTGCCCAGGTCCAGAAAGTGCTTGGTTCATGGAGTTAGCAGCCAAAGTTATTCCTTTGTGTCTAGAGTTAGGTTGTGAAGATGGTGACTACTAATACACCTTCCACAAGGAAACTGTACACCCTGAAGCAGAGGTGCAATCAGAATTATCAGGATTCAGTTCAGCTAAAATTTTTGGTGTAGAATAGAGTGCAGGTAGTCACTGGCAGAATGCTATTGGGCTGTGCAGTTCCAGGCAGAAATGAAGTAGTGACAAGGAAGGACCCCAGGAGCATACGTGGGCACAGTGGCACATACCAATGTTATGCTGATGACAATCAACTTATCTTCTCCATCCCTCTCACATATACCATGGCTTCTGCTCAGATCTCAGCATGACAATCAACTTACCTTCTCCGTCCCTCTGTCATATACCATGGCTTATGCTCAGATCTCAGCATGTCTGGCAGACATATCATCATGGATGATAGCTCACCAGCTGAAGCTCAATCCCAGCAAAATCAAACCTTCTGGTTATCCCAGGTCATTCATCCCCAGGTCTGGCTCTTTCAAAATCCCTGATTTTTTCTTCAATCATTGCTCGCTGCCTTGGGGTAAACATGCACAATAAACTGTCCTTTTTATTGCATATTGCTAATTTGACACACTCATGTCAGTTTCTTCTTTACAACATAAAAAGGATTTGGCCATTTTTATGAAGGATTTGGCCACACAAGCTGCTCAGGTGCTTGTTCAGTCTTTTGTCTTTTCAGGACTGGACTACTGCAACTCTGCTGGCAGCTCTCCCTCTGAACGCAAGTTCTTCCACACCACTCCATTGTTGCATTCCCTCGACTGGCTTCTGTTAGCTGCACACATCAGATTCAAAACACTGTTGCTTGCCTACAAAGCCAAAAAATTAACCAGCATTACCTTAAAGCCCTCATCATTACATGCACAGCACCATGCTCTGTTAGATCGTCTAGCACTCCTTGGGGCATTGTGCTAGTATTGGGGGCACTGCTGACAAAAGGTCTTCACCTCCATGTCCAGGGCCAAGTCAGAGGAACTAACTCCACAGCTTCTCTAAGGTGTTGCATGCCCCAAGGTGGCCTCCGAGCGGTTGAACATAAGCTTGCTGCATCAACAGGTGGGTCTTCTTCACAGGGACTACAAGATTGCCTGGTTGGCCCCAACTTTTTGTGTGGTTATATAGTAGTCCTCTCTGAATGAGGGTGGTTTTTGTTCTCTTTTGATGGTGTGGATGGGAGTTCTTCATGCTGGTGTTCAGGGGAAAGCATGGCCAGTCCTGCAGCAGGAGCAGAGGCCCTAGAAATTCTGGGATCAGTCCTACCAAGAGTGTCCATTCCCCTTCACGGTTGCAATCTTGGTGCAAAGGAGAGTGCAGGGTGTCATCAGTGGTGTGCTCTTTGGCTATGCAGTTCCAGGTGGAAGCGGAGCGGTGACAAGGCAGAACCTCAGGGTTGTGCCTGTGTGCAGCAGGTTCAGGGACCATTGTCTTCACTTTCTTCCCCAGGCTCTGGAACATACATTCGCATCGTTGAGTCTTGTCACCAATAAACTTACCTCCATGAAAATGCAGTAAACCAAGATGTCCCTGTGACTCATAGAGGGTGAGGAGTTCTTGCAGCCACTCTGGTGGCAATATTGGTGCTGAAATGGAAATTTTCCGTCAACATTCAGGCAGTAGTTGTGTGAGGAACAAAATTCGGCCACATGGAAGTGGTGGCATGGGCTGTCACAATTGTTTATGTTGCCACATGTGTTTTTGTTTGGATTCATGTTTTTTCATTGATTGTTTTGCTTGTGTGTTAATTAATCTTGCATGTTTTCAGTTTGCACCCTAATTATATATGCATATATATTTATTCCCTTATGCTTGTAGCTTGCAAACTATAGGCCCGTGCTCCATTCTGTTTAGTCCACGTGTATCAAATCTTATCCACAAAGGGCTGGTGTGGGTGCGGGTTTTCATTCCAACCAAGCACACCGGCCCTTTGTGGATAAGATTTGACACTCTTGGTTTATTCCATGATTTTACCAAGCCGTTTTGTGAATGATTACCTGGTTTTTGGCTTTCTACATGACTCTTGGAATACTGTATTTTGGCTAGCCCTTGTACCTCGATCAACCACAGCATGTTTTTAACCTTGCCTTTTCATTTTTCAATTTGTCTGTTTTGAACTTTGAACAAATGCTCATCTGAATTTGCAAACAAATGTTTTCTTTGTCTTGACCAAGCCCATTTAGTTAAACTGTACTTAATGCCCATTTTGATGCAAATATATTTACAGTTGCATTTTGCTTGGCATATTATGTACAATTAACAGTACATTGTTATAATTATAATCATAATAATTTTTTATAATGAATAAAAATGATTGGACACTGTTACAAGGTAAATCAATTAATTTCAATTAATTTGTATTGCAGTAGACATATCCACTGTGGTTACTGTATTTTTATGAATTGGTAACTTTCCACAATACAATACACAGTAATTTTTTTTTTATTTCACATTTTTCTTTTGGCATCCCAGCTGCAGGAATATTACTCTTTTTTAGAAGGTTTTTTTTGGCATTATTTGTCAGTGAAGTCTTGCAACAAATTTTGTCACATCACCTTGTTTGAAAAGTATTTATTATGATCAATACTCTCTTTTTCTTTTTCCCTAAGACCCCTAGTGTAGTGTCAGTCGCCTTGCCTACAGAGCTTCAGACTCCTGTGACTCAGTTCTGTCTGGAGCAGAGGTTTCATGCAGGAGTCAATCGTCATGTCTGGGCACTGGATTTCCTACAGCTTCTGCCAGTGATGCCTGCTGCCTACACACATATGGCCCAGTTTTCTATTAATATTGGTTGTGGCTCTTACCAGCCTACTAATAGGTACTCTCTCTCATCAACAGGCACAGAGGTTGCCTTTTATATTATATTTTATTATAAAATATATCATATCTTTAATAGAAAATCTACTAATTGATGCATGGAAAAAAATCAAACCAAATCAAATCAAAGCAGGAAACCTGTTTTGGTCCTGTTTTTCTAGATTGCTATTCACACAGACTGTATTATGTTCAGAGTGGTATTATTTCTTATATTTTGTAATGACAATCATTAAAGAAAATAGATAATATGCTAAAATGGTGTGGATAGATTATCACTAATATCTTCAGTTTTTCCAGCTTCATATTGTTTTTTCCATGGCTTCACTTATGTGTTTTAATGACAGCATCAGTTTGGAGTTCTCAACCAATCATGGTCGATCCTGGTCTCTTTTGCACATGGAGTGTCTACCTGAATTATGTTCTGGACCACATCTTCCTCACAGCACAGTCTACTCATCTGAGAACTATAGCGGGTGTGTTCATGCATGCGTCTAAATCTCTATATTTTGTTTGCATTAGTGTTCTGAATATTCTGCTGCTTTCAGTAATGTCATAATATTTATTCTAACATTTTATATTTATATGTGGAGACTCTCAAAGAGGTGACAGTTAACATAAGTCTCCATTTAACTAATAATTTTTGCAGCTATTTCTAACTGTAATCTAACAGTATGTCCAATTAATCTATATTGTTGATTTAGGGCCAGACATCCTAATGCACTGTAACTTTGGTACACCAATGGTACACAAGTGAAATGATCTTTAGTATTGTAAGTATTGTCACAGTTCCAGCATACGGAGCAAGATGAATCAGACCCAACGCGGGAATAGACGGCAGACAGGGGTTTAATTGAAATAAGAATATACATCCACGAAGACGTTACATACAGACGCTACATTCAGACGAGGACTAGC